>VIBL01000127.1:0-1262500 GCA_008271625.1 Lutraria rhynchaena
CATGAAGTAAACTATTGATTTGTTATAGCAGATATATTGTTTATTTGGATTAACACTGTTCAAAATGATATTAGTTGTGCACCTCTTGGCATTTTTTTAATTTCTTGAAAATGAATGGTAAGTTAGAGGAGAAATGACCTTATACAATTATCACAATTTTTATTTATAATATATATATTCAGTGTGTTCTGACAATTTTCAGATGATGCTGAGTCTTCATATTTGTTTGTTGTTATTGAGTATGACCAGCTTATGCCAGATGATGTGGAAAAAATTCTAATTGAATCTGAAGATAGTCAGGTAACTAGTCATGATCAATTCTGCACAGACTGCACATTTGTTGATGGTTTGTTTATTTAGATATTTGTTCTCAATTAGTTGGTTTTGATTCTATTTTGCATTATTTTATAAATGTTGAGATTCATTGACGATATCATCTATTGACTAATAGTTTATTAATTGACTCATAAATTTAATACAATATATCTGTTTCAGGGGGGGGGGTATCCCAACAAGACTCAAGAAAATCACATACTGTCTAGTGTTTTTAAACATAGCATTTCAAGCTCGAGGGCTCGACAAATCCACTCGTCTGCTTTTAATTTTGAGTAGAAGGCCTCTCAAGACAAGTTGGAATTACTTAACTACAGTCAAAGTGAACAAAGGCCACCCTTGGGAAAGACAAAATGTGGTCTTTAAATTATTGACAGGTGGCCTTTATTCGGAGGTCAGTTTGTTCTAAATAATCAGTGACGGTTTTTCAAAGAATTGCCTTTATTCACTTGGTGGTCTTTATTCTTAGATGGCCGCAAACACGGTTTGACTGTAGTTAAAATTCTAAGCTGGTCATCCTGCAGGAAGAGTAAACCAAGAAAAATTTGTCAAGACCAGGACTCTTATTCCTGTTGAGGCTGCTTGGTTTTTATGGTCATTTTATATTTTTAAAATCTCTTTCTTTCAGTGTGCATGGAAAACTTACAGAGAAAATATTTTACTATGTGTGGATAGTGTTTTATCTGCTCTTCAGACCAGCAGGACAAATATCGATAATTTTGAACTCTCACCCCACCCCGTTGAAGGTGTACCACAAGAGCTGTGGACAACTTTCAGGAAATTAATTAATACAGACTTGCGTGATACCAACAAAAATGATAAAATTTGTTTTGTTATTGATGATAACATGTACTACAGTAGTATGAGATATAAGTATTATCAGCTGGCAAGAAAATGTAAGTACAAGAACATATAAGAAGAAGGTATTATTTAGATTTTCATTCCTACACATTCAATTATAAATAACCCTTCCTTACGTTATCTTGATAATATTCCCTGTAAAATAGACTCATTGAATTTTAATATGTACATGTTGTGTTTGCTTGTGATCATAAGAATACACTTACATATATCCATAAATTTGTCTGGTTAAAGGGACCCCTATTTTCATATACCGCTTAATTATATGTGAAGTTTTGATAAGTCAAGGTCACTCACATAGGTCATTATTTAAACTACAAGTATTTGACCTTTTATTTTCAGATACAGTTGGGTTTTGTCAAATTCATGTTCATACAGAATTAGGAAATGCCGTACAACAAAATTCTCAGAGACATCGTAAAGTTAATGAAGATGTTATTGTTACCATGGCTTCAAAAATGGAAGTTCCAGATAAATTAAGAAACTCTTGGGAAGAGTACAGTTTAATTTTCACCAGGGACAGGACAAATATGTAGGTGAATTTTCACAGTTTGTTTGTCCTTCAGTCTGACTGAATCTGATGATAAATCTGTTTAGCTTAATCCATCAGTATTAGACTACACATACATAATATGGAAACAGATACATGTATATATGCAAATGAACTGAAATGAAGACTATCGAAAATGCATACACTTAAAATTTTTCTGAGCTTTCAGGCCCCAGGTTAAAATACATGAGAACAGTCTCTGAGCTCAAATCTCAAATCCATTCTCAAACTATTATGGTCAGAAAGATGGAGCTGATTAATGTTTAAATATATATTCAAGTGAATTATGCTGATGGAATCATGTGTTAATAATATAATTATTGTCTAATCAGAATTGACTTAGAAACATTAAGACAAAATATGAGATTTGAGCATGGCAACTGATCTCATGTTTTATAACCTCGAAGCTAGGTCACACTTTTTCAAACTCTGAAAGTGGTAAATCCATGACCCGAAACTAGATGGATAGCTCTGGTTATTTTGTCCATCGTTTTAAATACTCTGCCTGCATTTTCCATTTCAGTGGTGAAATTCTAGATCTTATTCTGACTTCATGTAAAAATCCAGTACAACCAGTCGAGGAGGAAGATACAGAACAGAAGAATCTGTGCAGACTGGTTTGTTCTGAAAGTTTTCTGCACCAGTCTGACCAAATATTGAGAAAATTGGTCTCACAGGAAATGGTCATAGCTAAAGGTATTACAGGAATCTTTTTAGCAAACTATGGGACGCAACTCTTGTTTGACATAAAAATCATGTACTGAAAACTTGTTTAATCACTTCCAAGGATTAGTATCATGTTCATTTATAACTGTTAATTTTGATGTCATATGAATATAGAACTGAAGAAAAGATTAATTAAAACTTTGTTACAACGCTTTCCTTCTGTATAACTATATTTTTTTTCTGATAAAATATTGTTTAGGGGGTATATGCCTATTATCATGTGTTCTTTCACTAGTTACAAACATTTAAATTTGTTTTGGCACATCGTTTTTTCTCAATCAGAAAGAGAAAGTAAGACCTTTGGAATAATTCATTTACTTGTATGAAAATGTTTGAAATATTGACAATCTTCTTCTAAAGTTTTCATTAATATTTTGTGTAAATCTTTTTGAGATTTGTGTACAAAGATGTTGAAAACTTGTCATCAGGTTTTAGTATCTATGAATTCAATTCTTTTAAGAGGAAAACATTCTGCTTCTCAAACATAGTGATTATTTTACTCTTTATTTGTTATTGGTAAAAAAAATGTGATAATTCCTCATTGGATTTTAACTTTTCAGATCAATTCTCATCAAAAGCGGAGTTGAAATCTTTTGCAAGTTTTCTTCAAGTCTGCAGAAAACAGCTGTATAACAAACTGAAATCTGAGTCAGTTTGTGCCCCAAAGGACCTTGTTGCCATGGTGACTGACTCATCAAAGGATACATCGAGTGATATGTTTAAACTTTTACAAGATTTGTTTAAAATTGAATTAAAGGAAATAAACAGATAACTATCTCTGTATAATGTTTATGATTTGTTGAAATTTCAAAACCCTGTTGATGATACATACAAAATGTATTACAAAATGTTTCCTTACGAATACCCCTCCTCAAACTTTCCTACCATTGGGTGGCATTATTATCAAGCTCTTACTGTACAGTTATCATGTATGTACAGGTATTTTGCATGCACACACAAAGAATGAACTAAAAAGGCAAAAGCAACTATAGATGTTTACATGTTGGTTTAATTCATCTCATACAGACCAGATTTGTACACAATGGGAATGTTATTTGTATGGATAGTACTAATGAAACTTGCTACATTGTTTTTTATTGACATATATCAAAATCACACAAAAACAATCACAGTATTACAATATAAAGGCACTTTTACAGAGTGTGATCTAAGATACTGAAATTAGTTATATGATAGTGTACACTTGTTATACAAAAACTGGCAATTTTTCGCTCATCTGAGGCAATTTTTATGCCATTTGTTGCATAAGTTGCAGACTTCTTTCAACCTGATGATGAATTAAATCTCACAACAAACTCATCAGTTTATACTCAGAGAATGTAGTATTCAATATATTAGCAGTGATATAACTATAAGCACTCTTAAATTGGTGATACAGCCCACCTACAAGCAGGCAACCTGAATTAACGAACCATCACTTTATATTTGATGTAAACATTGGCACTCAATTGTAAAATTTCAATAAATATAATATCATCAATGCCCACTTTTTGCATGTGGCCTATGTAGTAAGGTTTAGTCATGATAAAAATCTTAAAAACAAAGTGCATATGTGAAAAAAACACAGAGTCAAATTAACAATTAGTGAAAATAGCATTTACACATACAATCTACATTAAACTAAACAGTAACATGAAAAATACATGCTTGTTGACAGAGAACAGAGTCATGATCCAATATATTAATAATTGGTAACTAATTCACAGTTCTTTTGCAAATCGGGTAGATCTTTTTTACTTAAGAATACTGTGAAAAGAAAAATGACACTGTATTATATTCTATGACATGTATAACCCTGCTTTCTGTTTCCATAATATAAAAATATAGGAGGGGTATGGTTAGTGGATGCATCATGGTAAAAAAGGGAGCCAACAAATAGGCCGAGAGTCTAACAAGCAATTTTTGACAGCATAACAGTAAAACCAAAAAAACATAGAAAAAGATAAGTACTAAATTATATAATCACAGAGTAAATTGTATAAAAGAGTATCACATTTATCTATAAAAGAGAAAATAACCTGTTCAGGACTGGTATAGAAACATGAGCACACAGATACGCAAAATATACGTATTTATACAAAAAAAGAGACATAAATCTATAAAGTCTTAAAATGAATATTTGATTAATGAAATGTTAACCCTTTGCCTCATAAGCATATTTTGAACTCTTCCAAATTCAAAGCAAATAAACAAAACCTCAATTTATTTAAGAACGTTGGGTTATTTCTCTCTGACAAAACAGAAAACTGTAGCAAAAGAAGCCATTACTCATTACAAGTGATGTCTTCGTCTGTCACAATGTTTCCAAAAGTCATATGCTTCAATAGTGGGAAATGGGGTATTATGAGGCAAATATTTAAGAAAAAAAAATATCACTTCTAATTTGTTAACATACAGTAATAAATAATAAATATTTCATTGAGTTGTTTCAATTTCAAAATTTGATACAAAACATTTTCTTATGAGCCATTATTTTGCTTACAGGCATTTTACCATTGAATATTCTGCAAGGTATATTTGTTAAATGAAAATGGTAACGAAATGAATTATCATTTTTAACATAGTCACAATTAAACAAACATTTACTCAGCTTGATAAATATTGCATCATCTGATCTGTGACTGGACAATACAGGGCTCAACAATTTTTTTCTCAGGCTAATCGTCTTGTAGGACAACCAGCTAAGAATTTTAACTAACATAGTTCTACAGCAATTTCAACTGGTTCTGAGTCAATTTTGACTCATTATTACAAGCAGATGAATGGATTTGTCAAGCCTGCAGTATTATCCTACAACTAGTTCAAACATCAAATTGTATCAAAAAGAATAAATTATTAATAAATTACAATGCTCCAGAAGAATAAATATATGCATAAATATCATATACAACAATAAGAAAATAAGTCACATTATTACAATCACAGGTAATTCCAACAGTATGTTTTGTTTATAAAAATCAAACATAAGCCAAATATCTATATCTAGTAATGGCTGACAGAAAATACTAATAATAGTTGATTTAAATTGTCCCTGAAAACTATAATTAATCACAACTTTAGAATTTTATAACTGCAAAACCATGCTAACAATCACAGCATACATACTTGGTTATCATAATATTCACTATTTACTTTAGCATGCAATTTTTCATGTATATGCATAATTAGGATAAATAAGAGTTTATGGTCGTCATGAATATGCATTATTGCATGTTTCCAGTTTGTACAAGACCTTGAGCTGTCATGAACAAATTAATAGGACTGTTGCCATCAGTGATAAGGGTTGACTCAAGTCCCAAGCTTGACAACAGTTTAACCTGTGCATCAGGACCAGCTGTTGCTATAGCAGCAAGAGTGTCAGCACCAATTGCACTGACCATATCAGCAAATTTCTTCACCTCAATGTCAGCACGAGATTTTTCTTTATGCAGTTCCAGCTCATTTTGACTTCTGACATAATTAAGCTCCCCTTTTCTTGCCTGCAAGTTGAATTAATAACTTGTTAAACTAAAGTCCAACCCCTCCAGAGTGGCTCTCTCTTGAACAACAACTTCCCTTCAACAACAGCATGATTTTATCTCTCTGCATGATTTAACTTATAATTTAACCTCTCTAGAGCAACGATCTCTCAACAACAACATAATTTTGCTTCTCTGAAAGGGTGTTGCTTGGGAGTGGTTGCATTGTATTCTATAGAGTCAGTATAATTTTCAACAGCAGTTTACAATATGTTAATTAATAAAATGGCAGACAAACTTGTATTCACGTTTGCTTGTATCCAGATATTGACAGCAGACTTTGTTTTATCTAGAATCTTGACACTTGTCTGATGGACAAATTTACTTTATCCAGAGTGCAATCCATCTATTGGTATATGCTTTTGAAATCTCTAACAGCAACACCATGTAACAAGGGACAAATAAACATCACTTAAATGATCTTTTATTTCTATTTTCCTTTTTTTCAATTAAACTTAACCAGTGTGCAACCTTTGTATTAATATACTATAGTCAAAATTGTATTTATTGTAGACAAAAAACTTCATTTCAAACTTGAATAACTTATGGTAGCTATGATTGGGTTAGTAAAAGAGATCATTCATTGTTTGCACTTGGCACTTCAAATTTTAAAAAATTGAGTCTCAACTAAATTTGGGCACAAACCATTATATACAACATAAAGTATCTTACCATACTTTGTGTTTCAAGTTGAGCATAATGCTCAATTTCCATAGCCTCTGCCTTTAATTTTGCAGCTGGAAGTAAGTAAGTAAGTAAGTATAAAAGCATAAAATTTTCATTAATAAATTAATATTCTGAACATAATCTTAAAATCAGCTTTAATTTCAATAAAACTTCTGGACAATTTTTTTAGTCCAAATACTTTAATTATGAAATTGTCAATAAGACCAAAATGACAAAATCTTTGCTAAACTTGACTTCCACATTCACAGAAATTTCTCGTTTACTTGAATATGAATACATTTTAAATAACAAATATTCCGGAAAGAATGTACAGGACACCTGAAGTTTAAATGAATCAAAAGAAAACATATTTTCCTGCAAATTCACATTCAATAGCAAGAGCTTTAGATAAGAACCCAAATGAACTACAAATCATTTCCACTGCCACTATAAAAAACAAAAGTTTTGCATAAGAACCCAAAGGTGTCAATACAAAAGAAAACACAAATCACCTTCAATTTCACTTTCACATTCTATGATAACTCTCTCAGCCTGGGCCTGTGCTTCAGCCTTGGCTTGTCCTGTGGATTCAACAGCAGCAGTGATAGCTCTTAGTTCAACCAATTTACATCTTTCTTTCTCTGAATCTTTCTCGTTAGTGAGAACCTGACGTTCCAGGTGACCTTTGGCTTCTTGCTCATTTCTCATGGCCTCATGCATGGCAGCAGCTTCAATTGAACTGGAAAATGAAAAAAAAAGAAGGACAAAATGATTTCAAATCAAATATCATGAATGATGAAATAGTGAGTTAATTCATTTGTAAATAACTGTCATGTTATTAACATATCTTAGCAAACACCATGCCAATCCATGTTTGCACAGTAGACTTATTATAAATGACAACACTGTAGTTTTGCTGCAGATGATAGGTGTAACCCCCCTATAAGATTATTTGTTCTCTATTTTTTTATGATTCTGTGCGTTAGATGGGTTTGGGTAAGTGGGTTTTTGGGAAGGTAGAATTTTGAAGATGGTGGAAATTTTGTATTTTTTTTTCTAGGAATCCTTATCTTGTCACTAATCATAATTCATTTTGTATATTACTAATGTTGAATCACTATTCATAAGTCATTTTGTATATTACTAATGTTGAATCACTATTCATAATTCATTTTGTATATTACTAATGTTGAATCACTATTCATAAGTCATTTTGTATATTACTAATGTTGAATCACTATTCATAAGTCATTTTGTATATTACTAATGTTGAATCACTAATCATAAGTCATTTTGTATATTACTAATGTTGAATCACTATTCATAATTCATTTTGTATATTACTAATGTTGAATCACTATTCATAATTCATTTTGTATATTACAAATGTTGAATCACTATTCAATATACCATAGGCATAATGTTCACATTTCAAAGTGTTATCTCAGCCAAGTCATCACTATAAAATGGCACCCAGATGAAAAAATAAATATCCACTCGTAAAATGAATTCTAAAGAGAATGAAGATATTAAACATTGGCTTACTTTGTAGAAATCTCGATGGCTAGCTGAATAGATTTGGTCAAACTGTCACTCATCTTTCTATCAACAGGTTCAATACTTTGAATATCAATTGACGTAATAACCTAAAATTATAACAATAAAATGTGACTTACTTAAGCTGCATAATTACTGCCAAATTAGAAAAAACAGCAACATATGAAAACAAACCACTAAGCTAACAACTGTGTGTATATTTTTATTTTGTTTTTCACTTCGGCTTAACGAAGCACTAACAGTCAGAGTCACTTAGGGACTTTTCCACCTTTAACAGTGAAGGAAGACCTCCAAGGGTACGTCTGGGCGTGACCACCAATCGTGAAATTTGTCTGGTCCCAGGTGGGATTCCAACTTACAGTGGTGAGGAAATGGTGACTACTAGACAGAGGCCATAACCAATCTACAAAGGAGGTCCCAACAGCTACTTTCACGAACATATTTGTTAATGGACCAAATAAATCTTTGAATTAAGGCCAACTATAAATTAAATACAAAATATGAATAAAGATGACTCACTATGATCATAAACAAGTCCAACAGGATCATTACCCGATGGTTTGGCAAAGTTCTAATATTTCTTCAGTAATAGAAGTGTTTGTGTAACAGCTTTCACATCAAAAAATAGATAAGACACAAAAAATCAATTAAGTCTGATTCAAGCTTAATGATTTGCAGGGATGTCATAAACACTCAACACAGACATCAGCAGAAAAAAATAGTCATGAACACTGTTACCCAACCAATCCTATCTTTTGGCAAAGATCCTAAAGTTTCTGACACCAAAATCCAAAGTATCAACGTATTTAGGTATGAATCATATGTCCAAAGAATGAATAGTATGCTTATAAAATGAAACTGGAAAAGAATTTTTGTGACCTACCTACCCCCACCCCCCTTTTTGGGGGGTCACTTAACCATAAACATGAATATTTTTCTCTAGCCTATAGTAACAAAATATGTAAATACCAAGTTGTTGGCTTCAAATCTGAGACAATTTTCTAGCGCTCCAGTTGTGTGATCTTTGAAAACAGCATGCTGTATCACCTGAGCAGAGTGACGATGAAACTCGTCAAAAGGTATCAATGCAACAGCTGCTCGGATTTTGCTTCCTAAGAAAAACAAATACATAAAAATTACAGACAATATTAATAAAATGACCATGTAAAAATTTTATCTTACCAAGTACTATTCATAAATCAGTTTACTAAACTTTTATGCCATGAAATTATGGTGGCTGACTGGATATGAATTGCTACTGACCTAATACATGAAAATATTAGATCAGCATGTGACCCGGGTCAACCAATCAACAGGAAGTATTCTGTATGAGTTAAGATAATTATAAATATTCAGACAACTGCAGCATTAACAGAAAATTTTTTGTTGTTTTTCTTTATCTCACATAATTGTATAATATTTTCAACTTTCATTTCGTATGGCTTCATTTTTTTCCAATACAAACGTCATACACACAAACCATGATTTTCTGTGCTTTTTTCCAGTAATGTGTAAACTTACCGATTTGACGACAAGCAAATCCAATAAAATCTGGCACAGCGAATACTTTAGCTTCACTTTCTGCGTTGCCTTTCTCATACTGTGAAATAATACAAACATATCAAATTTTTAACACAAATGATTAAAAAAAATGCAGGATCCACACGGAACAAGCATCATGACTACATCAAACCTCATGTTTGTTAGAGCACAGTCAGTGATAAAAATAACTGGTTTGTCAAGTTCCAAATTTGTTCAACAAAAAAAATTTTAGAACCAGCAATATTTATTACCATAAAACAAAAACTTGCATATTAGCCTTTTTAACCATTTGCCCCATAAGCATATTTTGGACTCTTCCACATTAAAAGCAAATATACAAAACACAATCTATTTAAGAAAATTGGGTCATTTCTCTCTGACAGAGTGGAAAACAATGTGGCAAAAGAAGCCACTACTCTTTACAAACAATGGCTTCTTTTGCCACAATGTTTTCAAAAGTCATCTGCTTCAGATGTGGGGAAATGCTGTATTATGAGGTAAAGGGATAAATGAATCAACTTCCCATAGGAATTTGATTGTTTTATCATATTTAACCACTTACGTTTTGGTTTCGTAAAAATGTTTCACAAAATGAATAATAATTACCTCGAAATGGTTGTTAAAAGCAATCCTTAGTCGAAGTCTGGCATGATCAGACGTCTCAACCTGTGTAACAAGACACAAGTACATTCATCAATTCCTTAACAGAATGAAGACAACAAACCAGGCTAGAATTATGTAATACAGGGCAACCTCTCCAGAGCAATCCTTTCTTCAGCAACAACCTCCCTTTAACAATAGCATGATTTTCCCCCATTGTATGATTTAACTATTAATTAAACCTCTCTAAAGGAATAACTCCTCAACAACAACATAATTTTGCTTCTAACAAAGGGTGTTGCTTTGGAGAGGTTGCACAGTGACACAATGAATAATAATTCACAAAATGTGCTTTATCTTTTATAAAAAATGGCAAAAACCAACTAAACACACACAAAATGAAATATGAAAAATCTGGACTCAAGAAACAAAATGATGAAAATCTTAGAGAAAATAAAAGTAAAGTTTTTCATAAAGTCAAACTCCAGACATTTTGATAAAATTTTCTAGTGTCAACATGTTGTAAACAATGAATTAGCTCAAATTTTTTTCACTGAAGCTTAACATCGTACCAACAACCAGGATCACTATGTGACTTTCCAGCTTTAACAAAGGTGGAACACCCCAGGCTTACACCTGGGTAGAACCATCCAATTTCTGTAAACTAGCTAGGCAGCTTCCTCACATGTGAAATTTTGTCCCAAGTGTGATTCGAACTCACAGCAATGTAGCTAGTTATGGAGGCCATTAGCTCAATCAAACTGACAGGACAGGAGTCCAGCATTTTCATTTTTGACACAAAAATAATATACAGTGAGTAATAAGAGTGACCCAACAAAAATAACAATTACTTCCAAATCATCAGTGATAAAGTCAGGCCCTAACATCAAACACAGTGACTTCATGGCATCTGGTTTCTTCGGCTTGCCAGCTGAAAATGCGAAATATTTAAGAATCGTAAAAACTGTATTGAGGAAATGCTTACTTTGTCTGAGAGGTCAATCAAATATTTTGCAAATTTTGTTTGACTGATCAGAATTTGTTTCATATAAATGAAGAAAATCTTGTATACCGTCATGTTCAGTTGTGTGGATATCACGTAAAATGATACTGAGAATTAATATATCTGCTATATATTTTGTACAAGATTTAAATCTTAAATCCAGTAAATATTTATTTAAGAAAGTTCCACTGTGCTTGAAGATTAAAAAAATACCTGTAGATATAAAAAATAACTTACCACTTAAACTTAGAACACTAAAATTCTCATGAGGTCCTAGAATAGCCAAATCAGGACCAAACACAACTCTGGCTGTTTTATCCAGGTAATCATTCACCTGTACCGCGGTATTTCCAGGACATCTGTAGGTGACAACACGAGTCTTTATACGTCCCTAAAATAGTCATATTACACCTTGATAAATCACAAAGCAGAATACGATTTTGTTACTTCATCCATGAATAAAAAATTTACCAGCAAAAAACAAAAAACTTCTTAAACTTCTTTGTTTAAAAACAAAGCACTAACGTTTTTAAATATTCTTACCTTAAGAAACTGTGGATCTACAGATTGTTCAAAATAAGCAATCTTTCTGATGTCCCCAGAACCACTACCACCACCATTCCTGCAAGAATGAAGAAATTAGTTTAAAAAAATAGCACAAAAGAGTCTGAGGTAGACTATAAATTTTGGACACAAGTACAGAAAACTTAAGCCCCTAAATTGGTTATGAGAACAGACTCAAAATTGACCAATGACAAGACAGCTTTCAGAGAATAAAGTATAATACAATATACAGTAGGATATACACACTGTATGGATTTGGAGACCAGTCTAAAAATGCTAACCTCTGATTGGTTGGCTTATCCTGGGCTATATCTTAAAATCACCCAATGAAAATGATGTGTTTCCAGACTGGCTTATAAAGCATTTGAAATAACCCAGGATCTGATTTATGTGGTTAAAAAACAAATATCATTAAAATAATTGAACGCTAAGTAATTACTGCATGAATTTTTTATTGTGCGGAGAAATACTGGGTATCAAACAATGAAGTATGTAAGCTTACTTCAACAATTCTTCCACAATAGGATCCAGGTTTTTCTCCCACAAAAGTTCATACGACTTTAACATATAAGATTCAGGTCCCATCACTGATCTGACCTATAAAATTAAATAAATATATATAACATGTAAATTATGTAACATAAGTTAAGCGAGTATATAAGGTTACACTCCCATTTTTTTACTAAATTTGGCACAGTTCCAATGAAGTGCATTCCTTGAAGTGTGTTGAAAGGAAGTGCAGGAGCTAAAGTGTAGCAGATTTGACGTTGGTCACTCAAATTATAAATTGTAAGTTTGATTTTGACAAAGGTCAAAATCTGATCTTATCAATACCTAAGAAATTAAAACTTTTTTCCCAAAGCAAAGTGAAAACATTATTTTATAGATAGAGAGTGGTAAAGTAGTTGATTAGTGAAAAGGTAAAATAAGTTCTGTTGCAAAAAAATATTATTCATAGGCTTCATATAATAATTGTAAAAATATTTGATTGAATTTATATAACACTTACTTTGCCTGTTTTCACATTCTGGACATAAATTCCTTCATTTTTGCTCAATGGTATCTGTTTCCTATAGATTTAGAATAAAATATTATTAGTATAAAAGCAATGTATATAATCATATCATTGCAAGCATTTGTTTTCTGAAGGAAGACAGGAAATGCACTTTAGGTCTAAAGCAAATAATTTATCAGATACATAAACCTGAATGCTGGCTGCTGAGTAGCCTTTGAATAACAGTGAATAGGTGGTGGTTATGGCAACAGAAATCTTTGTTTTCATCTTTCAATTTGAATGAAATATTGTTGAACATAATGGATAATTTCAGTCCAAACCACACACCGTTTGTCAATAACTTCCACTTCTATGCAAGGTATGTACTCCACAGGTCCATGTATCATCCATCTCTCCCCACATTTACGTACAACTTTTTTACCTACATTATAGAAATATTAGTACATTTAGTAGCACTAAGGTGAATTTAAAAGATTGGTACTGTACAGTGCAACCTCTGTAGAGCAATACCCTTTAGGAGAAGCAAAATTATGTTGCTGTTGAGAGGTTGTTGCTCTGGAGAAGTTAAATTAATAGTTAAACAGTACAGTGGGAAATATCATGCTGTTGTTGAAGGGAGGTTGTTGCTCAATAGAGGGCCACTCAGGAGAGGTTGCACTGTAAGTTATAATTTACCTGATTTACATGTTTTTTGTTATTTTTTTATCCAACAGTGACAGATCTGATAATCATATTTGCTAATTTATTTCAAAAATTGACACTATCCCTCATGGTGCATGCTATAAAGCGGGCATGGCTAATGTTTTATATGGGTGTGCCCCAATATCTATACCAACATGGATTAATAATTTATCAATGTTTTAAAAAGTGTAGCTTTTTGTACATGACTTTGACCATAACATAACACTGGCGTGCTATATAGATATACTAGTGTAAAATACCACTGGATATTTCAACCTATTTTAAGACTTTTACACTCTGGGTGGATTCAAGACATCCTACCTGCATTATTTGTGTCTATGAATTCTTCCCTGGCAACTAAAATGATAGCTTCATCTTCAGAGAGAACAAAACTACTCTGAATTCCCTTTTCCAGTCTCTCTCCTAAAATGAAGAGTAGCAATTATTATCTTACACAAAAAAATCTCCTAAATGAAGAGTAGCGATTATTATCTTATACAAAAAAATCTCCTAAATGAAGAGTAGCAATTATTATCTTAAACAAAAAAATCTCCTGAATGAAGAGTAGCGAACATTTTGAAATAGAATTTAAAAGATGACCTAATTAAAGAATAGTATACTCACAAGCAAAAGAAATATATACATTGGTTGACATTTGATAGCAATTCATCACCTGTAGGTGCCAGTAGTAATGAGTAACCCAGGTACCAGTCATGGTGAGATTGATTTAAATTGTCATAATTCTTTACACAATAAGTAAAATAAATATGTTATATGTATAATTTCAATAACACTTTAAAGTTAGTGACCAATTTTCTTATTATATCAATATAATATTAGAAAAATCTCATAGCAAACTTTGCAGAAATACAATACCTTTGTCATGTAACACCATATAAAAGTTTGAGGCAAGTCTGTTTTTATAGTTCCCAAAAGCAAGAGATGACAATATTACTGAGACAAATGCTCAGTCAGTCTTCATTATTGGGACAAATGCTCAGTCAGTCTTAATTATTGGGATAAATACATTCATGTTTTTGTTACATAATATCTGTTACTGTGAGTTAAAGAGTGACAACATGGAAGATTTTTATTAATTAAGGATATACTGGATAGCCTGTGGCACATGAAAACTTACCTGGATGGAGAAAGAAAGATGAACATCCCTTCCTGAGTTCTTTCTTCGCAAGTTGAGGTTTAAATTTATCGTCAACAGGATCTAACACCACACAGTACTGTCCATTTCTTAGAACAACACGCTTTTCCTCTGAAACGACTTCCTGTAGGAAAAAATGTATATTAATACACCTAGCAGACATTCAAAAATATGAAAAAAACAACAACAATAAAATGTGAAATATTTAGAAAATGAAAAAAATATTTAGAAACTGTGCAAATATTCAGAAAAAGTGGATATATTCATAAAAGTGCATATATTCAGAAAATAGCAACTATTCAGAAACAGTGCAACTATTCAGAAACAGTGCAAATATTCAGAAAATTGGAATTATACATAAGATAATTATGTGACACTAGTAAATGTCATATTATCTGATATATTAACATTTCAATACTTCCTATATATTCATAAAGTTATACTAGAAGGCAAAACAATCCAGTAATGATGATAATGACTAACGACAGCATGATATCATTCAATGCCATTACTTGTTTAAATCCATTATATTCTTACAGAGCACTTAAGGTTATAAAAATTGCAAATGATCCAGACATTGGACAAGTGATTGGTTTGAGAAAACTACATGAAATTACAATAATACTGGAACTGACTTTGACCTTGTCTGGCTATTGACCTTAATCATTGTAATAAGTCGGTGAATGAGTCAGTCGCCTATCCGACAAGTTTACAGGTGATGCTGTAATTAGGCAAAATTTTGCCCGTTGGTGTCTTTTTTGTCAGCCTGGACTGGAGGACTGACAATTTTCATATAATGTACACTTTAATAAGGAATCCAATTGATAGTCATGACAAAGTATTTCATTACAATATGAAGTGTACTCACCACTCCAATTTCTGGGAAGTATTCGTCAGTCTCCTCGCCTGTCAACAACCATTCCTCACCAGCCAATCTATGATGTACAACAACACAACAAGATCAATACAGACAATAACGATACTTTCCTTAAAAGATACTAAATATACAAAGATCAGGCATGTCTTAAAACTTCTAGTATTTTGAGCTTGAGCTGATCTTCAGGCCGTCTGATAATTTATTCTTAACAATTTTTGTTGAACATATTAATATTGACCCTAAATTTAACCCAGAACTCTCATCAAAATATAACCTTTGAACCCATGAATGACTTCTAGTTTTATTTGATATGCACTCCTAATACAAAAAAGAATCATAAACACAACACAGTTACAAGTATACACAGCAAGAGTGAACTTTGTTCAGGGTTTTTCCTCCTATAGAAGGTGTCTTCCCCTCAGGAAAAATCTTTAACATCTAGCAGTTTTCCCCTAAAATTCAGTTTACATGAAGTTTTTTCTTCCCCTTTTTGCAAAATACAGTTTTATTTTCCCCCAAATTTAAGAAAAAGGCCCCTTCCCCACCTGTGAAAAAAGGCCCTGCTGATATAGTTAGGAATCAGATACAGAAAAGTAGTTATTTCCCCAGATCAGAACTCATTGTCATGGATATAGAGAACTATGGTTACAATGAAATTTTTATACAGGATCTCAGGAATTCACTACAACTGGGTTCTACTGTATTTATCTCACAAGTAGGAGCTAATTCCCTTATGTTTAACAATGAATAGACTTCATCAAAGAGTGAACGGGAGTTAGAAAAATGGCTTATGGGTTATAATAAAAAAAAAAACTAACAAACATCTTAAAAGTAACCAGAAAATTTGATTGAATAAAACAATATAAGACGGTATAATCCCAGAAAACTGGACTCCCAGAAAACTAGAATTCCCTGAAATTCAGATGATCTTTCAAGTCTCACTTTTTTCACTTCCATAAACAGTAAATCTCTGAAAACCATACTACTCTGATAACGAGACTTTTGGCCCAGTTTGGAAGGGGTTTGGTTTTCAGGGGTTTCATTATATACCTCTTAACTCCGTTTTCATCAGTCAGTGTCTGTAAAGCCTTCAATCTCAGACCAGTATTAATAGTCAATGTCCTTGTTTTTTCTACGATCAAAACCTGTAAAAGATGACATGCTTAGGCCTAATAAAAATAGGTTTGTTTCCGGTTATGTAAAAGTTCAATCAGATTTCAAGTTGTAAGCAAAAAACAATTATAGCCAAACCTGTGAATAAAGGCCACTCTTGGGAAAGACAAAATGTGGCCTTCATTAGCAGGTGGCCTATATTCGGAGGTCAGTTTGTTCTAAATAATCAGTGATGCTTAAGAATGACCGTTATTCACAGGGTGGTCTTTATTCAGAGGTGGCCGCAAACACAGGTTTGACAGTACACACATTGAAAAATAACAGTATTGTTTCAAGAAATAAATATCAAATAAAAAACTTGCCTTTTCACAGACATCCACTAGATATGCACCTGGTCTTTTAACATACCATTCTTCTCCTGTAATTCGTTTCCTGTGTATGGTAATACATGACTTTTTAATAGTTTGTATCATTTTATCAACCATTTCAGTGTTATGTAACAACACTGTATATATAATATATGTGTTTATAGTAGTTTGTATGCCTGTCAGCCCGATTAGCTCAGTTGGTAGAGATGCTGACTAGCAAGCAGAAGGTCGCGGGGTTTGAGCTCCACATCAGGAACTTTACTTTCTGGCTCCTATTACAGTTACATCCACCTCATTACAACCACCATTTACATATTTAATAATGACACCACGTCAATACTAAAACTAATTTTCTGGCCATGATGGTGGCCTTTAAGTTAAGGTTTTATTGTACACATTAACAAACATATGAGCCTGCCACTGAAGTCCAAAAATGTAGACCCTTCTTTCATGTAATCCTGTCCCCTTTCACCATTTTAACTTGTTAAATTAACTTATCATTGACACTGTTCTGAACACCGTTAATAGACATCAGTGAAAGGTTATTTCACATCATAGCAATGTAAAGACAGGTTGTATAAAGAACCACTAATAAACTTTCAGCATAATATTTTTTTACAATATAAATCAAATAATTTGTTTTACCTTCCATTTCTGTCTGTAAAATCTTGTGAAGCTCTCAGTTTGAGGACTTGGCCAACACGTATCACTTCTGGTTGTCTTAAACCCAATATTTCCTGAAAAATAAAATTCAGTAGAACACCGATAATGGGACCCGAAAATAGGTTGTAATAATGAGATAGTTTCATGATCAAATGGGAGTTAGTGAAAACTGATCTGAAAATAAGTGGTTGTAAATCTGAAAATAAGTGGAAATTAGTCAATGGATTACAACAAACAGTAAAGAGTTATGCTTACAACATCTGTAGTAGGATGATACAAGAGTGGTCCTTCTATCTGCCAAATTTCTCCAGCAATTCTCTTAACACCTTCAGAGTCAACGTGGTCATAAATGGCCTTTAAACGAATCGCATGATTAGCTTTAACAACTGGTTGTGGTTTGATTGCAGCTCGATAATCTTGGCTATCCACTCCGAAATTTTCGGCATTCACTAGTTTTTCTCCAGGGTAAAGACAGAAAGGCTCCTACAAAGACAGAATGATTAGTATGAAACATAACAATCAGATTGCAACCAAATTATTTATTTCATAGTTAATCCAGACTTTTTAACTGGGGTTTAACATGACATCAAAAGCCAGTGTAATTTGGCAACTTTCCTAGTTTTAACAGTGGCAGAAGATTACACCTGGGTAAGATCACCTACCTTCTGTACGCTAGCTGGATAACCTCCTCATATATAAAAATTTACATGGTCCCGAATGGGATTCAAACCCACAGTGGTGAAGGGCTTGTGGTTAATAGTCAGAAACCATTACAGTAATTCTTTTTGCAATTTTGGAAAAGGGTCTGGGTCCAGTCCAGTTGGGAAAAAATGTCCGGTGTGATGCCAAAATTGGGAACTTTAAGGCTGGGAATCGGGAAAAAATTCTTTATTTTTGATTGGGAAGGGTCCATTTAAAAGACTCAAACAAAGAAGGAAAAATTCACTACATAATCACCACACCATATAATGAAGAGTGAACACCAAGTTTATAATTATGCATAATAAAGACCACACATTTAATTTCTTTGCTAATAAAGCATTCTTTGCAAAGCTATATTTGTTTTATACATCACTGATGACCAATTTTATAAAAATGTTGCGCCAAGTACCAATAAAAAATTTAAAAGACTCAACTGATTCATTCAGTGTCTTTCTAATTTATATAGATAGTCCATACAAAATCAGATCTTAAATTCACTTTAAAAGTGAAGAACAGAATCCAGCACATTTGTTAATAATGTGATAAATACTTTAAACTGTTGTTTATAACCATGTGATACTCTAAAAAGCTTTGCATAATATTATTTTCATCCACAGAATAAATTAATGGCCAATTATAACTAACTGTATTTTCTATACTTACAGAATGAAAGCGTACTTCTGACTGACCCAATTTTAGATCACATATCTTTCCTGCAACATATTTGCTGAAACAAATCAAAACGAAGAAAATATTTAAATGCAAAAATATTTTTAACAACTCTCATTAAAGCCATATACAGTCAAACCTGTGAAGAAAGGCCACCCTTGGGAAAGAAAAATGCAGCCTTTACTGACAGGTGGCCTTTATTTGGAGGTCAGTTCGTTCTAAATAACCAGTGATTTTTTTTCAGAGAATAGCCTTTATTCACAAGGTGGTCTTTGAAGGTGGTTGCAAACACATGTGTGACTGTACATAGTATTGATCATCCAAGAGATACATATTTTTTAACCAAACTTATGCACATTTTTTTGTAGGTGCTGTAAAATTTAATTATTCTGAGCAAATATTCAAAAAGGTATTTCCCAAATATGCTAATAGTACAGTATATGAGTATTCTACTAACAATACATGAATAACAACTTTTTAGCATCTATTTAATGATATTAAAAACAGACCAAATAAACTTTTAAATTAAGTCCAACTGTGTACAAAGACCTATTTGCGGGCTTGTATGCTCAAGAACTAACTACATGTATGTATTATGAATTTTACCAAAAAATGTTCAGATGTGGAGCCATTGAGTCATTTCTGATGAGGATTGTCTTGTAAAAAGTCTCAAAATATCAAAAATCATAAAGCAACATCATAAAACATATTTAGCCAATTCATACATCATACATCAACTTACCACATTGGGTTCTCGATAATACAATAATGAGCTGGTGGTATTACAATCATAGGTACTGGTCCAAGTACCAGTCTCTCATTGGAAGCAAGGACAATAGTCTGTGGTCCAGTCTCAAGCCTGGTTATGTTTGTATTCTAAAATGATGGAACAATAAAACATTTCCTTATGTATGCATTGTTGGTGAAGTTTCCAACTTCTAGTCAGAATAGTTCATGGCATTTGCAAGTAAAACTTGCTCTCTACATGCTCAAAACATTTAATTCATTCGCATTAAATATATGGTAAAATAGTAGGATTTACAATATGAATATCTGACGATCAATTTCATTAATTAATAGTCACACAGCTATAAAGCAAAAAGATTCAGATGCTTAACATATGATTTAATTATTAATCATAGTTTTCAGCACAAATTTATAATACATGAAGGATTCTTTTAAAGAAATTAATAAAAGACCTATGAAATTATGTAATTATAATGAAATTATGAATCTACTGAATACCAGACCCACCAAACCTAGGGCATAGCTTTATATTCTTTGGGAGGCAATATTAATACAGTAAAACACCAAAATTACTACATTGTATTAAAAACACAAGAAGAATGACCGATTTACTTATAAACTATATAAACTTTCTCAAGTGTAAATATGACAACTTGTTAAGACTTTTGTGACTTCAGACAAAAAAGTTTCACAGATGCAAGTTTATGAAAATTTATAGCATTTTGTAAAATATTAATAATGCATGGGAATATGAATTACATCTGAGAGTTCAAACGAATTATCGCTGACTAATACTAGAAGTGAGAACATTGACGTCAATACATGGGATCATGGGTATCTGAGCTCCAAGTTTTCAACAAACTAAATAAAATGCAATTCATGATAATGACAACATAAAGCGACATTACCAAGTCCAAAACATGGATGAACTGATGTGGAGCTATTCCAATAATGCTGCCTGTGTCCGCGCCTGGTGCCATTTTCAAGGTTTTTCAATTACTCAAATTCTGTTTGTTTACTTCCGTCAGCAAATTAGTATTTTTTACGAATAGTCATTCTTATGGGACACCGATAACCGAATCACTGTTTCTAAGTCGCATCCGCGCTCTATACCGAAACTATTTTATAGTTAGATAATTATTGTTGTGCATATTAATGAGACGCATATTGTGAAATAATATTGATACAGATATTAGATTGTATTATCATGATCCTTTATCTTAAATCTTTGAACTGAATACATGAAAATTTTAGAACTATATTTTTAGCACAACCATTGAATTCAATGTGTTATAAGTCCAAACAACATGGCGACTTTAGTAAACAAGATGAGCGTTTAATATATTTCAAAGATTGATTGTTTCAAAATATGGATACTAGTATTCGATCACTCCTGGTTGCAGCCCAGAAACTAAGTGGTAGGCCCAATAGAATACTTCTTTATACCCTCTTTGAATGACAAGGCTCATATTTGCCTTGATTTTGCCAAGTAAAATAGCAACTTAAATGGCATGTCAATGCAAAACTGACGATCAGTCTGTAGATTTGGTGCATGGTACATGCTGGTAAACAAGTTTAGGGAATGGATCGACAACGGTGTTGGAACGCATGTGCTTCTTTAGCTTTCTTCCAAGTATCACTTCATTGGTGCCTTGATATATTTATTAGTGGTATTATTTGTCAATATATGAAAGGCAGAAAGATAAAATATGCTTGAAAGAATATTCTTTTTTTCCTGTTGTGGTTGTTATGTTTAGACTATTGTCAAAAATTTAGTAAAGATGTCAGAATTTATAAATTGACAAATTCCACTGAGTTCTTCTATATATATTTGTGCTAGACACATGGCGATGTTTGACAGGGTAATGGAACACTCTAGAGTGATACTAAATTGAACTGCATAAGATTTTATTTTGCCAATACACTCACTGAAGTATTTTATCAAATAATATTTTTTAAAGAAGTTTCTTTCTTGTGTTCTAGGGCAAACAAAGAATGCACCATTGTTGCAAGCTTACAATTTGTTGAGAAATGTAGCTGAAAATAAACCATCAGTTGATAACCCAGAGGCATTTAACACAGATTTGTACATCCTGTGTGCTGAAATTGCATTCCAGGTAAGTTTAGATCTGGAAGCTGTCACTTTGCTATGAAAATCATCCTGAGAAAATCGTTATTTTTTTGTTCAGTTATGAGAACTTTTTGATTTTATATTTATTTTTATGTGTAAAATGAAAATAATAGTTTGCTTGACAAAATTGGATTCTGACTATTAATTATGCGATATCTATTCAATATTTAAAGGAATTTTATTTGTTTTTCATAAACCATCTCTTTTCTATAAAATATGTAATTGATGTTGAAACTTTCTGTTCAGTTTTTTTGAGAATGGCGATAGATGTGTTTTATGATCATGGTTCAACTTTTATTTTTTCAGAATGGTTTGTTTGACATTTCAAAAGAATGTTTAAAGATGTACTTCATGAAACCACCACCAGCCAATCAGTTTCTATGCCGAGCTTATCTCTGTCAAGCTCAACTGTTGGCTCCCACTGCGACTATCCCAGAACAGCTTGAAAAAGCTGTGGTTTATCTGTTAAAAGCAATTTCATTAGCAAAAGAAAATCCAAGGTCAGTATTAATTCTTACACCTTATTTGATAAGTTAATATTTTCTCATGATATTTTCATTATTGTTCATAATTAAAGAATAATGAGTATTTTTTATTGTGTGTTATGATCTTGGTTGACGAAAGAGTTCATATGATTTAGTGGTATGCAGTCCTCACTTGGTCTGAATTTGTGGCCCTTGACAATTGTACTCTGTTGCTTTTTGTTGACTATTCTTCTGTCTTTCATTCCAGGTACCATTTCCTTGTATACAATGCATCAGTGATATATTGGCAGTTTTGTCGTCCATTTTTGAAGCCAACATTCCGCCAGTTTCTGGCACGTAGTCTTCATTCTGTGGTAAAGGCTTTGGATGATATTGATGATAAAGATTACGAATGGAGAGCTCAGTTAATGATGTAAGACAATCAAGTATTTTGTAGATCCAATTTATCAAAATGTTAAGCTTCAGAAATATGACCATTTCTTGAAATCTGAAAAATTCCTTCTATTTGAAAATATTTGTAAAAAGTAAAAATAAGATGTATCAATTATCAAAGTATTGTGCATGCATTATATTGTGTCTCAACTCATGCTTGGATCAAAAGTATCACAGTAATATATATATTTATATATATATATATATATAGAGAGAGAGAGAGAGAGAGAGAGGGAGAGAGTTTATACAGTGTCCTTATAACAAGTCTACTGGTACTATATTTTACAGTGCTTTGATTGAATCTAACCTTGATGCTGGTAAAAAGAATGATGCTGGACAGATAGCAAATGCTGCTGCCTCATTTATCAAGCAGAATGTTCCTCAACTGTACAAAGAAGTTTTTGGATTGATTGTAAGTATTAGTTTTATATAATAAAAAGTCTCTTACCTTTTAGGAAACACAGCAATAACTATATCAGTCAAATTTGATGTTCTTATATTTGTTTAACTGTTTCTTACTACAATCCTTAAGATTTGCATATATTTAGTCTTGTGTTCTCATTTCAAACATTGTAGTCTCACTTTGTTTGGCGTTTTTGTCACAAAACTTTTTGAAATTGAGATTATTCTGTAGTGACACATACTGGTCTATTTCAAAATTAAACAAATGATGTTTTAAGACTCTTGTTTGGTAGAAAAGTTCTTTTATATCATTCTAGCTCAGCATAATAGCATAATTTCTTATTTGCTTCACAGTCTATATAAAACTGTTGGAGAATGCGTCTGTTACTAGTCCCCTTATAAGTGTATAATAAATGTCCAAAGCCCTTTTGGTCACTCAGAGTTAGAAACTAGAGACTTGACAGTTTTCTAATAGACTGTTCTTAAGCTCTATAACTCTGAACTTCAGGAGTCTGTTCTCAACAAAGTACACAGATCCAGATACCTTTTTTATTTTGTTTTCAGGTGAGGAACCAGCTGATGGATTCCACCAAATTACACAAAGATATCAAATCTTCACCAGAACTTGGTATATTCTACCAGATTTGCAAACTTAAAGTGTAAGATATTTTTTTGAAAAATAAAAGGATTAGTATTAAAGCAAAATACATATAAATACACTGTATTACATGTACATTTATTCATGAAGTATTTGATATTGACAAAAATTTAATCCATGATATTAAATTCAGACCAGGTTTAAAACAAAATTGTATAAATCTGAGAGAAGCAAGATTTTTAGATTGCAACCATTCAAGTGAAGCTTGTTCTGTATTGTAGATCTTTAGAACACAATGAAGCTAAAGAATATTATGATGAAATCCAGCGCTTACTGAATCAGATGGGGGTTCCACCTAGTGAGGCACATAAAAAGAAAATGAGGGATCAGAGTTCTGTTCCATCTTCAGCTGCTGACACAGATAGGTAAGATTATAGGGGTTGAATTGAGATTAGAATTCACTTACTGTTTGACAAGTTTGTGCGGAAAACAATTCTTGCGAGATTTTTATGACATGAAATTAGATGACGTGGGTCAATTATTTAATAGTTGTCCAAATTATTATTTTCATTGTGTATGCTACTTAACATGTACAGTTAGTGTTTGATATTAGTGAATGCATGTGAAACATGTTTACAAAATGTGAATAAGTGCATGGTAAAAATGAGCTAGTTCTGAATGTTGTTGTTGTGCATGCTTAGGCATGTTTATGAAGATGCATGCTTTAGTATGTGGGCTTCAATGCCATTTATACATGCAACATAATCTAAAATTGTCTAAAAATATACTATTGAGTTATTGATAAAAAATGCTAAGAAGTTATATTAATATATAATTGGTATTACCTTTACAGTTTAATGCTGTCAACCCCTACACCCAATAGTCGGCTCCTGCCGACCCCGTCCCCTTTGTCCCGGTAAGATTTGCACCCAGCATTAAGTTTTTTTGGTATTACTTGTTTAATACTCAAAATCTATGATTTTTTTTCTTTAGATGGTATGGTTTTATAATGCACTTTAGTTCATAGCTGGCGTGGAAAAATATAACGAACACTATAGTCTGCTTATATTTTTAGCCATTTTTTATATCGTAAAACTGGCTTGTAGTTAATTATGCTATTGTATTACAATATGTGTATGATTTTATTGAAAAACTATGCTTCTGTTGGGTTGGATCTAGTATTAGATATGTACAAATCATTTTATAGCTTACTCAAGAAGTCTGTATAAGTCACTTGATGTTTATACTGCACATTCATTGAAATTTCTTTATTTACTTCACTTGTAAAAGTTTTTAATTTTGAGTCTTCTTTTAGGGCGATCTTTTTCCAGTTAAACTCTATACAGATGATCTGTATCTAGTCTCAATAAGTTGGTCAAATCAATTTTGATTAAATGTTCATGCGGAAATGTTATCTATACATGACTTCTAGTACTGTAATCCACACTGCTCTGTTTATGTAGTGAATATTATAACTAAATTTGTCCTGATGGCCTTGTAGGAAATTCTCAACACCTTCCCTTTAAAGTTTTTAGATACAATAAATGCATTCATTGTCTGTAATATCTTTTTATTTGATGATTTATTAGGAAGCAGAGAACCGGCCGGGAAAGTGATCGGTACAGTCTATATATATATTATCTTCTTATATAATCCAGAATATTTTCTCTTTTAGTTCTGTTTTCATATCATCTGAACTTTATTTACCCTGTGTACACTGTATTAAACCTTCATGATACAGAAGATTGATTGAATACCCTGGTCCATGCTGGTGTTTACTTCTGGCTTTTAGTCTGTATCTCAAATGATCCCAATTTCCAACTTTAAGCTCACTTTCACTAACAGTGATATCCAACCCAAATCCTGGGTAGTCTCATCTGAAGATTACAAACAATTGAACAAAATTTTCCAATTAAAATAAGTGATATTGTTTCAAGCTGAAAATCTTTACATTTATCATTGAAAAAATCACTACATTTCCATGCCCACACATGTTGAAGCCGCAGTACCTTTTGCTAACAGCTTACAAATGGTCCCAAAAGCCACAAACAAAGATAATTTCTCATAATGACACCCTATTATGTGTGTTTTAGATTAGTTTTCATTCTGAAAGTATGGTGACACATCTTAGAGGCTTTAAACAGAAGGATTAGAAGTTTTTTAAAAAATTCTGTTGTACAAAAGAATTTTTACCAGGATCAGTATCAAGAATCTGTTTTAGAAAGTTCTGCTGCTTTAACATAAATCTTTACTTTTTTTATCCCCATAACATCTGACATCTAAATTAAAATTTGTTGATGCTGTCGAATATTTTCTTTTGACATCACTTCACAAAGTAAAACTGCTAAGTATGAAATAACACATTTTGCTTAGAAAGTCTTCATTTACTGATGTGCGCACAAACCTTTTCTTAATACTTTCTATTTCCCACTTTTCTTTCTGTTGACCTATTAGTTACTTATATTACCAGTATCATTTATATATTTCTTTTGTCCTCTTTGTCATTAACATGTTTTTGATTGAAACATTCATAATCTATGCAATTTTCATCCCTGGTTATATGTGTGT
This sequence comes from Lutraria rhynchaena, assembly GCA_008271625.1. Taxonomy (NCBI): domain Eukaryota; kingdom Metazoa; phylum Mollusca; class Bivalvia; order Venerida; family Mactridae; genus Lutraria; species Lutraria rhynchaena. Next base: position 26,549 of record VIBL01000127.1, read on the forward strand.
ATTAATGTTTTAGAATATCTTAGCTGGCAAATTATTTGGTTCTAATCAAATCATTGGTTTTATTTGACTTAGTAGTAGACACTACAACCGAATCATTTATAACAACCCTTGTTTGTATTTATTGAAATATTGTCATTCCTTGTTTTATTATTTGGAAATTATATTCTTTGGTTTCATTGGGTTGTACCAAAAGTCATTTATTAGAATGGTGTTCTCTTATTTCTTGTTACAAATACTTATGGTTGATTTTGTTAATTGTATTGGTAAATATTTATTTGATAATTGTACTATCAAACCACTGAACAAAAGCCAACACAGAACAGAATAATGGAATTTGTGTGTAGTCTACCTATACCTGGGTCTGGTCACAGTACGTCATACCCTTCTATCAAAATTTGACAAAAAATGTTGATTTTCCTCTCTATATTGAGGAGTTGCCGGTTCTTTGTGGAAGGGTAGGTTAGTACTGGTTAGTATACAGACCAGGTAAACTGGTTAGGTGAACCAGCCACTGTATGTAACTGAAGTATTGTTGAAAAACAGCATTAAACCCAGTGATAATGTCACTTAAAAACAAACAAAAGCTATACTCAGGACCTTATATTTTCACTGGTATTTTGTATCAATAAATGTGTGCTAAAAAGTGACCATTGTCTACATGTTAGCCATTATTCTTTGGTCATTAAAGCTGGTTTGACTGAATTATCAAATAATTATATATTTTTATTTATAAAGTATAAAGTAAACATTTAATATTGTAATTAATTGTAATAATATTGAATTAATGAAAATTATAGAAAAAGAAAATCTAGGAAAGATTGGTCGGATGGCAAGTATGTTGAAAAGTACCAATTATTATGATGCAGATGGATAGATATGTACTGTAGATGTTACATGTAGATAGATGTTTTGTATAAGAATGGTTTCATATAATTTTGCATCGTTTATTTAAATGTTTTAATTATTTGTTCATTGTATAGCTGTAACCAATCTTTTTTTTTGTTTTGAGATCTTTTACAAAAAAAAATGAAACATAAAAATCCTTTCTAGTATTTTAGCATTTTCTTTTATATTCAATAAGTGTTGGTTTTACTTTAATGATAATTTCTTTCTAAGCCAAAAAGTGTACGAAGATTGTTTCGCAAGAGTTGATCTAAAATTGTCTTCCAAATCAGGAATTGAATTTTTTTTTTAGTTTGAGTTAGAAAATAATTAAAAATTGCTTAATGTAGGAAAAACTTCTGTCAATGACAAATTTGAAAAACAGTGCAAAAATAAAATGTTACCTCAAGTGTAAATTGGTCACATATCAAGTTCATTATATTAATGGATTTGCACATTTTAGTATTGAAAAACAGTCACAGCAGATAAATAACATGGTTTTATTCTTAAAATTTGTGAAAAATAAATAACTTTCAGATTATAAGACTTTAAAATGATATGTAATAACATACTATCAAAGGTATTTTTATTGATCAGTTGTACTCTAAGACCTTAATCAAGCCAAGATAGATGGACTGCCCATTCTGTCTTTATCATGTTTTGTCATCACAAATAATCTAATGTTCCTTCACAACTTTTATTTGGAGTATAACTTTTTATGAAATACTTTAATGACCATGTTATCTGTCTGGTTTCTGATTTAAACTACAGACTAATACAATTCACAAAGTATTATGTAGATGTAGCATCTATATATGTACTAAGGCCATTTATAAGCAATTTTTTGTTTGCTTGGAATCAGCACCAATTCATAGAAATTGGCATTAAAAAATTGTATTGTCAGTTTATTCTGGAGTTTTGAAAAATGGCAACTAATCATTAAAAATCTGAGGCAAAAATTTGATTAAAAAGAAAAAAGATTGTTGTATGGCAAACAAATGATTGCTTTGGATTGGTCTTATTCATTTAATATACATATTTATCACAATCTAACTTGCTTGCTTATCAGCAAAAGTCCAACAAAAGGTAGAAGAACACCCACCCCTGTGTCCACCAAGAAAATTGCTGCTGACAGTCCAGACAAGTAAGTTAACTCACTCACAGATTTGTTGATGCTTCATGTTTGGCTGCAAATGATTATCTAATAATTTTCACTTTTTAACCAGGTTTTCCACTGGAAAAATCCTGGTTATTAAATTGGCGAATGTTGGTGTATGGGCAGGTGTCCTCAATATCTCCTGCGTGCAACTGCTCCTACATTTCTTAAGGGATTTTGACGAAACTTTCACCTATTTAACATCACCAAGCACCACAGTGCATATTGTTGGGTTTTCAGATTCAATCATCAATTGCAGAATTATGGCCCATTGTTTATTTTGTGTTGTGCATGTGTAATATTCTGTATGCAACTTCTCATGAAAGCCTGTCATCTTGTTTTCTGCTGTTGTCAGTTTTTATCCTTTTTTTGTAAAATTTTATTTGCTGTACTTTTTTCTATTCTTTATATGACTTTTTGTGTTACCGACATTTGGTAATTTGGTTATTTGAGAAAAAATCAGTTATTTGAAAACATATCAGTTATTTTAGAATAAATGGATAATTTGAAAATAAAGAAAAGCTTTGATTAAAAAATCACATTTCAAGTTTTGGTATGCAGTAAAACACCCCTTTTATTAAAAAATGATCGGGACTCAAATTTTATTTAGAATATTCAATTATGTTCTAAAGTGTAATTTATATTGAACGAATCCTGCCTTAGAATGTAAGTAAGATATTTAATGCTCCTTCACAAAGTGCATGAAATCTGTGTTTAAAATTATGATCATAAAATGAATGAGATAATTTCCATAATAGTGATAAAATTTCATTCTGAAACTGTAGATACTCAACTGATATTATAGATAATCAAAATGTTTCCAGTTTAAGCAGTAAAATCATTTATATAAAACAGTAATGTTATATTTCTACTGTATGATCAGTCATAACAGAAGGTAAGTTTACATCCATACAGCCCACTAGTATATGTAGTTAAACCTTTTGGGGCTTTCAGGGTCAAGTGATTATGATCCCTGACTAGTAATTACTGGTTTCTCTACACCATGAGTTTGAATCCCACCAAATTTCTCATTTGAGCAAGCTGTCCAGCAAGCTTACCAAAAGTATGTGGTTCTACCCAGGTGTACAAATGTGGTCTTACTCCACCATTCAACCTGGAAATTTTTCCAAACGACCTTGGCTGTTGGTGCAATGTTAAACTCCCATAAAATATCCATATAACTTTGAAATATGTAGAGTTTGATGATTAGTTGGTTCCAAGGAATTTTTTAATGTAGAGACTGCTTTTATTTTTGGACTGGTGTCAATGTTATAAAACTAAGCTTTAAAAACCAGTCTAATAAAGCAGCCCTTTCATTGGTCAATTTTTAATTGTTTTCAGAACCAACCAATCAGAGACCAGTTATTCAGCTGGTCCCCATACTCAATTATAACCTATTTGCTGTTGTTAGCCCCGGTATTCCAGATGAATGATACTAGTCCCTTTTTCTCCTCAATTTGGGGCTGGATATATATAACCATATGACAATATTTAAACTTTTGGATGTATGAGTACTTATTTTGTGCACATAGTCAATATTGTTAATTATTTTCACCCACATTGATTAGTTATATAGTCAATCACATTATGGCACATGTATTATAAATCATTACACACATCCACTTTATTTTCAATTGTATTTTTGGTTGTTTTCATAGCTCCATACAAATATTTGTAAAAAGTTTAGAATAATATTTCAGAATATTTACTGTGTTCATTTTACAAAGTAAATTTTAATTCCCATTATTCATGTAAATTCATCTAATCTTCTGTGATTTTTGAGAAAAATATTTCTTGCATTTTGATTATCATTCAATTCTTTGCTGTGTGTAAATTTTAAATTAAATGGTAAATCTTATGGAAAAGAATCAGGAAACATTTCACCACATAAAAGAAATTTAATTGGTAACTTGCAATAAACATGTACTGGTTTTGCAAAAATATCTTATTTACAGTGTTTTTTTTTGTCTTGAAATAATTCCATTTTTTTCTTCTTGTTATTTTGCTTTATTACGTACTGTGTTATCGAAAAAGAGACGCATTGATTAAATACAGAATTAAGGTTATGTCTAGTTCTGTTCTGTTCCATTCTTGAATGAGTGAATAATTTGTATTCCCTTGTTTTAGACCATATTTGTTACTGGAACTAGCAAGATTATGTTTGGAGCTAGATTTCCCTGAACTTGCTCAAGATTGTGCTGAACATATGAAGACTTGTAATGTCAAGGTAACTCTATTAAAACTCTTACTTCATGTTGCAAAGATATGGATTTACTGATTTATTTTTACTTTGTAATTTAATAGGAATTTGAAGCATGTAAAAATGCAGTAAGATTTGTAATATTCATTGGTTAGGTATTTTATCAATGTGTGTTACTCATTGGCTGATAAAACATAGTGAGCAGCCCCTTCTAAAAGCATGAATTTTCAACTTGAGTTAGAACAAATTACATAGAGTTGATAAACTATTTCATGATATTTTTGTGATTAAAGTTTACTTTAGATATAATTCTGTAGAAAAATATTTGTAATTTGACCAATTTATGGATAAGTGTATATCTTTAGTTAAAACATTTTTGGAAGATTTTCCAAGCTGATAGAAGAAGCCACTTTCATTCTTAGTAGAAATTTCAACTGTGACATATAAATCCATTTTCATTTAAGGACCTGAAATAACTTTTTGTTGGCTTGAAACTGAAGTGAAAATTAAGTTTACCTGTATTAAAATATCAAGTGTGTATTTACAGGAGCAAGGATTTTATCTTGAGCTGGAGTTTCTACAATGTGATATCATGGTGAAACAGTTGTCTGAGAAACAAGAGTCGCTACAAAAACGTGTTGTTGATGTAAGTAATATTAAACAATACCTGGCTTAATCTTGTACTACCAGTCTGGAGACACTTCTTTTGATTGGTTGTTTTTAAGTGCATACTTGAAATTAACCAATCAGGAAGCTGCATGCTGGACAGGGCTTAGTGTTACATGTATTGAGCTAGGATACCAAATTCAAAATTCAGCTTTGCCATTGGATAATTTTTTAACTTTGTTAAGAATCAATTAATCCACTGTTTGATTATTAGGCTGTTCTTAATACTAAGGCTAGAAAAACATGGCTACTTGACCAAAAAAATACTGTAGATAGGTGACAAAATTTATTAAACTCTTTTTTTAAACATACCTCTTGTATCTGGAGTTATGATTTGTCTCCAAATATTATTTTTTGGAACTTCAGACTGTATTGTTGGAAACTTCACTAAACGGCACTAAAACCTAGGGTTAGTCAACTACTTTTTTGTCTGGCCTTAATTGGCTGGTTTAAATAGAAATGAATGTTATACTGAGACTTTCTATAATTTTTTCAGATTCGACTCCAAGCAATCAAACGATGTGAAGAGGTAATTATGAATGCTATACGTCTTGGAGACCCTAACGTTATCCAGGTTGGGTGTGTCACTCAGTGGAACCTGTGTCTACCCTTACTACAACCTAACCTCAGACATTATGTACGTAAACCTCTAACACAAGTTGCTGAGGCCTTGGAAAATATACAGAGGTTTGTAAATGCTAATTTTAAATGTAATTTTCCAGGCTTTTGTGATCAATCTACACATCTCTCAAACAGGCAGCTTTGCTCAGAAAAAAATCCATTTGAAACTGATGCACATCATTAGCTTTGTTTTACTGAGTATCATGTGATATGCCGAGCAATTTTGTAGCCTGTTAGAAATAACCATATTGTATTGACCTCATGACTGTTAATATGGAAGATGCTAATTCAAATTTCCTAAAGATATGTATGAAATTGTGTATATTAAACTAGAAGCTGCTGATATATTGATTTTAATCATCACATACTAAAAATGTGGCAGGGCTCAGCATTTTTTTTCAGGCTACTTGTTCTGCAGGACAACCAGCTAAGAATTTTAACTAGTTCTAAAACAATTTCAACATGTCCTGAGTCATTTCTACTCATAATTATGAGTGGACGAGTGGATTTGTCAAGCCCTGCATGGTTTTCTGGAATTCTTTAAATAAAACATTTTAATGTTAAAATTTGTTTGGCATATATTTGTAGTTTGCTGGTACAGTTAAGATGTCAGATACATACAGAACTAGCAAAATGTGAGGAAGATGTTGAGCAGATTGAGGTTGCCATGACAAATCTAAAAAAGGTGGGTAACGGTAGCAACCAACAGGATGCGTACAGTTTTAAAATAAGATATAGCATAAGCTGTATAGAACATGGCATCTGTTTTCATGCCCTTCTTGATTTATACAGATAAAACAAATACTTTATGATGTAATTACATGTACACAGAATACAGCAGGGTTAAGGTGTGTTTGTTTCCTAAGAAGGGTTTTAATCTGTGGCATCATGCAGCCAACACTTTATTGTGGCAGTAATGTTTTAAGTTTTGATAATTGTAATAGTTCTGTTTTTGTTCTTTATACAGGCTCTAGCTTTAGATGATGCCAAGATATATCAAGAAAGATTAGAAGTGATGTTACATAGACTTGATCTACGTTCAGAGTTATACACGCAGCCAGAGAGAGTGGAAGATATTGCAGGAATGATCATTGAACAAGTAGGTCAATATTAAAAATATTTGGCCAGTAATAATTTCATCAGACTCTGCAACCGTAGAGTACAGTCAAACCTGTGTTTGTGGGCGACTCCAAATAAAGACCACCCTGTGATAAAGGCTATCTGACTATAATAGCCACATTTCTTTCCCAAGGGTGGCCTTTGTTCACAGATTTGACTGTATTCTTCTGGTAAATTTGCTCCGGGTATTGCCCATTGATGATGACTAATAATGAAACGGTGTTTGACTTGGTCTGCAAATTTTTCTGGGTAAGAAATTTAATTATTTGTCAAATATTTTCATATTCTTGCAGGCAAGGAAAGCTAACTCTGGCACAATGAGAATGAAACGTTCACTGTTAGTGAAGGCCGGAGAAGCGCTTGCTCCGGATGCCTTTCTTCTGGTATTGGACAGTGAAAGCAGTACAAAAGGTATGAGTTTGTTTAATGGCCCTTTTTCTATTTATTTTGTGGTTAATTGAAATCTGACAAATCTGTCTGAGTTTTGATGTGATTTTGTGAGGATTTATGTTTTGAAGTCATCTTTCAATTAATACAATTTGTGTTGTTTGAGATTTGTCACATTGTCAAGAGCCATTCACTCATTTCAACGTGGTGTATTCTGTGTGTTGTTGATTTATATTAACTGTGTTATTATAACTGTATAATGTTGTACATGTGTTGGTTGGAAAATTTGTGATTTCGTTAATCTTTTATTCTTTACTCAATTTTGCATTTTGTATAAAGTGTGTTGAAATAGTTTATTTTCAACCCTTTGCCTCATAATACCGTATTTCCCCACATCTGAAGCAGTCGACTTTTAAAGACATTGTGGCAAAAGAAGCCATTGCTTTAATGAGTAATGGCTTCTTTGACCACAATGATTTTTCACTCTGTCAGAGAGAAATAATCCAATTTTCCTAAATAAATTGATGTTTTGTATATTTGCTTTGAATTTGGCAGAGACCAAAATATGCTTATGTGGCTAAGGGTTAACATATCCTTATTACAGAGTATATACAAGAAATAATTGTATAGTTTGTACATTTATGATATAATATGTGACTGTTCATATTTCAGCAAAGTGAAAATGTTCCACAAATTTGTCATTTTTTTTAAGATTAACACACACTTGTATGTGTCCTTGTTCCATTGACATTGCTGCTGACCGAATCATAACATCTCCTATTTGGTCCGTCCGTCTGTCCGTCCATCTTAGTTTTGTCCCAGCATACTGTAAGGCATACTGCTAATTTACTGGATGTATTTTGACCAAATTTCATGGAAATTATCCAACATCAACTTAGTTCTTATTTGGAGTTAACAACTCTGTATATTTTTGATGAAAATGTGATATAATTATGACAATGATAACAATTTAAACATTCATTCTTTCAGTTTCTCTTTTGAATGGTATGTTTACGAAGAACAAAACTAAAATGTCTTGAAACAAAGAGAAAACTTTCTGCTAATCGTTTTAATCAAACATTTTTGTCTTGTAATGAATTTTCTTTTCTTTACATTTTAATCTTTTCTTCAATTTATTTGTGTTCTTATTAATCTGTTGCAAAGATGTGTGAACTGTTCCTAGACTGGTTTTGCTATTATGCTATTTCCAGCTAGGTAACAAAAAAAGATTAATATTTAGGCAAGATTTAGGGACCGATGATTATGTTGATTCCATAGTTTTGACCAACATTTTATTAGTACAGCTATACCCCTGAAAAGCGGACTTTCTGAGAACTGGAGTTCTCTAAAAATCAAATGATTTTTCAAGTCCCTTTTTTCTCTTTTATGCTCAATAGTTCTCAGAAAACTGGACTTTTGGATCAGTCTAGAAGGGGTCTGGTTTTCAGGGGTTATACTGTAGTACCATTAATGGTTAGTGAGTCAGTATGATGCTAATACAGTAGGACCTCTCTTAACTAGTCAGTTCTGGGACAAGACTGTTTTAGAGGGGAAGCCAGTTTAGAGAAGTTTGTGTGTCTTATCAATATATGTGTGCATATACCTACTTTGTCTGGCCAGCAGCTACCATTGAAGCTGTGTAGGTGATATTATGACGTGTGTATAGATGTTTGATAAAAATATAGTTATTAGAAAAGTTGACAAACAGATTTACAATGTTAGTTTGTTTTTTTACCTAAATACTAAAAATGGAAAAGAACCCAAAGAAACAAATACCAAAATTGAACTGATTAGTTTTTGTGGTTCAAACCTACCAAGTTTTAGGACAAGGATGGACAGAATATTGTGGGTTAATAATCTCAAATTAGTGTTTACCATTGGCTGTAAGTTATTAGACAAGTTTGGAGGCTTGGTTCAGAATGCAATCTTGCCATTGGCTTATTTTAAGATTACACCCAGAAACAACCAATCAGACATGTTTGTATCCTAGATACCAACCTGTGGTGGAAAGGATTTTTGTATGCTATAAGAGATATGCACTTATTTGATGAAAAGAGTCCAGTTTTTGCCATTTCAAATGGTCAAAATTTATTTCTCTTATAGCTAGTATCATTTCTCTGAGTTTATTGGCTTGCTTTTTATTTAAAAAAACATATAGTATGAAATAAATCTATTCCAGTTAATCAGTAAATTACAGCTAGGTTAAGACATTGATAAATCTATATTTTGTAATTTTTAATATCATACTTGAATTTTTGTTTGTATGTATATAGCGAATGAACTGTCACTTGGTAAGATAGACTTACAGTATATTGTAGTATGTTGTTAATGATGTATTAAATATTATGTTTTATTACCTCCCTTTGTTCTGCTCATCTGATTTTCGAAAGAAGGAAGAAATGTGGTCTCAGAGGTTGAGGAAAGTTTATCATATTTTTTCTAAATGAATCTTAAGAAAGAATTTTAACATATTTTTTTTGGAAAGAGAATATTTTAGGAATGATATTTAAATGTTTGGAGATCAGTGGAGAAAAATTTGGAAAAATCAGGATATTGGAGACACTCGAGTTTCTTAATTAGATTGTATTCCAGGGTTGATACACAAAACTGTTTTATTACTTCAGCTTTAAAAGTCAAAATTGTCTCTGTCTGTCCTTTTATACAAAATACAAGGAGGAGGATTTTTTAATTATTTCTTGTGTTACCAACCCTTGTTTGATTTGTTTATTGTTCATAAGTTCAGTTGAAGATTTCAATTTCATTTTTGTGTCGTTTAAAGTTAAAATATTGTTGCTTTGTGAATTTTTGTGCACGTAACTTTATGGTACTTCTGAGTTTTCGTTAAAACATGCAATGATTATTTTGTTGGTGATGATATATACAGGAAGACAAGGGCTGTAACTCCTGTATGATTTTTGTAATTTTTGAGAATTAGAATTTGAAATCAGATGAGCATATGGCATTGATGGGCAACTTTTAAATCTTAAGTTCATTATGTGTGTAATTGATAAATATCCTTAGGTTAGTATTATCACTTAAAAGGGGATATTAGACCCCTTTAGAAGATATGTGCCAGACATAATTGTCTCCCGATATTTTCTCTTGGTCAAATAGATATTGACTATACTAACATGTGTGAATTCTGTTTACTTATCACTGAAATTCGAGGGATTTTGCTGGGTATATATATACAATGGTTAGACAATACTAGTTTTAACTTATTGAAGCTCTTTTCTACTCTCTCAAAAGAAAAACCTCTGAAAAAATAAAAATTTAGTACAGTAAAACTTCTGTGTTATTTTAATGTTTAGTGCAACTTGTCAGCTTAGATTCAAAACTCTTGTATCTTAATTATTGCTAAAAAATATATATTTGGCTATTTGCATTCATAACAAGATACGAAGAAACATGTTTTTATATTGTTGTAAAACAATCATTTGTACAGAAATTTAATTACTTGATTTTCTTCACAGTTTTTGTTTGTGGATGAGTTCTTTATTTTAAATACAGTCAAACATGCCTTTGCAGCCACCTCCAAATAAAGACCTCCCTGTGAATAAAGGCCATTCTTTGAAAAAACATCTTGGATTATATAGAACAAACTGACTTCTGAATAAAGGTCGTCTGTCAACAAAAGTCACATTTTGTCTTTTCCAAGGGTGGCCTTTGTTTACAGGTTTGATTGTACTGGATTAAAGAAACTGAATCATTCAATTATGTATGGTTTATTGTTTATTACAACATAGAAGGTTTTACTGTATTGTACTAATGTCACTAATTCATCGACTCAAGTTTTCAGTCTCGTAGAAAATCTCAGCATTGGTTGATGTATTTTATTTCACAGCTGTCAACCTTAGGAAATTTAGGATGTGTATCCATGTACATGTCATGTTAATAACTATACTCCAGTAACCATGGTTACCAGTAATATTCTGGATCATAATTGATGATGATATGAACTGAGAAATAATTCTTTGCATCATAGGTCATAATAAATTAAAGGACTATGCTTTTTTAATGATTAAATACTGACTGGTAAATTTGTGAAAAAATATTGGTAATTGACTTTAACTGCTGCTAGTGAATATGGGTTTGTTTTGATGGTATTTTAACTAGTTTTAAAGTTGACTATTTTATCTAAACATGTTAATTATTTGATAATAGTTGATAGTTTATTAAGTTATGTTTTTTAGAACCTGAATTGAAACAAACTTGCATTTTTAAAAATGAACATAAATTGTGTTATACTGTTTGATCCAAAACGAAGGTTAAATACAAGCCTAGATTTCCATGAACAATTGATAGACTTATTTCAGTAACTATTTTCAAAAGGTTTTATGATTGTGCAAGAACATACTTATATTAATGCTATTATGTAAGTTGATTACACTTTTTAAATGGCGAAGATTTTAAGCCAGTTTTTCAAGTCAATATTTCAATCCTTTTTCTAGTTTTATTTTATAACAAAATGACCATTTGATACCTTTTCTTTCATAAATCAAGATTTAATTCTAGAACTTTTTATTAATTGTTGTAATTTGCCTTATTATATCTTTTATATGTAGAGTATTGTTTCTGTAAAGTATATTTTGTAATGAATATAGTTAGATATTTTTTGCTGTTATATTTTTATGTTCACAATTACTGAATGTGATGTTACGTACCTTTGTAACATGCCTAATTTATAGCATGTATATCATAAAATTCTACAAAAGTGTTTAATTTTTCCTACAGATGTGACTGGAGGTAAGGCACCCTTGACCCAAATAAAGAAGTTAGCCAACAAGGCTCACCAGTTCAATAAATGTGTGAAGAAAGCAGAGGGGCATATTCAGAGGCTGGGTAACGAGAATGACAGGGAAAGGTGAGATTCCTGATTTATTGAGTATAACAATGTTCTCATTATGAATTTGTTGAATAGGCTTAAATAGAAAAGTAACTGGCTCTCTCGGAGAGATCTGGGGCATGTCCTCCGCAGAAAATTTTATAAACATAGACACTATTTCCTGCATTCTAGGCTATTTATAAGGGGCAATTTATAATAAATGAACCAGGGATTTAGGAAAGATCGAAAATCAAGGCAAAATTTTTTTTGCCAGTTTCAACCAGTTACATTAATATATACCACTCAATAATTACCTGTGCAATATACATTTAAACTTGTGTTTATAGCCACTTGTTGATAAAGCCCATCATGTGAACATTAACCATTTATAAGGACAGATTTATTAATCCAAAAAAGTATCCTCTCTCATACAAGACTAGTTATTATTGGATTATCATCAATATATATGGGCATAATCTCTTACTAAAGTCTGATAACCAATGTATGCACTTCAGGCAGTCTGGAATTATGTGCCCTTACATTGTCCAGAATTCACCAAATATATCCTGTCTACTCTCTGACAGGAACAGTTTTTTTTATGTTGACTAAATTAGCATTTCCAGCTCTCTGGATTGAAGAGAATAAGTTGTAATCATCTTAATATAACATCAGTTTTTGTTTACCACAGAATTTAAGCTTTTAGAAGAATTTAACTTTTGACGGGTGTATTTTGTGAAGTCTAGCACTATTGTACATACTTTTGTAATACAGAGCCGGACTATGGGGAGATTTAGCAAAGACTGCACGTAAACAAGAGGTGTGGGATGTATGCCGTGTGGCAGCCAGATTCTGTCTTCTTTATGATGACGGTAGATGGAAAAATGACCCAGATGGTGCAAAGTCAGATAGGTGCTAATTTGTTTATCGTAATTATTGCATAAGTTCATTTCATCTCAAAGAAACCAGTGAAACTGTATATCAAGACAAAAATGGAGGAAAATAACTTAATTTATCACAGGACGTTTATGCTGTATTGATGTGCCTTTCCTAAATTATATTTACTTCATTTTCCAAAATCACTAAATGAGATATTTCTGAGTGCTTTTATTTTACTTCAAAAACATCCACTTTATTAATAATCTACTTTAAGTGTGAGTACTTATTACTGCACTGTAAAACTTCTTTTTGAGAAAAAGATAGAGAAAAAACATTTTCACCTTACTCTGATTTTATGTAACTATTTATACCATATTTACTTTTTTTGTCTGAATTCCAAGACTTCTTACAACTCATGCCTAGCCATGTTTAATTCTTTTAGTCCAAAAATGACTGAGAAGACAAAGACAGGAGACAATTTGCCTCCAGCAGATGGTACCTCAACATCTCTGGGCCATGAAAGGTCTGCTACACAACTTACTTTGGATGGGAGTCGACCAGATTCACCAACCCCATTGCCCTCACTGTATGACAAAGATTTATTACGAATGTTTGCTGAAGTTAACTTCATACAGGGAGAGGTAAAAGATCTTAGCTTACTTTTTCTCTGAATGTAAACAGTAAAATCCCACACTGTTCCTGAGTGAAGGATTGGAATGCGTCTTATATTTACATTGTTCTATGAACATTTTAGAGTTGTTGAAGTATTACTTAAACTGAATCTAGCCTGTCATATGGACCATAATTGACCAACATATCACATTCCATTTTTAATCTTTTGTATTGTGTTTAGAACTCAGAGACCAATATTATTTGATCAAGCATCTGCTTGGTGGCCCTTTAAATTGATCCTGAGAAAGACAAATAGAAAGGCAATATTCTTTTGCTGAACCATTCTCAGTTTTATGACTATAGTTTAAGATCAAGTCTAAATATCTGAGCATAATGATTGGTTGTTTTTGAAATCATTTTTCAAATTGACCAATCAAAGAACAGCTCTCTTTTACTGGTTTTCAGAATCAGTTTCACAAACTGTAATATCTATGTCTTACAGGCTATGGTTCATCTACTGAGATCAGAAGGTATACAGCTAAATGATGCCCCTATACCCCCAGTAGACAAGAGCAAACATCCTAAAGGCTACATTGCTAAGAAACCTGAGGAAGATCCTGATTGGATCGAATATTGGTATGTATTCAACCAATCACTGTCAAATTATTATGTTTTACTTACTAAGCATTAAATCAACCTAGAGCATAGATGTATTATATTTGCTATGTATGAAGGTAGCTTTGTCCAAAACATTATTTGGGGATCCAGTTGTTCATTTTTTCATATTATGCATTGTACAGTTTATTGTATGTGGCATGAAGAAATGATCATTTCTAAGTATGTTAAATTTCAATTGGACCTAAGCACATAATGCTACAAAATCATGTGTACATGTATGTATTGAGTTTTGCTGTGTAAAAGAACATCTCTTTCAAGTTCTGATGTTTTTGAAAATTAGTTAATACCATGGACAGACTTCTTTAATGATGAAAGGACAGAAAAAGGAAGAAGTATCGGTATAAGTTTGTGCATGATGTTAATTGAATACAGTACAACCTCTTCAAAGCATCACCCTTTTAGAGAAGTAAAATTATGTTGTTGTTGTTGCTCTAGAGAGGTTAAATTGATAGTTAAATCATATAGTGGGAAAAAATCATGCTGTTGTTAAAAGGAGGTTGTTGCTCAAGAGAGAGCTACTCTAGAGAGGTTTCACTGTTTTGTAATTGTGATATGACATTGTTTTATAATTTTCAGTGAATGGATAACATCTTTGTCAAAAAATGCCACTGATAATTTCTTACGTGGTCTTGCTTTGGGGGTGGAGCTTGAGGAGGCGTGGCTTGTTTGTTGTGCTGCCACCTACATCTGGAACTACAATAACCATGTTCTAACTCAACTGAGACACAGGGAAATTCTTGAAACTCTAACAACAATTTATGATGGACTAAAGAAAGTTGGTCATGCAAAGTAAGTGTTTTAGTATGTCAGTACTTGAACAATATTGAAGTTTAAAAGCAGACGTACCTCTCATATCATTTAAAGTGAACTTACTATCATTGAGTAACAGCCATGATAGAATGGTATGTAGAATATATCATTTTAATATGATGAATGATTTTGACATTTTTTATGTATTTCACAGTGAAACTACATCTTTAGTCAACATCTGCAATGCTTTGGCTTATGCTTTAATGAAACCCTGGATTCCAGTTCCAAGCAAGACGCCAACCCCACCAGCTACTCCTGGAGGGGAAGCAACTCCATCAGGCAAGAAAGCCAAGGCTGATCCAAAGGCGCAGAAGTCTAAAGTTGCTTCAGTCAGCATATCGTCTGAAGCCATGCCAGATCTGAAGAAAGCTATTGAGGTAAATGATTCTAGTATGTTTTTCACAAAATATATTTTTTGGGTTTGCATTTATTTTTCCTCATATTTAAATCTTTTTGTGTTTTTGTCAAACAACCTGTCTGGTCTACTTTATTTTGGTGGATTTAGACCAAAATGTCATTATGCACTGTTTCAGCAACACTTAAGCTCATTAAAGCATTACAGTATTAATACATTGGTATGGGGAAACTTTTTTTACTTTTTTCAATTCCATTCTTTTTGTTTTATACACAGTAGCTGGCCAATAAAATGCATAGCCCTGTTTTAGTTTCAATCATCAATTTGTTGTAGGTTTGTGAATATGTGATTGAGGTAACCAATGGTAACAACCCCCAAGATGTTGTCCCAATGGCTGTAAGGTTGCCTATACTACAGATATGGGTATTTGCTAAACAGATGGCTCAACAACAGATTTCCAAGAATCTTGGTTTGGATGAAGAAGTAAGTTTCTTCTGTTCCATTTCTCACCACAAAATTTGAATTTTTTATTCATATTGTATACTTAGAGACTTTCTAATCTGAATAACTTAGTTTGTATTTGAGATTGTTTCTCCATTTTTACTTCTGTTTTTTTATTGAATGTTTGGATTTTGATGTTTTTGTCACCTTGCAGCCATGGACAGAAGGCCAAAGACCGATGTCCAGGTCAATTGTTGCCGTGGAAATGTTGAAATTGAACAAGAATGGTATACTGGAGTTTAAAGAAGTGCCACCTATAAATGAGGTAAACCAATAAAATCTTTCAGTCAGCTGATGATGTCATAATACAGTCAATACTGTACTCAGAAGTCATCAAAGGGCGAGAGAGAATATGGTCACTTTGTAGAGTTGGCCTTTGTTTTTAGTTATTGTTGGTTGACTGTATAATTAAATGTGTTATCCTGGAGTTGGTGGGATTTTTTGTTCAAGATCGTTAAAATATGATCATGATTGCTAAATTTATCACAAAATGTTACAAAATGAAATAAAGATCTAATTTTATTAGAGATAAGCCTTATGGGTTACAGTAACACCTGTATCACATTGTGTGTAATAAACTTATTGAATGGATTTAAGAACACAAAGATAATTCTAAAAGTATTGCCATACTTTTCTAAACTGATTTTAGTTAGGAATGGTGATGTGTTGGTTATTACAAGCAAAACATGTGTTTATCATGTTGGATTGTTGGGATTGATTTGCCATAAGTTAGAAAAATATCTCATGATGCACTATTGATATTTATTGTTTTAAATTGTTAAGAGTTAAATGTGATTTTAATCAACATATATTTGCATCATTAATATTATGTGTTCTCTGTTCAGGTTGCCAATATGGTTGAAGAGTGTAAATGGTCTGACAAATTTGTTGAATTACAATTATGGACACAGCTTACATCATTAGCCTATGATCAGAAGATGCATCAGCTGGTTGTAAGATGTAGTAAGAAAGCTTTGAGATTCTCCACCTCTGGTACACAACCAAAGAATAGGAAGATTGATGGGTATGGATTTATTTTAACACTTTCTGACTTTATTTGTGGACTTCATTTATAGGCATGTCATATGTCTATTCATTTGAAGAATGAACAAAACTTTTTGTCCTGTAAAGGTTAAAAAATGTGAAGTGTACTCAAGGCATGGGACGAGCGAACTGACCGTCTTTTTAATAAGGAAAATATACACAATACACAAAACGCATAAAACAAAACAGACATTATTGAATGAAATGAATGAATGGTGGTCATAAAGAGATTATAATAAGATCATCAGATCTCATTAGGAACCAGCCACAGACCGAAAAGGTCAGTTCAAATGACTAACGTGCTGGTTAAAACTGGCAAAAAAATTTTCTTGGGGGGTTGATGCCCCAGAACCACCCCCTCTAGAAAGCCTGTTACCTTTCTATTTAAGCCTGTTTAACAAATGAGAACACTTTATGATTGTGTGGAGTTATCAGTTGTAGAACTGTACGATTGCCTGTACCAACAGAATCAAATATGTGTTTCAGCCTTCTATTTTATCATTTATCTTTTTTAGACATCACCAGATGGTAGAATTTGAAATGTTGAGTTACGCTAGCAGTCTCCTTGGACAAAGCTTGGTTGATAATATGGGTGGAAAAAATGCTGTTCGCCGGGAAGCATTGTCAGCATTCTTGGACAGCGCTAGGTAGAAATCACCGTCTTTTCTTAATTATATACTAGTTTGAACTTAGCCTACTTGAAAGCCTCAACCAGTGTGTTATGATTAGGATCGGTAAAAACCAGTTAGATTTGAAGCCATCAGCTTCAGAATTAAGCTGCTTAAACCTTGGTTCAAAATCCTCAGCAATACTCAAGTCTCATTACTGGAACCTCAGCTCTCTAAGTCTTGTCTTATAAGACTTGAGTTTAGAGATGTTACCTTGAGGCTAATAATGGTGACTAGGTAATGATTATATATATGTACTTTTGAGATTTGAGTAATATTTGAGGTTTTAAAGTTATTATTGTTAGACAGTGCTGAGTGTAATGTTATTTGTGTTTGTTTATGCTAAACAACTGTGTACTTCCTTATAGATTTGCCATGAAAGCTGATAACTATGAGCTTGTAATGACGGCTGCCCGACATTATTGGAATGCTTGTTGTTCATTGGTCAGTCAGCCAATTGAACGAGAGCTTTTAAGAGAACCAATCAGAATGATCCTTCATTGTATCACGGAAACAGCGGAATCACAAAAGAAGAAAGAAGTAAGGGGTTATTTAAGTTCATACCTCTATATCAAACAATGAATTTAAGTAAGAATGATATTTATGTCTCATAATACTGCATTTCTCTGCGTCTGAAGCGGACAGCTTTGGAAAACATTGTGGTAAAAAGAAGCCATTCCTTGTAATGAGTAATGGCTTCTTTTGCCTCAATGTTTTCCACTCTGTCAGAAGGGAATAAACCAATTTTCTTTGAATTTGGAAGAGTCTAAAGTATGCTTATGAGGCAAAATGTTAAAATCACGAAGTCTCATAAATGATATATTCACATCCACCATCAGGTATGTATACAGGAGTTCTTAAGTCAATTTCTTTGGTGTTAGATTGTACAGTTAGAACAACATTGTTATCAGGTATTGTCTAGATTACAAAAATATGGCTGATTGATATTTTTTAGGAAAAGACTGAAGATAAAACAGAAGAAGATGAATCTAATGATGTGACTTTTAGTGCTACAAAAGAGGCCGAAGAGAAGACTGTAGGAGGTATTGGAGCTGTGGAGGATGACCTAACACTAAGAGCTGCTCTGTACGGGGTACTGTTCCAGTCCTATGCTGATAAGGTATGGTGTTTTATGTGATACTGATCTTTTAAGCTTATCACATCCTGCATCAATTTTAAGGGGATTGTATTTTTGGTTCAGTTTGTATGTCTATCTGTTGGGTCACCAATGTTGTTGATGCAACTTTTCAAATACTGAAGGATTTAGTTCGATCTATACACAGTGACTATAGATTAGTTTAGAAGTACTTTACAAGGGGAAATTTTATTCAGAGCAAGTACTAGGAGTTTCATGGCCTTTTTAGTGATTTATATAAACATTGTGTAAATGTTTGAGTGATGATGGGGATGATATATATGTCAATCTGTGGTGAATATTCTAGTTCCGTATGTTGTTTTACTTTACTAAAATTCTCAACAATATTTTCTAAATCTGCTGTTTATTGTATTTTAAGACTTAGTTACAAATTGTTTTGTCCAGACTCCTATAGTTACATTTCTGTTCTTTCTTGAGGTACTGTCATATTCATACTATGCTGTGTCATAATCTAAATGCTTTTTTATGATTACGACCAATGTTTTAATTATTTATTTGTAGGGTGAATGGGAAGCTGGCTTACAAGCTATGGATCAAGCAATTACTGATATGCCTCGCACAAAACATAGGCTGTAAGTATATTCTGTCATAATTGAGTTAATTTTTTTTTGCAGGGTTTTACACTGTTTTTCAACGATTTTTCAGTTATTTATAGTGGCCAGTTCACCTAACCAGTTTTCCTGGGCTGTATTCTAGCCAGTACTAACTTACCCTTCCATAAGGAGCCGGCAGCTTCTCCACCCATGGCGGAAAATCAACATTTTTGTCAAATTTTCACAGAAAGGTATGACCTGCCATGACTTGATTTGAACCTAGATCACCAGGTTAGGAGTCCTGCACACTGAAAACCATAGTTGCAGTTAATTGAGTTAATGGCCACTTGTTAATAATGGCCTCCAGATGAACAGTGACCCCACCTCACATCAGCTTTTGTTTATTAATATATATTAAACTAAATACATATACCAAAGGACAATGAAAAGAAACAGATTTTTTTTCTCTCTTGTATATTTTAGTTTGACTGTATTATCAGTTTGTAAAAATCTATCATTCAATCATTAATCATTATCTGGATGACTGGCCTGAAGATTACTGGTTAGATTCTGTTCAAACTTGGTGGTGAAAAACATAGACATTAAACTCACTGTGCATATTTCCAGCTATATCGGATTCATGGACCTTATCAGAGTTATTGCCCTTTGATTTACCAAGATTAAGTCGGTGATAGTGTTGAACAAATTTCTTTGCATTTGCTTTTTATGTTATAAATATTTATACTTTAATTTCAAGTTTTTACATTTTTTATTTTGAAGAATATAACTTTGATTACTGTTTTCTTTAATAAGGTTGATATTCAAGCACAGAGTTATGACAAAAGCTAAGCTTGGTAGAAGTGTTGCTATGGATATCCAGAAGTTCAAGGTCAGTAATAACTCTATTTATAGCTTTATGTTTGAATGTCTTCATTTTGAAGAGTTTGAATTGAAGAGTTTAATTTTGATGCTAACATGAGAAGTTGAAATGTTTGAGAGCTTTTTGGTTCAATTTGCATGTGAAACACCTATAAGATTAAAAGCTATGTGTAGAATAATGTGTTTTTGCTCAGACCAAAGTTTGTTGTGAGTTTCTCCTACTATTTGTGGTAGTAAATGATAAAGTCAATATTATTGCCTTTTTTCTTTGATGTTTGTCTTACACCAAGGACTGGGTTGAATACTTCATGTTTTTTAATAAATCGTTTGGCTTGGTATAAGGAATAAATTTCCTGAGCCCCTTAACTCAGATTTACCTAGCCCCTTAACTCAGATTTACAATTTGTTGAAATTGAGCCATTTCTCTTATATTTCATTTAAACACCTCCCTTTGGAAAAATTGTCATAACAGACAGCTCATTGGCCATTTGCGATGTTATTTTGATTTATTGAGTGTTGACCCAGAAAACCCCTGTGACAAATGTACAGAAGCCTTGTTTTGCTACAGGCTTTGGGTTGCGTTATTAGCTCATCTGTTTTGAAGAACAAGTCGAGTTACTATAATCGCTGCATTGTCATGCAAAAACTTTTATGTAGCCCATTACTCAAACACTTTTAAAGATATCAACACAACACTTGGATTACTTGATTATCATGATAAAGCACATTTACAAGACATGGGGCATTATTCTTAAAGCTATATCTTTGGAGTTATACCCCCTTTTTTACTTACAACTTCAAAATTGCTTATTAAATAGAATGATGTAAAACAGATGAATGTTGGCGCTGCTCTGTGGAGCTCTTGTTTTGGAGAATTAAATTTACAATAATTTGTTAATAAAAGTTTGTGCTTATCTCCAGTCATTGTATTTCATTCTGATATAATTGTTGTACGTTATTAGATACAAAAGACCTTTAATATCAAAGTAGTGAAATTTTAGTTCATTCTATGGTGTTACTTAAAGTTAAGTATCTCATTTTGTTAATACCTTAAATTTAAACTTGAATATTTTTAGTGTTCAATAGAAATAAGCGATTTTACGTTCATCTAAAGTGAGAAGAGGTGATTCTTTGCATGTTTATGTGAGAAAGTTAGTCTGGGTAAATATTTTAGTGAGAAAAACTGTGTCCTGTACAATACATTTTGATATTCTTTACTGAATATTATTTTCTAATATTAAGAACCCGTCTTGTTAATGTTTGTAAATGTTTTATCTGAACTACATTTTAATAGAATGAGATGCGTTACCTAAATAATCACCATCACAACAGGAAGAGGAAGGTTTGTTCAATGTTATCATGTGCACATTCATCGCTTTGTATGTCATTGGTGGACGGCAAGCCACAAAATTGTGCAATAATTCCTGCACTCCTGTATCATTCGTTAATGCTTTATGCTGACCGTAGTGTTGTAAAACCCCTATTTATACATTATGTCATGCTTTGAAATAGAATTTAGGCAAATCAAACTACATGTATTCAAATGTGCTGACCCCTTCATCTCTGATGTTATAATCTGGAACTTAACCCCACTCTGTCCCCAAAATGCTAGTTTTAGTTCTAAAATGTACATTATCAGTTGAAAATTGGAAATGTTTAATTGACTAGAAAATTGTTGTTATTTTTCTGAGGTTAAGGGTCTTGAAGTGTCAAAGAAAAATTTCATTCATTTTTTGCTAATAACTTTTTTAATTATATTTATATCTAAAAATTACCAAAATCAATAGGAATGTTGTTTAAGATGTTAAGTCAGCTTTTAGCCATATGAATATAAGAATTATTGATTATTTACATAATTATTTATGTTTGTATCAGTGATTGAAGGGTTTAATTTGTTTGGTTAATAAAAGTTAAACCTGGCCAATAACTCTCAAGTGTAGATCTCAAGTAATTATATAAATATTTTGAGGCAATTTTTATTTTTCTGTGTTGTTGAGCTGCATAAATATTGTTCATTCCCATATATTTTCTGCCCCGCATGTTACTATATCATATGAATTACCCATCCAGTGTTATATTGTATACAAATTATCATAAAAATTCAAACAAAGATTTCTCTTTATGAAATGTATTTCTATGTAATAGTATAGTAATAAAATGTATATTGTGGAAATATTTAGACTTAATGCTTAAGCTGTATCTTAATCTAAAATGTTCCATTGTTGAAGCTCGTTAAAATTTATCACAAAACTGTTAATGGCTTCTTAAACCGGAACTGAATTACATTAGTTTTGCACATAATTCTTATACATGCAATATTCAGTTGCTTTGCATAATAATGTCAGTCTGTATTATACTGGTTCCTATGTATAAAAAGGAAATAAGTTGTGTTTAATTAATTATTCATGAATGAATTGGAATGATTTCCAAAGTGAATAAAACTTACACCTTGAAGATGAAGCAATCTGTGTGACACTAAGTTTTGCCTGATGAACTCATTCAATACAACATATGTTTAATCACTGAACCTTCTTTTCAGCAATTAGTAGATAAGTCATATAGCAGAACAGGTAGATGTAAACATATATGTAATACTGGATAGTTGTATTAGGGATCAAGTACAAATCTTTCCTTTAGTAATTAGAAGTTAATTGAATGTAATTTTAAGTAATAAACCCATATCTTCCAGAAAGACAGTCATTTAGGTAGAAGAGGCCATCATTGATGGATTTCATGATGATGTTGATTTAGATAACAATAATAATGGTGATGATGATGATGATGATAAAACAGTTGGCAACAGTATTTATAATATTTCTGATTTAATGCTGATGCTAATGTTAAATACATTGAATATTGATGTTGCTGTTATTAACAGTAATGATAACGGTAATGAGAATAAATGAGAAAATTGTTTAATTCCATCGTGTGACTTAATTTCGTAAAGTAATGATGGTAATATGTAGAAAAGTGCGGATGATAGTTTTCATACGGCACTGTGATAGTTCCTGCAGAACTTAGAGATGTGAGTTTTAGCCCCAACTAAGTCACAATCCCATTTCCTCATATGACACAAGTTCTGGTTTTCCCAGGGAATGCACTCAAAAGTGATTAAATAAGCAATACTTTCATTTCAATTCAACTTAAAGTGTTATTGTCATAGTTTAGGTATGGTTAATGAATTTCGAAATATTCAAAAAATTTTTTTTTGCTCAATTCACCTGCATACACCGTTCTGTGTTGTGTGGTCATAAAACCATGTAAGGGTCTGGATGCACAGGTTTTGAGGTGTAGGCACATTTTCATTTAACTCATTTTTTATTGTTTCCTCTGTTCATAATACTTGAACAGATGTAAAACTTTGGTGAAGTATTCCTTTAATTACATAGAATTTTACTAATTTTTTGCTTAAAACTTTACAGTTTTTATTTATTTTCACATTTTTTTCGGATTACTGGTATCTATTGGTTTACCATCAATCAAAACTTGAATGCAGCAATATTAATTTATCGTTATATCAAAAAGAAATCAGCATTGAATATTTGACTTTGATTTTGTGTTTGAATGTATGTTCATAGATTTTATTATTTTTTGTTATTGCTTATCTAGAAGATTGAGATTTTACTCAATCCAATTAAGGAAACTCAGGTTTGTGACTTGATGTTTGATGTTTCACAGTATTTGTAAATTCACTACTGCCCAAAATTCCAGATGATAATAGTACCAGTAAAATGGGTCTAGTAATTGGATTTTGGGTGACTGGTTTTCAAATTTTTTGTTATGTTTTGAAAATTTATATATCTTTTTATTTCTATTGGATTTTTTAATGGTATAGTTTGTGCTGGTTATGTACCATTTATCTTAAATTGTAATATTTGCAAAAGCATACACTTAAAGTCATATTTGTGCACACTGTAATAAATATGTATGTACATTTTCCTATTCAATAATTTTATTTATATGTATTTTTTAATCAGGAAGAATTGGTAAGATGTAGATGGTATTAGGGGACAGATACGTCCAGATAAATTAGGGGTTATTAGGGGCTGTTTTGTCTTTATGCCTATTGTAGCTGGCTTTGTGCTTGGAAACCACCAACATGTTTACTTGTTTACTCTTTTGTAAAACTTGAACCCTGTCTATAAAATATGAATGAACACAGAATTGAGGTTAACTTCTGTATTACGGAATCCAGATCCTAAGGAGACTCTAGTTTTCATACTATAAATGTATGAAAAGGGGCTAGTGGGGTGAGGGTATGGTGTGCTGTGGTATATTTTGGTTCAACATATATACCCCCTGTACATGACATGATATCGTCATCTGTTAGCCCCGTAAGCTGTGTCTTATCATTTTTGTGCTGTAATAAATATTGTTTTTGATATCGTGACCAAGACTGCAATTATTTTTCCGATCATTGAGTGTTTTACATTGGTGCAGTAAATTGTTTCATATTACATTGTATATCATTTTCATCTTATTACCTCAGTGTTAATATTTAGCAGTAAATCTGATTGTCTGAAGTCTAAAACAACAGGCAAAGAGTCTCTGTATATTTCGTTCAACTCCTCAGCTTATATGGAATACTGGGAAATGTTTTATTCATTTTTTGATGAACAATCAGGTAGTCAGGTTATAAAATTTGTGATTAGTCACATCACTTAAATCTTGGTTCCCTTCCTAATAGATTTTGGGTAGATAAATGTACTTGTGAAGTATGTAAATACATATTTGAATCATTTATGTTTATATAATATTGCAGAATTAATACCTTCATTATTGTATTGATTTTGTATCTAGAATATTGAGTAAAAAGTCCATTATTTAAGTTAGGAGACAAATCTCAAGCTTTATAACCTCAGGCCCGGTTGTAATAACACAGCTAGGATTGCAGGATTAGACCATTTTATATTGTTTCTGTGGGATTTTAAGACAATTTGATAACTCTATCATTGAATATGACTTACCATCTTTGAATTTTCAGTAGATCTTGTTTCACATTTTTTCACATATTTATTTATTTCACATGTTTGTTAGAGGTAACTGAAAACTGGTGCTATTTTTAGATGTTTTATGTTTTAGTACTGAGGAAACATTTTACTGTATGATAGTGTAAATGTTTTCGTAGCATAAAGATCTTTTTACAGTCTAATCTGACTTTGCAAGAATTGTTTGTAGTTTATAAGAAAATAAATTGTCAATTTTCTATTTGTCACTTTGGCTGTATGCAAATACCTCTGGTAACAACAGACACTTGTTGACTGACCAAGATTTTGTCTTCTCTTGGCTGACTATGGTTAACATATTTTTTATGGCTCAAATTGTGTTGTAATCATGTTGGTTTTAAATAAACTAGAAAAGATTCTTCTTAAAAAAGCTGTTTTAATTCATATTTCAACTTTGTGCATTAATACGCACACCTTGTAATAAACAAATTAATTATACATGTGATATATTTATAACCTTCAGAAAGTTTGCTGTTTGAATGTTCAAATACCATAAGCTATTGGTCAAAACTACATGAAGAATTATGTGTCATATTTTAGTCTTCAAAGCATTTACTGTTTTTTTACTTTCTCCCCAGCTTAGATTTGATAACCTGGGTCTTAAAATGGTTATGTACCTATTCTGTTTATCTTAATATACATAAAAATTAATGTTTTTACAGACATTTTGTTATATTTGTAGGATGAGAGCGAGGATTATGTGGCACACATGTGGAGACGTGTGGCTCTTATGTCTAAGGAAACAGCTGAACAACTTCTGTCATATCAAAATGCTGTAGAAGCCTTGAATGTAAGATTATATTTTCATTGGGTTTGGTTCCATGAAAATCTTAACAAGATGGTTTCACTAATAAATCATAATTAGTACATCTAAATACCAGTTATGTAATTTTCAATTTGAACATTTATTGTTTAATTTAAACTCTGAATAAAGACCACATCCAATAAAGAGAATTCATTCACTCCTAAAACTGGTCATTAAAGACATATTTGTGTGTTGTCATATACTGAAAAATTCTTTTTGTCCTTATTTGACTTTTCTGTGACGAGGTGTGTCAGTTTTGAAGCTTCAAGGTCAAGATGAAGGTGACTGACATGGACATTCCAATTTGAAAATGTTTATCTGACACTGGTCGCATCTATTGTTGCTTCTTTAAGACCATATGTGTGAACAAATTTATGTAATAAATTTTGATAATACATTGTTTTCAGCTAGAATATTTTGTTATATTTGTATATTTTGATATTTGATATATTTTTATCAATATTTCAGAGTGAAAGTAATGAATGGTTGAAGATTGAACTATTGTTTGAGTTTGCTCAGTGGATGTGTGTGAAAGATTTCCCACTTGAAGACTGTACTGACCAGGTAGAATGGGCAATAGATATCTTGTTAAATATGCAGACAGCGATAGATATTAAAAGAGAAGAAGGTAAAATCATAGCTAATTGTTTATCTTATGTTGAATCATGATGGTTTAATGAGTTAAACTCTTCACAACACTGAATTATCTCCCCTTAGATCACCTTTTTTCACTCACAAAATATCACATGACTACAGATCTATGAGTAAAACGTTTATGCGTGTAACTTAAATGATGATTTGAATTCTTATAGTTTTAGATTGTTCAGTTCAACTAAGTTAGCAAAATACAACCAGAACTATGTTTATATCTTATTTATTCTATAAAAACAATGCTAGTTCTCTAAACATACTGCGTTATGATACAATGAGAAAACTTATATTGTTTTTATACTACTTTCTATAATACTGAGTGAATTATTTTTTCAGCTGCTATCTTAGGTATGACTTGTATATATACATGTATATAAAACTCCAACATATATCCATCTTTCCATCTGTTTATTCTATACACACCTACTTGCACTTTTCCTTGTTGCTGATAATTAGATATTGTTACCCCCCCCCTCCCCCTTTTAGAATCTTAGATTCTAGAGATTAGTTACATTTTTGCAGATAAAAAAATGTTTAAAAGTCAAGGAAATAGTTTTTTAGCTCATCTGTTTCGAAGAAAAAGTCAAGTTATTACAATTACTGTGGCATTGTCGTTAGAATTGTCACTATTGTTATGATATTAAAAATGTAGTTTTATTGGTTTTAGAACCATAGCAAGTTTGTTAGTGTTTTCACATATTAGACATCCACTACTGGCTTTTATCCTGAATATTGAGACCAATCCCAGTATTAAAGCATCTGATTGGCTGTCCTAGAGCACAGTCAGAAAATTGACCAATGACAGTGTTACATTCCGGGAATAGTCATTAAATTCTGACTTTTTTGTCACCATTAGTCACAATTTTGAATTTGTATGATCTGTAAAGACATAATTTATTATAATTGGAAGATAAAAAGTATTAAGCTACAGTTGTTATCTCAATTTATGAATAGTTTTTATATGGATGGGATAAAGAATGCTAGCTGTATGATAAATATGTTAGTATTATAGCTGATTATAGTAGTATTGCATAATACTCAAATCTAAGATCTTTAGAATATGTCATATGATTCTTAGTATGAGATGTTAAGTTAGAAATGTGGATAGACTCACCAAATGAAAGGATATATTCCTTAATCTGTTTCCATGGAGACTTTGTGTTAATTTGTAGTGTGTGTCTGATTGTTACATTTAGAATTCATAATTACTCAAATTACTCATTCATTCACCTTCAAACTACAAAAAATGACTTACAGAGAACATGAAGTACTTGATAAATGTTTGAGTCTATCTTTCTTACTTTAACTGTGACTCCTGGAGCTAATGGTGAGCATAAATTTTGAAATCTGAGATTCAAGTGCTGAGATTTGATTATAACAGTAGTTTTGATTTGGAGAAATGGAATTGATTTTAGGAAGAATGAAGCAAATGATATTCTTAGATTGGAGTATAGATAAAAAATTGTCAAGTGCTATAGATGGTACATGTAAAATCTGCATTCATATGAAACTTTTGTAAATAGTTCTCCAAGCTTTGATGTCATTTGGCCTGAAAACTTTCAAATCTGTCCAAATCTGTTTTACATGCATATCTTACACCATGATTATATTTTATCACTATTATATACTTCTTTTCACCCCACCATTCCTAAGTATGCACCTATTGCTGTCACCATGTATATATTGCCAGTTTATTTTCATGGTTAAGGCTTTTATAAATGGATGGTTAAATTATAATGTAGTACTTACTTTTCTTGGGTTGCTGGGATAATTTTTCATTTCCTGATAACTCAGTTTTGAAGTTGTACTGCACTGAAAGTTTTATGCTGAATATGGGGTAGTGGGTACACATTCATCTACTGAGATTTGATGAAATGACCAACCAGTTGAATCACAAAGTCATTATATAGAAAACATTAAAAGCTACTTGATTTGAAGTAGATACCATAGTTTCTGTGAAAGCTGCATTCATTAATGTCACCATATTTTTGTGGACTAAAGTGATAAATACCATAAAATTTCTCTGCATGAAGCACATGCTTTTTTACAAGTTAGAATGTTAATATTGTTGATAAAAACAGGCACTCATTTTCATTTATTCCTCATAATTATATTTGTCCTATCAGTATAATGAGACTGTATCTTTTTACTCTAAAATTGGAGTTACTTCCCTTATTGTTCTTTAATCAGATAAAGTTACCTCCCTTAATATTCTTTGTAAAGCTAGAATCACTTCTCTTATTGCCCTTTAATGGATATGGTTATCTCCATACCTGGATTTTATAAAAACATTTGAGTGACAGTTTAGTTTTGTTATTCACATTTGTTATTTTGTAATTATTGTATCATGTTGTTTGTTGTATCACTCACAGAAGCAAAAGCTGCGGCCGAGGCTGCTGAGGCCAAGAAAGCTGCTAAAGGTAAATGATGTGTGTACAATGTTAAAAATTACTTCCTGGTTTATCATTCATCTTAATGTAGGATCTATTTTCAACAAAACTACCACATTTATATTGGAATGTTTTTATTTCATAATTGTTAACAAATACAAGCAACTTCATAATTATTTTCTGTTGGAAAGTCTTATTGGCTGCTTGTCCTGATGAAAAACATTGTGGTGTCTAAGTAATTAGGGATTTATTTCTAAAAATGTAATTTAATTAATATGTATAGGTAATTATGGATTTACAGTAATTGTTCAGCTAAATGTATGATTGAATTCATTTCATTGTTTACTATCATTAATTAACTCTCTCATTTAGGAGGTAAAAAGGATAAAAAAGGGCCACCAGCAAAGCCAAAAGTGCCATCAGGTAAGAAGAAGGATATTGTTGTTTCTAAGGAACCAAGCAAGGTTGACAAGGGTAAAGGAGATGTTGGTGATGAAGCGGGAAGTGAGCTTAATGCAGAGGGTATAGTACCGCAAGCCAAGGAAGCCATTATTGGTAAGATCTGCTTGTTTTAATATTTTACTGTACTGTAAATGTTATAAATGTGTTCTGTTTTGGTGGATTTGTACCCATTTTTAATACATGCTAATACTTACCCTGTTGTAAGCAGCTGCCAACTCCTCATGAATGATCAGCAGTTGATAATCTTAGACATAAAAATGCCTTCAGTCATATGTCCTCACAAAGAGTTCAAACTCATTAATCCAAGGTACATAGACCTAATGCTCTACCCTTTGAGCTCACCTGGTGGGCACATTACCTCTGCAATTTACTGAATAATAAGATTATCAATGAACTTTTCTTTCTTATAGGAGTGTTGCCTGCAAATTCATCGTTGAAGGTACAAGATGTATCAGACATTAAGATCTTAGATGGTTTGGTTCGCGCTCATGTTCTTTTGGCAGAGATTGTTGGACGTAGTTTACCTCAGTATGCTGACTATCTCCTTATGGCTCATGCTTATCTCATGAGAATGTGGCAGGTAAGTCTATATTAAACTACTTCAAATTGATTAAGACTTGATTTCTTTCATTTAAAATGATTAGTCAGTCAGACAAGTGTTAGCAGCCACCTGTAAGTTTAGACCTCCTAATAAAAGGCCACTTCTTTAGTATACTTTTGATGATATAAAACCATTGAATTTCTAAAAGTGAGTCAGTGACTATTGCTATTACAGTAAATTCTGATTTGTTGGTTTCAATTATTATCTTAGAATTTACCAATCGCCAGCCTGCAATTTTAGTCTTGCCTCCAGGCTTAGTTTTGTACAGCTGGTTCCAAGCCTAGCGTTTGTAGAATCATTTTACCAGTGCTGTATTGACCAATTCATGACATTACTCACTAAGATGTGAACATTCTTTTCGACTGTTTTATTGATATTTTTCTCCATTTAGGTGTCTGTTCCTGTATCAGGTCCTACAATGAAAGAAATCCTTAAAAACCCTCCAGCAGCTGCTGATAAAGATGCTAATAAGGGCTCAGCTAAGAAGAAAGCAGATAAAGGGGCTGAAAAGGCTCCAGTCAAGGAGAAACCAAAGAGAAAGGGGCCGTTAGATGTTTTACCTCACACTACTGAAGAATGGTCTGTGTATGACATCCCGGATGAGGTGAGGGACTTTGCAATAATCATAAATTATGTTTATACTAATAACTGGACTGTAAAACTTAGATTTTCAGACCACCTGTGGGATTATTTAAGTGGTTTTGTTATCAAGTCGAAAATTTAATGTAATGAAACATTTTTACTGTGATGCATTTAACAATATAACAGTAATAAAGAATTCATCTAAAGAGACCGTATTTTCCATGTGGGTCCCAACGAAATCATGACATGTCATTAGAAACATAGAATTTTATTGTAATGTTTAGATATAAATTTTTATAAATAATTGCTTAGCTTACTTGAAGACTTTCATAATCATCTTCACCATGTCAAGGGATTTTCAAAAAGAACGGCTGCTTCATTAAAAAAATATGATATTTATCTGTGATGCACATTTCATCATAGTTTAGGACTTAATACGCACATGCAATGTTTTAAAAATCTCAAATTTTACCTGTTCGTATTTTGATTTTTTTTCTTTTCAGGTTATTGAAGCCTTTAAACATGACTTCATGACCGACTCCGGAATCAACAAACATACCATACTTAAACCTGTAAGTTAGTTTTGTTTCCCAGATATGGGGGGGGGGGGTAAATTGACTTTGTCTTTGATGAAGCTTTTACTGGTTGTATTGCTCAAGTTATTCCTCTTAAAGTTATAGTGATGGTAGTTAGTGATGGTAGTTTTTTAGTTGAAGTTTAGCAGAATGAACTTAACTATTGCATGACCAATGTTTTTCTCTTTATATGTGTAGTGGAAAAACATCTGTGACATGCATCATATTTTAAATAGAAAAACATATGACGACAGATCACTAGTATTATATATTTTTTCTATTTATTTGCCCTTAAACATTGAGGTCAAGGTCAAGTTATGTTTTTCTGGGGTCAGGCATACTTCTAATTTTTGTACATGTATATCCTATTTTCTTTTTATGTAGATGCTGACCCTTCACTATCTTGATTCCCTGATAGAACAATTAAGGGACATTGGCTACAACCACCTGACTTTACCCGTGCTAGCTTTTGAAGACCTGTTGGCACGAGATCTTCTGCAGAACAATTCCCTCAAATACCTCGTGCATACTCGTGCACTGGAAGTATGCCTTGAATTGAATATGACGAATGGATACAGTTTCCATGAGAAGATTTGTGGACCTGTTGATATAAGTGAAATTGATCAAGCTAAGTATGTTTTTAATGATTATAATACCCTCCCTGAAACATTGTTGACTTTTTTAACTCTAGATAACTCTTAGACGGAATTCCCTATTAGATTGGGGTTCAAACCACAAATTTGGTGTTTTGAAATATTTACTGAGGAGAATCAGTTCATCTCTTTGTCAGGATTCTGATTGGACTTGAGATGCATTAGTTTAGAAAAAAATATAATAAGCTAAAACAATGTAGTAAGTAGGTTGGAAAAACTTCTTTTCAATTTTTTTTGTAACATCTTTTGTGAGAACTGGTAAGGATGTATTGGAGGGATGAACATGTCTCAGGCCAGGTCAATTTAATTGTTTCTTCTGCAGACTTTGGTATTAACAATACCTACATCAGGAACATCTTATGTGAGAATACAAGGTACAATTCATTTGCAAATATTTTCCTACCTCTGATTGTGCTTTTAGAAACTTTACTGTCAGTGCCAAAACCTAGGCTCAGTTGGGTGATCATAAACATGGCTATTTCTTTTCTGGCTTCATTCAAAAGAAAAAGTGCTTCCACAAAATGTTGAGAGTTATTTATTTCTATAAAACAAACACGTTTTCAATGCTTCTTGCTTTCAGATCAAGAGAAGAAATCGAATTCTGGAAAGAGAAGAAAGCGCAGGTGATCAAAGAGGAAATGAGAGTCAGGGAGACCATCTCTAAACTGGCTACTGAAAGCAAGCAGTCCACACGTAGCCTTCTGTCTAGAAGACCTGAAGCAACAGCTTCAGAAAAGGTTTGTAGAATCTAGAAACTTCTAGAATTCATTGTTTAGATATATCCAGTCAGTCTGTTTGTCAGCTGCGCAGAAGTCCTTGCAGAGATAACAACTAAATTTTCTACTATAAATTAATGTGATTTTTTTACTTTTTTAGAGTGAAGATAAAGTGCATTCTCATCTTGGTAAAGTCTTGGGAGCTGTACAATTCAGGGATGTCTGGACCGACACTGCTGAAATACTTATCAGACAGGTGAGTGAAGAGTTATGGCCCCTTAACTTGGTTTTATGATGTCCAAATATTATTTTACCGAAATTACATTTACTTTCTCAGTGTCACCCGTTTATCTGTGTAGGTCTATAGTGTTAGGTCTATGGACTTCAGATTTGTGCATTTGAGCCCCGAAGGCTGCACTTTCTTTGCATTATTTGGTTGAAAACATTGTGCCTTAAGTCCTTGTTCTACGCTGTTCATGCAAATAAACAAGGTTAGTATTGTAAAAGAATCCAGTGCTACAGGTAAGGTTTAGTACCTGTCAGTATAATTGAAATACTATTAAAAAATAGGTGTAAAACCCAAAAAATTAAAAAGACTATTTGTTTCATTACATTCAATGGAAAAGGCTCTTAGTCAGATTCTGATGTCAGAACATTCATGTAAATTAGGCACACATTGTATTTTGTATGGTTTTACTATGTGATCACTTGGAATTATTTCTTTACAGGGACATTATCAAACTGCACGAGATTTCCTCACTGAAGCCCACTCAGCAGGTGTGTCATTTGATGATATACCACAACAAGCACGTGCACTTTACCTGTTTGGTAAATTATCAATGGAAGAAGCTCAGTATGGCCAAGCCATCAATTTCTGCAAGAAGGCTCAGGTAGTTACTGCAATATTAACTTGACTCGTGAAAATATATTTTAAATGCTACAAGGTTGTATCTTTGTCTATATTAAGTGTAATAAACATTTATTTTTTAGACAGGCCTTTTTCAGAATTTGAAGATAAACAAGTTCATCTGCATTCAAATAAAGAGGTGTCTCCTGTTTTTACCCTTCAAGATTATCTTGTGGATGTTCTTTGTTTATTTTGTTCTGTATTTGGACTCACTATGACCAGACAAATAGTCTTTTGCATGGATGATTTTTTTACATAAAATGTGACTTTTTTCTAGGCTTTATACTATGGTGATGAGATGTTCTGGTACAATACAACCATGTTGATGGTGAATGCTACTTTACAGGATTACGAGAACAGAAATGCTAAACGAGTGGTAAGTGACACTGAACTTGATAATATATCTTGATAATCATTTATCGCACTAAGTTTCTTAACAATTCACCTGCAATATACAGGTAATTAAAGCTTAAAATAAGTCAAGGAACCATGATTTATGCTTGAGATAATGATGCGTATGATAAACATTTAAATTTATATACAACTAAGAACAAAAAATGACCAATGACAAAAAAAGATTTCCTCAAGATAAGTCTAGAGTTTGTGATACCATTGCTCGTAATAACAAAGTTTTACTGTATTACACATTGGTCAAATTCAAACTTTCTGCATCAGTACTTATTGGTCAAAGAATTTAAAACAAAGTCCAAATTACTAAAACTTGATCAAATCATATCTAAATTACTAAAAGGCATTGTCCATTTTAAAAGTTAATCTACAAGAAATTTAATTTTTGACATAAAAATGAACCTAATTTGAGACATTTTATGAAGCTGGTTGTCACAAATTCAAAATTCTTTGATCAGATAATTACATGTACATATATATATATAAGTATAGATATCCCAAGTAAGACCATTGTGTGGCTGGAATGTTAGAAAAGGAAAATGAACATACCTCCACCCAACACTACCAAAGTAAATAACAGGTTTAAACATATCCATATTACTTATTGATTTGAAAATAATCAATTCCTAATGGATTATAGAGTTTTATACATCATCAGACATAATGCTACTTTTTATTGTATACTTTTCAGGCTCGTGGTGTTTTAGTTAAAGCTTTGAATGAATTTTTGAGAATACAAGATGAACGACCCAACAGATCCAGTGTGTTAGCTTTCATAATCTCCATGTTTGAAGCTAGGTGTGTTTATGTCAGTTTGTCTGTGCTTAAACTAATGTGTTATGTGTAAATGTATATGAAACTACAGTAAAGATTCTGCCTTATTTTAGTTAACCTTTGTACATGTCAAGATGAATAATTTTATTTTAAATAATTAACTAGTTATGCTAAGAATATGTTAAACAATGGCTTCTGATGCTTTTGAATTGTTTTAAGACAATGCCTTCCCAAAATTGTTAAATATTGTTATACATAAATTACTATGTAATTTTTGCACCTGCCTGAACCAGTTTTTATGATGTTGCTGACTACTAACTTTTATATCTATATTACAGACTGGCAGGAACTCAGTGGTCAATTATTAAAGAGGAATATCAGGATATTAATGACCCACTTGTAATGAAAAGAGTGCACGAGATATGTGAGGTATGTTTACTGTAGCCAGTTCTGAAAATTTTCATTTCTTTGAACCAGGAAGCAACATTTTACAGTTTTATTGATATACTCAAATCAGCAGATTGAAGGACTGTCTGGGAGTATATGCAACCATGTGAATGATGGACACTTTTTAGCACATATTTATTACTATCATAGACCATATTAAACATGCACTAAAAAGCTAATTGTGCATAAAATCCATTTTGTCTTTCTCATTTTGCCAGCTTTAGTTAGCAGGCTGACTTTACACAGTGGTTGATAAAAATTGATATCTTCATTTATACAAAGACGACCAAGATTTTGACTTACATTTACAGTAGTATTAACATTTTACCAGGCTCCAGCTTTCACTGTTTTATGTACTAAAAGGCTAATTATGTATAAAGGGCATTTTGTCTTTCTCATGCCATAGTTGGCAGGCTGACTTTACTTTTGTCTTAATTGCGGGTAAAATGGGTATCTTAATTAGTATTGCTATTGAATTTTTTCAGCTTAAAGTTTGTTTTTGAACAGTATATCACACTTGTTCATGTATCTGTGATTTATCTACAGAAATTTGATGAATCTATCTCTTGTCTTGTGAGGATGGGATATAAACGAGAGTCTCTACCCTTGATGAAAGAACATGCCAACATCTTGAAAGAAATGGCCGAGAAAAGTCTTGAAGCTGAGATAAGACATACATATTACATACAGGTATGTTATCCATGTACCAACTTTGTATATTTTCCATATATACAGTCCCACCTGCTCGAGAGACCTTGTTATATTTTTACTAATGAATTTAAGTTTTTAAAAATTAAAATTATGACTTGTATAGAGTTTTGCTGTCCACATTAAAGGGTTATGGAGAAGATTTTTATTTGAAGAATTTTCTTTCATTCTAATCCTTTCCTTGATTGTTAAAACAATGAATATTTACATCAATTAAAATACATTTATTTGGAATAAATCTGTTCAGAGTACAGGGTTTCTACCTGTTTTAATGTTTGTATTGTAAATAAGTATGACACACTTTTATATTTATATGATTAACAGGGTATGATTGTTCTGAAGGATGCTGTCAGCACAGCTGATGAAGTTTTGTGTGACATCCAGTCTCTGTATACTGTACTAGTGTTTATATTGTAACTAAGTATAATACATATTTATATTTATATAATTAACAGGGTATGATTGTTCTGAAGGATGCTGTCAGCACAGCTGATGAAGTTTTATGTGACATACAGTCTCTGTATTCTCTTCAAGAGGTGAGGACTTCTTAGCTCTTCTCTTTCAAAGAAAACGTTGGGCAGTTATGATCACTGCGTCTTTGTCGTTGTTGTGCAAAAACTTTTATACAGCCCATTACTCAAACACTTTTAAAGATATCAACACAACACTTGGAATACCTGATTATCATGACATGGCACAGTTGCAAGACAAGGGGCATTATTCTGAAAGCTATATTTTTTTAGTCATGTCCCTTTTTAACTTACAATTTTGTTTAAAATTGTTTATTAAATAGAATGATGTAAAACAGACAAGCATTGGTGCCTCTCTGCAGATCTTTAGTTTTTATAAATTAGGTCTTACTTTATTTCTTATTGTGACATACTGATTTTCTATACACCCATCTGTTCCACTATTTGCATGTCACCTAGCACATCTGTAATATACTTCCAGAAAATTGCATTTTGAGTTATGTCTATCAAATTATCTTTGAGATTTCACCCAAGCCTTTTGGAACTTAGTGTTACTGGAGATATGATTGTAGAAGTCAGTTTTGTATCTGATTATGTACAGATGTACAATCTATATAGTCATTTGAATACCAAGCTTTTCATTCAAATTTGTTAATTTTTCATTTCTTGTTGAAAAATTATTCCAAATGTCTTGTATCATTCTATATTATTGTCTGCTTCTTTGGTTATTTACCAAATCTTATGTCAGATATGAAAATATGGAGATTGTGGAAGAATGTGACATTGACCAGGATTCAAACTTATGACCTTCAGGCCTGGGGTCTGACTATCTTACTCAATGACGCTTCCCTAAAATAATCTGACTGACTGGACTTTTATATGTTTCAGATTCGTAACTTGTCATTGCCTGTTCAGCGAGAGGCAGCTGATATAAAAATAGCTTGTGCTGAATTAATGTTAGAAATCTTCAGAGTTCATGCTAAAGAAATGAGAGCTAAACAGTTAGAAGATCAAAGAAAAGGATCTGTCTTAAAGGTGAAGATCTTTTATGATATAATGTACATTCAATGCTTTGAGCATAAACCATTAAAGGGAGGGAAAATATAGCCTGTATGCACAGTACACGTTTATTCATTTATTTATTTGGTGTACTATATAAAAAACCTGTACTAAAAAGTCACTGCTGGCCACATTGTGGTCTTCATTAACTGGTGGCTAGTTTCTCAGGTTTACTGTATTTTTATAGATTATATAAATGTGACTTTAAAACTTTTTTTATAGAGATTACTGATTAAATAGTACTAAAGTTGGGATATTTCTGTTTTGGCAGTAATTTGACACAAGTGTAGTATTGCCTGGCCCATTCTCATAAAACTTCAAAACTCTGGATTTTTTTTCTACTAAGCAAAAAGATGTTTTGTTCAGATTTTGTTATTCAAGATTTCGGCCTGCACATGCTTGTGTTGATTTGTGGCTTTTATTATCATTGAAATGTTTTCATTTCTAGATGGTTGAAGACTTTATCCGTGCGACCCCTGTTTATACACACATGGAAAAAGACTGGGTTGATACTGTCAAGTAAGATCATATGTTTTACTTGTATTTAATTCTAATTTTCTGTTGAAAATTTGTGCCCTGTGCTAGTTTTAGATGATTTATAAAAGTTGAAGAATGGCATTTGTTTAGTACAAAGTACGCTGTTGATATAAAAGTGCATGATGACATATTTGGAACCAGCTGTTTGTGACTATCTTGACTTCATTTGTTTTCAATTACATTTTGAATAAGTTTTTTGCTATACATAATGGTCCACAGTAATTGTGTACAGAGAGCAGTTTATAATGAAAATATTGCTTATTTCCATAGAAATGAAATGATATTTAGAAATCTTGTCTCATATTTATACAAACTACTTACATTACAGAGTTGTTTTGGAGGAAGCAGTTATGAAATATTTAGATGCTCACAATATGGCTTCATCTATACCTAGACTGAAAGCAAAGGTAATTAGAAATTTAGTTCTCGTACAGTACAACTTGTTGTACAGACCTTAAATTTATTCTGCCTCTTGATATCCAATCTGTGATGTATAAGATCAAATAATCTTGTATTATGGGACAAGGTTTTGCTTCTCCCGACGATGATCTCCTAAGTTGAGCAATGTTGTGACCCCTTTTTGTCTTTTATTTCCCATTCAAAAGGATTTTTGCTAAATTATTTGAATCCAAAAAATAAATAATTTTAAATAATTTTTTTTTGCATATTCCTACTTAAAAGAATGATGACAGTCTGTGCTAAAAGATAATGAAATAATTGCTCCTTTGTATTCTTCTCATTAAGTCAAACGTACGTCAATCTTCAGCTGTGAATAAATGCCTCTTTGTGAACAAACAGCTCTCTTTATTAACACTAAATCAACCTCAGAATAAGGGCTACCTTTGTATAACTTTACATTTTCTTACAGTGTTTGTGTGGTATAGGACAATGTTTGAGAGCTCTGTCTCTTAATCAAAGTAGTGATGCCCCAACACACTGGGTGGTAACAGAAATGGTAATTATGTTTTACTTCATTTTTGTTGATTTTTCGATGCCATCTTAGTATTTACATTTCATAGAATTCAATTACTGTTTTAACAGTTCAGGTCAACATTTAAAGACAGCACAAATAACTGTTTTTCTGACACCAATTTACAACCTGTTCCATTTATCATCTTATTAATAGAAAAGTTTACAGGTGAAATAAGATGTGATGAATTTTATTTAAAAATGATTTCTAGCCAACTTTTTTGCCCTGTGATGTTTTTATTTTTAATAATTTACAGTATGGGTACGATACACTTTTTATAAACCCTTGTTTTTTTGGTATTAATCTAGCTGTAAACATCTGTAACATTAACTTAATGGAGATTATCTAAAACCTGACTTTCTGTGTATTCGCAGGATTTGGCAAAAGCCTAATTTTTAACATTTTAAACAAAAAGTAGCTAAAACTTCATTGTTTCCACAGGAATTAGCCAAACTAGCTGACATCCCTGAAGAAGGAGAGGACGGAGAAGCTGAAGAACTCGACAAACATTCTCGACATTTCCTCAAATATGCTAAACAGATAAGAGATATGAAGGTAATTGATCATACTCTGGTTCATCCATGGAGCACATACATTTTATTCACCTATTACTCACTAAAATCAATTACTGGTTTAGCTTGCCTATTGGTCAGGCGTGCTTCATAATAGTATATGTATATGAATGCTGGGGGGAGCATATTCCTTTTATTTTCTTAAGAATCAGTTCTATTTATGGAGTATTTTCTGTATCACTTGCTGAAATAACAAAAATGAAACTTGTGGTTTAAAGTTCAAAATGGTAAGCCACAGATTTAA
The DNA here is from genome assembly GCA_008271625.1 of Lutraria rhynchaena. Lineage (NCBI taxonomy): Eukaryota > Metazoa > Mollusca > Bivalvia > Venerida > Mactridae > Lutraria > Lutraria rhynchaena. Next base: position 66,054 of record VIBL01000127.1, read on the forward strand.
ACAACTCTTGTCAGTAGTTGGCTTCTCTTTGGTGAATGTTGGAATATCAGTTTGAGATATGTACAAAATTGATCATCATGTAAATGTATATTAATTCTGTTGGTATTGTTTTTCAGAGTTCTGACAGCACATCACAGCATTATTTGATACAGGCTACAGAATGTTTGGTACAAGCATTGATTCTGGCTCTGAACAAGAAATATTCGGTATGTAATTTGTTATGAATCAAGTGTAAAAAAGTAAGCTGATAAAATGTCTAAAGCTGCGTTTGTTTTCTTATTTAAACTTGATAAGAAACAGTGTTGGTAGTTTAATGAATATAATCCTTGTAAAAATCTAAAATTGAAATGATTTAATTTAATTCATAAACAGGAAAGTGTTCAATATTTTGTCATGAGACATTAACAAATACATTATTTTCATTGGTCTTCAGTCAGTCACAGAATTGTGTTCTGATCTCATATATATATATTTCCTAACTGGCACTTATGTCTAATCATTACTAATCATTACCATACTAAGAACATGTATTTATGAATTTTTTTCTCATTTAAAGTCTTGATCATGCTGAAGGTCAATGTCAGATCAGTTTGTATTTTTGCATTATCAAAATCATCTAAGAATTTTTTTCTTCCTATAGGATATTGCCGCCTTTTCTGCTTTGGAACTTGTGGAATGCTTCGGACAATATGATCCAGTGATTAGTACACAGTTCTTGGCCTTATACCAGAGTTGTAGCGTTTCTATGAAACTGAATGAGTTACTCCACCAAGCCCAACTAGACCCTATACAGTCCAAGCTGGCCGCTCTTCTGAGACAGCGTGATAACTTGCTGGAGAATGATGTCAGATATAACTCAAGCTGTAGCTCCGTTATGACAACGGTACAAGCTGCTTTAGAAAAAGACTGGCAGGTACTGATTTCATAGGACAAAAAATTGTTCTTAACTTCATTTTATTCTAATAGTATTTTTTATCCTTGTTGCCTGGAAAACATTTCAAGAGTGATCAAATTATTTCTTCTGATTTTCTATTTGATAATCTTTGTCTAGCCTGCTTTTGGAGAGTTTGATATAGGCGCCACAATGGCAGATCAGCATGTACATGTATGTTTAGGTGCGTGCGTGTGTGTCAGCCTGGATAATTTTTGCCTAGACAATGATTCCGTCATTTATTTGCAGATTTTGAAATTACTTGGCAATTATGGCAGGTTTTGCATGTAAGAAACATGTCTGTAGCTAAACGATTAGGTTAATTAATTTGTCCAAGTTAGTGCTCAGCTTATATTTACCAAACTTTTTTATAAGTAGATGCTGTGGATCAACTGTATTTTACCTGAAAGTTTGTGTTTCTGTTTTTTTGTAGGCTTGGAAGAAAATGGAAATTATGACAAACCACTTTGAGATTCTTAAAGATCTACCTTCCAACTTTAACTTTATTGTGCTACAACATTCTCCTGACAAGTAAGTTCATTGTGTATTATATGCCAGTTTCTTTCTAGTTATATAGTTTTTTGTAGAATGGAGAGTACCATTGAACAGAGGCCACCTTCTGTTTTAGAACTCATTCATTATCATTGAAATATTAAGTTTTCATGATAAAGGAGACAAATTGCTGAATACAATCTGATTGTGGTTATAGTCTACATATTGCTCACAGATTTGGCTTTTTTATATATGTATTCTCGTTCCTGATCTTAATAGTTATAAAATTCAGGTATATAGATACCACATGAACAGAATGAGATCGTCCTGACTCTGTGTCTGCTTTCATATCTATTGTCTGGGTTGATTTTTTCAATCTGTCTATTTAAACTTAAATTGAGACAATATTGCTATTAATCTTTATTGAACATCTTATTTACATGATTTGTCCTTTGAAGTTAGTTTAGCTGAGGTATTGATCCAAAACATTTGACTACCGCTCAGACCAGTCTCTGTAGATTTATTGGATTATTTAAAATTCTGGTTTTCAGAAACTTTCTGTATGGTGCTGTGTTAGAGAAACCTAAAGGAGCAGGTGCTCCTAGTGGGGGAGGGGCTGACAAAAAGGGTAACCCTAAACAAGGAGTTACAGGTACATGTTAATTTAGTTATATTGTTATATATTTTAATTGTAAAGAATTTGGCAATGAAACATTCATTTCACTTTTTTTCTATAATATTCATAGTAATAATAATATTTTCTTCATCACTGCCAATTATTAATATAAAGTTTAGAATCGGAAGAGAAAGTGATATTGACTTAGTGCTTCTAAACTCAATGCCACTTTGACGACACGTTTTTGCCTCAGAATTGGCTGTGTTGTTTTATAATATATTATATATTCATACAATGTACGTTGTTGCACTTACTTAATTATTATTTCTTTTTACAGCTCCAAACCGGGCTAAGATATTTGGAATGGAAACCAGTCGCTCAGAACTTGAGGATTTGTTGACTAAATGTCGTGACCACAGGCAGAATGTACAGCAGTTACTCGTCAAACAGGAATATCAACGTTCACAGGCTGCAATGAGACGTAAAATGTTGGAGAATCTCGACGATAGCATGAAAAACCAGAGTCAAAAGGTGAAATATTGTTTTATGCTGTTTTGATAAAAAGTATTTATGTTTTTTGTATCGAAAAAAGTATCTCCTTCTTTTGAGCATAATTCTTATAAGCAAGTAAAATGAAGATGTTTCAGTGCTTGAAATTCTATGCTTAATTACTGCAACATTTGTGATATTTTCAGATATTTAGTTGAAAATCTATGTCAGTTCTTCATGCAGTTCAGATATACTGTTGTAAAGTTTTAATATATGGCCAAACCTGTGTTTACAGTCACCTCTGAATGAAGGCCACCCTGTGATTAAAGGTCCTTTCAAAAACCGTCATTGGTTATTTAGACAAATCTGACCTCTGAATAAAAGCCATTTTGTCTTTCCCAGGATGGCCTCTGTTCACGGGTTTGACTGTAGCTGTACTATCATGTTCTTAAGATATGCACTAAATTATGTTTATGGATCATAATATACCAGGAAAGTGATGTTTTGTAGGTTTTTAACTTAAGGATTTTTTAATCAGTTTAGAGTTAAGTGTCCCATTAAAAATCGTTATGTCTTGGTTCTTCATAGTTCAAAAAAAAAATTGGTTCACAGGTCTAGTGTATGGATGCCTGAAATGTTCCATAGGGAACTAGTATGTTGTTGGGACGAAACATAATAGTGAATTAGGCCTAAAATGGCCACACAGATCAGAAAGACAATAATCATATACAATACAACCTCTCCAAGGCAACACTCTTTGGGAGAAGTAAAATCATGTTGTTGTTGAGAGGTTGTTGCTCTAGAGAGGTTAAATAAATAGTGAACTTTTACAGTGGGAAAAAATCATGCTGTTGTTGAAGGGAGGTTGTGGCTCAAGAGAGTGTCACTCTGTAGAGGTTGCCCTGTATGTATATAATTGCAGTATGTGCCTATTTTAGGCCTAAATTCTTTGTATACACCATCCCAACAACATACTAGTCACCTTTGACGTGTGCCAGTGATTGGATATTTTTTTGCATTGAATGAAATTACGAATAGATTAATATGAGATTTAGTCTAGTATAAAGGAAAAACAGATTTTCTGAGATTGAAAGTCTAGTGAATTTTATTCATTTGAATAAGTCGGCATTTTTCAAAAGTTTAATGTAGTATTCTACATTTTATGCTTATTTATTCTGATAAATACTCGTTTCATTGTAAGACTGATTCTTAATATCTTATATCGTTTGTTAAATTTATTATTGAAAAATAACTGCAAATTGAAAATGATGGATTTTAATTGGTTTTTTTTGCAAGATAAAAGTTAAACAATGAATTTATATTTCTACAATTATGTTATACAGAGGAAATTGGAAAGAAAGGTTGTATCAATGAGTTTGTGTTGGTTCATTGTTGCACCAAAACCTGAATTGTTCTTTTAAAACCCTTCATAAATTGTGGGTACAAGCAAAAATAGTGTAACTTAAAACTGGCTCAGATGTAGTTACACTATTTTTGCTTTTACTCACCTACCATTTCTGTTACAAGCTTTTTACATCTAATATCTATTTAAATCATTTTGCATGATTTTCATTCATCAGCTTCATACATGGGAATGTTGCATTTTTAAAACATTAACTTTTCTGTAATGCTGTGTGCAACTTAAGCTTTTGAACCGGATATTGACAAGCATTTTACTTCTTAATGAGAGAAATGGTAACATTTGTATGTTATGGCAATTTTACTTGTTTTCAGTTCAAGCAAGCAGCAGATTTAATTAATGTACTTATTAATACAATGTTCATTCTCATGCAAGTGATGAGTTTATACCAAATGTTTGTGTTGTACTTTCCATATTACAAAATGTTTTGCATCTCTTCCCTCCTTTGGGTTCATTATCCTTTTGGTAGTGCTTCTTTTTGGTACATTTACTGAGTTTTGCTTCTGTTTTGTGTGGTTAAATCTCCCAATCTTAGCTTCTCATTGGTTGTAGTTTGTCCATTTCCCATATTTAATAGAAAGCTTACAGTAAAACTATAAATAACTAAGGGAGATAATTCATTTACACCAGAAAAATAAATTGTGTTTGTAATGCATAAAAAGTTAATGAAAAACTAGTTTTAGACATGAAGAAATGAACACAATAGTAGTTATAACCTTATTTATGTTGTCTTGCAATTATTGTTTGAATGTTTGTATATATTCTCCTATCAATAAAAAAAACTTAATTTACATATTAAAATGTCAAAAAAATTATGTTATTTTCAGGCAAATGTCAATGAGAACGAGAAAGAAGAACGACTCTTGCAGGATGAATTCCGTGACCTTGTAATGGCTGTTGAAATGTATCTTAAACCAATTACAACACAATTTGATGGAATTTTAGTGTAAGTCATAAACTTAATTTTGCTTTAGAAACTAAAAATTTAATATATGCATTTTTAAGTGTTTTGGGACCATTTAAAGAGTCTATTTTGTATCAACGTTGAACTAATGACATTACTGAAAAGTTAATCAGTTTCACTGTTTGTTTCTTCTGATATGTGTAGAAAAGGACATAATTTTAGTTATACTTACATACTGAAGTATACAAAATATGAGAACAGAGTCATTCTTGGCCTGTTTGTTTTTGAAGTGTAAATGTATCAATAGATCTATATATGGTTGATATTGATTTCCTGATAAATGGATATTGTTGATATGAAAAAACTGAATAAATGATAGTCCCAAATACCTACCATCTTTGATTTGAAGTATTATACTGTGGAATCAAATACTGACTTAGTAAATTTTACTGTATTTAACATTTTTATCAAATATTTATATGTTTTATATGTATCATGATTTAAGGCCTTAATGCACCATTACGTACCATCTCTACAACATGTTAGCCTCCTAGGATTATCAACTATCATTTACTGACAGTCTCGGGAGATTTTTTTCCATAACCTTTCACCAGACATGTCTCTGTGATCAATATTTTTTATTGCAGACCTCCGATCCCTAGCCCATCCACAAGTGTGACAGAAAAACCAGGCCGGGAACCTAAAGAACCCCCTCCATCACCTCAGGAGTATGCTGTACTCTTAGCTGACCCTGATCTAATGGATTTACCACTGGAGGCCCTGAAAGTGTTCCAAGTGGAAAGCATAGTTTCCCTGAGCAGGGATTTCTCTCTTCAGCTGTTCTATCACAGGCTCCATCAAGATGTTGTTGAAGGTTTGTTGAGAATTTTGTGGCTAGTTTTATGCAATGCAATGAAGGCCCAAGTTCACAAAATGATCTGGCTGTCTCTAACTCTTAGACTTTCTGAAATTCTCAGAAAATTTTATTTATATACTAAGCCGTTATCAAAAGAGTCTGTATATAACTTGATATGGTATTCGTTATCTGGTTTGATGTGTCATCTAGTGACCTTGATTGGTTGATTTTTGATAGACAGCAATACAAATGCATGGTTTGACTAACAGAAATGATAAATTTTCAAAATTTGTGAAGCTAGGACCAAAGATCATCTACAATTTTTACATTGCCCCTTGTCGTTTTATATGCATTTATAAGCATTATTTTAGATAACAAACATCTATAATAAAGTTAACAGTGCATTAAGGTCATAATCACCCCTCCCTGTTTGTGGCCTGTGTTCACAGGTTTGACTGTAGATGTTAAAATTGATAGATATGCATTGCTAAGTGCTGTTGCTTCAGTGATGGTGGTAAAAAGTTGCAAGTTCAATAAGTGTATTTATTGATTGCTTAGTTCAGCTTTTTAAGGCAGTTCATTGTTGTATTTTGTATGTCTGAAAAAAGAAGTTGACCTCATTAATCAGGTTTTCTGAAGGAAAATTTGTTAACCAGGTTTTCCAAAGAAGTATTGCCACCAAGTGACCCAGTGTGTATTATTGGGTTTTTGTGATTTGATCATTATTGGCAGAATTATGGCCCTTAGTTTGTTTTGCCTGTATCAAGTATTAAAATCAAACTTGCATGGCATAGGCAAAATGTTTCCACCCTATGACTGAAGGCAGGAATGGGGTAAAGCATCTGGAGAAAGAAAACCTGATTTTGTGACACTTCCTGTCATTTCTTGTTTTGCTTTTGAAGTGCTGACAGTTTTTAGGCTTTTTGTGAATGCTAATTATGGAATTTACAACATATGTATTAATACTAGTGCTTCATATATTAGTGTTTCAATTTGACTTGCTTTAAGCATCTGTATTCAAAGTTTTATGAGACTGCATTGTTGTAGATATTCATTTTTAGTAGCAATTACAGTAATAATTATTCCTCTATTATAAATACATGGTATTTTTTCATCTTATTTCACACAGCTGAAGGACAAGGTTAGTATTTTAAGTAGTGTTGTAGTCTGTATGTGAATATAACTCCATCTATGTATAATGTATACGTTGGCCCCTAATGTATGTTCTCTGAGACCCCTTTTTGTGTATAACACTGGTCTATATATATATCATTTAACATGGATGATTGTCGTAACAAATTTACTTTTATATTATATGTGTGTCTGAATAAACTTTTGTTAAACAGTATGAATTTTATCACTAAAATATATTGATTACATTCATTCACTGATATGAAATACTGAAAAAAAATGAAAATTAAACAAGTCTAAATCTGATTGGATGACACTAGGCACTGTCATAAAATTAACCAATGATAAAGCTGCATTCTGAATTACATTTCCATGAGATAAAATTACTACAGAATTGAATGCAGACCTTTTGCGAGTAATCTTTTGATCAGAATTAAAAGGGGTCTCTGTTTAGTTGCATACATTATAAGCACACAGCTTGCTAGCTAAAAATGTGTATATGCTGGTATATTGGGGTTCAGGAAACATTGCTTACAGATTTTAACTTTTATGTTCTGGTATTACTTGTCGTTACACGGGGTTAGAATGAAACATGAGGATTTTGTAGGTGAAATGTTCGGTTCAAAATGTAGCATTTGTTATTTACATGTAGTTAGTAGAAATGTGTGGTAGATCTTGTGGTATTGTTGCATCTTAATAAATGTTGTCATTATTTAATTATTGTTTTTTTGTATATATTTGTACACACATGTGACTTATCTCAATAACTTTGTATAGTATTCATTTTATAGATAGTGTCATCTGCTAGATTTTTAGCATTGTTCACTCCTCCCCCCCATTTTGTATGACCCTGATAATTGCCTTCCCCAAGGAAATAAATAAGGGGCCACACAAGTGATGTTTTGAGGCAAAAGTGATTTTGTAAAATTAGTTAAATATGCCCTATCTCAATCAATAGAAAAACAATTGGAGTTAGAATCTTGAGAAATGATGCGTTTCTGCCTTAGAAATTTTTTCAAATAAAACTCCATAGAACTATGTACCAAACAAAGATGATTTGTGAAGTTAGTGAATGGCCATTACATGCTTTTTAAGGCTGTAAACTTAGAGATTTTTGGGGGGAATTTATTGACAAATCTTGGACAGTCTTTCTACAAATTCCTATCTATAAAAAAATCTGCCATTAGGATAATTTGTTTGTTGACTGTTCTCCTAGAACTCAATGTAAATTTTTATAGACATTACTTGTATTAATTATCACTGCACATCAATTATGTTTATAAATCAATTTTACTAATCATGGATGTCTATTCTGAATATTAAATATGAGATTAAGATATTTATGAATGTTCATGTATGTTTTGGGATTGGTGATATGTATATTTAAACTTCTTACTGAGGTTTTGTTGTTTAATATTGGTGAAAAATAATTCTTTGAGGACAGTGAAATGACTGGAAAAAAGGTATCCAAATTTGTTTGAAGTTTTACAGTAAGTCAAGTCCTCTAGTCTGTTCTCAGGATCAGATGATGTTATATGAAAACCAGTCATCTACTATCATGATAAGTTTTATTGGTTTCTCAAAGATATTTTTCTCTTTAACAGAAACTGCTGATGCTTCTGCTAAGAAAGCCAAGTCTAAGGGAGGTGATCAGCCATTCTCAAGAATACCAGGATTAAGAGATGCCAGCAAGAAAATGGCCAAAATTGTAAGATGTTATTTAGGGTGAATCTTTAACACTTTGAATTAATAATATTGTTTGTTTTATGTTTCGACTTAAGACCATTCTTAAAAAATAACTGGTTTCCAGTTACAAGTTTCGAGTTACTTATTAGGTTAACCCTTTGTTTCATAATACCAAATATCCCCACATCTGAAGCAGACAACTTTTGAAAATATTGTAGCCATGGAAGCCATTGGTTGTAGTGAGTAATGGCTTCATTTGCCACAATGTTTTCCACTCTGTCAGAGAGAAATAACCCAATTTCTTAAATAAATTGATGTTATGTATATAAGCTTTGAATTTGGAAGAGTCCAAAATGTGCTTATGAGGCAAAGGGTTAAAAAATCCCACAAGTTATTTTAAGGATGGTGTTACCTGGCTGTTGTTCAATTTTATCGATTTATGCCTTAGTCATTTATTAAATAATTGGTTCTGAATCAGTCATGCACTTACTTATAAATCAATGTTAATTGAATACTTTGAATTCAACTGATCATCAATGCAGAACTGAACAGTAACAAAATACATATAAAATGCCATATAACTTCGTTATTCTATGGATAAGTTTCCTTCCAATACCTTCTGCATTTGGGTATAATAATTTTCAGAAAATGTTAATTTTCTTTTTAAATAGATATTTGTGGGTCAGGGGCACCCTACTCCATATTGTACCCTATGAGTTTTAGTTACTGTATTTACAGACATAGTGCTTCAACATTTGTCAGGAATGATATCATTCTAGTAGCATATCATGTTATATATTAACTCAATTTTAGTGTTAATTTGATCAAAGCTGATTTTAAAACTAACAGTTGTATTGCCAATAATTTGATACTGTTAGACATGTTCACATGTAATTTGGTATTTTAATCTCGTTTCTTCTTATTTCAGATACCACTGAATCGACCTTTGGCTGCATGGAGTGTACCTGTAGATACTATGAACTTTAGATGTATCCTTTTTTTGTCTTGTTATGTAGTCAAATTTGTGTTTGGGCACCTCTGAATAAAGAGCACCCTGTTAGTAAGGACCATTCTTTGAAAAACTGTCACTTATTACTAGTAATTAAAACAAACTGACCTCTAAATAAAGGCTATCTGTCAATAAAGGCTACATTTTGGCCTTAGTTCACTGGTTTGACTGCACTTTTCTTTATATTCTTTAGGGTTGGATACAGGAGGCATATACGTTAGATTTGAGTTAAAACTGCTTTTATCTCATTTCCGGGGAATACACCCCCTCTAAAGCTGCCCCTGTTCCTTTTACCGTTAATTCTTTGGACATGCCATATCTGGACAATGGGTCATAAATAACTCATGTACTGAACTTACAGAAGTGGAAGGTGTTGATGACTGACTGAAAAGTTATCATTAAAGTGAAATATATACCAGTAATAAAGATAAGAAAAGAATTTCTTGAAAAAGCACATACAAAACACCTCACTTTGCCCAAAATACAACCTTTCTGCAAATCCCTCCAGACCCCAAACCAACCTTACACATACGACCATGTAAAAATACTGATACTGGTAAAAATTTTACTGTTTCTGTTTTCTTTAACTGTGGTCAGTTATTGTGGATCCTCATCTGGACTGTGCAGAAACAGGTAAAATATTCTTTTATTATTTCTAAAACTCTCAACAATAATGCTTTATAGCATGTGATTAGTAATAAATTCTTTTTAAGTTTTTTTTTTATAACAGACAATTTGTCACAGCTCTTCTACAGACATATAAAAATCTTTTTGCTGTTATATAATGATACTTTGCTGATTGATTGATTGAATTTTGGAAAAGATCAAAAATTAAATCGTGAATGCATGCTTACTGATAGCTCTTCAGATTACAAGTTGAGTATAAATATATTCTTAATACTTTTTTTTGTCGTTTCAGAGGAGAACAAACCAATTGAAGTATTTAATAAAATATTGGAGGAATATGAACAACAATTTACACCACGCTGGCTGGGTGTTACTGGTGATGAGCATGCTCCTAGGTAACAGATGAATTAATTTGATATCTTTCTAAGTGATAATTGAATGTTTTACATTTTTTTTTAGTGATAACATGTTACCTTACTTTGTTATAGAGAGTTCACCTATTGCATAATTTGACTGGTAAAAATAAATCTAGGAAAGTTGTGACTTGTGACTCTGATGAAATCCTGTCTTGGAAAATGAAATTAGTCTCTGATCACTTTCTCTGGTCAGGTAAAATTAAGTTTGCTGTGTAAAACAATCATTTGCCTGCCAGTGTGGTGAATATTTTGAAATTTCACATCGAAATTACTAATGGACATTTTTTTATGTCAAAACATGATGACTGTTGATAATAGGAGTGATATGGATTTTGCTGTCAGTCATGTTCGTACATATACATTGCAACCTCTCCAGAGCGGCCCTCTCTTGAGCAACAACCTTCATTCAACAACAGCATGCTTTTTCCCCACTGTACGATTTGACTATTAATTTAGCCTCTTTTGAGCAGCAATCTCTCAAAAACAACATAATTTTGCGTCTCCCAAAGAGTGTTGCTTTGGAGAGGTTGCATTGTAATTCTAATTTGAATATTTTACTTCCAGTGTCGGTGAATGGGAAGTTTATTTCTTAGAGAACAGTGCATTTATCTTCTATGGCATGGAGCGTTTACTGTCGTACATTCCTCCGTCTAAAATGTCAGCACTCAATATACCAGGTAAGTTGGACTTTATATGTTAAGAATTTTATTAGACCTGTCATTGGTCAGTCTGACGTCCATGAGTCTTTCCACTTCTTTTTTGGTAATTGAGACATTTGTAGATTTCATTAAAGTTCATTTTTTTTGATACTTTACAACTTGTATAGGAGACCACTTCAGGTTATGAGAACTAAAATGTATTGCATTAATGCATTTATAAAACTGTTGAACATGCGTTTAGAGGTCAGCTGTTAATAAGAGCCACCATGTGAAATGCAGCCTCTTTAGCACATATATAGTATATATATTGTATACATATATTGATAAAATAGACCTGATGAACCTCTGTATAATGGGCCTACTGTACTATTATTTGCCGCTGGTAGTCTGTCTTGGCAGGTTTGACTGTATATATGTATATAAAACATGAAATAAAATATGGGGATGGTTAGTTGTCCATATTGTAGGAAGATATATGATTACAGTGTATTGGAGATAAGTACAGCAGCTGCGTACTCAGCCCTGGATTAGGTTGCTATGGTTACTATTATATCAGGTTTTCCAAAAGCCAGACCGTTGGACATGTCAGACAAATTTCAAGCAGGTCCAATAACTTTTCAGCGAGTACTGGCCCAGATGACATTTTATAATGTATTCAGTCAGACAAATTTTCATTTGGTCAGACAGAAATTCTATCTTTGCCTGACCAAATGTCAGGCAAGTATTGCAGCAGTTTTGAGAGGCCTGGTATATCATAATTCATGAAGTTTTACCTATTGTCTATTTGAATTTTATATTTTTCAGAATGTATGCTTGTGTATTCGTTGGATTTGGCTCAAACAACACAAAGTTTCACTAGACAATCTAAGATCGATGTTCTCAAGAGGTATGACAGGATTTTATAAAATGATAACAGATGAAATCGCCACAGTGCGAGCTTCTAGGTCTGACTTCTTAAGATAGTAACAAAAAATACCATTGCATGTTTGCTCCTGATCTCAAATGAAAAAAAGAAAAAAAACCTGTGGAAGCAGGTTGAATACACTTTATATTTATAAAATTAGAAAACTTTTATGATGTTACAAAATTAATTTTAATTTCATTTGAAAAGGCTTTTATTTTTGTTTGCTATTTAGGAAATGTGTCAACTAGCTTCGGACAAACTCATGGATTATCACCAAACTTTGTCCTTTAACATTATTCCTAAACACAGATGCATGTGGTAATGCTAGATTTCAATAACTGAAATTTCATCACTCTTTGGTGAGGTTTGGTCATAATTTTGGGTCCTTCATACCAGTACAATGTCACTATATGGTGTAATAAACCAGCATTAAATACAAACTATGTAGTGTTGTTTTGTCACTTGTTTGCTATGTGTATGAACTTTTTACTTTCAGTTCGAAGGTGTTGCCTTTGGAGAAGCCGGTAGAATCAGCCATGTTGTCAAGTCTGGCTGGAATCAAATGCTACTTGGGAAATCAGTGGCATTGTACACTAGCAGAAAATGCTCATAAACTGAAAACAAATATGAAAGGTATTTTATTTCAGACTTCTTTCACGTAAAATTTTACAAAACCTTGCTTCATTTTATTGCCACAAAAAATTTTCAGTTGGGAGAATGTCATAATGCTATATTCTGTTTTTACAGAACTGTTATTAGAAGGTGATTTTGCTTTGACCCATTTGTTCTACAAAAAGTTGTAAACATTACCAAAATTATTTATACAGATTTTGGTGTATGCTTAACTGATTTCTTACCACCATTTTATGCAATCTACTTCGATAAAATGACATATTCATGCATTCATTAATTTCTTTGGTAGGGATTTTCCCTTGAAGCCTGTCAGCTCTTTGATGTTCTAATACCCAACGTTTACCTTTTGTAATATGTTGATGACATCTTTATCCAGTCCATCCATGAAATCATTCATTTTTCAGTATCAAAGTTTGTCACAATCACTCCACCAACTTGAGAATGAATTTCATCCAAACTTGGACCAAAGCGTTAGATGAAGACCTAGTTGTTATTGTTTTTGATTGATTTATTGATGGAAATTCTCAAGATTATTTGTATGTCAAACATTTTTCAGATCTGTTAGAGGGAGGTCTGACAACCGGAGAATCCATTCGTCTTCTGTTTACTCCGTATCGTAGGAAGATCCCTGTAACCGAGGAAGGTGAACATGAGGCTGAGGCTGAAGGTGGTGAGGAAAAACAAGATGATGACAAAGACAGTGGATCAATTACTGACAGATCACAAGGAAGTGAGAAAACATCAACCACTGTTACAGAATACAAGGATAATATCGACATTCAAAGATCTTGGTTCAACTTTGTATGCTATGGTTTACCTAATATTGTGGTGACCCAGGTCTAAAACATACATGGTCTATGTGTCAATTATTTATTTTTGAAGATGAAAAACTTTTGCTGTTCTGTGTCTAGTGAATGACATTTTTTTGAAAAGTATACGACTTTGGACAATTTGATTTCGTGATTAATGCATAACTTCACATTATATTTAAACATGTAGAACTTCAAAGGATATACATACATATGTAAATTTTGTGTTCAGTGAATTGTTATCCCAGAAGAACATCATTACATTATTTTGTACATATTAATTAACATTCAATGGCCAATCTTTTATGAAATATTCTTACACTACATCCTGAACAACTTTCAAAAAGTTTAACTTGACTTTGTCAAATTCCTTCTACTTCACAATATCTTGTAAATCATCATTGAAGATTTACAAGTTCACCCCCGTGCTAAATGTTTGGAAAGGAATTAAACAGTTTTGAATTAATGTAAGTTTTCAGATATTTTTAAGTCCAGATTCAAGAATCATTTATGTTTAATGGTTGGTTTAATTGATTGAATGTTATACTCTTGGTACAAAATTAACCTCAAATGAAGAACAGAAATAATTTACTTCATTTCTGTAAAAAAAATATAAAGAAATAAAATCCTATCTCAAAAGTGTTATCACTGTTATTGTTAAAACTTGAAGCGGACGTATTAATACATCAACCTACGTTTAATTCATGATTTTCAGAAACAGAAAAATGTGATGATATAAAATTTTCTTCTTAATGTTGTAATACGCCATCTTTGTGAAACTTCCATCAAAAACTGATCTGTGATATAAGTATATTTATTTACAAATATTTATTATTGAATGAGTGAAATAAAAAAGAGAAACAATTTTGACTGTTCTTTTTTATTTTTGCATGTATCATGTAATGCATTGGCATAAAGGTAAAGGATTTGAGCCCCATGTTTAGTTCAGATTTGAATTTTGTCATTGAAGGACTTCAATTTTCTATGCATGTATGATTTGGAAAATTGTACTCACTTCATAATACTGTGAGTTCTTTGTTTTTATCCATCTACAGAGTAAGCTTACCCCACCATCTGAGCCATGGATATTCATGTACACACATGTTGACCAATTTACAGACCAATTAACCAAAGTAGCCTATTGACAAAGGCCAACTATACATAAAGGCACGAAAGTTGTTTAGAAATGTTTATATTTGATAATCATAAAAATCACCCCTGACACTCTTGAACTATGGCCTCTGATTCAGCTAAAAATGATGACATTGACCATATCTGCTCTCCAAGTTGAAGAGTTCCCATCCAATTGCCACCAGACAATTTCAAAAAGATGTATTTTGTAACAGGCACTCTTATTAACGCATCTAATCACATTTCAGTTATATCCAAGTGTTACTTTATGTAAAATATCAAAATGGGTCCTAAATAACCTTAACCCTTTGCCTCATAAACATACATTGGACTCTTCCAAATTCAAATCTAATATACAAAACACCAGTTTATTAAGAAAATTGGACTACTCTCTGGTAGAGCAGAAAACATTGTGGCAAAAAAGCCAAACGACGGCCTCTTTTGCCACGATGTTTTCAAAAGTCATTTGCTTCAGATGCAAGGGGAAATGCAGTATTATGAGGTAAAGGGTTAAAATCCTGTCATTAATCTTTTCCTGTCAGCTTGCAATTGATGTCAGTGATTACATCTCATTTTGAAGCAGTTTATTTTCAGTGGAAGTAGCTACAAGTTACAATATATGTGTACTGTTCACTTCTTATTCATTAACAAACAAAATGCCAATTCAAAATTTATAAAAAATAAAACAAATGAAATACAATATTTATTGTATTTCATGATTTACAGGGCTCATGTCATCATGATATTTTGTAACATTATATGGCCAACATTAAAAAATGTTTGATGCGGTAACGCAATCTAAACTTTTAACAGCAAGCATTTTTTATTTCATGAATATCATTAACATTACATGATTAATCTGAATATGAAAACCTGGAATTAAGAACAAACAACACTTGTCAAAAATACTACAAACTTTTTTGGAATTGAGGGATTTTTTTAATGAGTTAATCATGTAACTGCAAATCAACAATTTAACATCAGTCCTGATATAACAGAGTTCGCTGTGATGCTGGCTTTGTGATAAGTGTAAACATCTCAGAATCATATAATAGCTTTTCGATTGTATTTGTTTCAAATTGCATGTACATCAAAGAAATCATGTACACAATTTTTTCTCTGAACATAACCAAAGATCCACATGTGTAGAATCTGGGACATGGGACACAAATAGTATAGATATTAGGTTTGTTTACCCTGGTGACTGGAATAATCTTATATGATGTGTAGTATGTCTTTGACACCACTCATATCCTGTATATTGATATTATCTGAGACCATCATATACACATATATATTATGCATACATGTATTGAGTGTCAAATTGATACTTAGTCACCTTTTATAAAAAAAAAACAATTCGTATTAATCTTCTGCAGGAAGATCTTTCATCAAAGTACTGTGCATAGAATAGAACAGAATAGTAAAGAATACTTTATTCTCCAAGATTACATAGTAATCACGTTGTAAAACATTAAAATAATGCAAAATCTTTAAATTAGGGACTGAACATAATAAACAGAATAAATGAACAATTATTATGAAATGCTGAACAAGCCAAAAAATAAATGTGTAATGTTCAACTCTATATTACGGTGTTAATGTACTGCAATCAAATATCAAAGGCATGTAAGTACTGTCAACTAAAATGGGAGTCATAGTGTAACGAAAACGCACCATTTATCGAGATATTTCATCAGATTAATATCCATGTATCTAAATACGTACTTCATCCAATCAGGAAATTAAATTGTCAAATTTCATCTTTGATCGATTACCATCTTCAAACCGTAAAAAAGAAAATAGATACCTACAAGTAATTTTAACAAGCACTTTGAAGCAATTGAACAGCGGTTTATGTGGATAAGAATTCAAACCCACTTTAAAAATAGATGCTTCAATGAAGTTACTGTGAAGCTGAAGTCGCAGGTTATGTAACTTCGGGAAGGAATCAAAATCAATTAAATCCGAATCATCATGATCTGTGAATGTCCTTGATGTAAAATACACCGCGCAGTTAACAGTCCTAATACATGAACTGTACAAACACAGTGTATAAACATTTATTTGATACTCCGAGATAGATAACGTTCCTAGTTTTCAGTATTAATCCGCAAAACCCGAATTTGAAGTATTATAACTCTAGTCGCGAACTACTTTTCTCGCACCAGAATATTGCGCTGCTGCGCGCGCACATTTAACAAATGAACGCATGAAAATTGTTGGAATTCGTTCACAGACTGTCCACGGAATGCATTTACATTCACAATACAAAATTAACTTCCACTGAATATATATATTTGATTCTCATTTCTCGGTTATATTCGTCGTGCTGAACCGAATTAATTCTGTCAAAAAGCCATCCAAACAAGCACTACGAAGTGTAACAGGTCACTTCATGGTATAGTTTAGGGGAGAGAAACCAGTTATCCTTGTATTTTAGCTCGCTTAATTATTAGAGTTGTCTTAGTCATTAGTCATGAACAAGCGATTTTATACCACACCTTTGTCTTCAATCACTTGCCGAACAGGGTTTGACGAGACAACACCTAATTGATCTGCTTGTAGATACATTGTGCTTTACTAGAAGTGTTATGTCATAGTGTGTACGAAATCAACAAGCACTTAGTATGATCGTAGCCATTGTGTGTGTGAGAATTAGTATTATTTTGAGTAATTTTCCACGTCAGCAAGATCAACAATCGTGCTCAATAACAACATCATTAATAATAGAACGAAAATTCACATATGAAACTGTTGCAGAGTTGTTTTATAGACTGACTCAGTTACCTCAACTTGGAACTTAAATCCATTCCTCAAAGGCTCGTGTTAACAAGAAATTCTATACAATAAAGTGTATAATCGGACAGCAATAGGTCTTCACTGCCCAAAATATCCTTAAGTAACTATAGTTACGTTTGATTATGCCAAGTAAAATATCATTGACCCCGAATCATGAACAGTTCCAGCAGGCGACTCTGAACCTAATGTACACTCGCTGATAAAAATATTTATACTTTTCATGGCAATAGATACGCACGATAAATTCATATTGCAACGGCGGATACAATCTGAGACATGTTGAACGTTAATCACTTCGATAATATCCGAAGGTATCCCGAATGTAGCGTCCATTTCTGTTAGTTCAAAGTGCGAGCATCCCTCTTTGATTGAAAATGTTGACACTGAAAAATGATTTTTTTTCATTTAGTATATTAGTACGAGAACTTCTATAACGACAAGTATATACAATGTAGCGCAGTACCGGCTAACTCAGGCGATGGAGAGGTCGCTGGTCAGAGACCCGGATGAGGCCAATAGATGTTTCTCCACAACTGTTTTGTCGTTATACAGATCTAGCATTAATGTTATTTGCCCTACATTTTTTTCACAATTTCTTCAAAGTTAGGCAGTTGTGTACGGAATAAGAGAGGACAGATCAATGTTAGTAAGTTACCCAGAAGCATCATATAAGATACATTATCCAGTATATAACTGAAATACTGAACTACACTAGTAGACAGTCGTAAACAGATTTATAATTTTGTTGTAACTACTGAATTATTTATCATATAAATTGAACCGCTAATGAGAAAATTACCCGATGTCATCGTTCCTACTACTCCTGTCGTCGAAGTTGCGGGTGCCATAGTTGTGGTTGTTGGCGCCAGACTTGCAGTTGTAGGCAGCAGTGTAGTAGTCGTAGGCGGTGTTGTTGTAGTTGTAGGCGGTGTTGTTGTAGTTGTAGGCGGTGTTGTCGTAGTTGTAGGCGGTGTTGTTGTAGTTGTAGGCGGTGCTGTCGTAGTTGTAGGCGGTGTTGTTGTAGTTGTAGGCGGTGCTGTCGTAGTTGTAGGCGGTGCTGTCGTAGTTGTAGTCGTAGTTGTAGGCGGTGCTGTCGTAGTTGTATGCGGTGCTGTCTTAGTTGTAGGCGGTGCTGTCGTAGTTGTAGGCGGTGTTGTTGTAGTTGTAGGCGGTGTTGTTGTAGTTGTAGGCGGTGTTGTTGTAGTTGTAGGCGGTGTTGTCGTAGTTGTAGGCGGTGTTGTTGTAGTTGTAGGCGGTGCTGTCGTAGTTGTAGGCGGTGTTGTTGTAGTTGTAGGCGGTGTTGTTGTAGTTGTAGGCGGTGCTGTCGTAGTTGAAAGCGGTGCTGTCGTCGTTGTGGAAGTAGTCGTAGTAGTACGCGAATACCACTTAATTGCGGAACAGTAAGGGCTGATATCACAAGAGGCTTTATCTGGAAACCACCACATGCATGATATAGCACCATTAAGCGGGTCATTGCCAGTAAAATCAGCTCCGAGTTTTATAGTTCCAGGCAGATTAATCAACAAATCATTAATTGATAATGATGTTGTCGTAGAAGCACCCGTCAATTCAAAATGATCTTTTGACATGTCTCTTTCTAGCTCAAGAAAAGTCCAACTGTGTGCGAATACTCCCATATTAAGCGGTATTATTCCGAAGTCCTTTAATTCCAGTGCGATTATACCATTGTCTAAGTATAAACGAAATTGTTGTATATCAGTTGATTGACTACCACTATACACATCACTTCTGAATTCCATTATTGTACCACTAGAGGTGTCATTAAAATAAGCATACAATGCGATGGACAGATCCTTTTGTCCGCCGTAGTATGGAACAGCTATATCAGCAAAGCTGTCCTGTGTACCTCCAAACATCATAGTGTTATAACCGCCAATACTTGGCGCACCTGGGGTATATTTAACGTTGCTAACAGTACCGACTGTTGTGTCTGTAATGAGATCCAAAACTCCAATCCCTTCTCCTAAAGGCCAAACATGCACCGGATCAGAACAGATCCCAGGAGGTGCTGACACTAAGTCAACTGTATTGAAATTTAAAACGAAATATTACAGAAACTATTTACTATTTTACTATTTCAAAATAAATTAAGCACTGTTTAACAACGTATATCATAGTTGCATATTGTGGTTAAAAACATCGCTTTTTGTACCACACGTTCTAGGTCACAAATTTAGGTTAGGAACAAAATGTTTTTATCAGGTAAGTAATGCATACCGATCAGAATTTCTTGTGATTAAAATGAGTAACTTATTGTCTAATGTGTTTGATTATTAGTTGATAACTATAACATGTATTAATCTATCCACACAAAGACAATGACCGAACATACAAGTTGATTCTGGAAATAAGTGGTACAGGTAGCAGTGTGACGTTGTCTCAGAGTAGTTTGGTCCTCATTTTTTTCGTTATTATGGGACATTGTCACTGGGGTTTAACACTCTTTTTCAACAATTTTTCAGTTATATACGGCTACCGGTTCACTAAACCAGTTTTCTGGACCGTATACAAACTAGTACTAACTAACAATTCCACAAGGAGCCGGCAACGTCTCCACATATGGAGGAAAATCGACATTCATAGCTTTCATACAAGTAGTTCTAATCTCCATGGGCCAAAGAACAACAAATGCATACACATGCAAAATATAGTTCGATGACGCTCATGTAAATCAGACCAAAAATAACCAAAAGTTTGTAATCCAAAGAAAAAATCTTCGAAGCTTTGATTTTATTTGTTGTTTTCTTCTTTCTATCATGAATTTAGAACCAGGGCTGAATAAAACTTCGGACTATAATGGTGTTAGTAGTAAGGTTAATAGTCAGATATACAATAGAAAGATCTCGTTTCGCAACATAGGTTATACATGTAAATGTACAATATTCAGATTGTACAATTAAACATTACATTGCAGCATTTCCTCTTATCAAATTCAGGCTAAATAATTATATTTGATAACATGAATAAGTACAGAACTGGATTCGGAAATATGTCGGTCGTGTGGTGAAAACACCAACGAATACAAAATGAATCATTGTAATCCGTCTGCCACACAAACCTTCATTATCATCCTGTTCGTCTAGTCTATTGGTAATATCTTTCACTGAGAACCGCCGACATCCCGGTTATCGAATTGATTTTCGCTGTTCAACCAAATGTGGCAAGTTCGTGACCCAGGCTTGGCGATTTATTCTTCATGACAATAATACGGAATAATTATACCCTCGTCATTTGTGGCATTAGTTTTTTCACACATTTTGATAACAATATTGATTTTATGATGCATGTAATAGTACTTGAACGTAACTCAGGAGACAAATGTAAGTCAACTCACTGCGAACCTGACCGGATTTTTTTTTGATAAGTGACAGTCATATAGAAGAAGAATGCGGAAACTTGAAAGAGGTCAAAACTTACCAAGAATAAACAAGGCATATCCGACAACGAATGTATTCGAAACGAGCTGAAAAAATCAAAAGAAGACATTTAGTTGTACGAACTTCCCAAACTTTTCAAAAAAAGGTCAACCTCTTAAATTGTTTAATTTCTTTCGACAATTTTCTAAGACTTGTTGTTTGTTATGCCTGTAAATATTTGAAGTCAGTCACATAATTTAGCACAATGAATCAATGATCTAGTTCGTGTTATCGCCATTTTGCTTTTCTATCTCCAACCACAGTTTCTTTAAAAACTTTTTGTCTAGTGATTAAACCTTGGAGCCTCTTAAAGTCATACTCCACTTTGAATACACACAAATTTACCAACAAAACAATACCTTCGTAAAACTTGGCAATACTATAATCCATTGTGACAGGCATGTTTATTACCAAATACGAGATCTGAATATGAGAAAAATCGAGATCTTTTGTGACAGGGTGAAACTTAAGTTTTCTAGAATCGCCGTTCCTGGTGTTTAATGTCACATCAACAGTCAGGGTCATTTGAAGACTTTCCAGCTTTCTTCAATAAGCTAACTGGACAGTTTCCTCACATGTGAAATGTGGTCCCGGTGGGATTCGAACTCACCCATTTATATAATTATCTTCATACAAAAAGAAATTATTAGCAAACAATCGGAACTAGTGTGAAGTCACTTTAAATATAATTACATCGTTTCGTAAATCAAAGAATAATTTATAATTCCAATGTCATTTTGGTTTATTGTTTTAAAACAATGATACTAAAAGCGCTATTTCCAAGTAATCAAAGCTGCATTTTATTTGTGTCGTTTGTATTTATATTTTTTATCCCTAAGGTTACATATACATCATCACAAGCTGATTAACAATTTATTGTACATTTTTTTCCAAACGGACTAAAAAAGCCAATCCCAAAATCTAAGTAAAACTTTGGTTTAAAAAGAATACAACACAACTCACGAAAACCTCCATTTTGATCTTGATATGAAGTATGAACAGATAGTAAGAAAATAGTGTTACAGACGTCACATTGGTGGCATTGATTTCTCAATCGACCAATGGTAGTTGTGTGGTGTTTGTTGTGTCAGTTTTTAATTGAACTATAAACGGATGTTCCTGGAAAAACGGAAATAGAGAATAAATGCGCATTGTACTCATTTTGTACTCATTGTGTGCATTCCGTAGAAGTCTGGAGTTTAATCAAGACTGGTTTTATTGACCTAGTTGCTGCCATAACATATAAACCGCATGAACATTTTCCAACATATTCTAGGTTAGTGCAAATGTTACCATCCTGTGATCAAGGCAGAAAAACTCATTATAAGGGACGCTGAAAAAAACTCGATCAGGCCACTCTTAAAAATGTCGGTTTCCAGTTACGTAACCGGCTCATTCGAAAATCCAGAGACTCCCCCCCCCCAAAAAAAAATACAGCAATCGATTTTGTCATTTTTTTCGTTCATCTCTTATTCAATATAATCATATAATATTAGTAAAAAAGAAATGCCTGTCTATCCGCTCATCCACTGTTCAAAGTTTGCGTCGCGTAACCGCAAACCAAAATTTTAAAGAGTGGCCGAAATTAAACAAATTAACAAGACCGAATAATTAGAGAATTATGTACTCCATTTTCATCCCTTATATTGGATAAATAGTTTTTCATTAATACTGGCTACAATTTTATGTTGTTTTTTTCTTTTTAAGGTAATACAGAATATGATCGGCGGACAAAATTTCAAAACGCAAAGAAAATAACGTGTTTAATTTATTCTTTGCGCAAACTGTAGATTTGAACATTCACAAAATTTGACGATTCATGAAACTTACTGTACTGAATCATATCAGGTCATTAAATACTTTTGATTTATCGAACCTCTTCTGTTATGTGTGTCCACAAACCCAATTATTTCGTGATCAGGTATTAACCCTGCAGGTTCTCATTTAAATTATGTCGTTAATTACTGAATGACATAACACTGGTTCGAACTAGATATCACGGTCGAGGACACAGAAAGCTGAAAACTTGACAATACATTAAATCCGTATACCAGCAGAGAATCACTTTAAGTAAAATTTATAATGAAATCAATAACGTACATTGTCACCTTGTTTGATTCCACTGTCGTGTCTCACACTTAACATTATCTAAAACGTCAATAAAATTAAAACGCTCGTCTTTTTTATACCAATGGCTTTTATTAAAAACCCCTTCATCTAAATAGAAAAATTCGATAACTTCATCTTGAAACTTTATTTAACGATTAGTTCATAGGGAACATGGTACAGGTACACAAAACACTGTTTCCTCGCCATTGTGATGTATAATTATCAATATTTTACCGGATGAGGCTCCAGTTACTGAAGTACCTCATCCGTCAAACACGGAACATAAATTGGCATTGGTTGTTTCGCCAAGTAACTCGACTAACAATGTGAACAAAAGCTTACCAAATACACCACTCAACACAGTTTTACAGAATTTCTGCGACAAAGTTAAATGGGAAAAGACTAAAATTAAGTAAAATTGCGAATACAATGTACCACTTAAGTTGCCTTGTTAAAAACATGTTTGGTTGATAAAAATATCTTCGATCGTTCAATTTAAATCACTGTTATAACTTATATCTTGGGATTTTTGCGGAGCCCAGATAACGTTTAATGCTTCAACTTTCCAACTTTAAGAGCGGAGCATGATCGTCCTAAATGAACGACTCAGTAGAATCAACGACCTCCCGTAAGCTAGCTGGATGGCTTCCTCATATGTGAATTTGTCTGGCACCGGGTTGGATTCGAACTCACAGCGGTAAGAGGGAGAGGGAGGTTAGTGAGACCATAACCACTCAATCGGGGAGGCCCCTATTCGTGCTATATCCCCTCAGCATGACTAGAATGGTAACTGCAAAGTACTTTAAGTGTTAACCCCATGATCAAAGGCCACAATAGGGAGAGAATTAATGTGGTCTTTATGTTCACTTAAAGAGTTTTTTTACTAGACGTGAATCTGCTAGTCTAATTTATCTAATTTAACGTGTGTGCGCAAAAGAATATCACTGTAGTGTAAGTACATGTATTTAGATTACCGTAACACTTCGACATTAAGTCTATTTTAGGGAAAATATTAAAAGGACGGAAATCAACAATCCGAAAGTGTTATACAGCGCGGACTTAGCTGGATGGGGCGGTGTCGGTGTCCGCCCCCCTAAAACCTGGCAAACATATATAAAAAAAGTTATGTGCTGATTGTGCCCATATTCTACATAAACATATAGACTTTACGCCCCCAACCAAAATTCTTGCATCCGCCCATGCTATACAATCAGGTGTTTGCAGAAATGAAACGAAGTGAGGTTTCCTTCTGCTTAGACAATACAAGACAGTACACGTTATATATTTAAGCTTAGTGGTCTTTTAAATAAGTGACTGTAACTCAGGGTGTGATTGTATTTATGCAATACATCATTTCGTGCGGTGGTAACATTCTAAGCATTCTGGTATGTGTGGATAGATTAACTCGTCAACTTTGTCAGATCTATTTTCATACACGCACCAACACATTCGAGAGAAAAACGTCAATAAGGCCATTATAAATCAAATGTTAGAAGATCATCCCCGCCCGCACTATAAATTTGGTGTCACTCCGACATTTTCTTTCGCTTTTGATTTAAAATCTACTTAAAAAATGGCTATGCTCTACAAGGTAAATTTTGCAGACATTAATATCATGATATGATAATGTTAATCTTTTTTTCAGTATATTATTTGATCTACTTTTTTGAGTATCATAGAACTTCCTGGTGAATTGTTATACCAATGTTTTGACCAAAATGCAAAATAAATACAAAGTAAAATAAATTTGAAGAAACGGAAAAAATAACATTCTCTTTGTCTCCTGTTTAGGAAATCTTGGATGATAATCCAGTGATTAATTTATAAAGGCCTCGAACACCTTGTATACAAATAAGTCTCAAGAAACTTTTCGGTTGATTTCTTATAATTATGTTTGATACAACACTGCCTTTCGTTTTTTTCCTAACTTAACATTGACGCGCGTTTTGTGTCAGACATTTTCAACCAATTAGGCCAAGATTCACGGAGCTATTTATCAGATGAATATTCAATGAACGTATGAAAGATTTTCACATTTTCAATGAAGTTCTTTAATGTCAGCAAATTGTGAATCTAATCTCTCAGCTACACTTCATAAAGCCATCATTCATATTGACAATCTAATTTGCCTATTACATGTTCTAAGTGGTATATCACGCATGAATGGAAAAGTGAATCGTTTAGCTTTGAATACAATCAACCTGTCTGTTAAGACCGCTGCCGGGTAGCGGGTGATGGTTGTTTGTATTGCAGATGGTATTTATCCGGGGGTTAAATAAATTGAAAATTGATTGAAAATAAAAGTACGAGCCTTTACAATGAGGTCTCTATTAACAGGTCGTCCTCAGCACATGTTTGGTCGACCAGCAAAGTGAGAGAGATCGTGTGTGGGATAATATCAATCAAAAACCGGAAGTGACACCGAGAAGCGGAAAGAATAGAAATAGTCCGGTATACAGAACGGGAAAAGGACATACGATAAGATAGAAATAAGTAGCGAGGGTACTCACAGGTGCTATGGGTTATGGGTTAAGTTGAGAGATATGAGAAAATGAACATGTGCGCCAAAACATAAAGAAAAACTGCGGCGTCAGGAGAAAAGGGAACGGAAATAAGTACGAGAATCACAGTGTAAGAAATTTTGATGTAGCGGTAGAGATTGGAGCGAGAACGGATGAGGGAAGTGAGAGGAATGAGAGAGGGGAAGTTATAAAATTACAGATGATAAATTCGGACTTTAGGGAGAGGTTGAGTAATGACAAATGAGATGTTTGAGTAAAATTGGAGAGCGGAAGAGAGAGAATATAAAGAACAGTGTACGGAAAGCGGGTCTCCATATGGTGATGCCATAATTTTCAAAAGATGTCGGAGAGTGTTTTAACCTTGCATGTAGAAAGTATCAATGATATCAGGTAAATTTTGTCAGAATATAAGATTATTGTTTAAACATTGCATGTTGAAAGTATCAATGCTATCAGGTAAATTTTGTCAGAATGTAAGATTATTGTAAGGATTGAATGGATGATAGATTTACACCAATGAACATCACATGCTGACTATCAAATGATTTAACCATGGGGTCTACATTCAGATATATCAGTTTAGACTTTGAATTTAAGATCAGAGATTTCTGTGCCGATACAAATTATCCCTAAGTGGATAACTCAACATGTCACGGTGAAATAAAAATGATCTTAATCAGATTTCACGAGATTTTATGATACTATAACTCATTAACGCAACAAACCGTGCCATTATCCAAATGAAATATATATCAAATTATCGTTATTTACGACAATTTTGGGATATTATACCTTTCACTAAAATATTACTTTTACAGAATTTAGGTGACAACGTAATAGTAATACATGTAGTACGATGATACCTTTTTTCAGCGGACTACATACTTTTCGCCAGAATAATCTAAAAACAATTTGACGCATTTCAAATTAAATTAGTTAAACATATTTATTTAGCAAGAATTACAGATGTGTGCCAATATATACTTCACAATTGTTCTTACGAATTGGAAAACAAGCAATATACTTACGTAAATTCCTTTATATAAATTGGAAGTAAATTGCTCTTGGTTCAATTTTTTAAAATTTTTCTTCAATGTACATTGGATTGTGGGCGTTTATTAACACTAATACTGTCATGTTTTGCGAATCATTGACCTAACTATTACTTCCGATGGACAAACACGTACCGACCTTTTCCATCTTCATTCTACAATAAATTTTAACTTTTCTCACATGATGTGGAGGGATGTAAGAACTTTAAGACAAATGATGACATGACATGATGACATTACTCAGATTGCAGCGCGAAATTTCATTCATGAGATACAAAACCATACGAACATAAAACACATGAAATATTTTTGTATTGAAAGGGAAAATTTTTGTTCATTTTGAATACATTATTTTATTTATCCTATCAGATTTCATATGATAATAAAATGTATCTTTTGATACAAAGCTTGTCCCTGGAGCAGTCACTCAATTAAAATGATATTATATAACACACATAAGTGAATGTAGCCTAATACTCGTATGATTATATTAGTTACACTATGTTGAACACTAAAAACATTTAAAGTAATTACACGTTAACATCCCGTTTATTTATCTTTTTATGTTGTCGTATTTTTAAAGGACTTAAAATTAGCGACATTCTGTAAAATATTGTAGAACGGGACTATCATGTATTAAAGCCAAAAAATGATAGTAAAGGCGAAAGTCAGAGAAAAAGGGGAGCGGACCAGGTCAAGACAGGACAGACCAGGACAGGTATGGGTAAGCCAGTACAGAACGGTAGGGCAGACCAGGAGTAAGCCAGTACAGAACGGCAGGGCAGGTCAGACCAGGACAGGTATGGGTAAGCCAGTACAGAACGGTAGGGCAGACCAGGAGTAAGCCAGTACAGAACGGCAGGGCAGGTCAGACCAGGACAGGTATGGGTAAGCCAGTGTACGGCAGGGCAGGTCGGACCAGGACAGGTATGGGTAAACCAGTACAGAACAGGGCAGGACAGACTAGGTCAGGTCAGACCAGGTCAGGTATGGGTAAGCCAGTACAGAACGGCAGGACAGACCAGGTCAGGTCTGGGTAAGCCAGTGTACGGCAGGGCAGGTCGGACCAGGACAGGTATGGGTAAACCAGTACAGAACAGGGCAGGACAGACTAGGTCAGGTCAGACCAGGTCAGGTATGGGTAAGCCAGTACAGAACGGCAGGACAGACCAGGTCAGGTCAGACCAGGTCAGGTATGGGTAAGCCAGTACAGAACGGCAGGGCAGGTCAGACCAGGACAGGTATGGGTAAGCTAGTACAGAACGGCAGGGCAGGTCAGACCAGGACAGGTATGGGTAAGCCAGTACAGAACGGCAGGGCAGGTCAGACCAGGACAGGTATGGGTAAGCCAGTACAGAACAGGGCAGGTCAGACCAGGTCAGGTATGGGTAAGCCAGTACAGAACAGGGCAGGTCAGACCAGGACAGGTATGGGTAAGCCAGTCCAGAACGGCAGGGCAGGTCAGACCAGGACAGAGAGTGGTACAACCAGACAGGACTGAGTAGACCAGATCAGGATAGATAATTTTAATTTAGAAAGCAGATCAGATGTGGGTAGAGAAGAGTAAACCAGGACAGAATATTATGAACTGAGAAGAGGGCATCACATGGGAGCTTAGCTGAGCACATAATTATAGAATAAGGCCGGAAACTCAAAAACACAGCATATAATTATAATATAGAAGGAAACATGTCTGAATCATTATGTAATTTAACGTAACATGAAAACTCTTATAAATTGCAAATGTTTAAAATATCTGAATACTTATTCTTGTATTCAATGATAAATTAAAGAAATTATAATTCGTTTGATACAATTTTCATCTGTACATATTGTGTATGTTGCGTGCCTTTTTCCTTTCACCGAGTTTTCGATAAAATCCACTAAAAAATAATATATAACATGCATTTTCTTAATTAAATTCGGTACAATTTAAATAACATTCATATTTGACAGCAATTTGTTGCCAATGCCCCGGAGGTGAGCATAAAATCCAATTACAACCCAAACAATAAAAATGTACATATTTTTCTTCCGGTCCCGTCAACATATGTTAACTTGTCGTTCAGGAAAATGTTTGTGAATTTTACATCACTTTTGTCATAAAAATGTTTGACATTGCTACCAGCGCGTTGTTTTACGTTATGTATGAATGTCTGTGAAGATAAAAAATCCCCATAAAGTATGCTACCAAAAAATGTCTTCATTTCATAAGACTAGTGAATATACAATATATCATTTCATAAATACAACGCTGTCAAAATGTATTTAATAACAAACCTAGTTAACATGAAGGCATATCTTAAAAGTTTATCTTGACTTAAAGCGGCAGGCATCTATACAATGTATTTTTAAAAGGCGAACATACTTCAAGCTGAAAAGAAAGTGTAAGCAAATAATTTTTTTAAGAATAGAACATATCAGAATGGGATTTTTATGATACAGTTAAATCCGGTTTCACGGCCACCTGTGATTAGCGACCCTATAAAAATGGTTATCTTTGGGCCAACATCATGGGAATAAACCAGGATTTCGATATATTTTCGTGATACAAATAGTCAAGTATACATTGGAAATTGCAGGATGGATGAGGCAGAATTCTGAACAATTCTATGCCGAAGTACATAAGTGGTATTGTGCTGAAATATTATTTCTGGGCAAGCTGCATCACGGTCTTAATTTCTGAAACCAACACACTTAGATGCTGGTTGTTATTACCAAGTAGAAGTACTCTATAGTTGTTTAGAGATAAATAAAAATCATAAAATTAGTCATAACGCAAACTTAATTCATAGTCATTAGCTGATTCAAGATTGGCAAGAGCACAAATCATGTTTGCAATGATTCATGGTGGTAAATAAATTAAGGGCATGCTCATTTTTTGTTATTCTGTAATATTTTTGTTATCTAAACATTGCCTGATTTTTTGTTTTAAGTAACTATACGTAAATCGCTACCGACATATATAAATCTTTTTTCAGTGTCTTCATTAAAATCATAAACTTTATCGGTATGCAGTTTTTAAACAATGATATACACTCTGGTATACTTCGGTTTCACGGACCATGAAATGTATACACAACGTCTTGAGGGAATGCATTTATACCATATCCCAGCGCTCAAACGAATTAATACTGATGAACCAGAAGCGTTGAGTGATAAAG
The DNA here is from genome assembly GCA_008271625.1 of Lutraria rhynchaena. Lineage (NCBI taxonomy): Eukaryota > Metazoa > Mollusca > Bivalvia > Venerida > Mactridae > Lutraria > Lutraria rhynchaena. Next base: position 95,853 of record VIBL01000127.1, read on the forward strand.
CGCAACTCACGGATTATAAGTATTTAATTTTTTGGGGTATTTAATCAGTGAGGCGAGCCAGAGACACAGCAATAACACATACAACTTGACGGTTAGGAGTATATCATAGTCAGTTGTCGCGCTTTCAGTGTTTTTCTTCTTACCATTTAGTGTGTTTGTTTATCTTTTTTCTGGTTACAGTTGTATAATTTGTTTAAAAATACCAAAAAAATCTCATGAACAGATGGGATGCTGACGCTAAGATGTGTGAAAACTGACGCGATGGAAATGTTTGTTCCTGGGATTTTGTGAACGGTAATGGAACGTTATTATCATACATTGCCATAACTTTAGATCCACTAAACATGTACCTAAGCATAGTACCGGAGTATTCGTAAAATTGTTTTCCAAGAAGTTTTCTGTCTCGTGTTTAATCTGTGTAAAACAATGTAGGAGAATAAAGCTATTTAACTTGGATATTTTTATCATTGAGTTGACTACGAAGAATGTGAAATAAATGAATTTCGTAAGATCGTGAAGTAATTTTATCTACAGCAAGATACTATGAATATTATAAAAGCTGCATTATCATATTTTATCACAATGTGTATATACGTGTATTAAAATTCTCCGTTGAAAAAATTTATAATGTTGTGATTTTGTGGCTAGATATGTGATGAAATGGTAATTTTATTACAAATTTTTAATTGATATGCGTAAAAATGTGCAATCTTTTGCTGAAATCGTCAATTTATTTAGTGATTGTATTCTTGCTCGGATTTAATGTAAGAATTGTGTTACCCCAAGCCCAGTGTGAGCTGCAAGATGGAAAGTGTACTTACATGGTGAACTTAAACACCCAGGAGCCATGTGGCCCCTCAGTGGTTTCCAAGAAGTTCGAGTATGGACCACAGGAACTGCGATTACCCGCGGACGAAAAGATGACCCAAATGCAGAAAGATTTTGATACTGTAAAATCAGACCATGAAAACCGAATCAAAGAACTCGAAAATTCAATTCAAAAAGTGTTACGAAATGCAATTTCTTCTGTACCTGTGACCTATACCCAACAGACTCGTAAAGTGGTTCTTAACACAGATAATGAACGTGAGCAAGTTGGTGCACATGAATCAAATATCCCAAAAGCCCCAGAAACGTCAGGAAACTTGCTTTTACTAAGATTACAAAATCAGTTTAATACTTTGACAAAATCCCTCAGTGAACGAACTGCTGATTTACTTGATGCAAGAAATAAACTTAACGAAACCATGGACCTAATGAACGCTGCACAGAAGCAAGCATTGGACTCTAGCAACAAGCTAGTAAACTTAGAAAGCCAATCAGCTATACTTGAACGAGAAAATCGAATTTTGAAAAACAAATTAAAAGACAAAACTGAACGTTACGACTACACAAAAGAAAAGTTAAATGTTACAGAGACAAAACTTGTAGATGTTGAAAATCAATTATATGATGTTATTCGCTCAGAAGCAACGCTTAAGGAGGAGTACGAAACGCTCAAGATAAAATACGAGAAGACATTGAAAGAACTGGAAGAGTTGAGGAGGAATCATACCCTGCTTGAAGCTAAATACAAGAAAGCCAGGAAGACGCTGAAGGTACGGGACGAGGAACTGATGGAATGCTACCGAGGTATGATTATTATGCATGCATTTTAAAACCCCTAATGCATATCGACCCCTAAAGAATGTTAAAGTAATTTCAAAATATTATTGCCTTTTTATAAATGCTGATAATGGTGTTTTAAGTCTGTTTCAGTCTATTTAAGATGGCACTATTGTGAACATGAAGTGTAATCAATTCCCTAATTGTTTAGACCCCAAATAAGGCATTGATTCTATGACCTTAGCCATGATAAAACTCTTAAACTGAAATAGACGAGTGAAATTTGAAGTTTCATATTTGTTTAATCATCACACTGGAACAAAAAATCGTTAATGTATTTTTGTCACTTGACATTAACTAGATACAAAAGCGAAATGTTTTTCTCATGATAATGGTGCAAAAATACTCTCTTCAAGTGCCTGAGACCATTCCATAAAGAGAAACAATAGTTTGATATTGGACACCAGGATAGTGTCTTGTTGATTAATTATGATTGTTAGAACTGTTGACGAGAATGTTACATCAACAAAATGATACATACAAAGACAAGTTTACTTCATAGGCATATAAAAAGTTTGTTTCCGGTTACCCGACCAACCCAATTTTTTACCTGTCGACTCATATATTTCTACGGCATCAAGATCTTAATGCTCTATTGTAATTTTCACAACTCATTAATATTACGACGCACATATTCGCACATATTCCCATACAGTGTTGCCGATATATGCAAAAAAAAATAAGATAAAAAAATTCCTACCTATTTCCTTTTTTGTTTTGGCCTTAGGAGTCAAAGAACTCGTATGAAATTTAGGCAATGACTTTCAAACAATTAATAGGGGCTTCGAGTCTCCGATACTTTTGTAGGAACATACCAGTCTTAAATCTCTTCCAAACGCACGAGCACCAAAGTGTGTACATAATACATTATATATAATGTGGCATGGTGCAATATGCACATTTTATTGATGCAAGATGACATAATTTTAATATAAAAGTAATTAATGTTACATCAAACGTTTGTTTCACAATACAACATGAAGTGGATGAATTTGTCAGCCCTACTCAAGCGATAGTCAGTTAATTCAAATGGATAATATGACAAATTGCAGACTATTTTGTCTTCATTTTTTTCGTCAAATTTGACGTTCTTAATTTGCACCAATTCAAGCTCGAAAGGATCCTGTCATTTGGCATTACACAGTGGCAAGATGTTGCTATCACTGGAGTGTTCTTGTACTTAGTGTTGGCAACTAGTGGAAATGTAGTCAGAATTGACTTGCAAAAATAGAACGTTTTTTTTCTCTAAGCTAAACACAGATATAAGATTTTACGATAATTAGACATGATGCATTGGTGAATCGGTTTCATCTTTTTGCACATATTTATGCGTATATAAAACATAAGCTTAAGATCACAATGAAAAGTTGCCAGGGGAACGCCTTCATTGTTTTTGTAAATGTTTCGGATGAAGTTTGGGATGTCTGTTTGTTAATGAAAATTGATGCCACGACGTTAGTTTTGGCTATTTCTATTTTAGCTTGTAACACTAGTATCTGTTTTAGCCGTTGTATCTATTTTCAAAAAAGAATGAATAAAGAATTACTTTCTGAATGGGACATGATTAATAAGTTTTCGTGGTCTTCGGTTTGCGCATGCGCTTCTCACATTTCTAAAGTCTTAGTTTGTCTCAGTAGGGTGATTATTCAACATTATAATATGTTTTCTTTCATTTTCATGTTAACAATTAGTATCTTCACTTTGATGTTCTTTTTGTCTTTGTTTACCTTATTAATTGTAAATTATATACGTAGTGCATGTATGGATTTTTATTAGAAATTATATTTAATAGAATGTACCCAGCCCAATGGGCCTACAAGTCACTGTTGAATATTCGTAATGAGTTTGAACCGTGATCTCATTGGGATAATGAGATGATATCACTTTTATATACAATACGCGAGTATCTAAGTAGTGTGAATATTTATTAAATTCGGAGATTTTCTTTCATTATATGAATCATTTTATACTGTCGCTAATTATTGCAAAATGTCTATTGAAATTACAACATTGATTGATGTGTTTGATTTATATATTTGGTGATATAAACATCGATAAAATAATCATTTTCGGGAGTTTATCTGCTGTGATATTTCAAATCTTAGTGCTTAATGTTGCATGTAATGTCAGTGCACTCGTTGAATGTCATATGAAATTTGTCATTAACTTTTGGACGACTTACGTTTGCATGTACTATGCCCCTTAAACCGTCTTTAGCGGCGAACATGTCAACACAACCACACTTCATTTAAATCGATTTGTCAAATTTCACTCTAATACACGTTCTTACATCTTTATACAAAATTATTTTCATGATACTTGCTTCAAATTACGACACGCCATTTTTCAGATTCATTGAAGTTCATTGTAACGAAATAATTGGACGCTTATCGTGGAAAAATATCAAAGTCGCGCTGTGGTATGAACGATTGAATTAGCGTTGTGCATTACCGTAAATGATATAAACGTAAAAAAAACATTAATAAAATCTCCGATCCGGAGCGACATAATTTTTTTGCATGATTCAAGGCCAGTTATGTAAGTCGATTCAATTTTCGCCGCAAAAATGTATACGAAAAACGACTGTTTTTTATATTTTGTTAATATTTCATCCGATGCAATCATTTGTTGAAATACCTTTGTGGTACATTGCTTTCATAACTAGAATTAAAATTAGGTTTTGTATACAGTATACATGTGCAGTAAAAATTAATTTTCACACATAATTACTATTAAATATAGCTTGTTATAAACTTAGTATATTTTCACACTTTGAGATGTTATAATGAAACATCTGTGTTAATGTTTATAATTCATGTTTATATAATTATTGTTGTAAAAATTCTGCATTCCCAAAAAATGTACAGTAAAAATTCGAGGTTGGAACCAAAAATGAAAAGGTCTGTATTTTGAATTGGCGTCAAATTCGTCCAAAAATAACTGGTCGTTATGAAAGACCAGATGTAAAGTTTAAGTGGTCGCTAAATGGGGTTTTCCTGTAAACGTTACCAAGTCTTATAATCATGGCGATGGCTGAATTTGCACTGTAAATTTTGTCACGTACGGACGGACATTCAAAACAACGGAGATACAAGGAAACAGGGAACTATCTTTGAGGGACACGTGTAATTAAGCTGACAGTATGCGTTTGAAAACAGTGGAGTACCGGGGGATATATCTCAGATTTTGTTTGTCTCGACAGTTTTATATTCACATTAATTTCGTTGAGTGATATCACATTTATATTCATTTGTTCATGAAATCTGCAATTGAACAAATTAGTAACCGTCATTTCATGTTTTAGATTACACTTTCAAACAATTTATGTTAAATGTTACCATAAAATTTACATAACATAGTGATAAATTAAAACTACAATTTAACCAGCAATTTGTCTTATTTCGTGCGCTTTTTTGAACTTCATTTTAAAATCATTTTACCAAAGGTTATATTGTTGACTGCGGTATAGAATCGTTTGTCTCGGAACACGCGGGGTAATAAATGTAGATACACAGCTAATGTAGACTTGAGGGTGATAAATGGCTTTCATCGAGTTTCAGCAAAATAATCACTTCTTTATTGCGATGGAACACAGTAAAGACCCGGTACTTTTTCCCCTTACCAATTACACGGTTTTGAAATTTCACACCTCAGTTTGTAACCACAAACTCTCATTTAAATTAACGATATACAATAATAAATTATGTATATACACATCAAAAGAGATTCGATGACAATGAAAATTCATTATTTGTTGAACAATATACTGTTTTTCTGAGGTAACGCTTTATTGCACTTCAAACACTTAAATGAAAATTTAATACCGTTGTTGATAGGATGTTGAATTTTGCGTATATTCAAAATTAAAATTTAATGCAACTTTAAACATGAAAATATTACTATACCATATACTTAACAACTCATATTACCACGGCGACACTGGCACATCTTTGATTTTGTAAATTTTCATCTCTTATTTTGGAGAGGGGTATAATTTGAAATTATAGCTATGGTATTAAGATTCATATTTTGCAAGTTTTTACATTATATCCGGCTGATCCTGACATCCTGATGCTGACCTAATGCAAAATAAGTGAAGGTATGAATAGCTGGCTGGGGGGTTTGCACATTCGGAATTGTGGCTAATACCTCGTTAGTAGCAAGAGAAGAAGGCTCCCCTCGTATTTTTTCAGTAAAAAAGCATTCATTTCAGATTTGTTTTTGCGTATTTCCTATCTAGTTACTGGTATTCAATATTTTACAACTGATTTGAAAAAGGATTCCATATTCCAGTGAAGACCGGAAGTGATATCATCCTAATGGAATTCATGAGTTACATTTTTTTTCTTCATTCAGCACAGTCAACATTTCTTTATTCAAACAGAACATCACTTTCTAAAGTGAAAACTTCTCTATGAACTTCTTGATTTAAAATCATGAATTCTCGACTAGTAATCTAAAGGTGTCCTGAATACCTGCAGTTTCTAGTATAAGCTGCGCGATTTCAAGAACAGTCAAACTTGTGAACTAATGCTGCTCTTAGGAAAGACCAAATGTGGCTTTTATTGACAGATGTCCTTTATTCAGAGGTCAGTTTGTTTTAAGTAACCAGTTACGGTTTTCCAAGGAATGACCTTTATTTACAAAGTGGTCCTTATTCGGAGGTGGCCGCAAACACAGCTTTGACTGTAATGTAGAATACTGGTTAAAATGTTCAGTGCAGTTTTCTGATCAGGATTTCCCTACATCATTGGTTGTATCTTAAATTATATAAAAATTTAAATAACAGCATTTCCAAACGACGACGCATGATCATAAATTATTGAGAAGAGCGCATATGTATTACATACACGATTCTAGGTGTTGAACTTTCTATAAATTATCACAAAAGTAAAATAAAACATGATGTTTATTAGATATTATGATATGTTAATTGCAGTGTGTTTAATATTATGGTAATAAATACAATGAATCTTGCAAACACTCCTGAACATAAAGTTAATACTTAGAATGACGATGGTTTTTAGAGATAATTTAAGTCTGACGGTACCTTGTGTTGCATATCGTGAAATCATATGACATACGTTGAAAACGATGTATTGTATATTAGTTACAAAGATATTTAGCCAACGTGAACAAAATCATAATCTGAAAGATATGGAAATTTGTAAACCATAACTGTTTGAAAATATGACGATACAATTTGATAGCCAGACAGCTGGTGGGTTTAAAAAGTATGATAAATTATAAGGATATTTACTGTACTGCTGTCGAATGAATTAAAAAGACGTACTCACGGGGTTTATGTCAAGGTTTTAAGGGATTAGACTGGATTTATGATTTATTTATAGAAATATGGAAGCTCTTTTGAATGTCAGTAAGAAAACGTTTAATCAATATATACATATATTAGTATATTAAGATGTTTTATTGGATACAAGTACACGCGTAACATTTCTTTAGATTTAAGAATCACTGGTCAGAAAAATATCAAGTCACGTGGTAGAAATATGTCATAGTCAAGTTTGTATTGAACTGTTATACTTTCGTGTGTGGTAAAACCTTTGTAATGAGACTGCTGCTTAAATGGTCTTAATTTTGAGATGGTCTCATTATCAAGACATAGGGGATACATTGAAAAAAATATCCGATACTAAGTAGTCGTTATAATGAGGTGGGAGTTATAAAGAGAGTTATAATAGTATAATCTTACTATTGAGTTGGTCGTTAAATGAGGTATTGTATATACAAAATTGACTAAATAAACATGTATGAATGACATTTAACCCTAAAATGAATTGTGTTTACTTTTTTAGCACTAATTCCGTTGAAAATATTTTATTGAGTTTCTCTAAAGCTGAATTTTATCAACTGAAATTTGAGTTGTCTTAGTTTACGTGTTGCTATAAAGTGTTAAATATTTTATTATTTATACAACAGACAATGCACTAACTATTAATGATATTTTTTTCTTGTCACTGACTTTTCTTTCATACGGCGTTTATTGTTAGTCTGTCGATTTAACACCGGGTACTTGAACTTAATCATGATTTATTGTATTTTAATGTAGAACTCCAATTACAATAAACGTCTACATTTTGATAAAAATGTAATAAAATAAAGTAAGAAGGGTTTGGAACCAGATACTTCAGCATAAATTGTTGAAATTAATTATCTAGACCCGGTTTCAGACTGGACCTAAATACTGCAACAAAAAAGTCCCAAAACTAAAAAAAAATAATTATAATAACATTCAATAATGAAAAACTACAGTGCAACCTCTCCAGAGCGGCCCTCTCTTTAGCAACAACCTCCCTTCAACAACAGCATACTTTTTCCCCACTGTACGATTTGATTATTAATTTAACCACTCTAGAGCGGAAACCTCTCAACAACAACAACAACAACACCACCACCAACAACAACAACATAATTTTGGTTCTCCGAAAGGTTGTTGCTTTGGGGAGGTTGCACTGTACCTGTTCTAATTAGTCCGCACTTGATATATCAGTACAGACAAAACTGTGAACAAAATTTGACCTTTAATGACAGATGGCCTTTATTCGGAGGTCAGTTTGTTCTAAATAATCAGTGTCGGTTTTTCAAAGAATGGTGTTTATTCACAGGGGGTCTTTATTCTGAGGTGACCACAAACATATTTGTGAATGTATGTGAATAGTCGATAAGTCGAGAAAATTGATACAATATACGATTTTGTCTTTAAAAGTATGAGATCCGATGATTTTAGGCTTAAATTTTCTATGTTATATAAAGTGTGTATGTGAAACGTCATTCCACTTGTTGTACATATGATTGTAACGTTGACAATTAGTTTAAACTTCTGACTAAAGACCACATTAAAAATATGTCGTTTCCCGGCTCACAAAATGCAAATAATTGAAATCAAAACCGAGTGTTAAGTGTGAGTGTTAAAGTTCTCCGTAGAAAACATAAACCATTAATTTTCCTACACGAAAATCCACAGATTTATTGCGCTGTTGTCCATTTATTTCAAACCCTATTCATTCAAAGCCAATGTTTATCTTGAGTTTATCCATCACAACCCATTATTATGACCCCACCCAAGCAGAAACGGAATTGATCGCCTGGATATGATACGTTCTTAATAAGTCATAAAACTCCAGGCGTAATTTACCATCCTCGCACTTAAGACATAAAACATACGTACGAGATATATCCTGTTCGTTATACTACCCAACCAAAGTATATCTTGTCTCTTCATTAGCATAATGAGAGATTATATATCATACAAAACTTCAAAATAATTCAGTCGGTGAAAAGTATCCATGAACGGTATAGCAGAAAGATTGCTGTAGCCGGGATACGATTTATACGTGAACGAAAATAATCTTCCCAAACATTTTTGTAACAATGTCATTCACGAATTTATGTACAGCGAACTATTCCCAAGTTAAAAGCTTGTCTACTACAGTCTCATATCTTTGCAAAGAAGTTGATTTTGTGTTGTGTTTTTTCAATTATTTTTTTACTGTTTTCTACTTTACTCACGAGCACTGCTGGACTGAACCTTCAGTTATGAATACAATAACTGATCTAGCAAGCGACAGAACGAACAAACGAACCATCGACAGAACGAAAGAACGAACAAACCATCGACAGAACGAACGAACGAACGAACGAACTGAGATAATATTCAAAAACAAAACAGGACAAGACCCGAAAATATCAAAGCTGTGACACTAAATCAATATTGTTATTTTACTATTATTTTAATACACTAATTTAATTACATAAATGAGTTAACTCAAAGCCTTTCCCAACGGATCTGATTCCGACACCTCAGACCCTCCGTAGTTCTAACCTTTTGAATCGCGGTTACAAGCAGTTGCACACAATTGATATAGAACAGAGAAATCGAAGAGCATTCCGTCATGCTCCATATGACAATGATTCCCTCTGTCAAGATAAAATCTTCTAGAATTTTGGAAATTATTCCAGATTTTAATTCGATCAACTGCGCAATAACCGCAGGTGTATTAATTATTTTTTTGGAAAAAGCTTTTTGAATTTCTTGCAGATAAACACTAATAAACATCTCAATATTATTATACAATGAAGAATTATAATAACAATGCTATCATCAAATCCCAGATGGCCGATGTTACTGAAGTAAGCGGTTTACAAGAACAAGGATGTAGCTAAATATAAAACATTTGGAAAACCGTTCAGGCTGCTGAGTAAGCGATATTGCCGGAACGAGCTGGAGAGAAGATAAAAAAAGTTAGTAGACTGACTTTTAAAAGATAAGTCTTATATAAGAATTAAAGAGTTTTGTGCTTGTATGTCGCTGGTATGTATTTAAATAAATGTGAACTCGCCGTCTTGGGTGTGGAAATGTTTTTGTAAACTAGGTGCATCTCAAAGCAGGTAAACCTCATCTAATAGATGGCATCTCTGATTAACGGCACCTGTAATAAAGAGAAACTTCTGATTTTCATGGTAAGCATTTTTGATAATTGCTTATACAGCTGTTAGTAAAGCAGGATTTCAATTGCCTGCGTAGTACCGAACCTTTACTTGGATCGTATTAGATTTTAGAACTGGTAAAGAAACAAATGCAGACTGACGCTAATTAATTGTTACGGAATCTTTGCCGATTCGTTTTTTGTTGCGTTAAATAAACGAAGTAGATTTAGTTTACTAATTCAGAAAACACGTAATGATACGATATAATTTTAAGAGTATCTTAAGTGAAACTATCGGTTTGTAATAAGTCCTATTGAGAATATAATAAGTCGGATTGACTATTTTTATAGCAGTTGCATTCCTGCGCAGGGGCAGGTACAGGATGTTTGGTTACGTGGGGGGGGGGGGCTTAAAGTCTAGATGTTCATGTAGAATATGGACACAATCAGCACATGACCTTGTTTTACTTATGCTTGCCAGGTTTGGGGGGACGCCGACTCCGCCCCTTCCACCTGAATCCGCGCTTACTGTGATTTCCCACATTTCATGCTTCAGGGGCACCTACAGGTCAGCTGATTTTGGTTACACATTTTAGGTCCAACATGAATTACTGAAACACCGTTTCTACGTTGCCACTTAACACGAATCGGTTGATCCCGGTATTTTTCGTTTTCGCATTTAAATACATCACGGAAAATAACGAATTCAACCGAGGTAAGCCGGATATTCAAAGTAAGAGAAGTGTTTATCAAATAAAAGCAAAAGAACAATTGGATTCTCACTTTCAAAGGCAAAATATTTAAAATCGCGGAGTGATTCTCAAAGAAGTTTTCTAATTGCAACGACGTAATTTCTGAGAAATACTTGAGAGTTGCCTAGTTATCTGCTTCTTTGATTCTTAGATGAAAATATAATTATCAAAGACTTATATGATTACTAGTTATCTCAGTATACTAATTACATATTACGTTAATTACAAGAACTCGTGTGAGTGTAATGTTTTAGGTTTGATGAATATTATCTCCAGTGTAGAAGATATTACTAATCATATTGGTACGATATAAAAGCGTTTATTCCTCATTTGCAGGCAAATTGTTAAATACAGTAAAACCCCACGAAGCAAACACCTCGTTATAGACCCCACCTCATTACAACAACTACATGTAATTAGATTCGGCCTGATTTTTAATATTTCTTCAGTTTTTTTAACTAGATAAGGAGGGTAACCTCAGTATTTTTTCGGGTTCCAAGATGGCCTTTATATCACCGTCTTTACTGTATCTTATTTATCTAGTACCATCCATATGACTATTGCAAATTATTACATAATGAAACAAATTAAGCAGTAAAGCATAGAATTGAATTACTAATATATGATATTTGTTCACGTATTTCAACAGCCGTGACCATTTACGTTACATGAGGGTGATGATGATAATAAGTTGGTTTTGTCATTTAATCTTAGCCGAAACATGTCTTTCTCTTCTTTTCTAGTAACTAATTTGAAGAAACTTCCGATTTCATTGAAGTCAGATTTACACTTCATGTTTAGCATGTTAGGCTGGGTGGGTGGGTGAATTTGTTGGTGACCCAGTAAAGCCGTTTGTTTCAACTGACTAACGTTCATGAATGAATATTATTCCTTACTAGCGTAAATCTCACCACGAGCGTAACAAATCAAATCCTTGGTAAACCAGTCTACGTCTATGTATACATTGTCTGAAATTTTGAAATAAAATCATTATATTTATTAAATCTTACGTTTCATATAATAAATATAGCCATGTGATCAATTAACTAGCTCACAGATCGAAAACAAACCTCTTCAGTTTCTTCAACTCGGGTTCAAATATTTACAAGCTTGACTTATTGTCCAAGAAATAACAGCAACACGTTGTCTTCTAAAAGCCTTCTGTACTCAAGTGTTGTATTCAAGAAGGAGTTCATTTGTACTAAAAATAATTTTTACGTATTATGAGTTCATTCATTTGGATATGTGTTAATGACGTCATCGGCTTTGCTACGCTGAAAACTTGGTCCTCCGATTGAAAGAACTACTAGTATATTGATACGTAAATGTTTTGTAATATAATGAATGTTCCATGGGTGTGGTAAGAACTTAAAGTATGTACAGACATTTCAACGAGCGATATTAACATAGCGGTACTTTTAATAATCAATTATTGTTTCTAGTTTTGTTGTACTCTTCTCGCTTTTATGACTGAGCAAACAAATTCTTAGTGCTTATAAGCGTTTCGTCTGTCACTCAAACGTTTGTAATTCAACAATAGAATTCCAGAGAGATCCTTCACTTACTTCTGCAAATTTTCATTCTCTTGTATCAATATATAAATATATATATATGAACTTTATTATTTGTTACACACTGAATCACTGCTTACTGCCTGGCAACTGCAAAGATCTGTGTCTATTTATTTATGAATACATACGTTAAGTAGGCAAAACTGTTACTTCCGGTAAACAGCTATATTTAACCGTGTATAAGCATTTGGAGCGGAAGTTACGTTTTACGAGCAAACATAGGACACTACATTCATTTAAAGACGGAAAATCATAAAATGCTCGAGTTTTTCATCCATTAACGTTTGTTTACATAGTTATATAACTAAAAGTCGGTGCCTTTTATCAGACGTCGACATTATAAGTGAATCTGTTTACAACAGAATTGGCGTAAACAATAATACGATAATCATACAACGTTCATGTATGACAACAAAGCAGGCCATCCATGGAAATAATTAACCCAGACATTGGCACTATTTCTGGAGACCGATTATCATTTGTAGCAGAGAAAATTCTGCATTCATTCTTACTGCTGCTAAGCAGACGGCATTTTGCCAAACAGGCGACAGCCAGATCGTAATCCATCGTTAATAATTAATTCATGTCAATAAAATACACGACATTTAAATACCTGCATTTAATGGCACATTTCCTACGTACGAATGGTAAATATTTACCTGAAGTCAGTCGGTGCTAACTGGGATTTCTTATAATTCAGATTGCACTTTTTTATAAAAGAGGTTTTCTATTCGGCGGCAATCACATTTGATTATAATTGGTAATTTTTACAAAATCTCTTTTGATGTTTAATTTGACAATAGTACTCTGTTCATTAATATCAAATCCATGTAATTGTGGCAGTTCAAGTGGTAATTATGAATATAAATCAGAGCTATACAGCTTTGATACGTTAGATATCAAAAAGATTACATCTGAAGGACAAACGAACCGCAAATAATCAGACCAAAAGAAAATTATTGAAAAGAAGTTTCAATGGTATTGCGAGTTGCACTCAATGATTGTTTCATAACCAAAACACGATCACGGTATTTAAATGTCAATAAAAAAGCTTACGGTGGGTTAACTAAAAACAGTGTCAACGAATTCTTCATTGTTTATTGTGTACTTGCATCAAAAGTGCACAATAGTGATGGTTAATTGTCATACATGATGTGCATGACAAAAAAACATAATTAACGAATGAAACAAACACCTCTGCATGAAAACATCTGCGAATGATTAACGAAGCAACGAAAACTTTGTAAATATTGGACGATGTCGACCTTGCCTAGGTGTGCGTTCATCTAGGTGTAATTCTAGTTTTATACTAGAAATACAAAATGAAAATAGAGTAAGGTAATTATAGAATGAAGAGATAATACAGTGACACCTGACTTCGAGATCATTTTAGTACCACGTCATTTTAAAGACCACTTATTTTCAAATGAATGTTCTACACTTCAGAGAAAACCGCTTAGTATTCAACCAAGTTTTCTTGGCTTGCAAAGGTGGTTCAAGTGTCTACGTTTTGCTGTATAATCACTTATTGAAAGACGGCACAATACTACTTCACGTTAGCATTACTTATTTTTAATTCTACCCCTGACTGTACCACTCGTGACAAAACTACATACAGGGCTCTCACGACATGTAAATTTCCATATGTAATAGAAACTAACGTATATCCTTTAAGAAGGAATGCCATCATATTAAATCCATATTAATCCGTGGAATCCGGACTTATGGATGTTTTATGAAATCTGAAAACTCCAGTCACTTTGATGACGCCATTACAGCACAAGTAGAAAGGTGTTAAAAACCTGAAACTTAGTTATTTTGTTATAATAAATAAGATTTTTCGGTTCATCAATATCCAGTGGAACAGTATTTTTGTATTGATCAAATATCATAAGTATCATTATGAATATTTGGAGAAGTTATGTAAGTTTTCATTATAATGATTTTCTGATAATAGAATAAAAGAATTCATAGGAAAGAACGCACAAAAAACTTCCCCAAAATACTCCTGATCCAAAACCAACCAACGCCTAACCCATCTAACACGTAGAAACATTAAATAATTGGGAACAAAACACAATCATTCCCACGGATACCGCCATAAAACGATCCGATGTCGATCTGAGATTTAATGACGTCATGAGTGACGCGGCTTTTTTTTAATGCAAGGCGTACTAGCACTTTATTTTAATGCTGTGAAACTGTTTTTTATGTTGAAGCAAAGTAGCTTGGCATCAGTTGCATTTACATGTAGGGGTTTTAGATGTGTTGTTATATATTTTGTAATAAAAACTTTCATCCCCGTCATCATTCACATCACGTGACCAAATCAATGATGTCATAAATCGATTAATGCTTGTTTTACTGTACTGAACAACAAAATGCCTTAAGTGTAAACATAATGCATATATCTCTTTGTTTCATATTCAGTGCAATATCATATGAGCAAAATACGTAAAATAATTCAAACAGAAACCTCAGTACTCAATCAATAACTATTGGGTACATTCATACAAGTGGGTAGATAAATTCCACATACGTAACCAATTACTAAAGTTGCACCAAGGCAACTTTTGGTTACAATAATATTCAGTCGTTCTGCAGGTGATGCGACAACACAGCAATGTGGGACATTATATGAAGCCAAAACGAAGTAAACGACCACTCGTAAACATTGGCCTCTATTCCAAAACATGTCAACTTTGTAACTTTGAAAATTGGTCAACTATACATAAAAGCCATTTTTTCTCAATTTATTGATCTTTATTTAAATTTGTTAATATTCAAACACTTGCACGCCCCCATCCCACATACGTGTAGTTCACTTCAGGGTAAATCAGCCTTTCGTTTCAAAGACACATCACGTATTATACTTTAAAAGATCATGGTGCTTCTTGCTATCAAAAGAAATATGTTATATATTAGGAATTCTTTTTAAATCGTTTATTACCAGCTAAAGTAAACGTTAATAGTACACATATTTGGCATTAGATTCGTAAATTATACTCAGTCAAATTGTCTTGAAAATTGTTTTGCGAGAGTTCCGACTTGTCGTGAATTTAATGGACTGTCCTTAGCTTTAGTGACCTATCTAACAGCTGCGTTCGCGTTTTTGTTAAGAATTGGTTATCATTCAGTGTCTAGTATATTTACTATTGTTAATTATTTTACTGACAGCAGTCTAACGACAATAGTACTGAGATTAATCCGTGCACGAGATAGTGAGCCTTCTAATCTGAACAGTATGGCACACTTTATTGCCATAGAAAATGCTATAAAAAATTATAATTGATACTTTTTTTCGCCTAGAGCAACATGTGGCATGTAAGTATTAGTAATAAACAAGTCGATTACGACAAGTGTTCCCCGACAAATATGTTGTAAGGCAGTAAATTTGTAATTACGAAGCTACAGTACGCGCACAAATGAATTTGTTTGTTTGTTTGTTTGTTTGTTTGTTTGTTTGTTTTTTATTCCTTTTTATTCAGTTGCAATTAGCTTCATACGCTACATTCATATTTTGTCCGATCTTTCAAGATAAGATTGACTTTGTAAAATTTTCTCTTTTCGAACTATGTTAAAAAACTTATAAAAAAGGGACGTAGATTCAAGGTGTGTGAAATCTTGAAAATGCTTTCGGTTGACAATAATTACAAAAAAGCAAAACCAAGCAGTATAAAGCTTTTTAGTATCAGTACAATACTTAGTAAATATTGATAAGAAAGGACTCCTAGAAACACCACATACAAACGTTCGGCCCATCTGCAAATGATCTCCAGACCCAAAACCTACAAACACACGGAAACATAAAAAACAGGGGACAAAACGCTATCTATTGGAGTGGTTCCGCCTTGCAACATGCGACAGGGGATTTAAACTTGTTCGAGGAGCTATTCCTCACATATACCCTCGTATAAAACATAACTAAATATGACGTAAAAACAAACACCATGTTCTTACTTAGATTTTCAGAGATGCAGAATACAGTCTGGAGTTGAGTCTTGATTAACATTCATCTGTCTTCCTTTGGCATCCATCCTCCACCGTCACATCATTTCTACTATTTCCTCAGTTTAGCTCCATACTTTCCCAGTTTTGTCTTTACATCTGTTCTCTAGATTCTCTTGCATTTTTTCTTTGCATTCATTTTGTCCAATTGTTTTCGTCGATATCTGCTTGTATTCTGTCTGTTTTTATGAGTTATGATATAACAAAAGACATCTATATATCTATATGTCTTCTCCCGATAAGGTCATTTCAGCATTACTCATTATGTGCAATTTTCACCTAAATAATTGTGTGTATTTTGTCTATACGTTTTAGAAAAATTATGTATGAACCGTAATCTTGGCTCCTTTTGTAGAGCTTTAAGTCTACGGACCTCGGGATGGAAATCGAGCCCTGGTGCCGGCACAAGTCCTAATATTAATATAGTTAAGTGTAATAAACTTTTATACTAACTTTTATACTAATTAAGTTTTCGTCAATGATTTGGTTGAAGACATTGAGCCATCGGCCATTCGTCCTCAATTTCTAATTTAACTAATTTATGTGGCACTTTGATTCAAGTAGCCACTTCCGGAGAGCAAGATCAGTACTGGGACAGACTAGGTTGACTAACTGTCGGTACATGATTGTAATATCACAGAAACTTGGCATAAAATGAGAATTATGCGTCATGTAGTTAAAATCATTCACGTCATAAAAAAGAATATAGTTTTGTTCTGTACCAGCTTGCCATTGTGTTTTATGTGACATTGTCATTGTGGTTTAACACCATTTTTTTCAACATTTTTTCAGTTATATACGCCGGATTGGCGTTAAGTTTAGACAAAATTAAAACAGCTGACTGCTCGATTCCTGTTTTCCTTCTTTTAACCAATTACGGTAATAGAACATGATATACAGAACTTTTATACTATCTGATAAAATCTAACATAAATCTATTGTGACCCCCGTGTGCTGTATTACAAAATCCTACTGGCGTAGATAAAAAGGTGATCGAAGAGTCGCAATGAAACAAGAGAAAAATACACGAATTACGTACGTTACTTGATTCTTATCTTTATCGGTTGCTTCCCCGAGGAAAAAAAGATGTTAAAAATCACATTAATTTGATCGAACATGTACCTGTCTGTAGTGTTTGATAGCTTATAAAAACACGGCGATATTGTTGTAGTTCTTATCTCTGTCTGGAATGTAAATATAAATGTTTAAAAAAAGATGAAGGAAGTCAATGGCACGGTAAATCATCTTGATACAGATCTATAATGTATTTAATTTCTTACATATCAGAATTTGGACACTGGAGATAACATCTGTTCAATACATCATATTGAAAAGATGTACACATGTTTCGAATGTATATTTAAACCTACATGTTGAACTCTCTTGGACAGTGTCAAAGCCTTAATTAAAACTTTGTCTATGAAAGAGTATTGAAAATACGTATGATTTATTCTAACTTAGCAATCGTCTAAATATATATATTTTTTCATCTTGTCAATTTTCTAAAAGAATGATTTGTCCTTCCCTTTCAGTCATCAATAATGTGGTATCGTATGAATCCCATATCAAGATTAGCTTACTGTTCTGTATAAGCCTGTCCAAGGTCATTATTAGGCTTGTCGACCCTCTGACAGAACGTTTTGTTCAAACTGGTCAACCGTTTTTGAATTTGGATCATTCAAGCCCTTCATTAAGACGTTCTCTAGGAAGCTGTTTTTTTATTCTTGTATGAAATCTGGTATCGAACGAATCTTACACCCTGTATCTGGTGTCCCATATAAGCCAGCGCGATCTTCCACTTTTATGTCTTGATGAGAATAACAGTATTTCTTTTTCTTTATTTTCTGGAACATTAAGTGCATATCGCTTATGTATAAAATAATTAACACAGTATGCCACTCAGGTGAATATAGATAAACATTCACTCTGGTATTTTTTATTTGGGATTTTCAGGAGCTCGGATTAATACAATCATTCAAGATCGCGTAAGGTCGTAGGAAAACGATTTTTGAAGAATATTGTTCGTAGCAATTTATAGATATTTTGTTCAATTTGCTTAAAATGTTCTATTTTGGAGTTACTTTCTTATTATTTGGATTGGGATATCTGACATCGGTCCATTCACTCACACAGTGTGAACTTAGAAATGGCGCTTGTACGTACAATGTTAATCTGAATCCATCTGGCTTGTGTCAACAGTCTGGACCATCTCCCGATCCAAACGTGAGACCTATGGATATAACACTACCTGCTCAGGACCAAATTGTAAATAATATTCAAAAAGAGTTTATGACGGTGAGATCTGACCACGAAAGCAGAATTAAAGAATTGGAAAATTCAATACAAAAAGTTATGAGAAATGCGATTACGTCACAATCATCTCAATACATTGGCAACAAATTATACAGTGGTGAAAGATCAGGACGTCACTTTCAAGGAAGCGAAGACTTCAGACACTCAAGAGAAAAAGAACGTGAATCCAACCCAAGTCCTCATGGAAATACGCTTCTTCTTCAACTTCAAAATCAGTTTAACACATTACGCACAACACTTAGTGAAAGAACGGCAGATCTTCTGGATGCCAGAAATAAGCTAAACGAAACTCTAGACCTCCTAGATGCCGCACAAAAACAGGCCATGGATTCTGGCAACAAACTCGTAAGTCTGGAATCTGAATCTTCAATTCTTACGCGTGAAAATAGAATTCTTAAAAATAAATTAAAGCATAAATCAGAACACTTGGAGTTAACGATTACTAAACTGAATACAACTGAAATTAATCTTGTTAATGCAGAAAACCAATTATATGATGTAATAAGATCTGAAGCGCTTGTTAAAGAGGAGTTAGAGACTAACAAATTAGAGCAGAAAACAAAGCAGGAAGACTTTAATGAGCTTCAAAACAACCATACTGTAATTGTAGCAAAGTATAAGAAAATTAAGCGAAAAATTGCCCTGCTTGAAGAAGAAATGATGGACTGCTTTTTGGGTAAGATTACTGAATATATTATATGTGAGCTTAATGTAATTATATGAGTAAATACTGCTTTTGAATACAGTTACCCCAGTGAAAGTATTTCCAGTAATTCAACCAGGATTATTTTTAATTTTATTTTTATTTCATTCTATTGTGTTGCTCCTTACGTTGGCTTCAGACACTTTATATTCATTTATGGAAAACTTCAGTTTTTTTCATTCATTTATAACTGATCATAATTCCACATTTCTGTATAAATGTATCAATGTCGATTATTTTTACTTGAACATGAATTCGGTAGATCGTGTCACGTGATCCGTGTGCGTACAAGCCCTGTTTTTCAAAGTATTTGTTATCGATGCCTTGAACTTTTGTTTTGTGTTTCACTGTGTCTCCAGTCTCTCATCTTGTAGTGGTTTGTACTGCACTGATATTCACTTTGTAGATTTGTACTAGTCATAAGTTGAATCATTAAGCAGTGTTTTGTTTCATTGACGTCAATCGTTGTAAGATTTCATTATTACTTGGAATGTTAGATGTTCCCTCAGATTATTGCTTAAAGGAGATCAACTACAGACTGTTATCAGAAAATATTTATACCTAAAAACTTACCTAATACTATTCTAAGGGTAAAATGTTATTTATTTATGTAAGTTCGGTTTAAATGTTAGGAATTTAAGATATACTCGTAGCACAGCTAAATTCAAACCTTATTAGGTGTATATCATACGCTACAGATATTTTTTTCTAACCAGTTGAATACCTAACCATGTGTCGTATTAAATAAACTCGGTATTTTAAATTCATAATACACTTTAATTTTACTTTTTATTTCACTAACCATCAAGTAAAGGAGTTTCCAGAAATTGTCATAAAGCTATCATACAGCTTCTTTAATGGGTACAAAAAATGGTTATGCTGATGTTGGTCTATAAACGAGAAATCTTCAAGAAATAACGATAACTTGCAGGATGTTATTAGTGATGTCTTGTATCAATTACTTCATATTTTAAAGGGCTTTTAGTGCACACCTAAATCGGATTTTTGCTTCTTTTCCACTTACGTTTAGTTAGCAGCGAAAATCTACCTCCAAAGTTCGGAATGTTTGCTTGAAAGAATAATTCGAAAAGAAAATAAGCGACCTACGTGTCGTATTTTTTGGTCAAGTGATTGTAAAATTGGCAAAATTTTCCTGGCCTAATCGTTTTATCATTCTCAAAAGCTCATTAGTCGGAAAATAATGTTATGATGCTACTTTCATGGGCAAACGTTTTTTTCTTATTTTGTCATTAATTTTGTAGTTTACTTCAAAATTACAACCACCTCATTATGAAGACCACTTATTTTAGAATCAGTTCTCAATATTTTCTTGGTTGTCCGACTTGATAATGAGACCGGAAGATATTTTAACCGGAAGAAGAAATTTATAACTAGGTGGTATGGTGAGCAAAATTACTTTGTGGTTCTTGTATACTAGGACATATGACCGAGTCTTAAGGATGCGTAGAGAAAATTCTGCCGCCACCGTGGTGTAGTTGGTTAATGCGCTGGACTAGTAACACGGAGATCCGGGTTCAAATCCCGTCGAGGCAGGACATACCATTCTTTGAAAATTTTATAGAAATGTCGATATGTCCATATGTGGAGAAGGTACCGGAAGGGGCTGTTAATACTAGTTAGAAGACAGTCCAGGAAAAATGGTTAGGTGACCTGACGGCCGTATGAGACTGAAAAAAAAATGTTGAAAAACGACGATAAACCTTGTGAAAAAAGGGGCAGCTCTAAAACTTTAGATAAAACTTGATAAACAGCTCAGTATTTGACCTTAGAAGCGGTCTTAATATCGAGGTTTTACTGTCCATAATTTGGCGTAATTTTCACGCAACGTGTAATTGTCGAAAACTTTGTTAATATCAATTTATCACGTACGTTGACCTACAATGACACAGTTTTAAATTATATATGGCGATCACACACATAGACAATGGAGAGTGAGTATATAAAACGGAAACATGATTTATTACACTTTTGCACGGAATTAGGGATGTCTAATATTTCTCTGTGATATAAATCACGTGCTGGTATTATGTATTGTTGTTCGCTCTGATTTATTGCGATATTCAAAAAACGTGTCTGCTTCTTTCTGAAGATAAGACGATGAACTTTTCGTTTTTATTTTTCACGTCAATCAAAAAGTAAAAACTGGATAACAGATGTTATGAAGATTAATGAATGATTGTGAATGAATACGCGATGTCGGCAGCTTAGGAGATAATTATGATTGTTTCTTTGTATGTCTGAATCTAGTGATGTAAAGTGAAAAAATAGTGCATATTTATATTCTTTTGATTTGATTATTAATACATTAATGTAATTCGTTCACTGTGCCAGACATATATCCACATTACATAATCTGTTTTTGTCCCTCTGAAATAACCGCTGTACGTTTCTTTTTGACTGGTTTTTCTCTGTGCTTAAACATAACCGCTACGTTCAAAGGACATTGACCCTGGGTCATTCAAGTCCCGGAACTCATTGCTATGTTTAAAGGACATAGACCCCGGGTCATTCAAGTCCCGGAACTCATTGCTATGTTTAAAGGACATAGACCCCCGGTCATTCAAGTCCCGGAACTCATTGCTATGTTTAAAGGACATAGACCCTGGGTCATTCAAGTCCCGGAACTCATTGCTATGTTTAAAGGACATAGACCCCGGATCATTCAAGTCCCGGAACTCATTGCTATGTTTAAAGGACATAGACCCCGGGTCATTCAAGTCCTGGAACTCATTGCTATGTTTAAAGGACATAGACCCCGGGTCATTCAAGTCCTGGAACTCATTGCTATGTTTAAAGGACATAGACCCCGGGTCATTCAAGTCCTGGAACTCATTGCTATGTTTAAAGGACATTGACCCCGGGTCATTCAAGTCCCAGAACTCATTGCTATGTTTAAAGGACATTGACCCCGGGTCATTCAAGTCCCGGAACTCATCGCATTTGATAGCATTGATTGTCAAAAAGTAAAATTAACGAGTGTCAATATTGTCTTTATTTACAAAATTAAGACATTTTTTAGTCTTCTGAGAAGAGAAATTCTTCAGCATTTAGCATAATAGTTCTTTTTTGTTTTAAAAAACCAAAGACCGGTTTTCCCTTTTAATAAAAAGTCCCCAAGGGTATTCTTCTTTGAATATTTCATGTCGTCTCTGTTTCATAATACAGTACAACCTCTCCACAGCGGCCGTTCACTTTAGCAACAACCTCCCTTCAATAACCACATGATTGTCCCCTCTGCACGATTTAACTATTAATTCAACCTCTCTAGATTAACAACCTCTCAACAACAACAACAACATGATATTTTGCTTCACCCAAGAGAAGAGTGCTGCGTCGGAAATGTTGCACTGTGCTAAGTTTTGGAATAAATTGTATGCTGAAATATCATTGTTCACGTAAAAAATAATTAAAAATAGTTTTAAGCTTTTTTCATCTTTGTTAGTACACGATATTTTAGCACGGTATCGCATTCTGTCATAAAATTTATGTACCATAAGAAATTACCATTTAACAAGTAAAGTGACGGATAATTTGAAATGAATATGATGTATTTAATATCCCTTGTCATGTCAGCACATACCTCACGTAATCTTTATCTCGAACATTTATCAAAACAAGCAACTTTCTAACCTTCTCGAATGATGAGGACTCCATGGTTGAGTGGTTATGGCCGGTGTTTGTTTTTTGTTTTATGTGACATCGTCACTGGGTTTAACGCCGTTTTCAACATTTTTTTTCATTTGGACTGTATACTAACCAGTACTAATTTACCCTTCCACAAGGAGTCGGCAGCTTCTCCATACATGGAGGAAAATCGTCATTTCAGTCAAATTTTCAAAGATGGGTATGACCTGCCGCGACCGGGAATCGGACCAGGATCGCTAGGTTACAAGTCCAGCGCACTAACCGCTGGACCACGGTCGCAGCCTCTTATGCTAACCCTTCACCGCTGTGTGTTCGAAAAGCGTTGTCAAAGGTTGAAGTGAATTATAAGTTTTGTATTGCTATTGTAGCATCATAGATGTTTCGTATCAATTTTCATATTCATCAAATGCCCTATGTGTCTTCTTTAAGTATGTGTAGCACTTCGGATCTTGCTTTCCTCAGCTTTGGATAAAAAAACGTAACAGTATAAATGGCTTCAAGATTATAACAAATGTATTATTTATAAACCAGATAGTTGACAAAAGAACGTACAGTAGATATACTGGTTTCAGTACACACGTGTTACAATATATGTTCTGCTTTAAGGTGTTTTGTCAATTAATATGTTTCTATTTATGCTTCCTTTGATCGTTTTCATACAACATCAAGGCAGCTTCTCATTCTACAATTATTTTTTTCAATTAAACCAGAGTCAAACTGATCTTATCCCTAGGTGCTTAAAAATAACTTAGATTTTAGGTTAAAAGAATCCAAGATCAAATAGATTGTCTAGCCTTGTTGCTTGTCCTTAAGCGCAATTCTAAATTACACTGACACCAAAATATCGAGTTGTCTTTCAATGATATCGTTTTCGATAACAACATGTTAATAGTTTTATTTCAAGTACGTTTGTATTAATTCATAGTGATTTCATCAAATCAATTAGGATTAATTAATAACTTAATTTGATTACAAACATGTGCTAGAACGCCCATCTAAAATCGTTATAACTAATGCAATTCGTTCTTGCATGACCCAGGATGAAAAGAGAAATACATGTACATATATCTACATGCACAAAGTCTACTGTAACTTCTTTCAGTAATTATGTCATCCACAAACGATATACTGGAATCACCCTGGTTGTTTGGTTGGTCGGTCGGTCTGTCCCTATTTTGCATTGGTATTAATCACAATTAAGTTATAGGTCTAGTAGGTCTAAAACAAATATGTTTGAACTTTGATTCTAATAATTTAGCATGTTCAATGGTGGTTTTAATTCATTCCTGCATGTTTTGAAATGTTTCTTTTGATATTCTACTCGATAAGTTAAACAGCTTCCTAAAAGCATTCAAACATAAAAAAACTGATACAAATTTTACATCAGCAAATACTTCAATTCTGGAACACCCCTCCCACGTAAATGATATAACGATGGTAATTGACGCTTATAAATCATTTCGTATGATGACCGCTAGACAATAATAGACAATCATTTTATATCATAATACAAACGTTTATGTAATCATATAATTTCCTATGATATTCTGGTTTTGTTCAAAGCAAGATTACAGATCTAAAACATTAGTATTAAACAAATGTTTGAGGAAACATCTGGTTATTTTAGAGACCAGCGAACAGCCATATATTTTGAACGTGTGTTTTCTAACAGTTAGAATCAACACCACCTTTAAACAACGCAATGGTTATGTACGACTGCTAATTAACCTAAACAAAGTTCCTTCGTTACCTGTATTATTATACAGTCGAACCTCTCTAATCCGAAGCTTTCCAATCCGGAATCCTCTCTAAACCGAACACGTCATTCAGAACCTTTGTATTCCGGAAACCTCTCTAATCCGAACAATTTTGTCAGTCCGAACAAGTTTAGATTAGAAAGGTTCATCTGTACGTCCCTTCAACATCACAACTAACAGCATACATACCTTCATATATTTTAGTCTACTTTTTAATTATATTTATATATCATTAGATCAAAGCTTTTGGAATTTATTGCAAAGTCAAACCTCAATCGGCATTATTAAAAATATTCTCATGAACTTGTATACTTTTCTCAAGTTAAATCCAAAATACACCTGAAATAATATTGTTTAAACGCATGTTCTTTGATGCTGGATCAATATTTCTCCAGTCTATTGGTGTTCTCTTATACCAAATTGTTGAGTCAAACCTGACGGCTTACATGTTCTTTAAATGAATCTCTTTTACTTTGATACTAGCTGAGTTGTTGTGTTTTGTGCAAGGTTGATGTGCCATTTACTGCTTTAAAACTACTTCGGAAAACTGTTCATTGAGTCAGAAGCCGCATGCCCGAAAAACCGTAAATCTATAAAGTTCTCTAGTGGATAAGTGATAACAACAGAACAGAATAGAATAGAACAGAACAGAACAGAACAGAACAGAACAGAATAGAATAGAATAGAATAGAATAGAACAGAAAAGAATAGAACAAGATAGCATAAAGTAAAACAAGAGCGGTTAAGAGAAATGTTGCTGGTAGTGTCTTTTTAATTTTGCGTGCGTCTATTATTTATTTATGTATTTTTTTGTTTTCCCGTAGTTGAGTGTGAGGTTAGGCACTCAAAACTAGTTGCCCCCCCCCTCCGAAGCTTTGCACCAGATCGTTCCAAGGCGGTCCCCTTCTCTGTACTGTGTTTTGTCCATCATTTTTTGTATGATCGTGTTAATTGGGTGGGTTTTGTGGGTTAGTGGATTGGGGAGAGGTAGTTGAGGGAAGGTGGTTATTTTTGTTTGTGTTTTCGGCTTGCTTGAAATATAACTCACCCTAAAATAGGGTAAATTAGATACAGACCCTTTTACAACTTTAAAAAAGCTTCATCGAGTTGTTAATATTTATGAAACTTATGAAAGTTTTCAGTATTGAATAATTGTATTAATATATTTTTGCATTATTCTTTTTTACTTCTGGTGAGTGATTTTAAAATATATTTGTCACGATATGGTTTACACCTGATGAGTTTTGAAGTTAAATGCAAGTTTTAGCACTGTCTAATTGCTATTAAGATATTTCTAACAAAGTGTTTAAAATATTGATAACCACATCATTCACTTAATTTTGTTATTTACAAAGAAAACTAAGAGTATTGAGATAAAATTTATGGAATCCATTAAATTTAATGTTGTTTTGGAATAATCAATACCAGGGCGTTATCAAATACAACACCATAAACCATTTGACGGAGACACATGTTTTTATATTTTGTTGTTGCTAATGCATTAGAATGTTAGTTTATGCATTTAATTTTAAATTGTTGAGCTGTAGATACCCTTCGTTTACGACTGGTACGGATATGAGGGTTGCTCAGAAAAATCCTACATTTACAAGTTTTATAAAACATCATTTTGTTGTTCATGCTTATTACTTCATATTTCGTATTATGTTCATTGTAAATGTTTATGGACACAAGTTCAACATTAGTTAGCATCAAATTACTTCTGTTACGTTTTAACGATATCCCAGTTTACGAGCAAAATAAATATCTTAAATAGTAAGTTATAAATAAGTTTACTGATGTCTGAGGGTTATATTAAGTGTGTAGATATGGATGGATTTTTACCTTATCGCATTTTTCATGGTTGTAGTACTACAGACATTAATTCAGTAGAATATTGTTTTCGTAAAATGTTTATTTGCTATCAGATAAAACAGAACAACATCGCTAATTGCCAGCTCACTATCATAACGAGGTAATGGAGACCTGCGTTGTTAAGTTACCAAAAAAATCTTAGTGCAATGAATTACTGATTAATCAAGATAAAATTGTTAAAAAGGCTTATAATACAACCTTTATAATACCTGGGATTATGTTAATCTCTCCATGATATTGAATCGCAGATTCATAGAAGTAAAACAAAACGCATTTCAAATAATACCACGTCCTTAATGCCAGAACAAATACTCGTGTTTCCAGTTACCCCATCAACCAACTTTTTGCCGCCTGCCTGGAAGTTTCCAACAGCAATATTCAAAGCACGAAAATATTTTGGGACGGATCACACCTCAAGAACAAAAGTTATGTTAGGAAAAGAAATAGAATAGAAATGTCTTGCGACCTGCGTCTAATATTTTATTGTTTAGGTAAAAATGAACATGGCCAATTTGGTCTAGCCTAATGAAACAAAAGACTTTTTTAAGAAGAGCAAAATATTGTAACAATTCAGGGTGTTTGTTATTTCTTTACCAATTTCGTCCAAGTCAGGAAAACTCACCATATACTGAATTGTGCAAGCGTCATGGAACAATAATTTGAAATATTATCTTTAATCTCTACTATACTTGTTAAGGTATTCAGGTGTGAAGAAAAAAACTATGTTGGTCACGTATGGAAATTATGCAAGAACTAGATATGAATTTTGCTGCGTTATAAATTGTGGTCCATTTAAGGCGCTGACGTTTGTACCATTCTGCCTAGTTCCAAAACACGCCTTAGCCACATAGATTTAATTATTCATAAATTATAAATAATTAAGAATCCAGCAACATTTTAGTAATATCTGCATTGTTTTGATTCATTAATGTGTTTACATGAACAAGTCCCGCCGTTTTCATGATACAAAGCGATATTAACTTCATACAAATCATCTTGTTTTACCAATTTATCATTCGCAGATTTCCAAACTTATTTTCCTGTAATGCAATACATTAAACTCAAAATTGAACCAGCTTCAGACAGTAATTGCTACAAGCTTTAAACTGCTCATTTTTAAATTGTGTTTATTGCAAGAAAACAATTGCGCTAATTACAAATTGTTTACGTAAATTATTATTCAATTGATTCCACTTGGTTATTTTATTGCCAATGATTCTTATTTAATTGATTAAGCCTGTTTCAATATTTTTATTGGCGCACTAAACCAAACAGAATACAAGCGAAATAAAATATTTTGCGCATTTCAACACACACACACACACGAACTGCACATTTTGGGTTTTATTACACCTAGTTTGGTTTCATCATTCCCTTTTCTGTCCTCCAATTTATTTCTTTTTTGTGCATCGGGGTTTGTAGGCATTGTGGTGACCTATTTTCTGATGTTTGTGTTTTCTTCCGTCCAAAACCACTTCAGTGTTTCACACTATTACTTTAATAGCCATAGTACAAGTGGGAAACACATGTGCGTTCACTTCCCCAACAATGATATATTGTACAATGGTCTAGTCTCCTGAATACGATCATCATACACGTCAATGTCCCATTCTGTGTAATTTTATCGTCTTTAATTAGTTTACTGTAAGTTACAGGAACAGGAGTGAACTCATCTATTAGTTTATCATGTTTGTTTTAAGATGATTTTTAGATATTTTAAATTATTTATTGTTCAGCAATAGGCAACTGATTTTTATTTTATCAAGAATGTAATGTTGTTTAGTATATTTACACGTAGATATGCAACACTAGACAAACGATGGAGTTATTTTACATGGGCGTATGTCGTGCTTGTTTTAAACACTTCTTGTTGCGATAAATCATTTGTTTTTAAAATACTTACGAAACATTTTGGCACCTGCCTAACGTATTAACTTTTATAGCTGATTACGTAGCAAAAAATTCAGCCTGCTGTCTTATCAGAATTAATCCAAGGATGAAATAGGTTTCGTTTTTGTGTGACAGGCAATTTCAGTTATATAAAGAAAAACATTGAAAGCTCTTTATCTTTCCCCGATCTTAATTGCCTGATATTCTGTTATCTACAAATACACGTCAATATTTTCAATTTCTGTGAAGCAGCGCTTTCCTAAACAAAAGCTCCATTTTCATGGCAAAAAATTAAACATATTCATTTCCGGCATCATACAGACTGTGTTTCTTTCGCTGTTAAAATCAAGTGACATACCGTCCTAAATATTATTTAGTTTAGCCCGCCTAAAGATTGTCTGTATCAGGAATTTTGATATTGGTCCAATTGAAATTTTTACACACTTGGAAACTTACTTCGGCATTAAAAAGCGATGTATCTCCGAAATAATAGCTATTTGCTCCACCATTCTGGTATGGTATTGGTTCAATTTACTAACTTATAGAAAACCGGACTTTTGGATCAGTCCGGAAGGGGTCCCGTTTTCAAGGGTTGTACTGAATAAAACACAAGCTGGATATAATTTCTTATTCAAATGACAGTTGAGAACATATTAACTATTCAATTTTGTGCTTAGATATGATCACACATAAAGGTGCTTGACTAGCATTGTATTACTGATCGTTATAGACCTGTTGTAAATAATTATGTTTTTTTTGTATTATACTCTTTGTACTTGGGGCCATTGGCCTCACAATATGCAATAAACAAGATGCAGTATGACCGCTGAAAACCAGAACCCTTTCGTACTGATCTTTTCAAAAGTCCGGGTTTCTGAGAAGTCCGGTTTTCGGAGAACTATTGATTGTAGAAGAGAACAAATCGTCCGATTTTCAGAGAAATCCGGTTTTCAGGGAGGTTTTACATATTTTTAACGGCTTCTGATAAAACAAATGTGTCTATGACTTTTATAACGACGTATAAGGCGTTTGTGGTTACGTACAACATTGAGGGAATTTGAAACCCGTTGTCAAATTATTCACGACTGTCAATACCAGTTCGAAATTGTATTTTTATGTTACTATATTGAATATCTTGTTTCTTTTCAGCCAAAACCCAAACCTTCTGCGGCTTCGAGGATCCTGATTTGTGTGGATTTATACAAGAAAATGGCACGGACAGTTTCAACTGGACCAGGGCCCAAGGGCGAACACCTTCAGCCAATACTGGGCCCGAGAATGACCATACTTGCAAAGACAGGAATGGTAAGCATTACACGTAGTTGTTGTTCACTATTTGTGTTTTAAAAGGTTTGTGCATTGTTTTGTCTTTCTGTGTACAGTCAAACTTGTGTTTGCAATCACCTCATAAAAAAGGCCATTCTGTGAATAAATGCCAATTTTTGAAAACCGTCATTGATTATTTAGCACAAACTGACCACTGAATAAAGGCCATCTGTCAATAAAGGCCACATTTTGTATTTCCCGAGGGTGCCCTTTGTTCACAGGTTTGACTGTATATATGTTAATTATCTTATAATTGGCTCTTATAGTTCATTTTCAATGTTGATTTTCCAATGTTGTTTGGGTTTTAGGTTGGTGGGTTTTGGGTGAAGGATGAGGTTTTTGTGTCTGGTTATTTCTGGGTGTCTTTTTCTTATCTCTGTCCATAACTTTTTCGTTGGTCATTCAGAAACGTGAACACAAATAACAGTTTTAGAAACACGTAGAAAATGTCAATGTATTGATTTCACTGACTCTGATATCTGTGTCATATCCTGCTTATGAAAGAGATTTCTATTTTCATACAAACTAGTATTGTGTGCATAATTATCCATAAATATTACCTTGTCATTTCTGAGCAGTCTGATCTTTTCAATGCAAGCCTGCTTTTTGCTGGTTGAAATTGTATAATACTGAATAGATTTGTTTGGTAGAAATCTATCACTGATGTTAAATCGGTTTATTTTTCAGGACACTACATGTACATTGAATCATCAGGGCGATCTAAAGGACACAAAGCCCGTATGAGGAGCCCCAAATACCGGGGCCTGAATACCCAGTGCATTGAATTCTATTATCATATGTATGGCCGCAATGTTGGGACATTGACTGTTTTCAGCAAGGCAAGTGCAAGAAACGTTAATCATCTTAGTCGCTACATTACTTCTTGATTTATTCAAATATACAATGCCATGCCCCCCCCTGTAACGTCACTTCCAAAAAACCGATTCCCTCCAAGCTTGATCAAAGTTGTTTATACATCATATACATTCTAATTATTCAATAATTATTCAATAATAATGGTCCTGAGGACCATAAACAATAACTGAAGATACTGTCAAACATTTATCTATTTACTTTTTACTTGGGATTAACGTCGTATTGGCAGCCAGGGTCATTTGGCGACTTTTCCAACTTTCACGTGGAGGAACACCTATGCTTACACGTAGGTAGTGCCACTGAAAGTCCATATCTCAGCAGAACAACTTCTTCACACGTAAAATTTGTCTGGTCGCGGATGGGACTCGAACTGAGGGGCCAGTGATTATTAGTCAGAGACTTTTATTACTAGATTTCGCGGCCCTCGTATGTATTTATTGGTTGGAAGCTTGACACGTCACTTGATGGAAAATTTAATCTGCAATCCGATTTGTCAATATACACTTATTCTTAAATATTGCATTTGCTAATACATTGCACTCTCTAGAAAGTATTAAAGTGAAGTAACACAATATTAAAAACTGGTTCTCGGCCACGCTTAATTTAGATAAAGACAATTTCTAATCTTATGTCCATGGAACGGAAACCATTGCACATATTAAGTGCATTTTGCAACTAAGATAAATAACTCAATGTGGGTATTATGATACATTATTATGAATAGGGCTGCCAATTGCAACTGTACATCATAAAAGTTTATTAGATTAGTAGACAATTCTACAATGTGTTTTATTTTATACAGATACTTACTAGCGAAGAGTTCAATGCTGCTTGGCGAGTATTTGGTAACCAAGGAAACCTCTGGATAAAAGCCAGTATATCCGTATCAGAGGAAATAGCACGATCCGGATATCAGGCAAAGATTTTTTTTTAAAAATAACTATGTATAATACATTTTCTTCTTGAATGTGAGATAAGTTTTTTTATGAGCCAGATTAGGTTCCAATTCGTAAATATTTATGTAACTTTATTAAATTAACATGAACTATGTATAAACAAAGTAACCTCGATTAGAGCGATTTTATCGTATCTTTTCGGTGAAGCTTGTTGAAAATAATTTGATTGTGTAGTGTTAGAATTGAAATCATGATTCTGAAGTCTTTATTTTTATACGGAAAAGCACGTGCAATCAAACATACGAACAGACTAATAGAAGAACTGTTCTGTTGTACAGTGAGGATAAATTTTGAGTTTATTTAATTTATTTTATCAATAAAGGGGCTTTTAAGGGGAATAATCGTGCATACGGAGTCTATTATCTATTCACATGCGTCCATTACGTCTACTAATTTCTCAGTTATTTTACTGGAATGAGCGTAATTTAGATATTATCCATTTTTATACTACAAAGAATTGCGGACCTTGAATTTTCGACATTTAACAGTATAATTTATGCATAAGTACCACAAATAAATCTTTTTTACATAATAACTAGTGTAAAAATGTGTAAAACTACGATTTTCGTTATTTCTTTTCAGTTGATATTTGAAGGTGTAACAGAAACTGGTTATGAAGGGGATATTTCAATAGACGATTTTAGAATCCGTGATGGACTCTGTGCGGCGGATGCCGCTTCGTTAGAGGCTACACCTGCGCCAATGCCAGATCGCGAAAAGAAAAAGTTATTTAATGAACAATTAGAACGATACAGGCGGCTGCTTCGTAGACGACAAAGACTCAGTAGAACGCAGGGAAAACGGAAGTGAACGAAAACGGAAGTGAAGGAAAACGGAAATGAAGAAAAACGGGAGTGAAACAAATAAACTTCTCTCAATACAAGAGATAAAACTAGACTAGTTTTAAGACCGTCTTAAGAAGGAATAAACTGCGATAAGTCGCCGTTCGTCATTTATTAGTCTCTTTAATTTCCCTAATTCTTTTATGAACGTTATATTTTGAAAAGCGGTAACCAAGGCTTATCTGATATTCCGGACAGATAAGTCAACATAAACACTTTATTGAATTTGCAGGTTAAGGGGGGTAGATAAATATTAGATTTATTAATTTATCAATTTATTTATTAATTTTTCGAAATCTGCGATTTTTTATTTGATCATATTTAAGTTAAACTGGAAAATTAAAAGAAAAATGTACCAAAGATTTTGAAAAAAAATGAGGGATTTGCGTCTCCTGATGCATGCGAGTTAAAGTACAATGGCAGATACATAATAATATATTGTTGTCTTTTCTCACAGGTCGATCGTAACAAATGTGAAAATAATTTGTTATAAAACAATGTAGCTTACCAATTAAATTGATCAAAGAATTGTATCTGATTATTTAGTCTCTGTCTGTAGGACTATGACGCGGATGTAGAGAAAAATAGTCTTCTTTGAGCACTGAGCGGGATATTGCTGTAGTCTGTAGTGTATTTTTTGTATAAAAATGCTTTATTTGTACGTTCAATGGTCTTTCACCACTAATGTTATGTTGCTTGGCAATATATTACTTTGTTTTAAATATTGCACTTAACTCATTTGTTTATGTAAGGAATAAAATATATAAATTGTTATTTCGTTCAATAATGATTTTTGTTTTATCTTTTACTAACAAATCATCACGTGACCATAGTTGGATCAGGTGAGTAATAAAATGGCGTATACGCCAAGAAAGAAGTTACAAGAAAATTGTTTAAATTGTAATAAAAAGGAACATTACGATTAAGTTTTGGAAAAAACGACACAATTTTCCAAGATATCATTTAACTAATAAAAAAACTCACAGTTTTGCTGTTTATATCAAAGTCATTTGTAAGGCTGCAAGGGGAGAGCACTCAGTCGAACATTGGTTTGTTTACATGTAAACTGATACATCTTATCATTTTGTTTTCTATTTTAATTACATTTTAATTTTCTACCATTTAACACCTTATATATTTGAAATAGATTCATTCTGATATGAAAATGTCAAAATAAAAATGAATTGTTTTTATTTTCGCTGGGTAATGTTTTGCTCTTTTTTTCGTGTCGCTGTTGGTGGGAGCCAGTGTCCATTTGGGATTTGGGAGAAGTATATACGCATGGTTCTGTGTTGCTATGGTTGCGTCCAAGTATGCGTGCTCGTGCTTCAACCTTCAATAGAGGACATTTATCAGAAATAACAGCAACCAAAGACAGCCTCAGTTGGCTAAAATATAACCGTTTTAAAATCCTTAATTTGTCGCAAAGTATAAGATATAAAACTATGCAGTAGGTGGTCATGTAGATCGAGTGTATGGACAGTACGTCATCGCCAATGAAAATCCAGTTTCCAAATCGGGGGCGGATACAGGTTTTTTTTAGGTTAGTGGGGGTGCGTAAAGTCTTGATGTTTATGTAGAATATGGACGCAATCAACACATAACTGACGTTTTGTTACTACGTGATTAATGTAG
Source organism: Lutraria rhynchaena (assembly GCA_008271625.1). Lineage (NCBI taxonomy): Eukaryota > Metazoa > Mollusca > Bivalvia > Venerida > Mactridae > Lutraria > Lutraria rhynchaena. The sequence goes on from VIBL01000127.1 coordinate 130,132, forward strand.
CGACAATATTAGCACTTCTTTGAATCTTGAAATCATATTGTTAATCATTACCATCCCCCACCTTGGCATATTTGAATCACGAACATATCTTTCACTAGTACACTGTGAAATAACATTATTTAAAAATTAAATTAAAAATAAAATTATTTCAAATTATACGTTATTGACTGCCAAATATATCCTTATATCCATCTGTCAACTTTGTACAAAATTTCAATTCCGTATTTTTTAATATACACCTAATTTACATAGAGTTATTTCCCCTTCATCAAACTAATCTCACACTAGTGTTTCAATCTTCATATCGTATGTAAACATGAGTGAATATATTGATTATAATGTATGTTATGTAGTAGCAAGTAAAGTGTAACTTCTGAACACCGAACACACATGAAACCGGCAGAAAAGTTGGTTTTCGCAAGTTTCCGGTTTTCCGAATTTAAAGCTACCAAATATTAACCAAATAAGCATCTAGTGTACGTCAATAACACGACAATTAAAAACAACCAGTGTATACGTCGACATTCACGAGAAACGGTTCCTAGTTAACAGGTACCTTAGGCAACTCGTACCCGAAATGGCCAACTCGTACCCGAAATGGCCAACTCGTACCCGAAATGGCCAACTCGTACGTATTTTTGTTGACACGTAACCAATTTGTCAACTCATACCCCATTTCAGTTTGATTTTTTAAATAGACATGAAAATGATAAAACACAAAAAATGGTGATAATGATATAGTATATAACTTCAATACGTCATATTTATGCGTGGTTTGACTGGAAAATTACCTCAGTTGAACGGGATTTTAAATATTTCTACCGTGAGTGACAACAACTCACTAGATACTTTGGTGCATATTTTCTTTTCAAATGTCATTTGCGAAGTTACATACGAATAGTTCAAACAAAACGTAAAGCGCAATTTCAGGATGCCAAACGATTGTAAACAAAAATTGGTTTGATAACGAATGTACAAAAGTTTAACATTTGTATAAGCAATCCTTATTTGAATATAGCAGAATAAAAATATACGAGGCTAGAACTGAACTGCGTGAACAGATTATGATTTATAAGAGTATGGTATGTGAAAGAAAAGAACTTATTATTCAACAGTCTGTGGTGCTCGTGAATATTATATCTAAGCGACCTAGAGATTTTGGAGTTTTTTAATAAGAAACTAATTGCATATAATTATACATCCGCTGAAGATTTTAATGAGTCTAGTCTATCAGCGATATTCAAACACCACTGAAAGATAATACGTAAAGTTTTTAACAACCAAAACGGTTTTAACTTTAAACACACTTGATACATTGTGTATCAATTACAATTAAAGAGGTATAAAGTGCTGCCAAAACTTAAAAAATATACAAAGCTCCATGTCCTTGCGATGAAATTATAAATGATTATGTTATTGAATCCTTTATATTTTTAGGTGAGCATATCACATAACTATTGAAAAGTTAATTGACGCCTATTGTTCGCTTACTTAGTCACTTGGTTTTATACAAAAATCTGTGTGCCGAAAAAAGGCTTAATTATCAATTAATTGCCACAATTTTTATCTTTTGTACCCTTTAGGAGATTTTTTTATATTTTCGTATGCAAACTTTTAATCATTTAGTGAATCTAGGCTAGTATTTATGTGTAAAAGTTTTCATTTTGTGTATGTTACTGTGCCACTTTAAACGTCTAAATTCTACTGAAATTGGAACATGACATACACTTGTAATTTGAAAGGTATGACCTGCCGCAACCATGAATTAAACCCGGACCAGCGGATTACAAAGAAAAATATATAGATATTATTAATACAATTATTATGTCATAAACGGTATTTTCAATGACGTTGGTCCTGTTTTGCTATCTACACGTTTCGTAGAATCTTGTTCGACAAGTAATCGTAAAAATTGTGTAACGCGATTATTGCTGCAGCTGCAGAACCACCACAACCAACACCACCAAAACAACAGTTACAACAACAACAATACACACGTAAAATACGCGTATTCATATAAACTGTACACAGAAACGGTATTTATACTTGTGTATGTGGCCTAAATATTATACGGTTCCTAGCGTCATATCGAACCTTTAAGTCCATCGCTTCAATACAGTTCACTTGCGCCAAACATAGATGCATGTACATCTGTTTTACCACTTAACTACAGATGTGATGTGCCACCCTGTTGTGTTAATCCGAGAAGGATCATAAATTGAGAGAATTCAAGTATTGATAATTACACTTATATGTATTGTTAAATCAGGGTGTTAATAAATAGTATACATAAGTAGATTGATAACATTGTTTTGTTCAGTGACATCGAAAGGTTTCAGCTAGTATCAAAAAAAATATATGATTGTATAAATTAGAAATTGAAGTATTCACAAATAAAAATACAAAATGAACTCATGTCTCATCTCTTTCTTCTTCTATTGAAAACAAATATATTTACATGGTATCATAACATCGTAATTTATCAATAATGTTTACAACCTTGTAATTTAAACAAAGAATATTGAATTAGATATCTTCAGACAAACATTATAATGTATAACTTATACGCTTTGTACATGCCATTAAGTATTTCACACCTATCCTAATAGTTTATCTCATTATAGTCTATTCAAGAATTCCACAGAAAGTAAACTATGAACCTAAACTATAAAATTACTACCACTGATGATCGTGGATGGACCTAAAAGTTGGACATCAATTTGGAAGAATAAGAATCGTCTTTACAAGAGATAGTCATTATTTAGGGTCTAAAATATACTGAAAACCCTGGTAAAATTACTGGTAAATACAAGCAAGTGTTCTCAAATCTCAACTAATGGTTATCATCATTTTGACTGCATTAATGTATATGAATCTAAATAACAAGTATCTATCATTATCAATTCAGATCGAGCCTCAACGACTGACAATTCTCAATACCAGGTAATAATTCCTACGTTGTTAAAACATCCAGTTTAGGTTTAACTCAAGTATACACGGAAGCCATGGAGGGACATAATTCGTTCATGAAGTTAAATTCTACTGAGAAAACTCGAAAAATCAATGGGCTTCTAAATGAAGTAGATGATTGTACATATGTAAAGGGTTTTTTGATAATATTTAGCCCCAATTGAAAAAACCACCCAGAGCGTGTAATAAGATAAAGCAATTAGTAACTTTCCTGTTTCGCGCCCCCTAGCGGATTTATTCGATTGCACAATCCAAGGTGGCGGCGTATGGGGTCAGCACAGGACCATGTGTATTAACTTTTGGTAATTTGCGTAAGTAAGACTGTCTATAATCTACTGACGGCAGTGATACAATCATGCAACTTGCTGCAATGTGTAATGAATGGTTACCAAAACCAAATATGGAGATAAAACTGACGATTAAACGAAGCTAGTACATTTTTGTATCAATTTAATCATTGTTATGACGAAGCCATTGACGCTTTTTGAAAAAGTAAACTACCGACTGGTTTTCACTGTATGTCCTCGATGTTGGAAATGTTTCCCACGTTTAAAGCATTATACAACAAAAATAATAAGAAGTGATAAATGATCCATAACAAATAAAAGATAAGAAATAAACCATAAACGTGGGTAAACTGATCCTTCTGGGCGACCGTAGATACACGACAAAGATATAAGATCATTATTATTTCAGAATTAACGAGCGTGGACAGTTATACATTTTTACATACATTCATGCGTTTGTTACAAGAACGCTTTAGAGCGAAAGTTCGGAAGTTTCTTCGGAATACATTCTGTTTGAACATGCAAGGTATATTTTATTCATGGCGTGTTTGTTTTTTATCTGCCTTATTTAAGTAAGTTATCAATTATTTATATTTCTGACGATACACACACGATTAACTAAGAACGTCAAGTGGTCCACCATTTGATGAGTTAGTTTTTCCGTAAAAATACTTTTTATTTGAATTATCTTTATCCAACTATTGTTGATATTTCTAATCATTTACCTGTCGATGAAAATTTATATTTACATGAGTCAAAATTCTATTTTGAAAAATCATCGATATCCTGGAAAAACGTTAAATAGTTCGGATGCAATTACAAATCGGCATACTTCAGAAGTCCTTTCAGGCAGACATGTAAATTTTCGATATATTTTTCAATACTAATAATGCCAAGTTAATATTGCTTAATTTATGATTTTTATGGTAAAATAAACAATACAATTTACGTAAAGTCCATGAGACAGTGTGTGAAGATTATTCGAGCTCAGGGAGTACATGATGGGTATAATGTTTTTCTAATTCTGTGATAAGTACTGTGATAAAACAATCATTTCATGTCGTCATTTGTCGTGTTGTGAATTTTGCGATTTATGCTCTTATACTTTTGTTTTATATTTTGGTAAACTTTGTACTTTTTCATTCATTGACGGCAATAAAATTTACACAATACATGTATGAGGTGTTCATCTATCTATGTTCTAAATTTTATTAATAACCATTCCCTAATAACCCGAATGCACAAAAAAGCAAGTGTTGTGTTAGAAATGTCTTTCAGCGTGTGTGTAAGCCTAATCATTTTAATAAATAAGCATGCATACAATAATTTGTGATTTTCTTTCGCCAGCGGTAATTTAGTAATTGATAACCTCGCCTCTGCTTTTATGTGGAAGTAATTGTCAGAAATATGTCATATTACATCTACACAAATACTTAAACAAATTAATTAAAGCAAATTATCACAGAAAATTATCACATATAATTCATATGCTTACCACTATAAATTTCAAAGTTATTTAGGTGGTAAATACTTAATTTATCAGCCATTATTGTGCAACTCAAAAATTTGAATATAACTAAAGAAATATACCACATTTCATCAACATATTTAAAACAAAATTAATTAAAGCAAATTTTCACGTATAATTCACATGTTCGCTTAATCCTACTTAAATGTAATTTAGAGCCTTTTCGATAGAGGCCTTTTGGTCCGTGGACTTTCTGGTGCAGGCTTTTTTTTTGTTTTGGGCCGTTCTAGACACCATTCGATATTTGTCTGTAGATGAAAATTTAGATTAACACGAGGATGATATTATTATCAAATCTCGAATGATCAAGCTTTTAGAGCAAACTTTTACCAATATATACATAGAAATATATAATACAATGTACTTAGAACAAGATATTAATAATACTTATCAAGGACACAGTCAGGAGTTCTGAGATTCTAGTTCACAATAAGAATAAATTCTCCCTCATATTTATTGCAATTTACATTCAGTTTATCGATGAAATCCGATGTTGAAATCTTTATTGTCCAAACATCTGCGCTTTTTAAGTGAATATGGTCATGTGTGCATTTATATGAATTATGTGCAAAAAGGAAATATAAGAATAATAAAATACACAGTAAAGGTAGGCTTTTAACGATAAATACTAGCTTTATATGCTTTTAACAGCTAATATCTCTCTAGGGATTATACAAAATTGGCCCAATATCATCAGAAACAGAACTCTCCATAAATTGCATCTGTCTACACGATCTTAATCTTTATGATATCAAAGCGGAAATGTCAAGGTCGGTGGACTGAAATAAAGTGCTCTCCGTGAGAAAGTTAGCGAGTTGGGGTGGGGGTCTCACACGCACACACACCGAATATTTACACGAGTGAGCTCATTCAAGGGGGATAATTTGTTGTTGGTCGCAGATCAACGAAACCGACCCGTCTGAAGAAATAATGAAAGGACACGTGATGATAAAAGTGTGATTAATTTTGTTTAAAACACCTAAATTCAATCCAAAAATACATTGAATGAGAACAAAAATGTCACAGAATACGACCCTGTTCAGTCGATATGTATAGAATGGTGTATTCCGGTTAATGCGCACGTCATTCACAAAGCACGCAATTCTAAAACATTACATTGAAACAAAACATTGAATGCTTTCAATAAAGTTGTTTCGTGTATATATTTTGTTACAAAATGAGGACAGTAACAAGATTCTGGTCTTATCCGCTTTAGGAGAATGGGACGAAAAAAAGTTAGGATTTGACCCGATTTCTCTTAATGGATATTTTTAGCCAAACTGTTTTTATTGAACTATTCCATGATGAACAGACTTTTAAAATGCTAAATCGATTTGCATACACGTTAAATACTGTCGTTATCTGCTTTGGGACGAGTCTTGACAGCCATATAAATAAAATCATGTACCGGAGATTGTATTTTGAGTCATCAGTTTTATTCACAAGGAAAATTTAGTCAACTTAATATTGATAGATAGTCAGGACACTTGTCAAAGTAACTAACTGACATAGATTATTAAACATTTTCATCTTAAAACCAAACAATAGCCATTGGCATTTTATACAAAGCCAAGTGGATTTTATTTGTATGATTTAGGTAAAGTAGAACACGTTTACAGTGAGTTTATATGGACCCAAATCCATATTTTTGTGTATTTATTGAATTGAGAAAATTAGTACTACACTATATTGGTCTCTTCAATCTATCCATGTTTTAAATTAAAATGTACACGATTGCAAGAGGTAATCTTTAAGATTTTCGCTTGAAAAAGGTTTAAATCCAGTTAATACTCCGTACAGTAGGTAAATGTTGAACACCATTATACAATCTCAAGTGTCCTTAAAAATATGAAAAGTATCTGCGCTGCTTTACTTCTGGTTTAAATGATTTCAGCCAATGTCACGCGACAAACTAGTGTTATCTATAAAATGGAATGTGAAAAATTTAAATATTAAATCATATCTATAAAGACTGAAAGATAAAGCATTGATTTTAAAAATACCAAATATTTGATAATGACAACTTTGTATTATTTTGTATTCGTTGTAATCTCTTTGTTGTTACCACTAAATGTTCAGTTATTGACGTTCAACAAATAAATGGTCCAGTGTAACTTGAATAAGTCGTTCGTCCGGATCCAACAGTTTAAACAAACGTCATTTTCCCCTCATAACTGAACACTAACTCAATTGTTTTTTCAAAGTCTTTTGGGAAAATTCCACAGATTAAGTTGTGAATATATTGATGGTGAAACCTAAACCAAGGATTGATGTATAACGTCGTTGATGAACCATTTACCACTTAACAGTTCTGACAGAATTGTAGCATCTCCAAATGGAGTTATGTCTCGTCTATTAGGTACTCGAGGGACATACACATTTCGGTATACAATACATAGTTTGTTAAGCACCAGGGACATTGTACTTATTCCTTATTTATTTGTTTGGAAGTTAGCTCTCAATGTTAGCACAGAGGAGATGCTCTTACTGTCGTCTCCACACAATGGCTCACCTGTCCGTACAGTTAAAAACAAAACTTAAACCCGTTAATGAACTGGACGGGTCACTACTCCTCCCTCGATCTTCTGGACCAAAGATTGGCTTCGTGTAGTCTCGCGCATCTGCATACAGACACTGACCCCACACGCATTTTGGAGGTCACTACGTAGCTAGGTGGCCGTTGTAAAAACAATTCGCCTCGGTAACCATGCTTACCATTGCTAACACGAAGTCTATTTTTCAAAGCGGCCTGAGTCAACTCTGGATATTATTTCCATACACTGTGACATAATACTCACATAAAACATCACGTGTATCTTAAATACGTATTACATAATAACGACTTATTTTTTAGAGCTTAGTCAACTTTCAGTGGTATATTTGGACAAATAAGATTTTTGCACTTTGCTAAACGTCAGAAAGAACGAATCACTAAAAGAAAGAAAGTACATGATCATGGATTTAAGAGAAAAGATTGTTATACTTGTGGTATGTTTTCATATCAAGAACGTATCAAACCATGTACAAACCTGTGAACAAAAGCCACCCCTAAGGAAGTCTAAATGTGGCCTTTATTGGCGGATGACCTTTATTCTGAGGCCAGTTTGTTCTAAATAAATAGAGACGTTTTTCAAAGAATGACCTATATTCACAGAGTGGTCTTTATTCAGAGGTGGCCGCAAACACAGGGTTGACCGTAATTTGATCCAGACGCTAAGAATTTGATCACATTTATCCGCTTATAAGAAAATGTAATTGTTAAATTAAATGGCTAACATTTGTTATAATCACGATTATTTATACCATTCCAGGGTCAAAGGACATCACTTGGCAACGTAGCTACTGGAAGCATGTTTTTTGTATTTTTGTCGTATACTGTGGTATCATTGCTATTTTGTTGACAAGACAACTAAAGAATGACTCCACGGTAAGAAATGTCAATAGAGTTCATTGTATTAATTTATTTAGCATAAACGCAATGGTATATTTCTAACAATTTGAAATATGTCATGTCATGTTCCATAGACAAGTCACCATGCATCATTTTATTTGGTGTTATTTTAGGCTGTACCTTAGATCATTTGGCGTATGTTTCAGAGTCCTGCAATCAAAACTGGAAGATCATTCAATCCCCTTGAAGAGCAGTTTACCACAACATTTCCTAAGGATATCCGCCACAGTTGGGATGAGAATTCTAATCACCAACTTGCTTTTTATATATTATCAGCGATTGGTTCATACGCAACAAAGTATGTCGACTATCAACGTGACGTAAAACTTATTGGTTGGTTGGAAACTAAACATAAGAATGCAAGCTTAAAATGTTGTTTTCTTTTAACGAATAAAACAATTTCGGAGTTTTATAAACCTATTTTGTTACATCATAAAAGTAAGACACTATGTGCGACTCAAATTGCGTGCCCTATTAATAGTTTTTCTGACATTGACGGTGTAGACATACGACCAGCCGCGTCAAAATGTTCAACGAATGAAAAAATGTACCTGAAACCATACTTACCGACGAAAACTGCCAATGAAGATTCGTTTGCTGTATGTTTAAAGCTTGTTTATGGAAATGTTGATAATAAGCTATTCATCGATTGGCTAGAATTTTATCGGGAGATGAAAGTGGATAAGATCTTCATGTTTACTTATAATTTAACAACAACAACACATTCCATCATAAATCATTATGTTCAACTCGGTCTTGTGGAAAGACACCCTTACGACTACCCTCTGAAGTCAACACGTGAGTACAAGAATTATTTCATCTTCAGCATTCTCATTGTCTTTCAATAATTCTTTTCTTAGCTTTCACCTTTGTATGCCATAATCTTGACTCATATGATTTCTGACTCAACCATGTTCTTACACAATATCTATGGTGCTCAAATGTAAAATGCGTTTGGAAAGTTGTCTACCAATGCACTAGCAATATACCTAAAAGTTAAACTAGGAGACAGGATCCCAGTGCATTAGACAGCTGAAGAAATGTGTGGAAGTGTCAAGGTTAAAAGCATCGGGAAGTTTGAATACTGGTGCTCAAATACTTACGGACACGTTCAGTTTACCTAACGACCAGCACATGCGGCGGTTTTTATAGTGCCCCTTCTCCGTTCTTCAATTTAAATATAATGAGGTAAAATAGTCCATTCACTCACATATTTCTGTTTAATTACAGGAATGGTTGGTCAAAAAAGGCTGTCTTACTATCAGGATGAACATGTTTTATTGATAGATTGCTTGCAACGTTCTTCAGTTTATAAATACATGCTTGCAATAGACATGGATGAATTTCTTTTGCCCAAAGTACACAACGATTTTAAGGAAATGATGGTAATCTTTGGATTTAGCAGAAATTATGATAACTAACCGTTTCACTGCCGGGGATTTAACTGCATGGTTTACACGCATTTGCCGGGGATTTTTATGGGGGATTGCGGGGGTTGGATGGGGACGATGGTGCCGGGCGAGGTTTCCTAGGGCGGGTATAGCAAACCTGTTGGCAAATATGCGGAAACTAAGGCGGACGGGTGTGTCCGTCCTGGAAGGCCTTGCACAGTGGTCATTGTTCTTGGCCATTTGCCATGGTTTCTTAGAAGAGTCCTCGGCAGGTGCGCGTTAACTAAGGAAGGGCTTAATATTCTACATTATACATTAAGATCATCCTGAACTTTTTATTTGTACAGAATATTCCAAATGTTCAATAAACTTTCAACAAAATACGAACAGGTCAGTAAAATGCTGGAAGCCTGAAGGCCCGAATTACCAAAAAGAAGTGACAGCATCTCCACACAAACCACATCTATCCAACTTCTTATGACGAACTGTAAAGCAATGTCAGAAACAAATGATTGAATTCTGCATGAAATGAAAGGTCACCATTGGCAATTAAGGGAACAATGCTATTGTATTTTTGGAAGTAAAACATATACTAGTGATTACGCTAGTTGATCATAATACGCATATAAATAGTTTTCAGTATGGTCTTAATATATGGGTGGTTCCAGTATCAAGTTGAACTTTAACCGGCAAGCAAGTAAGAGGTCATTATAGCAAGATAATATTAATAATGAAATGGTCGCTATGTGATGTCTTAATGTGCATGTACGTCGAATACACATGTGTGGACGAATATAAACCAATATTCAAACGGTTGTGTTTTCAGGCATACTTAATGCAGATTAATCCAACAGCCGCTGGTTTCAGGATCACACCATACATATTTGTCAAAGATGTTGGCCCAGACAGTAGTGCACCAAGTAATGGTTCGGATATAGTAAAATACTTTTTGCGTACCGATGCGCTTACAGACTGGCGATCTCGAAGAAAAAATATTATCCTGCCTTCAAGAATGACTATGGAGGGATACTCAACACACGAGTTCAGACCTACCAAAGGATATACGAGGTATGTATAGATAAGAAAAGCATTCATAGAACACAAAACATCCCACATTCCCCAAAATACTTCCCGAAATCCCCGAATCCTAAACCTTACCAACACAAGACCATAAAAATTGGAAGAAATTCAAAGGAGGTGCTGCCTTGGAACGGTCTGTACCAACGCTACAGTGGGTTTAAACTGGTTTGAAGGCCCAACCTCAAACTTATACCTCCGGGGAAACAAGAAAATAAATAATTAAAGGGATTATTGGATTAGTGTTAAAATATCGAGTGGCTATTAAATGACATTTGATATATATGAGATCAGAATTAGGACTCACGAAATGTCATACATGCATTTGATTTTTAATTTTTAACCCTCCCACGCGGCAGTCAACTGCAACCAGAATCATTAATGGTCTTATTCATAAGCACGGGCTCTCTGCACTATTAAATAGGGAAAAAAGCGAACTTCTTGTTCAAATAAAAAGTGTGTGTTCGTTGTGAATTCAGTTGTTTTATCACTGGTCAACAGATAATTATCACAAGAATATAAATTATAGATACATGTATTTGTTAATCGTGTTTCGAGTAGGCACTTTTTTCTTAGAAACGAAAAATAAAGATCTTTACTATTTAATGATAACACATTAATTATCCTATCTGTAATATACAGTGGATTAAAAATATGCAGATCATTAGGTCAACACAACATAATTTAAAGTAAGTATGCTGTGCAGCTTCATACATGTACATGTTTATTTCTTGTTTCGAATGAGCATCTTAGAATTAAATATACTGCTATGTTTTCTTGTACTTTGGTTTATACTGATTTATTTTAGCTCGATTGTGAAACAAGCAATTTTGCTTAATATTAATCACGTTCGAGTCTGCTTCATGGACACTACACCAGTACTGCGTCCGAAAAAATGGGATTGTGAAGTTAATGTCCGAATCCCTTGTATTTCATTCTTGTATTTTATTCTTGTATTTTAGGGTGGTACTCGATCCTTTGGTTGCATCAATAAACCATTATCGCAAGTGTTACCATGAACTGAAAGACAATTGTAGCGGGAACTTAACTACAGACAGATCTATTCTCAGATTTGTCGACAATTTCAAGAACAGAACATGGTATCCAGGTGAATAACGAACGAAAATCATTTGAATTGAAATTCTAAAAGGAACTCTCGGGCACCCGATATTTATTTACAGTAAAACTTAGCTATTACGAGCATCGATATCACGAGCACCCGACTTACTAGTATCTCGAGGAGTTCTTAAAGTCTCGTCAATTTTTGTTCTTTTGTTCTCAAGTATAATTTACAACCACCAACAAATACATTGTGTGTACGAGCATCACACTTATTGATTTGTTTGTTTATTTTTAAGTGACTTGTCACTGGGGTTTAACGTCGTTTTCCAACAATTTTTCAGTTATATACGGCGACCGGTTCACCTAACCAGTTTTCCTGTACTAACCATGTTTCCAATTTTAGTACTAACTTACCCTTCCACAAGGAGCCAGCAACTTGTCCACATATGGAGGAAAATCGACATTTTATCACATTTTCATAGAAAGGTATGACCTGACGCGACCGGTATTCTAACCCAAATCCCCGGGTTACAAGTCCAGCGCACTAACCACTAGACCACGGCCGCAGCCGCATCACGTTTATATCGAGCATTTAGTCTGTTCCGATGACTCGTCGAGATAACGAGGTTTTACTGTATTTATGTGTGAAATGAATGTAAACTGCATAATACAATATAATAAAATTCCAGTCTTTCCGACCATTGTGGCTGAAAACAAAAGCACAAGAAACGTGTAACTATAGAACGAAGTCAACAAGCGACTGTTAACTTATACAGTCAAATCTGTGAACAAAGGCCACCCTCGGGACAAAATGTGGCCTTCATTGACAGGGTGGCCTTTGTTCGGAGGTCAGTTTGGTCTAAATAATCAATGACAGTTCTTTAAAAAATGATATTTATTCACTGGGTGGCCTTTAATCGGATCAGGCCGCAAATGCAGGTTTGTCTGTATATTTTGTACATTAAGTTTGCCGGGACAAAATATTTCATCCGTCGAGCAATAATGAAAAGAATAATGAGCTTTTAATTAATTTTGTGTGTGTGAACTTCAGAAGTTGTACATGACGTCACCACAACATTTTGTCAGTAAATATTTTAATATAACTCAGATCTATTTAACTCTGACAAAATGTCCAACTTTCGGTGAATTTTAAGTAAAGATTTACGAAGTCCATAGTTTAAATCCTTACATTTTTTTTCTTTGTTGGAGTTGATCGTAATAAGTAGGTTCTGGAGCAGTTTTATATTTCCTTAAAACTGAAAAGCTGAGACTTGTAAGCGTAAGAAGCTCAGCGGGAGAATCATCATCAATTGGAAGTTAACGGAATCACAATTCATATCTACTGTCATATTTTAAACTGTGTTACATTAAAACCTCAAATGGCAATCGCCTAAATATTACGACGACCTTGTTATAACGACCAGTCATTTTCGGACCGGCTTTCCTATAATTCAACTTGGTAATAAGACCACCTCTTTGTTACGACTGATTTTCGGGTCCCAAAGGTGGTTTCATGATCGAGGTTCTACTGTATTTTAATACTAACGTCTTTATTTACAAACGATTGGTTTGTTACAGTCGGTGTGTCTTTAGCTTCTGTTGTTTTGAATATACTAACATGTACATTGTGTGGCCTAACAGAACTGGGAGATTATTGTATAATTTTTTTGAGTATTATTTGTTACGAGGTTTACGCCGGACGGACGGAAATTATTTTCTTGGTTTCTTTACCAGTACTGTACTGTGCAAATTCTTTTGTGGTTTGGCCTAGAAATGGTATATTAATTTTTCTATTTGAATTTTTTTGCGGTTTTATCCTGGAATACAAGGTTTACCAATTTATTTCATAAAATACATCATCATCTTTTAAAATGCTGAAACAACATACTTGTACTTGTATGCGTATTCATATCAAAAGGCGTTAAAATATGGCAAAATCAATAAAATTCTACAACACGATTGCTTTTTCACTAAAACACAGTAAACAAGAATTGTCACTGGACGTGACATATGCCCCCGAAGTTGCAACACGTTCTTAGCATCAGTTTCTATAACAGTTTTCTCATAACCCACTAAGCATGTATTTATACGAACAAGATTGACTGCCAACAGGATATTGGAACAGACGGTATACGCCAAATACAACGAAAATTCCATACATAATGAATGACCTTAGATATGACTTTGACCTCAGCGCTTACAGTCAGGGTCGGATTTAAGAGTTTAAGGCGAATAATTTTAGACGTTGTAGCCAAAACACAAATTTACAGCAGCAGAATCCATACCTAATGAATGACCTTAAATATGACCTTTAACCCTGGTGCAAAAGACCATGGTCTTGTGTGCCACACATCATCTTCTGATGGTGAACATCAGTACCAAGTAATTTCAAAATACATTCAGGAATTGAAAAGTTATGGCTGAGACAAAAAATCATACATATTGAATGTCCTTGATTACGACCTTGATCTTGGCACTATAGCCACGGGTCATAAAATAATGACCAAATTCTCAGTTGAAAATTGGTGATATTTGAAGATAATATGTGATTTTTGTACCCAATATCGTCTTGGTGGCTTTCACGATCACAAATAGAAAGGAACTCTAGTTTTTATCTAAAAACTATACTATCATCTACTATCTATGACGTTTACACGGGTTTTTATCACACTTTAAGAAAATATATTTTGCAACATCAATAGCCAAAATCACAATTGAAAATTGATGATATTCGGAAAAAAGGTCAAATTATTGCATTTATTAAAGTGATTTTTGAAAAGCTTTCGTTTGCCAATTAATACCATCGAATTTTTATGAAATGTTTCAAACTAATAATAACTTATTTTCAAACTAATGAGTTTTCAGTAAATTTTAATGAATCATTCCATCAATTTGCACCATACTTTATGACTATAAACTGCGTCACATAATTATGCAGTTTGTCCATTATAAGTTACCATGATTTTGAATTGTTTTAAAATAATATTTTGTATGGCTGTATTGCCACATGTACACAACCAAGATCGCATATCAAGCTGTTGACATGCAGACTCCTCATCAGTTTTATTGTGTCCGACTCAGTGAGAAAACTGTCTGTAAACGGTATAAGTCTATTATTTTATATAAACAAACGCAGTTTGGATCTTGCTTTAGTAATCAAAACAAAAACAACAAAACAACAAAAACGAAATGGCCATGTTATGATAAGAACCAGATGGTACAGTATACGTGACATCCACAGAATTAGACACCATGAAATAAATAATGGATCCGATAGCAGCTTGATATCTGTGTGTGCACATATGGCGAGGGCTGTGGTGAATTACGAGTATATAGCATTGTAGCACAGTACAATATCGAACCTCTTTGTGTGCTTCTAATTTCTGATAATTATCTCTTTCTGTTTTCTGAAATATAAGAAATTGAGTTTTCAAATAAAGGTTTTTAATGATTTTAAGTTCTTTGATATAATAAAGATACTGACTTAGATTTACACAAAAAGTTATTCTATATATTGACCGGTGCCTGCGTCTCAACTTTAAATGGACAAATATTATGTACGCTTGTTTTTTTACCTATACACCTATATGATTCATGTTTATACCTATTTATATAGCGTAATATTAACACTTTACAACTGCCATTTAGTTCATCCATTTTACACCGTATAGCTGGTTTTGAAGTGTGACATAAACCCGTGTCCAAATCTAAACTATTAAATTATCCTATTGTCAACTGAAATTCTAGAAGGAATCATCAAGCGTTATGTACCTTCACTGAATTTATTTGTTTATACATGTATTCATTTATCCTGCAAGTGAATGAAGGGTGTTCGTACATTACCTTGTCAGGGGTGTAGAAAAGTTTTCCTGTTGCTGGTAAGCTACTAAAAGTAGAAGGGGGGTTCAGAGGGTTCCCCAAATTGGAGTCAAACGGGCATCGCCCCATGTAGGGAAAAAAAGTAGCCGGTAAGAATGCTCAAATACCCGTTTGATTTTTTCGGCTTCCGCCTCATTTTTACACCCCTGCAATGTTACAAGATATCAGGCTTTCCAATTATTGTGACTGAAAAAAAATACAAAAGGCTCTAGAACACAGTCAACAAATGACTGTTGATATATACATTTTGTATGTAAATTTTCCTCTGTAAGTACTTTGTTTGTGTGATTATATAAAAATAGACTAATTGAAGCAATATAGTACATACATGCATAAAACAAATAAAATACAAAGTATAGACAGAATGTAGTATGAGGAAGTTTTAACACAGTTTGGAAAGATATTTGAACTGGAGATGTCTTTGACCCTTTGTTAAAGATGGAGTTCCAATTAATGCCTTCCCGGCATCACATATCATAAACTTATCTTTGATACAAGTCATTGTACCTGATGATCTTAAATCGCCACGTGTTGTTATTTATACAAGAAAAAGATAACAAAACAGATGTTGGCAACTATAGACCAATGACAGTTTTGAGTATTATTCATTGAAATTTTAGAGGTATTGCTTTTGGACAGGTAGAACGGTACAACAAACTATTGTATGAATTCCAGTCAGGTTTTAGAATTTTTTTTCAGCGGTGACTTTTTTAATAATTTACACGCCGCGTTTTTAGGTTCTTTAGAAGCCCTAAAGTTGGCAGTTATATATATACATATATATAACAATAATGGGATAGATTTGGCATTATTGTTATATATATGTTTTAACTAATGTACACGCCAAATCTATCTACATATTATATAATATATAATGGGATAGATTTGGCATGTACATTAGTTAAAACATGATTAAATGCTAAACACAGTTTACTACAAATTAGAACAGCCATCGGGTAATAAAATATTCAGGTTTACGAATGAATATACAAAAATTACTATTCAGACATTAGTAACATCTCCGTATACATTTAACAGATGTACGAATAGACAGCTAATAACATATCTGACAGATTGAGAGCGCCGGATAATTTAGGCCGTACTTGTTCCTTAGAACACTACAACATGGACGCCCGACCTCAGATTTTAGTGACGTCTGGCCAAACCGTAAACTGGCTCCCGTTGAGCTATCGTGTACAGCAATGTGTAACGAAAACCAGTGTTGCAGAACCGGCGATTGTAATAATTGTATATATGTGAAATCTACACATGTTATACTTGGTTAAAATAAATATTCTATTTGTGAAAAGCGCTGAAATATATGCCTAACCTTTAAAATTGTTAGGACAGAAAATTGTACTTTTAATGCAGTTGTCATAAATTAGTTGCATACTTATTATATATATTACACGAAGCGTTAAAATTTGGACTTTTATTATCATAGCGGCCTTCAATTTGGTATTTGATTAGAATTTACTCGATTAAAAGTTTTCGTGAAATTAGGCGAGTGTGAATCGTCTGTACGATTTGCGTGAAGGTCGGATCAAATCGCCGAAATGAGTGCGGCACCAGGAAAGCGTCTCGTGGAAGTTAACAAGTTTCCTGGACCATACAATCCTTATCCCAAGGAGTACAATGCACGTGTGCACGGGCCTTACGATCCATCCAGATATTATGGAAATAAAGTCAGTAAGTACGATTAAATGAACGTTTCGAACTGGCATGACCGAGCAGTCGGTGTCCTGAATGTTCACTAACAATTTTATTCTGTGGACATATTTACGAAATGAAATGTTAACATAACATCATAGTGTTAATATAACATATCAACTTGCGTCAATCGTAATTAACGCATCCCATACGTTAATCATGCATGAAAATCTTGTCTCTACGGTAAGGTAATTTTTATTTGTTTTTACACTGGTCTTTCATTGATTCAACATAAATTTTCTCTTTATGTTTTGGTTATATTTGATTTATTGTCACTGGGTTTTAACGCCGTTTTTCAACAATTTTTCAGTTATATATGGCAACCGGTTCATCTAACCAGTTTTCCCGGACTGTATACTAACCAGTACTAACTTACCCTTCCACAAGGAGCCGGCAACTAACTTCTCTACATGTGGAGGAAAATCAACATTTTTGTCAAATTTTGGTAGAAGGGTATGATCTGCCGCGACCGGGATTCAAACCTGGATTCCAGGTTACAAGTCCAGCGCACTAACCACTGGACCATGGTCACGGCAAATTTTCTCTTTAAGGTCTAATTTGGTTTTGACGTTCACTGTAACCCTTTTTATATTGCTTGATAACTTTCATGATGTGCTTGTGTATTTATATACATTCCTAATTCATTTTCTGTTGAAGTAATTGCCCCACATAAGAGTCAAAGCTAGTAGACAACTTAGACAGTAACTTACTGTTACTTTAGAGATAATACTAGTTAATCCATCACATTTTGGCCTATTTAGCTATAATTACTGAATGTATTTAATGCTAAGTTCTTTTGAACCGATGATTAAATTCAATGATATATTCCGAAACAGGTCTTCATTTGACTAAGATGAATTCATCAATAAAATTTTAAGTTCTACAGACTTGCCAATATTCATTGATGTATATTTGCTGAAACACCATAATGTGAGCAATATAAATCCATATGTTAGTCATTTGATCATTTCTTACATGTATAGAATAAGGCCTAAACAAAAAAAGGTTTGTTTCTGGTTACATGCCCCAAAAAATATGTTTTTTTTTACATATATCAGTAACACTGGTGTGAAAGTTACAATATAGCACTTTAAGTTTAACTGATAGTACTACAATGTTGCAGAGTCCCATTGCGTATATTTGAGGTAATTATGTATGAAAATGGTGGCAAAGATATTTTCCTGTGAATTATTTTTAGTTTTTGTCGTAACATTCCTGGTTTTCTCCTAGATTTCTGTAAATTATATTCCTAGATATTCAGATATACTGCTTTAAAGTATGCTAATGGTGGAACATACATTTATCAATGCATTGATCTTCTAAACGTCTTTTATATATTTTCAGAGACACCTTTTTGGGATATAAAGCTGGGAAATTTAATCACACACATCATGGAAAGTGACTATAAACGTGCAAACATGGCTAATACTGTGACTCGATGTAAGTATATTGATTAATGCATCAAATTAACTGTCTAGTCTCCCTGTTCATATTGTTAGCATGAACATCTGTGGAGACTTACCTTGTAAGTAATGCATGGTTAAAAGTTATTGGATTTTTCCAGAACCTCTGTTTTTTCCCAAGTCTGCACCCTGCTGGTTTTTATTGTTTTCATGGTACAGAGGTTAAGATTTATTTTTTAAATATTTATCTTCCATCCATGATAATGGTCATTATGAGTGAAAACGGCTTTACTGAATGATGTATAAAACTATCAAACAGTTAAATCTAGAGTTTAGTTCATTTAATACACAGTCAATCTAGTTATCTTCAGCCAATATTGTGCTTATTTAGTGTTTCTTGCTGAATATTATATGTTCAGCATGCCACATGGAAATACTAGCCTATTTATGTAATTACCCTTGGCAATGTCGGAATTAAGGGCAAATGTATATAATGGTCAGATTTCTTCTATCATGTTGATGACTTGTCCAGTTGTACATTTATTTTTCTATTGTAGCCATCTAGACATTTTTGTAAAATGCAATTTAGTGTCAGAACTGTTTTATTGGAAATTTATGAGACCCAGAAGTTGACTTAATAAATCATTTAAAAATACTGTGTGGCAGTGATTTACTGCTATGAGATACTTGCTCACATATGTGATATCTACCGGCCAAGATCTCCATTTATGATCTTATTCTGATGTAGGTATATTCGTAGCTATATAGTGTTGTTTTGACTGTATATATTGCTTTTTTTGAGTGTGAACTTGAGGCAAATACTTTTTCTCTGTAATGATGTGGTTCATTTATTCTCCTGTTTTAAGTGATTCATGTGAACTAGATGACTGTTTCTTGTAGACAACAATGTTAGTACTGGTTCTGTATCCAGGAACACTTGCTAGGTTTACATAAATAGTACATAAATGAAAAACTGTTATAACAGGTGTACAACCCAGATATTTTTTTAAAGAATTATTTGTTCTTTTTTCAGTCTTTTCAAGATACCACGAGCGTCATTTTAGAGTACGTAGAAGGCCTTTGGCTCCATTACTTCATTTTATCTGTTTTGGAGCATTTTGTATGAGTATGGCATCATACGGTTTCCAGATAGAGACACACGGTGGTATTAGTAAGTATCATAGAAATATACTTTCTTCAGATTTTTTCTGCAGGTCTTAAATTTACATCAAGGATTGCTTTGTTAGAAGTTCAAAACAAACTTTGTTTTAGACCCTTTTATGTTGTTCGACCTAAATATTAGTCCTGTTTTTGGACCCAAATGTGGTCTTTATTTGGGACTTGATGTTGCCTTAGCTTGATAATTATTTATGATGGACAGCTTACGTAGAAAGTTCATTTGCATACTGCTTTTAACAAATGGTCCTAATTCATTTTCTTTTCTAATTTTCAGAGAGCGAACGCAGATTCAAGTACCATTAAGTGATGGTTCAAAGAGTACTAGTATACATTTTTGGTCATTTTTAGACAGTTGTGAACTTATGCACATGCTATATTGAAACAGGACCATTTTTCGAGTGTGGAAAATATAGTGAAAGATGAAATTAGTAATGAACATACAAATTGCAGAAGATGTTTTGTTTCTTGGAGTAAATAAATTTTGTAATCTATGCATGAGTTTGTTTCATAATAATTCCTAAGAAGACAATATATTAATTCCAGGGCTCGACTAATTGTTTTTGGGCTACTTGTCCCTGCAGGACAACCAACTAAGAATTTTAACTAGTTCTACAGCAATTTCAACTTGTCCCTAGTCAATTTCTGCTTGTAATTATGAGTGGACAAGTGAATTTGTCAAGCCCTGAATTCAATGAACGATCTTGATTGATTTTGAGTTAAATATTCAGGTATACTTTATACAGCTAATACAGTTGAACATTTGATTGCTTTGTGGGGGCCACTTGAGCATCTCATAAATGTTTCCAACTTCACCAACAACGACAAGAAGCTTAAGTGAACCCTCTCAACAACATCAGTTTTTAGCAGGCCACAACAAACTGAAATTGTCAAAGACTAAATAAAGAAAAAAAAATAACACTCATTAAATAATTTATTATTTAATAACACATTTTTCTTAAATTAAACATTTTTATACAAGGCCAGATCATGATACAATTGAAAATTGCAAATAAAAAGCATATAGCTCAAGTTCAACAGGGAAATTATTAATATGGTATAATTCTATCCAGCAAAATGTGGGTGGGTCAATATTACATCTTCATTTTTTGCACAATTAGTTGAAAACTTAAAGATTAATTTCATTGATTCTGTCCAGAGTAAAGTCATTCAAGTTAAAATGCTGCACAAACTTAAGGAAAGCCACACAATAATCTGTAAGTCGCTCCACATAACTTACAAAATAACATCTTGACATCAGAATTTAATATTAATACAGGTACATCTTCATTTGCACATGTAATGGATGTATTGGAGGGAATTTGTTTTAGAACCAGGTAAGGTTTATATAAAAATTTCTATGATGATCATTTGCATAATATTTTGGAATAATGAAAACTTGGCATAAAATGCAGCTATGTTTCGTTAATACCATGAAAACTTATTACGCCTTCATTCATGGTCATTTTTCAAAAGTCCGGACTCTGCTCATCAGTTACACATACACAGGAAACATATTTTACATACTGAGTAGTGACAGTTTTACACTTAAAAATATTTTTGCAAGGAAAGCTATGAAAATTGAGCAGTTTTCATTAATATCTATGAATTCAAGCATTATAATGGAAGGATACTATACTAAAAATAAACAATTACCACAAACCCTAATGCAGAAACTTGAGAAAGTTCACAAGCCCGCATAGAAATTTACTAGTAGCGTGCTTTGGGCGTATGAGTTAGCACAGACTCTAAAAACAATCTAGCATTGTTGCAGTAAACTTGATCATAGATATATCTGAGAACATTTTTGAAGCTATAACTATTGTATACTGGTCATCATGAGAAAGTAAGTCATAAAAATTCTCCTATTTTGGCCTAATATACTGACCTTAAAATTTTAATGATATACAGTAATTGTATGGTCAATAATGGATAACAATATGGTTACACATAATGGTAGTAATGGTTGGTTGGCTTGCTCGTAATGCTTGTGCAAATTGCTCTTTTTAAGAATAACTTAAAAAATAAAATTTTATAACATCACTTCCTTATGATGGCCAGTATATTACCTAGGTCAGTATTAGCTGTAAGACATTTCACCTTTATTTCCGTCAAAATGAAGATAAAGGCATCAGTCCAATCAAAAACATTACATTAATCCACGTCCTTACATGACACACCTCAGAGTGGAAAACCTCAACTAGTGGGTGTTTGGTCAAAGAGAATTAAATACGTTTTAAAGTAGTTGCTTAATCAGAATGCATTAAGGAGTTGATCTAAAAACATACTGGTCAATCGTCATTTAACAAAACTTCGTTAAAACATTGTAACATGATATATCAGCCTGCTAGTTCTGTCATATAAATCGCAAACGCCCTCATTTTAAATGACTCTATAATTAAAATAGTATTTAAAAACTAATAAAATAAATTACTGCAAAAATTTATCAGCATAAAATTGCATACTGCACAAGTAGTAATTTCTAAGGAGACTTCCTTTACAGTTTTCCCTCTCAGTCCTAGGTATAAAACATTGAATGAACAACTTTCAATAAAATGTGATAACTTGATAAATCAATACCGTAAAAATACCCACACCATAAAATCAAAATGCAGCCAAACCTGTGTAAAAGACCACCAATTATCAGAATCTACTTAGTGCTATGGACCATTGATTTTATTTTTGAATTTAATATTGGCAATGTAACAGCTTGAACAAAAGTGAAGCAAGGCCAGTCAGTTTTTACAAAGCTGTGGTTCTCTTTTCCAGAGATGGTCACTAATGATAGGTCTGACTGTGACAACCATCTTATTAAAAGACTGATGCTGCATCATTGTGGTTAATATGGAAATAAACAAACACATCATTCAATGGTTCCCGCTTCGATGGTTCGGTTTAACATATGGGTCACTGTTCTGTCTTCGATAATTTCCATATTTATCTGATTGTTTTCTATGTGTATCAGTTTTGTTGCTAAAGTTTCTGTACCCATGGGTATTATTGTAAGCACAGCTTACAGACCTCTCCTGGTGATTGCTATAGGATCTATCATTACCCCTGTCAGAACCATTCCCAAAATCTCTTTTCTGTCCATAACTACTGTCATTAGACCTATTTGACTGGCTTCTACCATGGCTCCTACCACCAGACCAGTCACGCCATTGGGAAGCAGATGAACCATTCCAGTGTGATGAAAAGTCATTTTGACTATGTTGGTCATAGCTACTATCATAATAACCTCGTCTGTACTGACGACCCCTATCATTATATTGATCTTGGTTTCGGTAACTATGACTATGACCTCCATAGTGATCACTGTCACCATGACGCTGACCTCTGTGATCTTGATGTTGATGAAATCTTCCATTTTGCCCACTGTGACGTCTATGGCCTGTTGCATGGTGATGATCTCTGTGACCTTCACCGTAGCAGCCAGTTTGATCAGTACGTTGACCCCTGTGACCTTCACCCCTAGAGTGGCTTTCATCATGTCTGTGACCCTTGTGACCATGTTTTTTAGATTTTTCATGCTCAGGTTCCTCATACTCTCCAGATGCTTCCCTACAAACAGATTAAATAATTGATCATAATATAATCTTCAATAGTAAAAGTACAGCAGGGAACCAGCATGAAGGGATAGAGTCTAAAGTTGTTGAAAGGACCAAAAAACTTAGAATGCTTCTTTTAACCCTGAACTAGAAATTGATATAATTTTCGTGTTTTTTTTTCATTGGGTTTAACGCAGTTTTTCAAACATTTTTCAGTTATATATGGCAGCCAGTTCACCTAACAAGTTCTCCTGAACTGTATACTAACCAGCACTAACTTATCCTTCCAAAAGGAGATAGCAATTTCTCCGACCTTTTTGTCAATTTTCATAGAAGGTTATGACTTCCTGCAACTGAGATTTAAACCCTGATCTTCGGGTTACAAGTCCAGCTCACTAAACACTGGGCCACAGTCGCAGAAATTTTCATTTGTAAAAGAGCAATCTGAATATTAATTATGATAAAAATACAAGCTTGCAATGTCACACAAATAATAAATTTCTCTTCATGGATTATTTCTTCCTGATTTTGTAGATTCAACCAGAAATTACATATATACAAAAAAACTACTGAGGTTTTGCTGTCATAAAAAAATTGGTCCCCAAAGTAAAGTGCAATATCCAATTTAACAATACTAATGATTATTCAAGCACTAAGAAATGAAATTCCTTCACTTTCTGTAAAAGTCGTGTACATGTACAAACATGTGATCAGGTGCTTCAAGTAATCCACAAGGTTTGTAGCCTCAACTCTTCACGAACAGAATTAAATTACTGAAGTAAGTTTTACCCTGATCTAACTTTCAGATCATGTATGTAGTTTCCTCTTTCCACTGGATAACCTCTAGCTTTACCACAGGCTGAAAATCAATTAAATGAAAGACATTAAAACATTTATGCAGTGAGGCAGCCATTGAAAATTTTTCCATTATTTTGTCAGTATCATCATAATTCGTATTAATCTGTCATCGATGAAATACATTGAAAATAAATCTACACAAGTTATACAACCTTTTTAAGAGTTGCTGTGAGAGTGGTTTGATTTGAAATGGCTGGACAGTGCTCCCACTCACATAAAATCTTGCCTAAATTCCCAATAAAATAAAAACATATATTGATCTGATGTGAGATCGCACACATACAAATAGGTTTAGGGATGAATTGCTGATTTTCTGGAAACATGCATAATGATGTATGCATATACATGTTTTTTAAAAAAATGTTTATACCCCCCCCCAATACTTCCCTTACCCCCCATTTCAGAAGTGCGTGGGAACACTGGCTGGGGCTATCAGTCTAGTGGTGTAATAAGTTTTACGGTATCTCATACCTGACAAGGCCTCGGTTGCTTTCATTCCAAGTCTATCAACCATATACCTGTAAAAATATGAACATCAGTAAAACAAAAATAGACCAAAGATCAAGGATTTGAGTCTATAGACCATGTGACAAAGTGTTTTACTTAATATACAGTATCAATATACAATGTACACTCAAAATTCAAGTGATCAGGTTTATATTTCTCACTCTTATTGAAGAATGGATGCTGACACTTGACTCTAGTGGTACATATAAAGCATAATTCCCTCAACCCATAAATATCACAAAAATTAGATAATCAAACCTGGTTTTATATTTCAAACAACCAAACCTGGTTTTGTATTTAAGACAAACAAACCTGGTTTTATATTTCAAACAACCAAACCTGGTTTTGTATTTAAGACAAACAAACCTGGTTTTATATTTCAAACAACCAAACCTGGTTTTGTATTTAAGACAAACAAACCTGGTTTTATTTCTCAGACAATCAAACCTGGTTTCATATTTCAAACAACCAAACCTGGTTTTATATTTCAGACAATCAAACCTTGTTTTATATATTTACTGTACCCTTATGATTGAACTACAAGCTCTGAGGGCAGATCACCACTCCAAAATGACAAATTATAGGGCTGTGTATCCTGAGGGTAATGTTGACAAAATCGCAGTATAATTAGACTGATCAAAACTTTCTTTTTCCTTTTTTTTCACTGGAGTTTAACATCACACCAACAGCCAGGGTAATCAGGTGACTTTTCAGTGGATTACTCCTGGGTAAAACCATGTGAAATTTTATCCCAAGTGGGATTCAAACTCACAACAGACTAGTGACAGAAATCATAACCAGTCACTCACAGAAGCCCCTTAAAAATTTTACTGTGATGTCTGCTTCAATTAAAAAACATTAAACAATCATTGACAAATGTGCTACAGAACACTGAAACTTGTTAATTAATACATTCTGCTTCATTGAAATTTATGCTTTCCATCATTCTTTATTTTGATGGAAAATATTTTTGAAATACATTCGACTGTATTGCAGGCTGCCAATACAAACTCAGATGATATGGCTGTATATTGTTCTGAAAATAGTAATATATCAGTACATCACCAGAGTTTTTTTTTTCCTTCTATAGGAAGAGTCCTTTATAGGAGTCTTCACCTCAATAAAAATCTTTAAAATCATGCAGTTTTCCCCTATAATTCAGTTTACATCAAGTTTTTTCCCCCCTTTTGCAAATTATTGTGCATTTTTTTCCCAGAATTTAAGAAAAAGACTCCTCCCCCTGACCATCACAGCCCAACTATTATAGTACTCACCTACAAACAACGTAACCAGTCCTATTAACACCGTGGGTACAATGAACACCAACTAAACTATCTGAAAGCAAGCACATGTTCAATTATCACACGATTTATGAAAAACAAAAATAAGTATGACATACTAATTACATCCACATTAAATTAGAAACCCCAATTAATGAGAAGTGGCTTGGGGTTTGAATCAGACAGCTCAATTAATGAGAAGTGGCTTGGGGTTTGAACCAGTCAGCTCAATTAATGAGAAGTGGCTTGGGGTTTGAATCAGTCAGCTCAATTAATAAGAAGTGGCTTGGGGTTTGAATCAGTCAGCTCAATTAATGAGAAGTGGCTTGGGGTTTGAACCAGTCAGCTCAATTAATGAGAAGTGGCTTGGGGTTTGAATCAGTCAGCTCAATTAATGAGAAGTGGCTTGGGGTTTGAATCAGTCAGCTCAATTAATAAGAAGTGGCTGGGGGTTTGAACCTGTCAGCTCAATTAGTAGAATATTAAGCCTACAGACCTCCAATTTGCTGGTTGATTTGATCCCTGGCTGAGGTAGATGTTCACCATGACAATATGGATGAAGAAATTATGTCTATAGCTACATGTATTTGTCCTCATCCTTTGATTATTATGAGTAGAAGTAGGCCCTACCTTACAGAGAACAAGTTTAGTGCTGGTAAAGAATCAGGAAAACTGGGTAAGCCAACTGCCAACCAGTATAATAAATGACATACAGTTGAGCTAAAGGCATACCCCCCCCCCAAAAAAAAAAATATTGTGACAAATTATAACAGATATATCTATGAAATGCAGTTTTAGAGTACTTCATGGTTCCTAAAATATACCTTTTAGCTAACTAAATATTTCTGCGAGCATTTGTTCAATATGTACAAAATATTCTGTAGATATGCAGCAAAATGGAGTAAAAAATGCCAGAAGTGGTTTTACTGAGATCTGTAGCAAAGCTACAGGGGGGGGGACTAATTTTGAGGGGGTTCATTTCCATATTTACCTCTGGGAAACAAAAAAATGGAATGTTACTTTTTTAAACCAGCAAGTTGCAGGCTCAGTTTACCTTCATCAGACGTTTCCAAAAAATTGTCCACAGCTTCATAAAATCTGAAGTAACAGAATTATAGAATAATGAAATAAGTAAAAGTCATTTTCAGCAAGATGAACAACATCATATCAAACAACAGCCATAAACAATGGTGATATAGGACAGAACTTAAACACCATAATAAATATGCTTTCAAATATCATAAATGAAAAACAATTCAGCATTTCTGTTTTAGAATCAAGCATGATATGAATAAAGCATGACTGAAAACTTTATGTCCTATTTTTTCTGAAACATTTTATGATGAATGGAAAGATATATGATGATCAATTACATATCTGTTCAGAGAATTGTTAGGGATATATAAAAATTGCATTCATACATATTGCATTGTAAATAATTTTCTTTTCAATCATACATGTATTTTTTTTTCACTGGGGTTTAATACCACACCAACAGTCTGGGTCATTTGGTGACTTTTCAAGCTTTAAAAGTGGATGAACACCCTGGGTGTACAGCTGGGCAGAACCAACCAACTTCCATAAGCTAGATAGACAGCTTCATCACAAGTCACAAGTGGGATTTGAGTGGTGATAGGCTTGTGATTGCTAGTCTTAGACTATAACTACTCAACCAAAGACAACCCCCTCATTATCAATATTTAGTACTGTGCTTTCAGGTTTTTCACTAATCTCTTCTTCAATTTTCAGCCATAGTCAAGTGAAATATGTTCATAAATTTATGTATCATTCCTACAATTACAGTCAAGCCTGTTTTTGCGGTCACCTCTGAATAAAGACCAAACAGTGAATAAAGACCATTCTTTGAAAAACTGTTACTGATTATTTTAAACAAACTGACCTCCAAGTAAGGCCATCTGTCAATAAAGGCCATGTTTTGTCTTTCCAAAGGGACGCCTTTGATCGCAGTCTTGACAGTAAGAAAACATTTTGAGGTAAGCTTAATTTACACATACTTATCTAAAATATCCTGTGATGGTATCTCATGTCCGGGCACAAATATTTTTTCATACTGAATGCCTTGATCCATGAATTCTTTAGGATTGTAGTATTTCTTTGTGAAGGTGAGATCAATAATGAGGCCAATATTCAAGTCCTTCTCTTGTAATGATTGAATAAGCATAGATGGAGTAAACCTGAACAAAAATAACAATATGAGACTTAATTCTCTGAAACAGATTCTAAAACTCACAATGTTCAGTTAATTTTCAATAAACACTTAATACGAGAATCTTTGACAATTTTGTGCTTGTTCGAGACAGACTTTAAATTTCATGATCTTATGAGGTTAATTTTAAATCAAGACGCTAATTATATTCATAGGGTGAATTCTAGTTTTAATTAAGAGCCAATATGGTCACTTATTTACAGCAGGTTCTTAAAATATATCATTTATTGACCACCAATACATACCAGGATTTTCTCGGTGCATGTGAAAAGAAATTCTGAAAAATAAATCATGAATACATTTTATTATTCCTCATAGAGTAAACATCTGAATGTGCAAATTTTTATGTCCAATATAATTATTCCTAATCTGATTGAAATATATTGTCAAAACTGTGAACAAAGGCCACTAAACCAACAGGAAAATGTCCTTTAGGCAGAGAATTATTCTCTATTAATATATTAAAATACATGTACTTCAGTTTGTTCTGCTTTCGTGTGATATTGTCACTGGGTTTTGACGCTGTTCTTCAACAATTTTTCAGCCATTTACAGTGACAGGTTCACCAAACCATTTTTCCTGAACTGTGTACAAACCAGTACTAACTTACCCTCCAACAAAGAGTTGGCAACTTCTCCATATCAGGAGGATGTATTTTGTGTGGCTTTGTATGCACAGTGAATTTTAGTAACAAGAAGCTTACAATGACTTGCTGAGTGTCAGACTTACCAATCACTTAATTGATGCATCCAGCCTAATAATGTGAAGTTGATGAAGGTTTAAGAGAAAGGGGAAACACATGATTCACTTACACTTAAAATAATGAGAGGGAACATGTTTGCACAGGTTGATAGCCCTGAAGTACAGCTTATGTTAACTTTCTACCATAAATAATGCTATCTCCCATTTTACTTTGCAGCAATTCACATTGTTGGTGTAAGTAGTTAATCAAATATATTTTAAAATTTAAAAATGAATACCAAGTATGTGCAGAGAAAAACTTAAGGAAAATTTGTTTCACACAAAACTTCAGAATGTTGTTTTCAATAGCTGCAGTACATTCACAGTTAAAGAGCATACAATTTGAAAACATTTGTCACAGTAGAGGAATCAAGTATGATTTTTTTCAGATTTGTTACAATTTATAAGAGTGACATTCCAACCTGTTGTAGTGGAACTTTGAAAGCTATGAATCTTGTTCCAGGGATAACATCACCTATATTACTATAATCAAGCCACCTGTAAAACACAACATGTAATCAAATTTTAAAAATGACTCCTGTGTAATGATTACAGGTAATAAATAGATAATCATAATCATAGAAATTATTTGTCTCATAATTTTAACAAAGCTGTGAGTTCTCTTATACATACTCATAGTTGCAAAATATGCATTGTTGGTTTAAAAAATTCTATTGATAGTGATGATGGGTTTTCCATTCTATTTATAGACATTTTTCGAAAATTGAAGTATCAATTCAGCATATTTAACAAAGAAAAGAATAAAGCAAAAAAAATGTATCATCAATTTAAACACCCAAGTATAAACATAATACATTGTTATTATTATATACGCCCTCAAACTATAAATAACCAGGGGCTCTACAATATAATGTAGAGTCCCTGAAATAACTAAATCAGGAGTAAACGTGACCAAATGCAATTGACTGAAGTATTTCAATTAAGTATGTTGATTTCCATTCTTTAGTGAATGGTGAGAAAAGTATGTTATCCTGCTTATATTAAATGATTTTTTAAAAACATACACACATGTCTAAAATACACAAAAATATTTTGTAGAGTGATCTGGAAATATATTTAATCTTTTTTTATAGCTAAATTTAGACCAACTAATTTGTGAATATTTCAGCTGAAACAATAGATGTCTGTTAATGCGTGCATATCATTTTTATATATGACAGCCATTACACCCAAAATCTTGCCATTCACCGTTAGACATAAGATACTATCATAGAGCTGTATCCGAATCCAAGTATCCTAAAAACCACTCAACCAATTTGACATGGGAACTTACGGCGATACCCTATTTCTAAGTGTACACTGAAACATTAATAAAATGTGCATACCTATCTGGTAGTTTTGGCATGTTTTAAGAATAAAAGTTTTAAAGATTCGAGTGGAATGCAGAATGTAACACAATGTGACAACTTTCACTTTTGACCGGAAACGGATGTTTCTCTTATGATAGGACTATTCACTTATGATACGACTATTGTCCCAATATCGCTGTCGTCTCGAATGTGCTAAAATTTCGAAAGTTGATTGCAATCATTGATTCGGCGCTCTTAATTGTTACATGTGAACTAACATGATAACAGAATATTATATATTTGAAGTAGAATCATTATCAATTATTATTACAGTGTTTTAAGCATTAATTCCAAACATGTAATCTGGGACCAATTGTGTTTATTGGTCCCAGATGTAATGTAGAGTCCCTGCCCAATGATAGAATAGGAAAGATAGACAACTCGTACAAGTTCGCATTTTTACAGCAATTGTGAACACTCATCGATACTCAAATTTAGATATTTATTCAACATTTATGCTTTGTATCCACGAAACGATTACCAGTCTAGTTGTTTTGGAAACACGTTCATTTTTCTTTTATAAATTGGGAACCAACTTAATACATTATTAGAAACGCGCCTTTCAGTTTAAGATCAAGAATATATATATACGATCTAACCAGTTTAAATAGATCAACTATGTCACAACTAAGGTAAAATATGGACTTAGTCTTCGTTCACAATAGTCTTTTTCAGACGTTGGTTACAGCTTCAATTAAATGGTTAATTGTGTTTGATATTAAATTATTGGCCTTTAGATCCAGGCGATCACTTATCACAGGTGGATTATATAACAAAGGCAACGTACTCATTAATATACATGCAGAAAAATCTGAGAGGAAACAAATACATAGGGGTCGGTGTTTACGATAAACTTTTGTTATTTATCTTATTGTACTGTTATTTTTTTAAGTTTTGTGCGCTTGAACACACTCTGCTTCAACTCAAAAATCGCCCACGTCTGTATGTTAGTACCAGGTTCTAATTAAGGAATTAAGGGATTGGATCATGAGATTTGTCTGTTCAAAACCATAATTACCGACAGTCAAACTTTTACACCTAAACAAAGACCTGCATGTGTTTTAAAGGTGTTTGATTTAAACTTACATGTAATAAGTTTCGAATAATGAAAGCGTGTGAAATCATGTCTTGAATAAATTATTCAAACACGCAAACACACACACACACTTTATAAATAACCCATGGCCACTTAGAAAGTGAGTGAAATGAATGAATAATTTCACATCTTAGAAACCTCGAACCTTGAAACACAATTAATACTCATAAATCTATATTGTGATAATAAATCTGAAAATCAAGCGATTTTTCTAGAGCGATGTTTGACACATTCTTTGAAACGATCACAAAAAACACGAAATAATATTTCTTATCACAAAATCAAAAAGATTTTCACATTACGTCTAAAAATGTCACTGTAAGGACAACGTCGTGTATCGACTTAAGGCTGTGTTCAACGACTTTTCTCTAATCGAACCACCGATATACCTTGATCCTATTGAAATTTTGCAACTATCCTATTGTGCTACAAACAACCAGCAAATACTCTGTCAAAAATTGGTAATAACTTGTTGAAAAAATGTTGATTGAATTTCAATATAGCATGATATGTCGCAGTTAAACCTCGAAACCACGCTCTATATTTAGGATGTAATTATTTGTAAGGTAGATTATAAATTCTATTGAATATTGAGATCGATAGGGCGGTATTTTGCGTTGTTAACTTAAGGATTTAAAGTCCGTTTCTTGTACACACGAAATATTGAATTTTAGCCGAAGAGTTTACAATTTATTTGATCTGATAAGAAACCTGTGAACATGTTTATGAATAAAGTGTTGAGGACTTTATAAATTCAGGTATGTAACACTTTGTATATTGATTTTTATATAAATAAAAAACGTTTTTATTCGCCAAAATGTTGAAATATGTTAAAAAAATAAAATCTTGCTACAATGTCTTTAAAATTAAATAAAAGCGATTGTCAATGACAACAGCGGCTTCTTTCTTACAAAAATACAAAGTGAATAACTAAGTATACAAACAAACAACGTTAATCAATTTAAACCTTTGATGTAGATGTACATAGTTTTACTAAAATGTACACATGACTGCGTGTATTATTTAAATATCATAAACATCTTCATAAGAAAGTATATTTGAACCTCAAACGATTGGCAAATTGAAGTTTTGAAATGAACTACATCCAAATTCAAAATTCCGAAGTCGACATTCGATAGTTTTAAGCACAGGGTAAATATTTAATCATGGTTTATTTGCAGCCAAGTGTACAATACATTTTCTATGTCTGCAAAATGCAATACTTTTTAGATTCATTAAAATGTATAATTATGATTTTACATAAATTCGAACTTTCTGACGTATTTGTTGAAGTGTTTAGCCTCAACAAAGTATTTGATTTATATATTATTAAGTGGACAAAGTAATTAACTCTAAGCTTATTACTTTACTTTGCTTCAATGCGCTAAATATGATTTATTTCCATTACTTTTCGATTATACATGTACTTATTTGTAATTACTTAATTCATCACATATTTACATATTGGTTAAGTAAACTATCTAACTCCCATGCACATATTATTGTATGTATATATGTATATGTTATGACGATGGGCTGTTAGACATAAGTCGAAATAAAGTATTTGTTCCATTTTTTCCCATTCTTCTTTGCGTATCATGCAAGTATACATAGTTACTTCCGAGGTAACGAGGGACAGATTTGTGATAGATGGTTACTCAGGAGCCATGGTTAAGTTACTAGTATCTATCCGCCGTACGCGTCTGAAATTCTGATGATTAAATACCATAAAAACGTATATATAAGATCAGCACAAATTTGGAGATAGAGTGTAGCGTGGCTGTTGTGTTGATTACAAATACATACAAAACGATCAAATTCTAAAATGGTCTTACAATAAGTAGTTGACAAAAAGAAGGCAATTTATTTCCGATGATTTAAATTAAAAGACTCGTACCGATACAATCACGCAATTTTTTTTACGATCAAAATGTGGAAGAATTGTTCTCAAAAGGGCCACTCAAATACGTAAATTAAAACGTAAGGTAATGATATTATTGAAAAGAAGTCCTTTGGTTAAGAAACTCAAATTAGTTTAAACCTATATCCACGAATCCATTTTTTGTTTTTCAATTTCCAGCGAATACCATCCAAAAACAAAGAACACAATGGGCGGTGATATCATTTCAACCGTGATGCTGGGGCTGGCGATCTTCCTTGTGCTGTTTTTCAACATTTTCTTCCTAGTTGTATTCATCCGCCGGAAGCGACTACGCACGCCAAGGTCGGTACCAATCAGCATGCTTCTTCTACATCTTGCATTCATTGACTTCCTCGCCGCACTGGCATGGACACTATACACACTGTTGACTGCTATGAGCGGTGAATGGTTCATATCTGATGATGAGAGCGCACTTTCCAAAGGATTATGTAAACAACAAGTCTACATCATGATGTTTTGCAACATAATCACTGCGCATACACTTATGGCATTAATGTTCGAACGGTTTCTGTGGGTATTCAAACCGTCGAAACATCAAGAAATCGTATTTGATCTTGTAATTCTACTTTTCCTCTTAGCACTGTATGTGTTTGATGGCGGCATTGCAACATTCACATTGTGGGGATTCGGCGAAGCAAAATACTTCTCGGATCAAAACCAATGCGCCGTGGACTATTCACTATCAGAGTCACACTTGAACTTTACTTTCGCTATGCACTTTTGGATTCCTATTGGAGTTATCGTCGCATTATATATAGCTTTGTTAATCAGAGTCAAATTTCTTCAAAAGCGCCGGGTTGGGAACGGACCAATAGTACTGGAGGAAAATTTGAAAGCTGTTGGTGATTCTTATGCTGACAAGCTGAAGTTGCAGTATTCAAAATTTCAAGGCGCCGGCGCAAAATCGGTAAAGCCGAAAGTGAACGATACGAAAGAAGTTGACAATGCTGGTTACCAAAGTGACGACGATGACTTCAATTCTTCGGATGAAGAGAAAAGCAAAAATGATGAGTCTGGCGGAATGTCACGTGATTATGTCATGAAGAAGAAACAAAGACGACAAAAGAAAATGTACTTCCTGTCAAGATCCGACCTTCGTGAAGCGCACATGTATGCGTTGATATCTGCTGTTTACTTCGCCTGCTGGTTACCATACGTCGTGCGAAGCCTTATCTGGACATTTTACTACTATGAGATTACAGTAAGCACTTCAGTTACCATGGCAACCGTTTGTGCTTCTCATTTCTGCTCTTGTTTCAAAGTCCCGTTTTACCTTATGTCTGACAGAATACGAGGTGCCGTTAAGAAGACTCTTGGAATTAAGGGGAACCAGTCTAAGTTTGACACCATTAATGAGCAGAAGGAAGATGAACGTGAAGACACGACGGAACTGTAACATGTTGGGGATTAGATTAAAGGGTGAATTACATACGCAAAACCGTGTATATTGCCAACAAAAACGTTTTAAATGACGTCAGATGTACATAATATTCGCTGGTCGAAGTTCTGACGTGGGTAATGATATGAATAAAACAAACAGCATTTATCGTAAAGATAAAGTGGAAATACTGTTGTACTTTTCAGATATGTTCTTAAATTAATATATTTTACTGTTACGCAGAGGTAACTGATCTGTGATGCTAAAAGATGTCTGTGATTCCATTGTGATTATTTAACCATTCCAGCGACTAGGAATACTGTCATATACTATTCATTTGTACAACTTGGTTCTTTTGCGAACTCAATCTCTTGATTATACCTATATTGAATTAGACACGTGTTAAGTCATACTAGTAGAGTTATATCACTGATGTTTGTTGCAGTGAGTGAAATCTTTTGTATTTGTGAAAAACAGCTAACTGCAGCCGACTGGATTCAATCCCAGGGAAATAATCTGGTTTTAACATTATAAGCCAAGTTTGAAGGTCATGTCAAGGTTTACAACAAACAACTTTAACGCATAATAAGGTATAAAAAATTTAGACAAATTACAAAGTTTGTTAATATCATTATTGAGAATCTGTAGGGTCAAACATATGTGGGTTCTTTTGGTCTAAACTAAGTTCTGTCAAATGCAGCCTGGCTATTGGTCAATACAAAAATTTCATCATAAACAACCAGTGACTTAGGCTCAGTCAAATGGAGTCATACGATTGGTCAATAAGAAGGTATACCCATAAACTACCAATCAGCGAACGGGTTCTCTGACTCAAGGATCAAAGCACTATACTGGCTCAAAAATGGAGAACCTGACCAATAGTTATTGGCATAATGAAAATTAAATTGCTTAAACCATACAACTACTTACAAAATGTTCTGTCATCAAAGGATGTTTTATAATAAACCAAATCAACTTTTATATTCTTAAAGTTTTTATTTTCCAAAATCATTCACCAATATCAACATAATTCATAATATCATTGTAACAGGTGCAAACAGTATACAACATGACACCCCTCAAGATATCCACAGTAATTAATGCATAAAATTAAATCATGGGACCATCATCTGTGCTTGAGATATTGAGATAACAATGTCCCTATTAAACATGTAAAATCATACATAACCAAGAACATAAATTAACACAGACTTCAAAAACTTGAGATAAGTCGTGTGTTTTTGATATCAACACCCAAAGTAAGTTTTATTGTATTATTACTACATGCATTATTTTCATTATTTTCAAAAATAATGCATAATTTTTTAATCACAAAAAATTGAGATTCGGAGTCAGAGACCAATCTCAAGTGTTATCTCAAGTTCTAATACGTAAGACCTGGGCTTTAGTTGTTATTGCCTCCACCAATCAAAATTAAGATAAAAATCCAAACAGTTTCAAATATCAAAACTTTGATATTAAATTCATACTTCCAGAAGTGTAAATATTAAGCAACAACCACACATGAACATATGTTAAAATTATATTTGAGTATAATCACAGTATAAGAGATTTTTGAAACAGGAACCAGACTGACTTGATTTTATATGAGAATTGGAAAGAATCTCAAAATGGTTCCAGGCCTGGATTCCTATAGGAGTAACAAAATTCACAACATTTTTGTTATCTTTTTTTGTTTGATTTTATATTGCTCAACGGTTTTCGCTTCTTTGAGAATGTTGCCATTATCGGAACATGGTCTGATGCTGCTTGAACCCTGAAACATGAAAAGGTACAAAATCAGTAATAGATAAAGTTTTACAAAATTTAACAATACTTAAAGCTAGAGACCTTCTTTTTCAACTAAAGATATCATTCTCAATGGCTCAATGCAGGCATAAACACAGACTGATTTGCAAGGCAATGAATGAATTAATGGTACAAGTACTAAAAGTCTTTAAGTAAACAGAACTTTGTGCAGAAATATACAAATGATAACATTGTGTACCAATGTTTTGTGATTTGAACAGAAAATTGCTTGACACATCACAAGTATTTTTATAAAATTGATAATGACAAACTGAAATGATTTTGATGGGGGAGTCAAAGTTGTACCACAGGTTGATTAAGGGTGAATCAAAATGACATAACCAACAAATACACAAAACATGAACTTCTTAATATAAGAGACAGTAAAATGAAATATGGACTCTATACACAGATGGCTGTAATTCCGAGGTTTATTTAATCTACTCTATCAATAAATGAGGGTTACAGTTACCACTGTCTGATGGTGGTTTCCTTTCACAAATGGCCATAACCTCAGATTTAACATTACTTAAATCATACATACCCTCTCGTGCCATCATCGATGACAGAGCAATTTTCTATCACACAGCAATCTTCCCCGGATTTGAAAAGAATGTAATCAATCTAAAAAAAACCAAATACAAATGTACATTTAATTAGTGCAATTAGAATATACAGTAAAACCTCATTATCTCGAGGAGTCATCGGAACAGACTAAATGCTAAAGATAAGTGTAGTTCTTGTAAAAACAAGGTACAATGTATTTGTTTGTTTAAAATTATACACAACTTGTCCAATAACTAAAAAAAATGACGGGACCTTAAAAATCCTCAAAAAAAGTTGGGTGCTCATGATATCGATACTCATAATAACAAAGTTTTACTGTATATTGACAAAATGTACATCATAAGCTATTCATTAATGAAACATTCTTCTCTTTGGTTCATTTTAAGCCTAGAATCAACCAATCAAGTATTAGAGATTTTCTAAAAGATGATGCATACTTAAAATATCAAACACAGAAGAATCAACAGGTTAGCGTGACTTAAAATATAAGAAAATCGTAGAGATCAGAATGAATGAAGCCAAACGGAGAGAATATTTCAGGTAAATCATAGAACACTTCCCGACCTTATATCTTACCCTTTTTGTAAGATTTCTCTCTAAAGCACTGAAAGTAAAACCATCTTGGTCCTGATTTTTTAAACTTGCCCAAACATCAACCAATTGTGACTGATCAGCATGTGGAAAATGTTCTTTACCAATCACATATCTGAAAACAATATAACACATTTATACTAAACAACTTCATTCATCATTATTGTAAGCATGATGTGAATGCTTTGCATTTATAAGTGGTTGAGATAGAAAATGCCAAAACAGTTGGGTGTGGGATCTTATGAGTTGGTTGCATAACTACAAACCTACAATTTTTTTTATTTTGATATTAATTAATCATCCGGATTTCTCTTAAACTTTTGCTGAAACAAATAATTTAGATTTCAATCAGCCACATCGACTCTAGGATGCTATGTACATAGTTGACAGTATATGCAAAACTGAGTAAGTATCTGTGTATATGTATAGGACAAGAATGTGGTCTGTCTCGAACACAAAACTTTGATACAAGCAAATTCAAAAGTTTTCTGCTGAAATTAGAGTACTAAACAAAGTTATGATTGGAATTAAATACAAAAACTTACTGCTAGCTTACCATCAGAAAATGTGTCATAATAACATTCATAGCACTAATGACATCATGCAGCTAATTCAACTGCAAACTATCTTAAGTTTTCCTACTAACCTATTGCGTTACCATGACAACAGCCTGCTGTTTCACCATGGAAAGTAAACAAAAATAAACACAGCATTTACCTCATTGCCTTCTCCATAGGTTCTGCATTGAAATCTCCCAGAATAATAGCTGGTCCCTTGAGAGATTTGACATGTTTCCAAATCTGAACCACCGACTGCTCCCTAGCCTCATGACTGAGAGATAGATGTGTTGTCAAAACATTTAACTAAAATAAGGTAAAACAAAACCAACTATAATTTTTATAAATAAAAATAGATAAAAGAATTATTGATTCAAACTGGTTCCTTTCTCCACTGAAATTCGAATTATATAATCCTGCTATACCATTAGAATAACACGAGAACTGATCTTTCATTTAACAACAGTCAATGTGTCTGTGTATGAAAAATCATCAAGTGTCAGACACAGTCATAATTATAACCCATATAAATTATTTCAATTATGTTCATACATTTAACTTATGCATAATGCCAGCATAACCTATTCTAATATTTTATCTGAACATATTTAATGAACAATTAAAACTAGCAAACAGCTTTCAGCTATAAAATGATAACAGGGCTTTTTTTCACATGTAGGGGAAGGAGCCTTTTTCTAAATTTTGAAGAAAAAATAACACAGTATAGGGCAAGAGAAAAAATTGATATGAACTGAATTTTAGGGAAAACTGCATGATTTTAAAGATTTTTCCTGAGGGGAAGACACCTTTAAATGACTCCTACTATAGAAGGAAAAAAGACCCGAATAACCATATCAAAACAGAAATATAAAATATCCTACTTTTCCAAAGGATGGTATGAACACTTCAGCATGAAGTAACACCCTCTGATGAGTATCTGCGCTGTTACTTCTGTTTCTGGAATACAATGTTAAAATGCCATAAATCATTACCCATACAATCACTGACTAGTTTAATTTCATCAATACTAAAAACTACACTTGCAGTAGCCATAAAATGAGCTAAATCAAGTAATAAAGGACTGATCTGTGTAGAAACCTCGGGGAACTGAATATAACAATAGAAAATAGAGCATATCTTTTACAAACAAAATCTACAAAAAAAACAGTTGTAACATGTTGCATGAAAAATGGTTGAGACAAACATTAACATACCAGTAGTCAAATTTTGGTAAATAAATGAGCAAAAGGAGCTGAACTGAACAAAAGAATCAAGCTAAACTAAGCAAAGGTAGCTAAACTGAATGAAAGAGCTCTAAAAATGTTTATATCTAATAATTAATTAATAACTTAATATATACTTACATAAATAACATAATACAATCATGTGACAGAATGGGGAACTTCGACATTATGGCAACACCTTCCTCCGTGCGGCCATCTTCTAGTGTATTAGGTTGCATTTGAGCTGGTTGATAAACATACTAAAAACATAAAAATAACCATGACAACAAGAAATGTGTAACAAAAAAAATGAGTGGTCATGGTCTCTGTAATCACCAGCCCTTAACTACTGTGAGTTTGAAAAAATCACTTAAAACAAGTCCTTAGTCATGTGGTTGAAATAAAATAAGTTTGAAATAAGCAGTGCTATATTGTATTGCCATTTTCATGAAATTTAAACACTTACAAAGGACACTAAACCTTACCTGGTATTGAGGCAACCATTCAGAGAGTGTGTGCATCTGATTTGGCCCCAAATCTTCCCCTTTTAATTGTTCATACCTCACTTCCTGTAAAGCTATAATGTCTGGGTCAGCTTTTAGTATACTCTAAAACATACAAGTAAAAAGTCAGAATTATCAGTTAACCATCAAAGCCACAGTTTGGCTTTGAAACAGATCTAAATTCAAGCATTCATAAAATTTGTTCCAAAAAGAAAAGAAGGGGTAGGTAAAAGAAAGACCCATATGAACATTATATGAACTAAATTACATGATTTTAGGTCTTCACGCAAAATTTTAATACCATCTAACAATTGAAAGCCACAAATACTCTAGCTATAATCGACAAAACAGTCTTTAAATTAGCAAATTTGGCCAAATTTCATCCTCCATAATCTTGTTAATCTGGTGACTAAAACGTTCTCTGAATGTTCCATACAGACTGAAGGCTAATAAGGCCAGACCAAATTATTCATGTTTCCATTTTTTTTCTAAGCACAGCTTTTGTACTTTTGAAGCACAATTCTTCCCCAAATATTTTTTAATACTACAATTGGTTGAAAATGTTTTTTGGTTTAGTCGTTAGAAACTTTATGGTCAATTTCAAAAAATAGGGTCAGTCATGATAATTTTTTTCTGGTCAAATGCATAGTGAAACTGGAACCAAACTTTATATGTCCAATACTAAATTATAATAACCAAATTAGATTTTTGAAATTACATACCTTTTTAAGACGATGCATTCTCTGTGTATAGCCACCATGTTTTCTTGATTTTGAGTTAAAATTCCATATATTATATACCATAACTGTAAATGACTCAATTCCAGCATCTTTGTCCATCAATTTATCATCATTATCTATCAAGCTGACTTTATTTCCACTTGAGTCATATAAAGTAAAACTTAATTTATCTCCATTTTCCACATCAAAGTCAAGATCTTTTTTGGGGTATGAATATTGCCCAACCTGTTCATTATTTTCAGTGATAAATTTGAAATAACTACCCCCCGGTTTGGGGAATATAAATTGTGAATAAGTAGATTTATCTTTATTAGTAGAATTCAAACTTTTTAAAAAATAAGTATGCATATAAATATTAAAATCATTCTTTGGGTATTCAGACACAGTGAAATTATGGGTAAATAAAATATTGCTCTGTCTCCATGACAATACAAATTTGTAAACACTGCCAAGGGTAATAAAGCTTGTTATTCCATATTGATGCCCAGTTCTGTCTCTCACTAAGTCATCGAAGTATAATGGCTCGACCATATCATGAGTATAAACCAATGTCTGAAATGCACAGAAATGTTGAAGTCAGCTGTGTCAGACTTGATGATTCATTTTTTATTGCATAGTTCAATGTTTCGTTAAAGTACAAGCAAAACTTCTTAAATCATTGCACACTACGAGAAAAATACTCAGCATGGGGTAACAACTTAACAAATTGTTAGACAAATGAGACAATGTATGTTGTGAACATGAAGGAAAATTTATTGTACTGGAGATAGATTTGCTTAAATTAGATATGAATGATCAGTCAGCTCTTAGGAAGAATGATATCTTTTATTCAAAGTTTCCAATCTTTTAATGCAATCACAAATGACAAGAGTTGCTGGATCAAGAAAAAAGAAAATGAATTCTGTCTACTCAATCTAAAGTCAGCCATAGATTATTCTGATAATGCCATATTTGTAACTTCGTTTTTCACTACTTCAATTAATTTGGAGTTAAAGTTAAAGCCAAAATTTAACCATATCTAAGACTGGGGCAAATTAGGATTCCTATCTTTTAGGACAGGACAACTAAGCAACAAATGAAACTGGCCAGTATTACATATATACATTCAAATACAATGCACCAGTTGGTATTCATTATGTTAAACTGTGAAACAAGTCCGTGCTATAATCAATTGTCACACATATTCATGTTCTACCATCAATCATGATCAATGCAATATGTTGAAAATCATTTTTAAGTGTTTATAAAGGCAAGCTTTTTGGGGTTGTTGTGTTAACATAGTCTGTAAAATAGATAGATTTACAATGTTTAGACCTTGCAACAATAGCAGCACATGCTTAATCCTCACTTTGACTTTTAAAAAATCTGTAAAAAGTGATAAATTCACCATTTTTCTAAGATGAGACACATCAGGTGATGTTGAATTCTGTGATGATGGGACACTCCAAGCATGTCTCTTCAAAGCGTACAACCTGGCATGCTGTTATAATAAAAGTTAAAGATACAAAAATGTATTTCTAACAAGTGTGTCAACGAAATAACAACCAACAGAATAATCAAGTTTAATCCATAAAAAACTACATGGATCATGTCCAGATCAAATTTAATTTTTTATCTATTGATTAAGAACATAACATATTCGGCTTTTTTTCACAGGTAGAGGAAGGGACCTTTCTTTAATTTGGGGAAAAATAACACCATACTTTAGCAAAATGGGGAAGAAAAAGGTTGATGTAAACTGAATTTTAGGAGATAACTGCATGATTTTGATGATTTTATTTGAGGGGAAGATGCCTATAAATGGCCTCTGCTACAGAAGAAGGAAAAAAAAACTGTCATAAAAGTTACTACAATGCAAGTGAAAATCCCCTTCAATGAAAAATGAATGAAATTATACTGTATACGAAAAACCAGCAAGAAATATGTAGAGCATCTAGATTCCCGTGAAATGAGAAAGCATCATCAAGTCCTGTTTAAAGTTTACACCTCATCCAAGATACAACCAGTAACTGCCCCATATCAATTCTGAACTCATACTGACCTCGATTACTTTCTTTACATTAGGATCTGTATGTGCAGCAACTATCTCCTGTCTTAGTACATTGCCAAACTCTTGATGGAAAATACCTGAAAAAAGTTAAACTAACACTTATAACACATGCGACTTACTTTCTATAACAACTAATATACATTGTGTGAGTGTGGAGTTTGTTAAGATTTTCACTCCTGGCTATAAATCTAAGTAACTAACTAACTACCAGTGAGTAAACATCAATGCTGCCATCAAAGGCAGGAAAAATAGTACCTAGAAATGCAAGCTTCCAGCAACTGTTGGAAGACTTGTAAGATATTTGGTCAGGCAAAGTCTAGAATTTCTGTCTGAGTCTGACCGTATGAAAGTTTGTCTGACCAAATATATTAAACATGTATATTAATGTTGTGAATCGTGCCTAAGTGCCAGACACCTGGTTCAGTCCTTGACATGTCCGACAATTTTTGGGAAGCCTGGAAATGAATCAGGAGTCAATATGATTATGAATCTATAAAACAACACAATTATGGCCCTTCAGACTTCATTAATGAAATCAATCAACCACAAAGCTCAATAAGCAGGGCAAATACATACCATGTAAAATCCCTGAGTATTATTAAAAACTTACACAGCTAAGAAAACATTTTCTGATTTAACTAATTAACATAACACGCCAGAA
The DNA here is from genome assembly GCA_008271625.1 of Lutraria rhynchaena. Taxonomy (NCBI): domain Eukaryota; kingdom Metazoa; phylum Mollusca; class Bivalvia; order Venerida; family Mactridae; genus Lutraria; species Lutraria rhynchaena. The sequence continues at coordinate 173,714 of VIBL01000127.1, forward strand.
ATCTATTGCAGTTTTCATTATTTTTTTCTGTATTCTAAATTTTAACTTAGTCCAGTCAATGTGACTATTCATAATCACGAGACATTTTTCAAACGATTCTCATCGAGCAAAGGCCAGAGGATGGTCACATATTAAACTTAAAAAATCATCTAAAATTTCAGACTGTATCCGAAATTTTACTTATCCGAATTATATATAGATACGTAAATAATATTTCTCTCACCTTTGCAAGGATGAAATAAAACCAGACAATAGCAGATCGCTACATATATTGGTATATGAATCTCCTGTACCATTATTGTCTTCAAAAATGATTACATCACATACAAATCGACAAATATCGGCCAACAACGTATCATCTCCTTAAGAGCGAGGGGAACCCGGAGAACACTTTTTCCGAAAACGAAAGTGGAATTCGCGCATGCGTTGTCAAACTGCGACTTAGGAAAATCAGAACTGGACATTGATGGGGCGTAAATGCATCTGAAAAAAATATATTTCCGCTCAGTGTTACGCAGAATTATGTAAGTAGATTATTGTTACATATTTAGTGTGTGTGCAAATTTCATTGACTCGTTATGTGTTGCTAAATATACATAATTAAATAGTTGTGAAATCATTACTCCACTTTTCGCCTACTTTCGGTTTGAAATTTATTGATATTACTTCTAATTATTCATAAAAACCAAAAAGTGTACATTTGTTTGTGATAGATTACAAAAATTCAACCGTTTATTCCCTCAAATAGGGTCTGACTCGTGTTTTGATAGTATTTTTGCAGACCCTACTTTCGTTTTCGATTCCTTGATTTGGCGATTTTTTTTAAAAAAAAAACTTGGTTAAAAAAAACAAGAATAAAAACGCCATTCGTTAGGATTGGAGTAATTTAATAATTGTGTATCACTTTTATCAAGCGTATGATTTGCATAATTTGATTTGATTTTGTAAGATAAATATTATTCTGTTGTTAATGGTATAAATGAGCAGCTTTTACTGCATAAATTATATCAATAACAAACAGATATCAATACTACATACATCTCATTCTTTTGAGGCAGTCTACAACTTTATGATATTTGTTCTGGTACCAAGATTAAAAAGCAGGAAAATACCTCTATGTCTATCATTAATTAATCCATATCACCCCCTCATCTATTTGCTTCAAAGCCTGAACACTTTCTACATTGATATTAATCAGATATACATTATGAATACAGTCAACTCTGTGCCATAGTCCATCACTGGTAGAGAAGGATTTTGTAATTATGACAAATTTGGAGTTTTTTTTGGGGGGGGGGTCTGTTTTATTTATAATTGTATGTTAAAGGGTGACTGTTGTTCATATTGTGACAGTTATTTACAGGTGATCTTTAACTCAGGTTTGACTTATGTTATTCACATTTATATAGAAAGTTGCAATTCTACAACTGTTCAGTCTTGTATCGGTCCAGATACATATTTTTACTTAGAAATATAAGCACATGGTTATATTTACATTTAAAATTGTTTGGGGTCAAACAACTTCCTGGTTTGATATTTGCCGCAGAAACCTAACTCTCAAAGGTGGCTTTGCCTTGAATATATTTGAAATTAATGAAAACTGTGTAGATAATGATTATATTTTTACTTACCTACCTATGTACTTAAATTCAAATAGTCATTACATTGTGTATCATGAACAGCCATCTTCTTATTGATAGTGCAAATGAGTTCATTGGCATGTAATTTAGTCATGTACAATATGTAATCATATTCAGGTCTGTAATTATTCATTTATCTGAATATCTATTCATAACTGACAATGGTTTCATGACATAGGAAATTTTATTGTCATAAAATGTTTATTTAAACTAAACTTTTTTATCAGCCCAGTCATCAACTATCTGTCCCATTTACTGTATTTATAGTCCTTGTCTCGATAAGATGATATCATTGATGTATTACTGTATATTATTTACAACAATGTCAAGGGTGTAGCTAGTCCTTTATTCATGTTTTTTTTTGTTTTTATGTGACTTATTGTCACCGGGGTTTATCGCCGTTTTTCAACAATTTTTCAGTTATATACGGCGACTGGTTCACCTAACCAGTTTTCCTGAACTGTATACTAACCAGTACTAACTTACCCTTGGTATTGTTAAAAATACCCCTCAAATATGAAAATCTCTTAAGTAACACATTTAAAAGTTGTTACACCTTTTTTTATTTTTCATTTAACTGACCCTCCTCCAAAAAAGCCTGATTTCAGAAACAAAATAAAATTGAGAATCCCAAATTTCTTTTTTCCCTCTGCTCTCGGTGAATTACATTTTTGGAAAGAAATTGTCGTGATCATAATAATCTTTATGAAGATACCAAAAAGTTTGCACAAAGCACAGAGACTAGGTTCAAGTATAAGCCCATACATTTAGCTTAATGAGATGAATGCTATTTTTCTACTATGAGAACTCCACTTTGTTATTTTGGACCCTGTACATGGCACATGTTCTCTTTAATGATGTGGTTTGGTTGAAGACATTACCGGTATGTCTAATGCTATTCGTCTTCACCTTCTCCTTCACAAGAACAAGTGGTTCATGTGGAGAAGTTGGCAATTTACTTGCTAAGAACGAGGTAGGTACTGGCTCAGAACCATGGAACATTAGTGAAGGTAACTGCCTACAGGTATATACAGTCATACCTGTGTTTGATGCCACCTCTGAATAAAGACCACCCTGTGAATAAATACCATTCTTTGAAAATCATCAATGATTGTTTAGAACAAACTGACCTCCAAATAAAGGCCAACTATCAATAAAGGCCACATTTTGTCTTTCCTAAGGGTGGCCTTTGTTCACAGGTTTGACTATTATATAATATAACTGAATTCCATTGAAAATAGGTTTTAATCTGAAAAATGGACTATAATTTATGTCTTAAGTTTACAATTATAAGGTTTGTGTTTATGCATTTGTGTCAACTATAACAACCTCATGACTGACTTTAAATAGATTTTTATACCCCCCCTCCCCCCGTGTTTGATTAGGTGAAATTTTTCAATGCCTGTTGGTGTTCATCTGCATGAATTTGTTTTTAAATTTGTTTTGTAAAAACCAATCTTGCGCAATATGTTTTTTTAAGAATCACAGCTATAAATATCCCTCAGATTTAAACATTAATATTGAATTGATTTATACTGTTTACTGTTTTTGTGTTATATGTATTTAATTGATCATTATGTATTGTACTGATATTTATTTCCCTGTTGATTTAATATAGTGTATTTATGATTTAATAAGTGGCTAATTGCCAAAGGTCGTCCTGGAAAATAGTTGATATTGCATATGTGTAATATCATTTAATGAGGTAAGGTTCATAATATGAGACTTCAAGGTCTTTTTTTTAAAAGAAAATGTTGGACGTTAAACATATATGGAGCTTGATATTACTACTTTAGATAGAATGTACAGTGGAAATCCTCTAGATTGGTTCCTAAGTAAACCATTTTCCCCTCTAAATCGGCCAAATGTTCTGGTCCTGATTTCATTGCTATATAATTCAAATATTCCCTTTAAACTGGCATCCTCTCTAAACCAGTCAAATGACCTTAGCTAGTAGAAAATAATGCTAAATTCGAACCCTGTATCGCAGGTCTGTCTGAATAAGAACTATTAAGTATGGGTTGTCAGAACACAAATCCAAGACCATAGGGTTGGTCATTAGGTATTAGATACGGTGACTTAGGTTATAAGAGCTTATGACCTCTGGTTCCATTCAGCCTGACCTTGAACCTATGACCTTTAAGTCTGGTCAGACTAAATAAAAACCTATGACCTTTAAGTCTGGTCAGACTAAATAAAAACCTATGACCTTTAAGTCTGGTCAGACTAAATAAAAACCTATGACCTTTAAGTCTAGTCAGACTAAATAAAAACCTATGACCTTTAAGTCTAGTCAGACTAAATAAAAACCTATGACCTTTAAGTCTAGTCAGACTAAATAAAAACCTATGACCTTTAAGTCTGGTCAGACTAAATAAAAACCTATGACCTTTAAGTCTGGTCAGACTAAATAAAAACCTATGACCTTTAAGTCTGGTCAGACTAAATAAAAACCTATGACCTTTAAGTCTGGTCAGACTAAATAAAAACCTATGACCTTTAAGTCTGGTCAGACTAAATAAAAACCTATGACCTTTAAGTCTGGTCAGACTAAATAAAAACCTATGAACTCAGGCTTGGGTCAGTCTGAATTAGAGCCTTTGACATCTTGCTTAGTTCAGTCAGGTTCTTCACTACTAGTCCATGATTTTTCTTTGTCTGTTTCGTTTTATTTCCCTCCTTTGAAATAAAACTTAACTACATGTATATAAAAATTATCTCTAGTTAGACTTTGAACTTACTATATTATCAATGTTGTTTGCTGTTTTTATCTATTTCTTTAAAACGCTGTTTTCAACCTAATTATATAGGCACATGATTTAGGTCAATTAATTTTTGTTTTATTTTGATAGTTTTATACTGATAATAGAACATGTCAGGCCTTTTTTGTGTCATTTTTGGAGCCAGTATTTGGCCCCATTCCCTGAGTAAAAAAGTATAAAGTCCCCCCCCCCGAAAGAGAAAAAATTCCCCATGATTGAAAAAAAAATAAAAAAGGTTCTGTCATCATAATATATACTGAAAACTATTTTTTCCATGCAATTATCATATATCAAGTTGTATTAAGTGTTCTGGTAAATATAGAATGGTTTAGACTTAACTTTGTATTTTGGTTGTTCATGATTATAAGCCTTTGGTAATTCCCCAGTTTGGTGCTTCACTACGCAAATTTCCCCTATTAAGGGGACCTGATACCTGTTCTCGAAAACCATAAAAGAAGCCTGGTGTCTGTTAACCATACATTCTACTTATCAGGCTAAATAGGGGGGCTTCCATTCTGCAGTGAATGCTAACAAAATCACCAAAACATTGAATTTATGACTGTCTTACGATACACACAAATCGATTTTTGATATCATACATAGTTTATCACTGTCAATTTATATATGTGTGGATCAATGCTGTACACAGTCATGGTCAAATCATTGTTGTATTTATATGTTCAAAAAAAGCTCCGTGTATAATTCAGATACAAGAATTGTCATTTGCGTTTGTATCTTATTTAAACTAAATAACATCAACATTCGTTTAATGCATCTTATCTATTATATTGATAGTTTATTTTTAGACTTGCAAGTTCACTTGCAAGCATATATTGTGATTTATATTTATTCAATTTCATTGTTTATGTTTTTTTTATTTTACAGAAATCAATTATAGCATAATAATAAGACAAAGACAATAGTTAGATCTCATTTTCTTTTTATGGAGAGTTTTATCTATTAATTGAATACAATTAAACGTTTTGTGAACAAACTTGAGGTTTTGAAGGGATTACTGTTCAATCATAGAAAAGATAATATTGAGTTGCTGAAAACATCTCAGTATTTATAATGTTTGTGCTTATCACAATATACCAGAAGTCCAATAAAGCCTAACATCTATTTATGCTGCTTTTCTTTTTACTTCAGTGAGAATGAAAAATGGCAGATTCTGCTTCTGCAAAACCGACAAATAATTCAAGTGATGAATTTGAATATTCATCAGAAGATGAGATAAACCCAAAGTCTATGTTTGATATAACAAAGCGAGGTCATATTCCAGGACAATATAAAAGGGATCCTGATGCAAAAGAAGAACAGGAACAAAAGAGCAATGTCGGAGGAGATGAACAAGAAAGTGAAAAACAAAAAACTGTGTCATCCATTGTAGACAGTGGTATATTTGGAAAGTCTATGGTTGTAATACCATCTGTATCAGAAGATGATTTGGCAAATTGTAGCAAGGAAACAAAATCACCCCCTCCAGTGGCTCCTAAACCAGTAGCTCCAAAACCAGTAACTATGCAGCCAGTTGATACTTCCTTATCATCTCAACTAAGTGATGGTCCTCCTACACCAAAACCTAGAAGAAGGCAAATGTTATCAATGTCTGGTATTGATGGAAACAAGCCAAGGCCAGTCCCTAAACCAAGGAGTAGAGGTTGTGTGAAGAAAACTGGGGATAATAAAGAACTGTCAAATGATGATGATGATGCTGATAAAGGTGATGGAAATAAAGACAGATCAGTTGTGTTTGAGTTTGATGTTGGTAACAGAGACCTTGCATTTGTGAATGATGCAAATGATAGTGACAAGTTGAAGGAATTGGAAGACACTGAATTTGCAGTGAGTGATTCACTAATGATTGGTGTTGACAGAGATGTGAAGGTCAAAACAACTGTGGAAATGGAAGATATTAATATTGAGATCAATGTAAAAGAGCCTTCAAATGATGAAAATGTTGCTGACAAAGATGACAGTAAACCTGGTTTGAGTGGTTCTAGTGATAATACCAAAGTGAACATAGTGAATGAATATGAATGTGGTGTGAGTGATTCCTTGATGCCTGATGTGGAGAGGGGCACAGAAACAGAATCACATGTCAGAAACACTGGAAATGAAATAGAGAAGTTGGAGACAGTAGAAGGTAAAGATCACATTGAACAAAAAGAGACAGATAAAGAACCTGAGGATGATGGAAACCATGCCAAAAAATTAGATTATGGAACCAAAACTGCTGCAGCTGTAAGTGATTTTGATGTAAATATCAATGAAATGAATGAAGATGAATATTCAGTCAGTGATTCCATTAGGGTTATCACATTAGAGGATAGCAGAACTAATACTAGCGAACAAATATTTGATCCTGCAGAATTTGTTGATGGTAATGAAACAACAGTCAAACCCTGTAACGACACCACAAGTTCATTTGCTGTCACGGAAAATGTCATGCCTGGTGAAATTGAGAAAAATAACAGGAACAATCCTCCTGCATCTTTTGAGGACGCTGCTGAAAATTCTGATGATTTAAGTGATTCAACTGACTCATTTAAGTCTCTAGAAAGTAATCCATCAACAGAAGTGGAAATATTTGAAAATTCAAGCTCTGAAGTTAAGTTCAAAGATGAATCATATGAGAAACCTGTTGATTATGATTCCAACAAGTCGGATGGGGAGGCTGCTGGTCCTGAAGTACAGATCAATTCTTCCCCTCATGAAATGGCTGAGTCTTTCGAGAATTTGAATTTGGAAGAGTCCATTGTGGTCATACAGAGTGGATCATTTAGTAATGACATTGGACATGTTGGGTATAAAAGTATTGATAGTGCTGTTACAAGTGGAGATCTTCAAAGTTTTTCAACATCTGAGAGAACAAGTTCTGAAGGTGCAAACAATTCAAGTTTCGATATTCTTTCACAATCAGGGACTTCAGAAAATTTCGAAGAAGTGTTTGGGGATAGTGGAGTTAAAGTTGTAAAAGCTTCTGATGCTGGTAATAAAGCTATTACAGAACAAGATACAGAAACTGTAGACGTTCTTAAACGTAATGATGATGTTAATGATGTTGAAAATGAACAAGAAAATATGGAAAAAACAGGTATGGTATCTCATGGATCAACTAAAGACAGTGATGAATGTCAGCAGTCAGTAAATGAAGCAGCTCCCCCACCAATCATGCCTAAATCAGAAGTTGTTTTAGAGAGTCTTAAAATTTTTACCTCTGAACACAAAGAGGTGGATTCAAGATACGCATCTCAACAAACAAGTACAAAAGATGAAGAAACCACAGAGACACAGCCATTTCTTCCTCCTCGTAGGCCTAATTCTGATGGTGTTTTTGAAAGTTGGCGAGGTTCCCAATCTACTGAACCTGAAACCTCAAATATAGATTATTCCCATCATCAATCGGACACTCATGGAAACCAAACAAATTATGCAAAGCATAGTTTTGAAGGAAGTACACCTAGGTATCCAGAGCAGTTTGATCAAGCCCATTACCACCAAGGAATGCCACAACAGCTGCCTTTTCAGCAGCCACTTACGTATGTAGATGCTAAAGGACAGCATTGGCCAATGTATCAACGTATGCAAGGCAGTCCAGCTTTCTTTCAACATCATCCAAATGCTCCTTTCCAGCAGCATCAACCGTACTGGCCATATCAATCTGCAGGAGGATACATGCCTCAGCCAATGTATGATAATGTAAATGAATCACAATGTAATACTCATATGCGTAGACCTGCTGATCGCAGTAATTCCCCTTACAGTACACCTGGGGATGTTTCGAGTGACAGTGTGCCAAGACGTGAAACCGATCCATCTCGTTCCAAACGAACTTCCACAACAAAGACACCACAGGATGTTTCATCTGACAAAGTACCGAAGAGTGAAACAGATTCACCTAGTTCAAAGTCAGCTTCCTCAAAGACACCTTCCAGTCATCCAAAACCATCTGCCAGAAAGAACAAACCCAGCAACAGGCAGGAGAAGAATGTTGAACATGTATATGATACACCAAAATCTACCAGTAAGAGAAGCTTCCTTTCTTTATCTGGGGTTTAATGTTACACCATTAGCTAGGGTCATTTGGTGATTTTTCCAGCTTTTCTTGTAGAGGAGGAACCCAGGTGTACACCTGGATAGAATCACTAACTTTCTGTAAGCTCACTGGACAGCTTCCTCACACTTGAAATTTGTCTGGCTCTGGGTGGTATTCAAACTTACAGTGGTGAAGGGCAGTGACTACTAGCCAGAGACCATAGCCACTCAGTCATAGTCCTCTCCCATAGAGAAACTTTTTTATAATTTTCTTTATCTGTTTTTATATATTTGTTCATACATGCATTCAATCAACTTTCATTCTTTGATACATAGACCACCACAGACAGCAACTAAAGTCTTGTAGAAGTAAAAATAATCAGTGATATTGTATGGTGTACCTCATTATCCAAATTTAGAAAAAATGAAATAAATTTAGCTTTAAAAATGAATATATTTTATAACAATAATCTAATACTGGTCAATTTATAACTTTAGAATGGTTTTGCGTGTGATATAAATTAGACAATTATCATATGTACTGTATACTGGCACTGCTTCGTATTAATCCTGACTAATTGAAATAATTCTTTTCAGAAGTACGGAAGAAGCCAGTACCAGCTAGGAGTGCAACAGTAAGAGTCCAAACTGCAGTTAAACTTCACGTAGTGACCATCCCAGTATTACAACCTCCATATCTAAAAAAAAAACATTTATTTTTTGGACTGCTTTTAAATATCTTATTTTGCTATTTGAGACCATTTCAATAAAAAAGGTTCTAATCTCATGTGCATCAAGTTGATTAATTTGATGTTATTTGTGATCCAGTGATCTGGGTTCAATTAGTACTGGCTAGAATAAAGTCCAGGAAAAACTGGTCAGGTGAATTGGCTGCTTATACATGTATAACTGAAAAATTGTTGAAAAATGGCATGAAACCTTGTGAAAAAAAAATGAAAAAACTTTGTCTCATTTCTTTATTGCATTGTTTCAGCCTAAAGAATTTTGCATTCAGTTTAAAGGAATCAGCAACATAACAAGACCAGACACCATCACCAACATTATAGAAATTGTTACAGGGATAGAGACTGATTCTGACAAAGTAATCATTAATAAATCTAAAGAATGTGCTTGGATCATTCTTGATACGAGACCAGGTAAAGTTTCAAGTTTGGTCACAATACATGCATGTATATTTTAATGAGCTTTCCTTTTGATAATGATTATTTAGAAGTTTGTTTTATCAGAAAGCTACTATGGCTTCAAGTTTGGCATGTGTAATGTGTAATTTTCATGTAGTGATTTTGTAAGTAGAGAACTGCTTGAAAAATTAACATGGTGTATAATCAAGTCAAGACCAGTAATCACCACAAATAGTACTAATTGAATTATATTGCATCACAATAACTCAAACAGTGATTGGATGTAGCAGGTGCTTGTGATCATAATAAATGGTACAAGTTGAAATATTGAATATTGCAATGATTCATACTTTGATTTTGTTTACACACTGTGATTACATCATCTTATCAAAATTAGGGGACCTCCATGGTCAATTGCTCCGACTAGTAATCATTATCCCTTCACGAGTGTGTGTTCAAGTCCCACTTGGTACCATATTTATTGAAATTTAGTTGAAAAAATTGAAATTACAAACTTGGAGTTTGAGCTTAGGGATTGCTATCAAGTTTATCACCTCAGATCTAGGATCTGTTCTGGAGACATCATTGATTTGCAAAGTGAACTTGATCATGTAAACATCTGTGTATTTTTGTATATCATTATATCATGATTATATAACTCTTGGCAATTTTTGCAGAATTGACCAAAAAATGAAAGAATAAACCAAATATTATGCTTTAGCTTATAGAAATGCAATTTTGTATAATTCGTAGACCTTGAAAAGTTGAAGGAACGCATTAAAAAAAGAGGTTTAGATGGGAGTTACCCTGTTGTGTCTGAGGTCCCCGTCAGCACAATACCCTCAAAGCAGGAAAAGAAAACAGGTAATAAAGGCAGCAAACAACTCATAGAACATGTTACTTGATATGGTGGTAGTTTTAATGTAGGTTAAATTTGTTTTGATTTGCAGCTTGCTGCCACACATTTGAGAGTGATTTTTACCCTGTTGTAATGTTCAGCCATTTTTATTTGTGTTGTAATGAATATGTCTTCCCTCTAATTCGTTCCTGACTACCACTGACGGTTGTCCATGCCATGCACTGACATTTATTGTCTCATGAACATGGTTTCTCCATGCTGTAAATTGTATTTCTTCCATACTTCCAGAGTATACCAGTGTACATCACATAATACAAATTTATACTGTATCAGATTTTTTAAAAAAAAATTTAATTGTTTAATTTTAATTAAATTGACCTAAAACAACTAATTACATAAGTGACACCTGACGTAAGGTCTAGCTTGTTAATTAGTATTTTGTTGCACCTAAGATTCAAACTTGATTCTTATCCAAGCAGGCTAATGCTCTATCTATAGTGACCACAGGATGACATAATGGTATGCCTTTTTCTTGTCTATGGTTTGATGGTTCATTGAGGTATTGACGGGAAAGAACTCAGCATAAATTATGTTCCATGAAAATTCATTAATTTGCCTTGTCAACATGTCAGTCTGTGTCTTATTTTCCTTTAGATCATGCAAAAAGAGAGAGTGTTAAGCTAGAGAAAACACTGGCAGCAGCAGAGGTAACGATATTTACGTAGCATTTATTGACATTAAAGGATTATTTTGGGATACAACGTGGCTTGTTTCCTTTGGGCGTCACATCAGTATTTTGACTTGCAATCATTTGTTCTATCAAATTTCTTTTAAGGAAATGAGTTTATGTTAAAGTAAAACATAATAAAAGCATTAATCTACTTCTTCACTACTCCTACCAATCCAAAATTTTAATTTACCCGTTGACTCCTAATTGCATGAACATTGGTTAGATTTAAATACAGGTTTAAATTCTAGATTAGGTTAAGGAGTTTACCAAAAGTTAACCAGGAACAAAATGGCTGCCCTTGTTTACCGATCAAGGGGTGACCTTGACAGTTAAGATGAGTAATTTCCAGTTAAATTTAATCACTTTACTGAACTTGAACTTAAAATTTGACCTGACTATAATCCAGCCGTTAAATGTAATCAATGTTTATACAATTTGGGCTTAAACAATTTTTGCTTTACCTAAACACGGCATTTGTGTCCATTAATGTATATCATGAGTGATTATGATATGATCACATACAGTCTATGTTTGAAGGAAAATAATGCAGATCTTCAATCTACTCACATTAAGTCCAATTGATGTCACACATTTATATTGTACTGTCTTGGGGGTGGATTTGCTTTCATGTCAAATGAGGTTGACAATCTACTATATCATTTCAACCAAAAAGATTGAATTGTTTATTTACAGAAAGAAGAAAAGGCTGAACATCAACTATCATTAATTTTCCTTAAAGGAATTAACCCTGATACTAAAGAGGAAAACCTGAGAAATTTTATTGAAACTGCAACAAAAGGAACTCTTGACAAGATAATCTATGATTATTCCAAGACATGTACTTTGGTGACAGTAAACGGAGATTCAAAACCAGGTTAGTCATTCGGTGTTTAAGTATCTGAATGTGACAGCGGGCTATATATATATTAATTTTTATGCCCATCAGTCCGATCAGCTCAGTTGGTAAAGCAACTGACTTGCAAGCAGAACGTCATGGGTTCAAGCCCCACATAGGGAATTTTATTTTCTACCTAATCAAAGGTTAAAACAATCCTAAACACAAATCCATATTTGTTGTAATATAATTCAATACATTAGCTTAGCTTGATGATTTATTCCAAGGCTAACTCAGTCTGTTGATAAAATGATTTTCAATTGAGAGGTCATACTTCAAATACTATGCATGTTTGTGTTACGTTGTGACATATTGACACGACAAATCTAGAATGATATACCAAATGTCTGCTGTGCCTAAACTTATCATCATGTGGGATGTGGTTGTAGAATGATTCAGTAAGTAAGTCAGTAAGTACATATTAAAAAATATTTTAGTAACCTACCTATGTCTTCTTTGTATGAAACCATGGCCTCAGCAAGTAGCTGGTGAATAAAGAGTAAACTGGTGGTAGATGACTTCTAGCTCCAAGCTCTGGGCTTGTGGTTTAGTGTGAAAACTGGATAGGGCAAACATATATCTTCAGAGGTGTAGATATGTTTTGTAAGCTACTTATAGAAGAAGGAGGTCTGAGGGTTCCTCCTGTAGAGGGCAAAAAGGGAACACCCCCTATGGGGAAAAAGTAGCTGGCGAGAATGCTGAAATATAGGGTTGATTTTTTAGTTGCTGGCTCATTTATAAACCCCTATATCTTGTGAAGTGGCTTCATTGTCTGCATAGGTTGAAGATTCACTGATACAATAAGTTTAAATGCAAGATGTACACATACATCTACCAACAAACTTGTTACAGTTGAATATAAATTAATATAGTATGATTTCATGTTTGAGAGTTTATTGCATTTCCAGATTTGGCTAAACTACGTAATAAAGTCAACACAAATGGATTTGATGGATACAAACCAGAAATTGTAGAAATGCCCCACCCAACCAGTGTAGCTGTGAGCAGCCTGAGTCATATAAACAGTCTTGAAGCACTTGGTTTATATTTCGAAAGTAAAAAGGCAAATGGTTGGTAGTTTACTCTGAAAGTGTACTTTTAATTTCCCATTACCGATTGGTTTTTCATTGTGTGTCTTGTTTGCATTAAAACAGAAGTTAAGAATTATTATAACCATTTATTTGGTAGGTAGGGGTGTAATCTTATTATTAATAAAATATTCTATTGTTTTACAGGGGACATTATTCTGAAAGATCCTTATGAATCAAGGGATGGCACATGTTATATTGTTGAGTTTGGGAATCATGAAGGTTTGATATTGTTTATGATCTGTCTATATGGTCATTCTATCTGCAATGTCACACATTAACAACTTTATAGAGGTCGTTACAAAAATTTTGATTCAGTTCTTGAACAGTTTGTTATGTTTTTTCACATTATTGTCTGTCAACTTTGATACTTTTTACTATGTATGTCTACTTGTGTTTAGGTGAAGAATTAGTTGAAAATGTCCAGAATTAAATATATGCACAGTGTATTTTGTCTTCTTAAAAACGAATGGAGTTTTGACAGATCACGTTCCAACAAAACAGAGATTTTTTTGGATGATTTAAGCTTAAAAATAGCATGTAACAATTGAAAATCTGTGTAAACTGTGATGTTGTTAGTTCCCACTAAACTTGTTGATCAATATTTCAGAAATAAATAAATTTTGATACCAAAATTTACTTTCCGTTGTTTATGGCTAGGATTTATTAAGGGAACTTAGAGTTTAGTTTTTAGATGTGAATAATGTTTGTTTTGTATATTTCATGCAGTATTACTTGTCTTTCATTTAGTTGTAAGAAGAGTTTGTGAAAAACATGACCATAAGATTGACCAAACATTATTACGTGTATCCCCGTTTTATCAATGTGATGTTGGGGAAATTTGGGATGCCATGCTACATACTGTAACAATGCCGGCAGCGATCACAGTTGAATTGGACCGCCTAAAGATCAAGTTTCTTCAAAAGTGAGTCATTCTTTAATAATGTGGTCAATTTTTTACCTTAATCCCATTTTTGTGGGAAATCATTATGGGAAAGGTCTTTTGCAACTGATTAGGCATGAAAATTGTTTGTTTCTGGCTACCCAACTTACCCTTATTTTCCCTGTGGCCCTAGACTATTTATTAGTACTTCCACAATCTCATTTATTTTACCTTTTGGCACAAAAGTAATCTCAACGGGGCCTTTCTAGAATAATTAAAATCAAAATAAGAAATATTCCCTACTTAACTACCATATTTTTAATGAGCTTATTACCAGAAACAAACATTTTTATGCCTTAGTGTAACCGTGCTTCCTTTTGGAAATATTGGAAAAAAGGGACAGTTGAAGGTAAGTTCTATGGGTCCCTTGGTAGATGGATAGCAACTAACTGATTCTGATGAAATCTATTGGTATTGTATTGTATGGTATTGTAACTCCTCACAATAGAATAATCTAAACAAAGACAAATAACAGAAACCATATGAACAGATACAAATACAGCCAACTACAGAACAAACTTCTACCACTCTGAGTGAAGAACAGGTCTTTACTCAGAGAAAGCTATCAGTCTACTGACTAAACTGACAAAATGACCCTGTTACATTAGGAAAAATAGAACATTAATAATGGGTTCAAGGTGGACATTCAACATCCTGTTGGATGAGTTAATCAAAAATAACTCTGGACGATGTTTTCCTTGATTTGTGATTAACAGTTTAGAAGTATAGAATGTAATTTCCATATGCAATTTGTTGCTGAGATAATTACTTTGTAAGATTTTCAAACCTAAAATCTTTTGATCAGCAGCTCTGTTGCCAAGGTTATAAAACTGGATTCAGTATACATGTTTGTTGATTAAAATATGCACATCATACATACTGGTTGAAAATTGTTTGAGAACAATTTGTTTCAAATTTTAAAACTTCAGACCTTGTTCTTTACCAGTTTATATCTATTTGGCTTGTATTTTCAGTGATTTTTGTACTCTACTATTGTATGCTTTTCAATAAATTAATTCTAAATTAGTTTATAGTTGGTTGTTAAAACTTAAAATGCACCTGAAAATATCAGTTAATGACTTTTTTTCTGAATGGACAGTAATAATAACTTTTCTTTTGAATACACGATGATTCTTATACTTTTAATTACAGGAAATGCTGTGAAGATTTATTGACCATTCTTGAAGGCAAGTTTTGCAAGGTAACATTCACGAGAGTCAGTGTGCAACTTGAGTGTCTTATTACCCCTAAAGTTGAAGGGTTTAAAAAGCTTGCTGAAGGCTGGCAGGATGATGCAAGAGGTGTTTTCGACAAATACATAGAAGATACTGTGAAGGAAAGAACTGTTGTTTCAGATGAAAATGTTTGGGCAGAGTTAATGGAATATTTCACAAAAGGTATTTAACTGAATTAATTGGAACCCAGTTAAAGGTAGTATGTATTTATCAAAAAAAAAGGTTCCTTGATTATACATTTTAAGTTTAGTAAATATTTAATTTGTAGTTATATAACAGACTTTATAATATAAAATTCAATGTCATGTTAACTATGTTTTTTTATTTTTTTTTGTGATCATTTTTGGGTTTGTGAATTTTGTCGTATTCCTGGAAAGATAAAAATTATTGTGAAAGATCTTGAATGTCAACATTTTTTCTTTCAACTGTTGTATACAATTCTTCTCTTTTCACATAAAAAATGTTTGGTCATGTTTGACATTTCAATGATAAGAAACCCATGAATTAAATCATAAGCACCTCTTGAGATTTCTTACTAATTCTAAAATTTTGTGTATGTAATATCATTTTTTTCACAGAGGACTATGGTAATAAGGATCAGCTTGTTGCTTCCCCCTGTGCAACTTCGTATAAAGTAGAAATAGTTGGATTTGACGAATCAGTACAGGAATGCTCTGAAAAGCTGGAATCAAAGCATATGGAAGTGAAAAAAAGATTGAATCGAAGAAAGTCAACTTTTAGAAAAAGTGCTCTAGAACTGGAATTGATCAAGAAATTAAAAGTACTTGAAAAGGTTCAGGATGATATTGAGGATTTGTCTGTCGAATATGATTCTGATAGTATAACTGTTGAAGCCCAACCTGATGATATAAATACTGTTAAATTGAGAATGGTTGAATTTTCAAACGAGGTTGAGATTAGAAGTTGGAGTCATAATTGGTCAACTTATTGTGTTCAGTTTGTTCTGCAAAATTTAAGACCAAAAATTTCCGATGACTTTGAAGATAAGGGTATCATTTTGTCCTGGGAGATTTGTGATGAGGCTGTAGACTTTTGTATATACAAAAGCTGCAACAGCACTTCAGCCAGTAGACATGAGACAGAAATGGCTGGAATGGAAGGAAATGATGGAGACAATATTAGTGACACGGTTATTGAAAATTTTCAGAATTTAATCATTGAAAAACATGTAGCATGTGACATGGATAATGTAGACTTATTTCGATCAAATGAATGGACATCTTTCATAGAGACTGCAACAGAAACTTATGAGAAATCTGCAGAACTTGAAGTTGTTGTTGATAATGTTTATGTGTATGGTTTGCGTTCTGAAGTACTTGCATTAAAGAAAGAAGTTGAACAGTTTCTGAAGGAAAATTCTGTGTTTAAGAGTCACATTGACTGCAAGGCAATAGAGCTAAAATTTATGGACAAGCACAGGCCAGGATTTTTGAATGACTTGGAAAACAAATATACCTCCAAAAAGTTACGTTTATTAAGAAAAGGTATGTATTTTTTTATATATGAGTTTATATTCCTCAGTCATTTTATTTGAATTTTGAAAGATAGTAGTTTTATCATTATTTTTTTCAAAAATTAATTCTATTACTGTTCTATTAATTGATAAAATTCTTAATTTTTTATCATCATTATTAGTGACATCATAGATATTATAATCATTACAAAAATTACCTATTTGAAATGTAAACCTTTTATTTTGCCTTCAGGAAACAAGATAGAAGTACATGCAACAAAAGAGGGGATGAAGTGCGCTGAATATGACCTGAACAAATTTCAAAGGAGCATTGTGACAGAACAACTCACTGTACAAAGGGTTGCTGTAAAAGAAGTGATGCGAGATGAATTTGAACAGGGAGCCCTTGATAAAATTGAGAAAGATACTAGGTTTGTTGTTTGGCTTACTACTTTTAATTTGGATCACAGCGTCGCCAGGACACCTGTAATACTATAGTAACAATAGACTCATATCATATTACATGAATACCTCTTGCAAATGTGTGAAGCGTAATTAAATATAACTTAATTAAAACTTTAGGTACTGAATTTATGACTTCTCTCATCTTTATTTTGATATAAAATAAATTTAAGACATGTTTGACTATGTCACTGAGCTTTTCGACAGTAATAATTAGATTGTCTCATTATCAAGTTGAAATATGAGTGAGTTTTTGAAAGCCGGTCCATAAATAAGTGGTCATTATAACAATGTGGTTATAATATTGAGGTGGTTGCTATTTGAGGTTTAACTATATATATGATAGTAAAAGGGACAAACCTAATGTTCTTATTTAGGTGCATTATCAAGCTGCCTGATGAAGATTTATCAGATTCATTTCATCATGTCGCACATGAGAATGTAAGACCACACCTTGGTCTGGAGGCTACTGCTGATGCACGAGGTATGTTTTATGCCATTCAAAATGTGTAAAAGTAAACCTTGGAAGAATCGCTAGGGTCCAACTTCACGTTAAGCAATATTAAACTTAAATTTACAGACTTTTTTATCAACCAAATTATTTGCAGGTTTTTGTAACTGAAAGATGGTCAGAAGTGACCTAAATGTGTGTAAACTGTTTACTTATTCCATATAACATTCATGAGTAAATCGGGTGTAAAGACTTGTATATATACATTCTCTGTCTTTGTATGGGTTTGTCAAGTATCCATGACAACATTGAAATATGCATGTAGGTATAAGCTCTTGTATTCACAAATCAAAGTGCTCATATATCTGTAGCAAATACGCCTCTGTATTTTATCTTGATCAGCCTTGTTGATTGTAGACTTAAAACTTGTACTTGTATCCTGGTTGGGACTGACATACACAATGGTCGCAGCTAAAGCTGGGGTAACCCTGAATACCTCATGAAAGTTGCTTCTGTGTAGAGAAGATAATCAGGATTCTGTTGTGCTGCCTATTTTTATTGTTTTTTTTTTTATTCCAGGTAACACAAGAACTATATCTGAAACTACTCCGAGTGAATTTAAGGCTACGAATGGTGTAACAATCAAGCTTGTAAAAGGTGTTCTTCATGAACAGGACGTGAGTATATTGTGTGATACAAGCATAAATATTCCATACACATATACATACAGCAAGATGTTTGCTCTGCCCTCTTGCTGTGTAGAACATAAACAACTTAACTATATTCTAATTGAAATTGATCTCAGTATAATCACCTGTTTATTTACCTTGACTTGAATACTTTTTGAATGTGATTC
Source organism: Lutraria rhynchaena (assembly GCA_008271625.1). Lineage (NCBI taxonomy): Eukaryota > Metazoa > Mollusca > Bivalvia > Venerida > Mactridae > Lutraria > Lutraria rhynchaena. The sequence continues at coordinate 192,289 of VIBL01000127.1, forward strand.
ACATATGAAAGTTTGTAGAAACATAATGAAAACAGTAATACTTTACTAAGCCATCTCAATTTAAAGTACAGTCAAACCTGTGTTTGCAGCCACCTCCGAATAAAGACCATCCTGAGATTAAAGGCCATTCTTTGAAAATAACATTTGATTATTATATCTGAGAACAAACTGACCTCTGAATAAAGGCCACCTGTAATAAAGGCCACATTTTGACTTTGTAGGCCTTTGTTCACATGTTCGACTGTATTTCAACATATATTGTTATGACGTCAAATTATTTATGTCTACGTTAGAATGACATTTTAAACTTTCCTCATGCAAAATTTCAGTTCTAATGATTGTGTATTCTATTTGAAGGGTTCTGATTTCTTCATATTGCTTTCAAAAGATGATTGTTAAGGTAGACTGTTACTGTTAATGTGTTCCTCCGCATTAGAATATGACACAACAGTATATTGACACAACACTTGTCCCAATGAAATTTCCAGTTTTTGGGTGTTTTATATCTTTTACTGAAGTATTTAGGTTTTAAAGGTGAATATATACATAAGTTGTACTAATGTAATGATTGGTATCCATCTGTTGCAAAGCAGAGAAGTCAGAAATAGGTGCACTGAGCTGATCCATTTATTCTCTCTTCAGTTTTTAGTAAACTGATGGGTTTAACCCTTTTGCTGCCTACTGGACAGGTATGCACATCTTAGTTTACACGCACCTGCTGATAACCCCTCCAAAAAACCATGGCAACTGACCAAGAACCTATGAACACCTCACAAGTCTGCTCAGGACGGGCACACCCATCCACCCTAGTTTCCTCATATTTGCCGACAGGATGGATATACCCGTCCTAGGAAATCCTGCGGGGCACCATCGCCCCCATCCAACCCCGCAATCCTACATAAAAATCCCTGGCAAATGTGTGTAAACCACGCAATTAAATCACCGGCAGCGAAAGGGTTAATTTATATCAAAGGAATTGCTTCAAATATATTTTCAGTGTAAAAATAAGTCGATATATATTGAACTTCTTAAAATAGTTCCGTACACTGGTTTCGTTGTTCTGTTAGGGTGATGTGATGGTCGTTGCGACTGCTCCAAATCTTAATCTGAGTAGTGGGAAAGCTTGCAAGTCAATACTGCAAGCAGCAGGACAGAGACTACAAGAAGAGTGCAAGGAAAAATATCCAAATGATATTAAATGTGGTGATATTGCTGTGGTACATGGTTGTGGTGAACTTGAGTGCAACCGAGTCTATTTTACAACTTTACCAAATTGGAATGAGGATGCTAAGCAGGTAAGTATCTCTCTGATAGGTTTTGTGGGTGGAATGGATTATTTTTAACTTAAGGGTGGTATGTCCACATACAATGTTAGTGTTGAACTTGCTTCATCCAAGGTCATTTTACTCTCTACTTAAAGTCACACACCATTTTGGGTAGTTCAGAGTTACTTGTGAACGGATAGGGGTAAATAGGTCTTTAATGATTAGTAACTGTGGGACAATAATTTGTTTTATTTGCTGTTCATAATTGATACCTTGCTGATTAACTGTTTTGATTCAATTACGCAAACTAACTTAAAGCTAGTAATGTCCTGCAATGAACAATACACAAACAGTACAAACTGGCTTCAAAAAGCTCAACCACATCTTTTTGATGTGACTTGTGAAATGAAGACAATCATGTTTTAGGTGTATACCTGATGATGCTTGAACAAAATGTTGCTATTTTACATCATATACAATAAATGATCAAATGTTTATGAATAATAATCCATGTCAGTGACATCACGGGGGAACCCCCTTATTTCCATTATTTTACTGCTAGCTGGTCGTTATTCTGTTAAAGTTGATTTGTAAAATTTATTCGACAGATCATCCCTACTTTTCTATAACCTTTTGTAGTATATATAGAAATTAAAACGTACATGGCTGTAACATTGAGCTGGCTTTTTTAATATATATTGATACTTAACGTTATTGATATTGGCTCTATGCTAGGTCATTGTTTCCACCAAAACCGCTATGAGCAAGTTTTTAGACTTTATTTTCAGATATAGTCTGATTTATATCAATGATCATACAATATCTTATCTGTTTTATACGTTGTATTGAATTCAGATCCTTAAAAAAGTCATGACAGATTCATTAGAAATGGCATCAAAACATAACAAGCACTCAATAATGTTTTCTGCTATGGGAACCGGACAGCTGCGGTACCCTACTGATGTTGTTGCCATGGTGATGTTTGAGAGTGTCATAGAATTTGACAAAAATAATGCAGGCACAACTTTAAAGGATGTAAAATTTGTTCTCTTCAAGAAAGACGTTCCAACAATTAAGGTAGGTGAAGTGCTGTGATATGTATAGAATAACATATTGTGTAAATAGTTTCTGAGTGTTTGTCTTCCTGCGTCCTAAAATTATTTTTTGTTATTTCACTTTTGGTCAGTATTTATTTGTGATTTCATATTTGTGTAAAGATGTAATAAAAATTTAGTTCAAACGTTTCCTACCAGCTTTTTGCCAGGGACTCTGAAAGGGGCTCTTGAAGGGGCTCTCAACTGGGCTTTCAATGGGACTCTCAATGCAAAAAGTGGAACTCGCAACCTTATGAGCAGGTCTTACCACTGGATAAATCTTACTATTTCTTCGCTTTACTGTTCCTTAGATTTGCACCTCACAGGATCTTTTCAAGCAGTCATGGTTATCAAATGAGACTGACATTTTTGGTGTTTATATTTTCTTGTCCTCATTATTACTAGATCATTCACCTTGAATTGTTTTCATATGAAATGCATTTTTTGTAAGTATTGATTAGAAAAGGATTTCTAGAAAAAAAATACTAAAATTGAACCTTCCCCAAAGAGCCCCACCCTCCCCCAATACAAATCCCACTCAGCCTAGGAACATACAAAAATTGATGAACAAAACACAGTCTGCTGGAGGAACTGTTTGTAGCAAAGCTTCAGGGGTTTAAACGTGATTTGTGGGCCCTACCTCACACTGGCATATGTGTGACTGGAAACATTAAAATGTATGAAACAAATAGCAATCATTTGTTAATTTTCATGAAATCCTATCTTTAATATTCTGTGTCTCTTTTAGGGACTCATAGTAATGGTTAAAATGTCATTTTTTTTCGATTACATCTGTATGTAAATATAAATAGCATATATATAGTAAGGCATAGATCTACCGTTTGATTTATGCTACAGATATTATCATGGGGATTTGAAGTAGGAAGCGAGTTTTGTAGCATTTAATTGCAGCATTTAAATACTTGATGTACCTCAAGTGCTGTTATTAGAATTTCTATTGAATTAATGTGTCTCCAAATTTCAGAAAATAATTCTTACATGTAAAGTGTAATCCCTTTACTTGGGTAATATTAATTGTGTTATTTTATTTCATCAGGCTTTTGAAGAAGAAATGAAATATCGTATATCTGGGACAGATGAGAGACCCACATACGGTGAGCATTTATTTACACTGTACATACAGATATAATTATTCTATTTTTTTTACTTGCATCTTTCATATTAATTATCTGCATCAACTTTGAAATGGCTATTTGAAATTCAGTGATATGTCTGATTCACAAACCTCATGGTTGCACTATTTCTCTGAACTTGTTACAAGTTTTAGTCACAGAAAATTTGACCTTTGGTAACACTTTTATTGATTATACACAAAAAGAGATATTGCATTTCAGAAGTAAAAGCTGATAATTGATTGTTTATTATGCTGCCATAGTTTGACGCCCTTTGTTTAAAGACTGTAACATTGCAGCGTTTATTCATGCATAAATTATAGTATACTTGGGGCCTCTGTGGTTGAGTTATTATGGTCTCTGACTAGTAATCTTTAGCCCCTCACCACTGTATGAACCCTAATCAGGACAAAAATAATCACATGTGAGGAGGCTGTCATGTTAGCTTACGGAAGGATGGATGTTCTACCTTTGTATATGCATGGGTCCTCCTCCACTGTTTATGATGGAAAATTCGCCAAGTGATATTGGCCTTTTGTGCAATGCTAAACCTGAGTGGAAAAATTTGTTTGATGAATAATATCAATTATCTATATGCAGATTATCAAACTGGACCAGTCAAAGTGCAGGTTGTTACTGAAAATATTGCCCAACAGCAGGTATGGTTACATAATGTTTTTATTTGTGAATTCATATTGTATTTTCTGGAGGTTATTTTCCCTTGTAATGACTCTGATATTGTGACACTGAATTACTTATATCGTAAAACCTCGATAATTAGACCATTTGGACCCCAAAAATCGTTTGTAATAATGATTTTGTCTCATTATCAACTTGAATCATAGGGGAGTTATTGAAAGCTGGTTCAAAAAAGTGGTTGTTATAAAAAGGTGGTTGTAATGTTATGGTGGTCACTGTTCCAGTTTTTACTGTAATTACAATGATCACAGAATGAATTTTGAACTTGTATGTTTTTTATAATTCTGACTGAGGATTTGGTATGAAAAATTCTGAAATTATCTGTTGCCCTACAAAAAAGGCTTGTCTAAAAATGAACTGTTGTGACAATTTTATGATTCATATTGTTTACTAAAAGGACTAGAGACTTTGTAAATCTCCTTACATTCATGTAAACATGAGTAAAATTTTACTGGTACTACCAAATGGAAACTTACCTGACAGATCAGGAAATGAGATTTTGAAATAAGTTTTTAAAATACCATGTTCCTCATCCTTTACTATTGTGATCCATTTTGAAACCAACAATTGCGTAAGCAGAATTCATAGGATATGTTTTCAATGAAATAACAACAGTGATTATGTCTGTGACAGTTTATAACCTTAAATTGAGCATTTTATTAGGGAGTTTATTAGATACCGAATGAAAATCAAGGGAAGACAATGTCATTCATTACATCAGGGGCCTTCATAATTTGCTTTACGAGAAGATACTGTGCTATTTTGTCATGTTAAAAGTGTGTAAACATTTACAGTGAGACAACATAATGGCATTATGGCATGTTGATAAGATTAATTCTTCCTATATACTTCATAACAGGCAAGGTGGCAACCTTTGATATTCTTGTCAAAACGATAATAGTACATGCAAACTGTGTATTGAGCTATACGAAACTGCTTTGGTATGATTCTCGACTATCAGGATTCCTAAGTTGCACTGGACAGTTTTAGGGAAGTCTTTAGTTTTATGTTAACCAGGAAATATGTATTCTTTCTCTAGGTTGATGCAATATTTTGTGCAACGTCAAAATCAATGGATCTTACTCACGGAGCATGCCAGGCCCTTCTACGATATGGAGGGAAATCTTTACAGGAGGAGTGTAAAGCTAAATACAACAACGAAATAGATGAAGGTAATATAGCGGAAATTGGACAAGGTAAACTGCCTTGCAAGTGTGTATTCCTTACGGTGTTGCCTCATTATGGACCAGACGCAATGAAGGTAAGTTGTCCGAATTATAAAGTTGAATATTATTTTCAATGATTGAAAAATCTCACTTAGGATATTTAATCATACAAGCAATTCATTGGATATTTAATCATACAAGCAATTCATTGTTTACATGAACTGTTGGTTATTTTTTGTGTGAATGTTTAATATTTGTTGTTATTTCATATGAAATGACTGTGTAGGTCTTGAAAATGTCTGTGTTTGTTTACTAATATATATGCAGATACACCTATTTAGTGTATTTATTAATTAAAATCTAATTTTGCTACATTTAATTAAGGTACTTTTGGGGTGGGCTGAGGTTTCAAATCATTCTTATAACATTTTAGTTGTTACAGGTTATTAACTTGTGCCTGTGTCTCAGTCAGTAGAAATTACACATAATTTGTGCAACTTTGTTTAAATTTTAATTACAATAAAATCATTCAACAGAAGTGATAGACATTTCCAGACATTATAAATAAACAGTAACTGAAAAATAACCTGAATAAATATAAATAAATAGATAAAAATAAAAGATTCTTTTGAACAGCGGCTTGCAAAATTTGCTACATTTTGCATCAATGTGAATTCTAAGATAACAATATAAAAGTCATATGTTAAGATTCTTGTTCACACGCTAATGACAAGGATTAGAAAATGGAAGCTAGGTAAAGTCAAATTCCCAGACAATACTTCTGCAAATCATTACTCAACCATGCAGAAATACATCTCCCCTCACAGACTTGAATACAATCAACTATCACTTTAACTCAGTAGATCATGCAGGTTTTTATTGTCCTTTGAATTTGATAGGAGTTCTGATATGAAGACTGACTTTTTATACGAATTTTTTTTTATTTTTCAGTTATATCTTAATGTTTTTAAAGCAATGCTGCAAACGTGTGAATCAAAGCAATTGTCCTCAGTAGCCATGCCTGCCCTTGGCACAGGAAATCTGAAATATCCACGTGATGAAGTTTGTAAAACCATGTTTAGTGCTATAGATAACTGGGTGAGGGATAACCCTTCCACGTGCCTGAGGAATGTGCGATTTGTTATGCATGTCAAAGATCGTGATGTCATTCAGGTGTGTTATGTTACTAGCTGTGATGTTTGCGTTGAAGTACTTTTTTATGTTAAGGTGTTACTTGACATTTGCTTAGAATGGTTATTCAAACTAATCTGTATGTTCTTAATAGGTTCTTGTTTAATAGACTTGTAAGAGAACTCACATAAGAGTATGTATCATCTAGTGATTTGTTTGACAGCATAAAATCTGACATGAAAATTGTATTTGTAAGTCTAATTTTGCAGACATTTCAGTCTTACGTTCGCTCCGCACAAGGTAGAGGTCAGCGGAAAGGTAGGAACTCCCTGAATGCTTCTCAAGCAATCATTTCTCCAATTGAAAGCCCTGTTAGGAGTTCCAGGTACAATGTTACAGATAACAGTAAGTGTTATGTAACCTTATTTCTTTTAAGCCATTAGCTATAACATTTTAATGAATATTTTTAAACCATGAACCATTAAACAAGTCTCTTGCTTTATGCTGTTAGTATTGGGAATCATGAATTCATGAACAAATATTACTTGTGAGGAAGCTGTTGCTTTATGCTGTTAGTATTGGGAATCATGAATTCATGAACAAATATTACTTGTGAGGAAGCTGTTGAGCTAGGTTATCAAAGGTCAGTCTTTTCACCTAGATGAAGCCAGGGTCCTCCATTGAAAAGTCCTGGAAAAGTCACCAAATTTCTCTGGCTGTTGTTTTTAAGACCCAATGAAAAGAATATATAGTGGGTCAAACAGTTTTATTACATTAATTAAAAGTATACTGTGCAAATAATTAGTACAGTTATCTCAATGTTTCGTTGTATTTCATACAAGCTCTTATTGTTACTGTATTTTATATTTGTGATATAGAAGAAGCAAATAATGAATATTACTTCAGGTTTTTCTATTGGCAAAATCAAGCTGACTGTGTTTATTGGAGATTTATTAGAACAGAAGTCTGATGTCATTGTATGCAGTGTTGGAAATGACTTTGATTTTATTGGTAAACTTTATTTTAAAACATTTTCAAACTATCAGTATGAACAAAATTACTGGTAATTTCTTTTAAGATTACTCTTTGTCCATTTGAAACAAAATTGGACTAAGTCTATATTATAAACTTAGTTATATTCTGTTCATTGGTAGTATGGATAAAAAGGGATTCCCCGAAACAACAACATACCAGAAATATCTCACCTCCCCAAAATACCACCAGGCCTATTTATAACCATCAACCCAACACCCACCCAATACACGGAAATGTACAAAAATGGGAGACAAAATCACCATGGCTACAAATCTCAGAAGTGTCTGCTGTTATTTGTATGATAAACAACCAATAATCTGAATTGAGGTCAACTGTGTATAAGGGTCATACTGCTGTCCATCAGATGATGGTTTTTGTAAACATGTTTTAATCAGAATTTGTGTCACAGGCATTATTTGGTAACATTTGAAATAAATTATTACTGGTTTGTTTCAGAAAGAATGATAAGAGAGTGTATTAGCTCAATTACAGATTTTGTGCTTGCTAGATCTTTCTTTCTTTGTTTCACTGTACATCAGATATGATACAATGCTAATTTAGTGTAATAAAAAGTGGATTTGTTTATGCTTGTGTCAGAATGTTGATAATTGATAAGGAGTTGATGATTCGTTACAAATTTCAGGTGGGGTTTCTCAAGCTCTAGCGAAGAAATGTCCGTCAATTGTGAAAGAATGTAAGAAACAAGGTAATATGTGATACTCAAAAGTATTCTTTGAATTTCTTTTTTTTAAATAAATTGTGGTGCCTACATTATGATAAACAACATGTGTGTTGCTTTTACCTAGATTATATTTCATTATTTTTTTCTGTAATATTCAAAATTATAATTATGACACTCATCTTTTTGTAAATACTTGTAAATTATTAATCTGTTACAGAAAAAGTGACAAAACTGCAAAAGAAGAACGTTGTCAGAACAGGTTGCAGAGAGTTGGCTGCGAAATGTGTTTTTCATATAAAATACACAGAAATACTGAGTGAATGGCGAGAAAGAATACAATCGTGTCTAGAAAAAGCTGACAGACACAATTATAAGTCAGTAGCTTTCCCTGTATTTGGAACAGGTAAACCTTACACAACTTTGTTCAGTTCTGTTTATTTATTTAATATTTCAAACAATAATTCAATAATTTAGCGCTTGTATGTACGGCTGATCTTTTTCAAATTTTAGTTGATCTGGTACATAAAATGGTGTAACTTGGGGTTTATTTTGGCTTCTGTTTTCTGTTTCAAGGTTAACTTTGCCAATTTTACCTAAAGCTTCTCTTTAAACTTTAAAGTTTTTGAAGCACAATTTTAATAATTTACTTCTAAATATTTGACATTTACTTTTTAGGTCAAGCATTTAAACAATTTTCTCCAGATGATATTGCTGGTTGTATGTTTGATGCCATCGATGAGTATGAAAAGGCAACCAAACTTGTGCATGTGAAAGATGTTCGAGTGATTGTGTTCAATCGCCAGCCACAGCACTGTGAAATGATAAAGAGAACGTTTCACCGTAAAATTAAAGAAGCGGTTAATCCCCCGGATAATTCATTTCCTGGAGTTTTCTTCAGAGGTTCTTTTTCTTTGGTTTTATTTACATACATTAACAACACTTTTGATCTTTGATGAGATAATGTCGCACCAATAGTTAGGGTTATTTGGTGATGTTCCGGCTTTATTGGTCGAGGAAAATCCCAGGCATACACCTGGATAGCACCACAAACATTCCGTAAGCTAGCCTGACAGTTTCCTCACATATGAAATGTGTCGAGTCTTGCTGAATTTGGTCCTTATCTTTCTCCATTACATTATCAGGGAAGATATTAAGCCCAAGCAGATTTGTCCTTACCCATTGATTAATACTTCATTTGTTAGTTGTCAGTTTCAAAAGAACTACTGTTGCTATGGTAAATTAAGTTTTTGATGTATGTTCTTGGAATGACATGTTTGGTACACTTGGGTCTGTATTAGCAGTCAGAATATGGTCAAACATGTTTCAAATTTATTTCATGACAGAATGACTGCTGGTTAAAAGCATAAATCTACTAAAAAGAACATGACATATTTCTGAATGTTTTATGTAATAATTATGTTGACAACGACATACAGTTATACATAAGGTATAGCAAGTGTTTTAGAGATACACAGTCTTAAAAAGAACAGATAAGTTCAGATTAATGTTCCTTGACCACTTGAAAACTGGAATGTGAAATGTTAATGAAAAACAGTTTGATGGATAAACCTCAAGTAATAATGAATTAAAGATATTCAATCTGTCATAAGTTGTCCAGAGAATATACCAGAAGTAATGTCAAAGAAATATGATATTTATTCATTTGTCTATGAATTCTTGGGTTTTGTAGGAGTGCAGAAATTGTATCAGAAAATTAAGGGAATTGATATGAAAGCTGACCAGCGTAAAAAGATAAAGAATGAAACATCATCTATGACTCTACTAATTTACTCAGATGGGACAGAAAATATTAAAAAATGCAAAACCGAAATAGAAACCAAACTGGAAAAGATGTATTCTAAAAAGAAAGTTGACGATTATACTGAACTGGTTAAAAAACTTACACAAGAGGAGGTAAAAAGTATTATAGTCTGTTCAGATTACCTATTGTCCATAAATTCTTCAAACTCTGCCTGTATCATCATGACCTAGTTATGTGCAGTTTGCTCAAATGATTGTTTCAGTTTATCACAATACACACTCACCAAATTTTGTCTGTATCATCCTTGTAATGCTTAATATGAAGTTGTTGTTCCCTAGTGAGTGACTTAGGCCACCGTGGCCCTCCTGCTGTAATTACCTAAATATCTTACTAACATCTAAAACTTAATCTTATACGCTATTCTTTATTTGTATTTGAATCCATGCATTTCATGTCATGTTGTATCAGATGTTACTGTATGAAAAGCTACACTGCTGAAAAATATAACGGAAAATGTTCACACTGACTCCATTTTAGTTGAGTCCACTTTTGGGGAGCTTGATATAGATGCCTCAATGGCACTAACTTTCATATGAAGGATTTTAGAATATCTTAGCAAGCATTTTCACCATGATAAGACTTTTGCAATGAACATGGATGTTATGATATGAATTTTATACCAATATGATGCAACTTTTTCATTTTTTCATTTCGATGTGTTACCATTGGGCTTCTAGTACTGAAATAATGAGGTAGTGACTCTATATGTATGTTCAGTTCAATTCTACAACCTTCTCTCAGTTGATTCTAATTTCTTCTTATATCCATTTTATGAGCAGTAAAACCTCAAGATGAACCTTTGCAGCCAAAGAACTGATCAAGTACAAATATGGAGGATATATTGCAAAACTGGTCCACATTATTATGATGAGATGGCCTTGTATTGAAGTGGTTTCTATGAGGTTTAACTGAATTTTATTCATTTTACAGAAAGACATGTTGGACATTGCGGCACTGGTTAATATAAACATTGATTCAAATTCTGGAGTAATTACTGTTGAAGGACCAGACAAGTTAGTAGATGAAGCCAAACATGAAATACAACTTAGACTTTTGAAAATAGAACGTGCAAGGAATGAGGCTGACAATGCTGAAAAACTTCATGGAATTGTGCAGTGGCATTATGAAGAAGTAATGCCAGATGGCAGTATGGAACCTAAACCATATAATAAAGATTTGAACTTCAAAATAGAAGAAGCTTACAAGGGAAATAAACCTGAAATTAGATTTCAAACTGGTAACAAAACATATGTAATTGATTTTAATAAGTTAGTCGAATATGACAAAGATGATGATAAAGACACTGTGAGGGTCATACGCAAAGATATTCTCAAGGGTAAGTTTGCATGTGTGTTTGTGTCAATAAAATTACATTTGTTTGTCATTTTTTGTGATAAATTTTATTTTTGTTATAAAGATTTTATTCCATATTTCTTAAACTTCAAGTTGAACATATCTTAATTCTCTATGAATTGGTGCAAATAATATTTATTAGTTTATACCAACATCTTTAATTGGTTCTAACAGTTCATCTTGTGCCAAATTGAATTATTGAACATTGATTTGATTCAATCACACTTGTTATTTCACTATCATGATCTCCAAATAAATATGGTGTATTCTATGAAATAGTTTTCATTATAAGTTTCAGTTGCTTAAAATTATGTTGGTCTATTTCTCCATGTGTTCATTCAATTGTTTCATCAATTTTCCGTCTGCTTGTTCATCCATTTTTTTATTGTGGGTGAAATGTATTGACTTTTTGGGACACTCATTAAAGTAACCTGATATCTTCCTCCTTAGCATGTCTTTGAAATAATATTTATCTGAATTTAGAGGCTATAGGAGCATTGCCGGATGATTGGGCCCCCATGGAAAACAATAAAAATCTTATCACCGTTCCTTTAAAACCAACGGATGCAAAATACCAGGCAATTGAGCAAAAGTTCATCCAGGAAGTAAAAAGTGGAGCATACTCTCACAGGGTTCAATTTTCTTTTAATCCAAACAATGTAAAAGTGACAAAGGTAAGATATTGTGTATTGCAGTCAGATAATATACAATAACTGTACATTTGCAATGGCACAAGAAGACTTAGCAGTCATATAGTGAGCAATACCTTTAACTTATTGAATCCTATTGTTTGCTTTTTGTTAATTTATCACGTTAAACATTTTTAGTCCACAATATTATTTCTTCCTTGCTGTAAAATATGAATGAAATTGGTATGAAATTTAAGAGCAACTTATTGTTTTTAAGATACCCTGATAAACACTATCAATGATGTTAACTTGTGAAAAATAGACTGATGTCTTCTTTGATTATTTCAGATTGAGCGAGTACAAAATAAGACATTGTACCAACAGTATCAAGCTAAGAAAAAACACATGTCTGATCAGAAACCTAACTTACCACAAAACATGCCCATTGAACGTGATTTATGGCATGGAATGAAGCCTGATGTGATAGCTAGCATACAGAATCATGGATTTAACAGAAGTTACAGTGGAGATGCGAATGGTATTTAATTGTTTTGTCAAATTCTCATTCTACAACACTAACAACAGTGTTTATGAGAAGTACATGTACTATAAACATGGTTATTGTGAACTCAGACATAATGAAGTATTTATTTTTTTCTGTTCATTTCATTGTGATGGATATCACGAAATATGGATATCAGTTCTCAGGTAGTATCATGTGGGAGACTGTGTTTTGTCCTCCATTTTTCATATGGGGCATTTTGGGGAAGGTCGTATTCTGGGGAAGGTGAGATGTTTTGTTTGTTTTTTTCTATGAGTCCATTTATGATGTAAATTTATGATAATCTTAAATGTATTAAGAATATGTTTTTAGCTCACCAGAACCGAAGGTTCAGGGTGAGCTGTTAGGATGGGTAGGTGGATGCTCCGTCGTCTGGCGTCAACAATGGTCTTCTCCTCAGAAACTACCTGTCGGATTTACTTCAAATTTGCTCTGCAGAAGCCTTTTGACGTTCTAACTGCAATTTGCTCATATTGTTCCGGTTGACTGCTTTTTGGGGTCACTAGAGCTAAAAATAGAAAAACCTTTAATCATCTTCTTCTCATGAACCAATGGATGGATCATCACCAAACTTGGTCTGTAGCATCCCTAGATGCTCCTTTCTCAAGTTTGCTCAAATAAATTTGGTCGGCATATTAAGGTAGAAATACCTTAAAATGACTTTTTCTCATGTTTTTGTGGATGGATTATTACCAAACTTGGTTTTTAGCATCTTTAGATAGTGTTCTATCAGATTTGCGAAAAAAAATTGGTTGGTCTCAATTAGGGGCCGCTAGAGCTAAAAATAGAAATACCTTTAAACGTCTTCTTCTCATGAACCAATGGATGGATCATCACCAAACTTGGTCTGTAGCATCCTTAGATGGTCCTCTCTCAAGTTTGCTCAAATAAATTTGGTTGGCCCCTTTTAGGGGCCACTAGAGCTAAAAATAGAAATACCTTAAAATGACTTTTTCGCATGTTTCTATGAATGGATTATTACCAAACTTGGTTTTTAGCATCTTTAGATAGTGTTCTATCAGATTTGCAGAAATAAAAATGGTTGGCCCCAATTAGGGGCTGCTAGAGCAAAAATAGAAATACCTTAAAATGACTTGTTTTCATGAACCAGTGGTTGGATCATTACCAAATTTGGTCCGTGGTATCCTTCAGTCATCACGAATATTCCTTTGTAGTATCCTTTGATGGTCCTTTATCAAGTTTATTATTGTTCCCCATTATTTGCCCACAAGTGTACCTTTATTACCTTTTTAGTAACAAGTTAATTAACATTTATTCTGGTGAGCAATGCAGGGCCATCATGGCCGTCATGAATGATATGAAATCCACATTACAGGTCAACCATGGTATGGGGATGGTGTTTATTTCGCTGGAGACGCTTCATATTCATGTAGAAATTGGTTAACTGGTGCAAAGCCAGGTACAAAAAGTCACGTATTTCTGGTTAATGTTTTGACAGGTAAACTGATTTTTGTCTTTATCAAGTTCTAACAGTGGTCAGTTATTGAATTGATATACAGACCATTTCAGTCTTTTTATTTGCTTTTGATTATTAGTTCGTCTGTTTCGGAGAAAAAGTAAAGTTATTATGATTGTTGTGGCCACGTCGTTGAAATCGTAGCCATTATCATGCAAAAACTTTAATGTAGCCCATTTCTCAAACACTTTAAATATTTCAAACTGACATTTGGAATACTTGATTATCATGACAAGGCACTATTGTAAGACACGGGGCATTATTTTAAAAGCCATATTTTTTTAGTTATGCCCCCTTTTGCTTTTTTTGGTCAAAATTGCTTATGAAATAGAATTGTGTAAAACAGACAAGTGTTGGCGCCACTCAGCAGAGCTACAGTTAAACCATTCATTATTATATGCTCTTGTCAGGGGTTTGTTTTCTAAATTTATTATTTATGACACACTGTAACAAGTTGCAGGTGGAATGTATTAATTGGTAAGTACTTTTTGTTTATGTGAAAACTGAAATTTTAAGTATTGCTATTTTTCAGGTCAGTTCTGTAAAGGACAAAAAGGCATGAGATATTTGCCAGTTGTTGATCCAGCCAAACCTACAGTGATGTATGACAGCGCTGTTAATGATACTGCAAACCCATATGAGTTTGTTATCTTCAATGATACCCAGGCTTACCCTGCCTATCTTGTAACATTTACTTCATAAAAAATGAATTCAGCCTGAATTACAAACATGAAAGATGATTGGTTTTTGTTAATCATTCTGTGAATATGACTATTACTTGTGGGATAATATTTGCTGTGATTTCATGTAGATTTATATGCTGATGCTATATAGATTACTTCTGTGTTATATATGTAACGATTGAAATGTTTGTGTACTAAGATTACAAATCATTTGTTTAATTTATGACTGTCATTCTAATTATGACAAATATGTTTCCTTATTATAATTATCACAAATTTTCAACTTTTAATTTTCTATGGTGTTTAACGTCGCATAAACAGTCATTTGGTGACATCTGGCTTTTATTGATGGAGGAAAACCCAATGTGTACACCTTGGTAGAACTACTGACCTTTGCTAAGCTAGCTGGCTAGCTTCCTCACATGTAAAGTTTGTCTTGTTTTGAATGGGATTCAAACTAACAGTGGTGAGGGGTTAGTGATTACTAGTAAGTACTATAACCACTCAACCAAAGAGCCGCTGTTTCAACACTTGTACTATACAGTTTGATAAACCATGGTGTATAAAAGGTAGTTGTGTTTTTCTACAATTCTCACAACACATGAAATATTAATGTTTTGAATACAGTTTTAAAATTGTGCCTAACATATGCTAATTTACTCTTCTATATTCTTATATACATGTAATATTTCATAATATTGTTTGTATAATTTACTTGCATGTTTTTATGTAGCATTACTAATCGGCTTTGAATATTATTAGTCGTTTTGTAATAACTATGAAATAATATGATAGAAATTGTTATTGAATTTTATAGATAAAACTGTTATTGTCCAGGACATGATGAAAAATCTTACCTAGTACTTGCTATTGTAACTATTCATTATGATTGACATTATTCATTGAAGTTTGTTGTTTGTTTGGAACTATTTTTTTTGTGTGTATTCATTTACTTGTTGTATTAATGTTACCCTGGCTTTGTTAAAAGTATATCATTTAGCATGACTTCTCTCATACAGAATGAAAATTGATGTTGTAATTATACACAATTTTAGACATTCTTTGGTCTTCTTTCGGATATGTGGCTTAAAAGTTTTTTATGTTGTAAAGTAACATTCATGTAATTATACGTGAAATGACATTATTGACATCAAGAAATGCCAAGGAATGTATTCCAGTATCCCAGATTTTTCTTGTGCTGTTGTGTTTATGTTTAACAACTATAGGATGACGAAGCTTTTATCAATAATAAGTTAGAAGATGGAAAATTATTAGGCCTGTTACATTTACATGATAGATAGATATTTATTTTGTGTGCATATATACGGCAGATTTGTTTGCAGGAATGTGTCATGTTTTATATGAATCTATTCACATTCTGAATGACTGTGCAAACTAATGTTTTGTCATTTTGTATATTTTTTTTTCTTTTCACTATAATAGAATTATGAGATTAATACATTTACAAGAAAAAACTATGACCATGGCAATCCTACAAGTACAAGTCTTATACTAATATATTTCTGTATTTTATGCATATTAAAAGCACACTTTTTGTTGTCATTTTATCTAAATATTTATGTATTTAGCAGGGCTATCTAAGAATTGCTTATTTGTTGCACCATATTTTGAAATGAATATATAGGTCTAATTGCTTATAGAGTGAAGACATTGTTTTTGTTGGAAATTCGTTAACTTTTATAAAAAAATGTGTAAAATAATAATTGTAGATAAAATAATTATTCAAATTATTTGTTTGCAGTTTTGATTTACATGCTCATAATTTTGGTGGAAACGAATTAAGAAAAAGGATCATATAAGGTGTGACCAATAAAACGCGATGCCACCGGTGTGAAGTCGAACTATTATCACCTTATAACAATCCACAATGGAGTCAATGCACCTCTGCATATCTTTCCAATCAACAAAGTTCCCACATTCCTTGATTTCATTCACAACAAAATATGATTGACACAAGTTGCAAAAGGGCCCAATTCATCGATCTAGCTCAAGTTGATCAGCCATCATTCATTACGACTTTCAGAATGTCAGTTTAACAATGTGTGAATGGGGGACGTCTTGTCACGTTATTTCTAAGCCCATCACGATCCCCCTGTGATAGCTATAGAACACGTGTACAAGACATTGTCTGCTCTCCATATATACCTTTCACAACATTTTGAACTCTTCAATTGGAGTTTCCAAAGTTTTAATCAAGAACTTGATGCTCGCTCTCTAATAGTCATTTTGTGGTGATGTGTCTTCGATAGGGTCCAGAGAAACATATTATTATTATATTATATATACGGTATATTTTATAGTATTTTGTAATTATTTTGTAATTATTCTAATACTCGAGTTGAGATTAAATATTAATTTATAAATATCTCCCAACTTTTTCCTGTTTTATGAAATAATTGATCAATGTTTTATATGTTTTAATTGTTATGTTTTATTCATGCTGAAAATGTCCTTGTTGACACTATCCTTTCTATTTGTACCGCATGTGCTTGTATTGGCTGTGTGTGGGGGAGCGTATCACCATTAGTACAGGCCGACACTATATAACTCTCGTTTATGTGATACAAAAAGCTTTCATGAATTTAATAGCAGTTTGGGACACCCTTGAGAATCAATAAATCACACATTTAATTGACGTTGGAACATGCAAATTAGATCATTATTATTAATTCATAATGAAAATTGGTTTAAAACGGTATAAATATTAATCATAGTAATAATAGTAAACACTCTTGCTATGACTTTTACTGTGCATGCGTGTGGTATGAATAAAATTATTGGCCAAATATTCACATTGTATGCAATTCCTCTGTAGTTTGACCCTCGGCGTATATTTCCTAGTCGGGTGAATGGTTTTTGCGTGGTTCGTGAGAATATTTTTTTTGTCGTTTACATGTTCTTTTCTTTACTCCCATCTGTACTACCTTGGAATTGTGTGATGAACTCACAGTGAATTCATCCGAGTACTGCTAGTTTAAAGTTTATCTGTTTTTATTGGTTTAATGTATTGTGATGCGGTTTTGTGGCTCTGATAAATAATCCTTTAGAATCGTTAGATGCTTTCGGGGCAACCATACATGTAAGTTCGTTACGTAAACTCTTTTGCAGATACGTCTTAACTCTTTCACTCAGATGTCGGTTCTAGTTGAGTGTTTTTCTTCTTATATTTTTGTTTCAATATGTAGTTGAGAATCTCCCTTTAGAATCAGAATTTTGATAGTTGAATACATGTCACTCTATTGTGAGAATGTATTCTGTGGATTGAATAAATTCTCCACATATGTATTAGTTCTAACAGGCTAGGTCCTGACACCCCGTTTATTATTTCCAATGCTAGATGCATTATCATTAAGACGCTTTCTATGCCGTTGATATAACCCTGTAAAATGTATAGAATAGTAGATGAGGATTATTTGATTTGTTTAAAAAATAAATAACCTTTTATTAAGTTTCAGAGAATACCAAGATAACATCAATCGAGGCGAAAACTTTCCCTCCTGAATTATCATAATTATATCTCTCACTGTTTCTCTTAATGGGGAGTCCTGATATCTTCTTCATGGTAATTTTTATAATGGAAGTTCAAAATTATTTCTGTTTCGTCATTTCTTCTTTTTCAATTTTAGCTTATTAAGGTAAATTGCGGTTTTTAAACTATAATCTTCATGTAAAGTAGAGTTAAGTTACTTTTATTAATAATAATAGCGAGCTAAAACTAAATCAGTGTCACAACATGCGTGTAGTTCTTTTAGCCTTCAGTCTTTCACAAAATCACCGAGTTTCATAAGTTCTCGGTTTCGGAGGTCGAACATGTTTATTTATTTATTTGAGAAGTCACAAGTGTATTACTCTTCCGGAATTAATGGATACTTCAAACCAACTGGGGTCTAATATTATTGATTTAAAACTAATTAAAGGGGAAACATTTCTTCTTCAAACACCATTGCAAACCATTCTATCAGACGTATAAAGCAAACATTAAGTACCGAGTTAAATAATTTGGATGTTCAACAATATACTAATTAAATGATTCACAGCCTTCTGAATGACTAATTTAGCATTTAATTTACTGCGTAAAATCAGTTGTAAATTATAAATGTTACGGAACGAGCGAAACACTTTCTTATAATATTAAATAGTTACACATGTAGAAACGACTCGCGACATTTGTTGATAAGTCATTCAGCTAGACGAACTTTATTTGAAAAGTGAAAACGCATTGGTTTCATTTATCTAAAAACATGTGGTGTATGTTGGCTGCTGTTTTTGCAGGATTTTCACCAGTTAATGGTTTGTATATTACGATGTAAAGTAACAAAACGTTATAGTAAATTCGGGTGTTGTGAAGTAATTATTTTTTCGACAAAACTGTTCTTTACGTCAATGCAAAGTAAGGAATAAAATTTGGATATCGTGAAGTAAAAATTTGGTTCCAAAGGTGTTCGCCATAACTGTGTACCACAGTATTGTATATCCTTGTACCTCTTTACATGTTTATGGTCAGTTACTTTAAGTTACTTTAAGTCATGCTCATAAATCCAAATGACAAATGAAATCACGCTTTACGTATTTTATCGTAACCTAAGCATTTAAGACTACTAAATATGTTCTTATTATGATAACAAAGTAATAATACAGTTGGGGATTGTATTCTCGTAGTTCGTATGATCATCTGCTTTCCATCGCTGACGAGTCTTCGGGAGAAGCTGTACTACATTTTATATCACAGTTCTGTGAAGGCATTATGAAAATTGTTAGCCTGAAAATATAGAAAAAACACCATTATTCCGAGGGGTGACAAAAAACGCCCATCCAGAAATGTGATGTTTTATTTCTATATACCGAGAGAGAAAATTATGACAAAAAAAACGCATGACATTTGCTAATAATCGGCGACATTATAAATGGCACGATCGTGATTCCGTAGATTTTGGTACCGAGACAAGTAATATAAATTTTACGAGGTCGATTTATAGGACTTACAACTTGGTATGATTTTGCACACATCCACATATTCACTTATGTATTTGTATATTGACAGTTTTGCCGCACCCTTCTATGTAAAAATAACTTTTTAGGTCTGCAAAATGTCGCTCTTGGTAAAGTGGCTTTTCAAAAGGGTACACGTTATCCAGCGAGTAGAAGCGTTGACGGTAATACCAACCAGAACTTCTATCAAAATTCTTGTGCCGAAACATCATCGGTACATGATCCATGGTGGAAAGTCGATTTAGGCGACATTTATAGCATAGAAGACATCAAAATATACAACAGGATGGATTGTTGCGGTGAGTGCTACGTCTTTGATATGCAGTGCAACCTCTCCAAAGCAACACCCTTTGGGAGACGCAAAAATAGGTTGTTGTTGAGAGGTTGCTGCTCAAGAGAGGTTAAACTAATAGTCAAATCGTACAGTGGGGAAAAAGCATGCTGTTGTTGAAGGGAGGTTGTCGCTCAAGAGAGGGCCATTCTGGAGAGGTTGCACTGTACCATTTTCAATGTTTCAATTTTTATTTTATTTTCGCATGCTTTGCTGCGCTTATATTTATCTGTGTTAGACTTATTGAATGTCAATGCTTGATGCGTGAATTCAACGGGGAGGAGAACAAATGACCTTTATTTCCTATAGTCTGAAACCTACAAAAATGACTTCACGGACAACTTTATAATTATATAACATTTACATTAAATATTTGAACATTGCAGCCTTATCTTGCCAAACCACCACATAGCGAATATATAACGCGATGGTTGAATGGACAATAATGATGAACAGAAGAACGGACATAGATTAAAATATCGCTAATATCCGTAGAATTCTGGTCATGCCTTTTTAATGTATGAAGCTCGAAACCAGTTTGTAGGCTCATGCGGGGTATACAATATTTCGAATATTTCACTCAAAAACATTTTCTTTATTGTTCAGAAACGAGTGTATTTCTACATTTAGGAGGATTTTATTTGACGAATATTAAGAAATAAATGCTAGTTTAATTCATCTTGAAATCCTTCGTTTCCTCTGAATGCGATACTTCGATATCATAGTTATGTGTTTTACATATGCTCTTTTGGGGCAAATTTATATCATATTTTTACATATGTTCTTTAGGGGCAGTTTATCGTCTTTAACGGGTCCCCGTTCCATGTTGCAGTGCATCAAAAGAACGTTGTCTCTGTTAATATAGAATGTGTGGCAAACTCTCAATAAGAAATGGAACCAAAAATGAAATCTCTAAGAAATCTTTATTCAATATTCTATTCTAAGCTACTACTTGACTGAACGGCGATTCCGAGCATTTTTGGAAATGCTAATACTTGTATATGTGGGTGATATATGTGTTTTTGGTCCGTATGGCCATTTTAGGCCTAATACACCACCATACACCATCCCTTCAACGTGCTAGCCCCTATGTGTGGAACGATACTTCCTCCGTGTACGTCATGCCAAGAATTATAGGTCAGAACTGACATCAGACAGCTTCGCCAAAAACAACCCACGACGTTTATCATCTAGTGTTTCCTTAATTTGAAGAGTGTGTTCCTTTACAAGCACTGTATCATCTTGACAGTAAGCGCATGCGCATTAAGTGTGTCATACAACCACAAAGACGCGTGTTTTGCTTATAAGAACTTGCCTTACAATATTTTCGTGGCTTAAAATATAAATCCGAGAGAGAACTATTCGAAACTTTGAAAATGATTAAAATTGTTTGTGACCTTATTGCTGGATAACTTTAATTCATTTTTGTACATCTTCAAGTTCCGTATGGTCTCAGTATACACTTATACCGAATTTTAATTGTAATAGTTTATCTTACTTTTTCACGATGTTAAAAAGATATCGACCAAAATACTATGCGCCACCTATACATAATTATGTATGTCATTCAAGCTTATCGACTCTACAATGTGCACCTATATACTGGATTTAGCGATACAGACTATGCTTTGCGAGGACATCACCAGAATGCTATTGGATCAACGTACACATTCCTGGTTCCACCGTTAGTACATGGACGATGGGTTCGTATAACGCGTATCGGAAGCAATGGATTCTTACACACGTGCGAAGTTCAGGTGCATGGAAACAGGAAAACGCAAGATAAAAGTGAGTCAAGCTTACTTAATATCGTCATCATCAGAATAAATACATGCCAATCATGTAATGGCCACTATCTCAGACAAAATAAAATTTAAATGTTCGTTTGTTTGTTTTACGCCTGTTTTCAACAGCATTTTAGTCATGTACCGGCGGACAGTTAAAAAGTCGTCCTGGATTCGGTACCAATATGTATCTTTTTATCCACTTGTAACTGCTACATTCTCCACATGATACACTATATACTTCGAAAATGAAGTGAAGAAGTAGTTAATTATGATTTTTGTAATCTATGAAATAATATGTCGATGAAAGTTGCTTTAAAGGTGAGAAGTATGTTTTACAGAATGTATGTTTTACAGACGTACGAGTACAAGCATTTCAGGAATATCTTAGTCTTCATGAACTCGTATTTATTTCCGAATATTCCATTACAATTATACTGAATTTAATTTCGTTATATTTTCATTTATATAGTGCGTTTCCAGTTTGTTCCAAACGAGGTTGGCACTGGAAATGTTCTGGAGTCAACAACAGCGACATCAAGTGTACATTGCTGTTCCTTGTGTTACACTTTTTTTACATGTGTTGGGGTCAATTATCATACTGCTACTGGTACGTGTGACAAACTCGGAACGATATCCTCCCTGACAGATGTGTCTGGCAGTATTCGTTTTTACAGATATCCATGAAAGGCCTCAAAAGGAGTTTAAGACTGGTCACGCTATCATTTAGATCTACCTATCTTACCACCTATTTTCTGACCTGAATTCTGTTTTTCAACTGAAAGATAAGCAAGCCTGCGTCGTTCATAGAGTAAATAATAATACAGATAAAACTACACATTGTCATGGTTCTATCCGTAGTATTCGTCTTGTCGTTGTTTTTCTTTTATTGACAAAACTCGTCTGAAATGTTACTGTTCGTAACACAAGCTTGTATTGAATTAATGAACGCATCTATATCAACTCGCAGCATACACCCTAAGATTTGCTATGTGGATGTTGTCTTATGGTTGATCTACGGATTATGTGTCATGAGTTGTAACAATTTCAAACAACGATAAACAAATTGAAAACATAATGCAAATAGGTGCGTTTTTAGCAGCGCAGTTTTCACAAATAAGTCTTTTCCACGCAACGGATGGCAATGAATCCCTGAAACGCTCTGTTTATTATACCAGAATAATGTTTTTATTATGTTTTTAACCCTACTTCTGATAAAAAAACTCATTTTCCAAATGAATTTAAACAAAGGTTGATAGATTCTTTTTAAATGCATTAGTTTAATAAAACAGCAACAGCGTCTCAATTTTCCTACATAATTTCATCAAAGATGATTTTTATTACTCGCGGTATTTAGATATTTACCCCACGATTTAAGAATTTATCTTGTTCGTATCAGAATATCCTCCAACTAATTACCAGAAAACTGGTAGATATGGAAATTAGTGGATTACCAAGGCATGAGAGTATGTCACTGACATTTTGTAATTTAGATGACTTAGATGATGAATTCCATTTTATCTTATTGAGCCCTTTTTGAATGAGCTAAGAAAATGTATATCAGACGTTAATTTTTTATGTGACTTATTGGGGTTTAACGCCGTTTTTCAACAATTTTTCAGTTATATACGGCGACCGGTTCACCTAACCAGTTTTCTTGGACTGTATGCTAACCAGTACTAACTTACCCTTCCACAAGGAGACGGCAACTTCTCCACATATGGAGGAAAATCGACATTTTTGTCAAATTTTCATAGAAGGGTATGACCTGCCGCGACCGGGATTCGAACCAGGATTTCATTTCCGGGTTACAAGCCCAGCGGACTAACCACTGGACCACGGCCGCGGCAAACGCTATTTTTATTCTAGACCAACTATGTTAAAGCTGAAACAATTGTTATATAGCGGTAAGAAAATTATTATTTGACACTTATGTAATGTTATTAAATTGACATTTGAAAGAAGAAAAACTCGCTAATTAAGATCATAAGTATAATAAATAAAACGTTCATTCACTATTTTTGACTTTGTAAATGTTTTTGAATATGTTTTGTATACATGTTGTTTTTGTCATAGTATATATATATTTATGTGTATAATGATTATATGGAATGTCTGTTTCGTGTTCAGTGTAATATGAGCACGCATTCTAAATACTGTGGTATCATTTATTTTCGTTGGGCTCAATTTTCCTGGTTTTTACTGAAATAGCTATTTCATGGGGACGTAAGTTCGTGAATTTTGATTTTTTGAAAGAAAACGTTTTGCGGTTTTGTTTTCTATCATTTTCTTTGTAAAATAAACTCGCTAGTGGAATAAAAAACAAGTAATCTACCCTCATGTGTCAAAAGGGGACCCCATCAAAAATTACACAACACGCGACAGATATCCGGTAATAATCTTGGAAACACATGTCAAATTTGACACCTGTCATTTGCAAATTGGCGATGGTTCAAAGATGGAGCAAAATTTTAAGGGGCCTTTTGTGTTCACACTTTCCTTAGGTACGTGTGTCCGTTATCTTAACACTGTTTCAGCACGGTCCTCATATTTCTGTCTGTTCGATTTGGTATGTAAATGATTATTAATTATCATTGAACATAAATTGAGACCTGTTTCGTTATTGATTTCGGTAAACATTTTCCCAACAGATGTTAGGATACAAAAACAGATCGTCGGAGCTTGTTATTTTCCATTTTTGGAACACACCGGAAGTTGTATTGTAGCACCGATATCTCGGCATTTATATTCGTGGTGATTTGATTTCGAGGGTCGGCTGATCCACGAAATCAAATCACCTCGAAGTTAAATCTGCAACGAAAATTAGTGAAACCACAGTACTTTCAAAACAAATTGTGATATGTGTTGTAATAGATGCATATACTGGGCATGCATGTATGATGTAAATTACTGGCGATTTTTAATCAACCCGGGCATATCGAAAATAATCCAAAACAGACCTTCTCAACAAGCTCGTACAAAGTGTTCATTCAGCACTGGTGACAACGACCTACAAATTGTCAAGTTGTATAAATATATCGGTGTCATATTTCATTAAAAACTTGATTATTTGTTAAACGGCGAATCCATTGTAATTAATATTGGGCGTGCTTCAGGAAGTATCTACTCTAAACTTAGTAAATTTCAAAAATTTGGTACAAGACATACAGAAAGCTGTATGAAGCCTGTGTAATACCGATTATGAACTGTAGCTATTACTGGAGACATAGGTTGGTCACCCGCGCCTTATAGACTTTGGCTTTACGTGCAAGTACTGTGGAATGGACTGCTATTATTTGACGCGAGCAGATCAGTGAAAAAAGTATGACTATAATCATGCTGATGTCAATAATATGCACCTATATTAAACATACTTTGTAGCGGGAAATTGTTGGTGAATCAAACAATGAGAGAATGTGCCGATATTGTGAGGAAAACGATGGAGGACGAAAATCACTTTTTGCTGCAGTGCGCTATGATATAAGAGACAAACGTTTCCATGACACACCAATTTTTTACAATCGCATATGCATATTATCAGATTTAAACTCGTTATATGCATCGCTATATACTAGCACAATCCAAAAAAACCCGAAATTCATTGTAAGGGCTTTTTTCAAAAGGAAATCAATGACTTTTAATTGATTTACGCGTTGCAAATGTATATATATGAAACGTTTACTTTTCATTTGACGTATTTCTTGTTTTATTGTTTATAGATTGATGATCTTTTTGTCCCAATTTGTTCTTAGATTGTTTGTATTTGTCACTGTCATTATATCCTGTTGTATTGTACAAATGTTACTGAAATAAATGAATTGTCTGCCTGCCTGCCTGCCTGTAACGATGTTTACAAGTTGTAAATGCAATTATGGTATGATATGTCCTATTTTACGCATTTTACGATCCTGCTGCGGTCGACCTTTATTGAACAACCAGATACAGATAATCAGTTTGGGACCTGAATGAGAGTTTCATTTATTCTCTAAATTATTTATTAAATGCATAACAAAGTATATATTTTAAAAGAATACACAAGTGTTTCATGACATAGTTTTAATATTTGATATCTGATTAAAACATTCATACTGACAAAAACAAACAAATTTGTTGTTTCAAAAAACTTTGAAAATATACCAATACAAGGTGATTTTTTCAAAAAAAGGATGCGAAATTTGCACCATTTCGCCTACGGTAGTAGGTGCGTACCCTACTATGACCGAGTTGAAACGATGTTCGTGACTCATCCGAGAATAAAACTGTATTCCCGCGTCGTCGGGTTCAACGAACGCGAAACGTGCCCAATTAAGACGATTTGCCCCTCGACAATGCGTTTGAACGCTACCGACGTGTGGACGTCGTCCAAATAGACTGTCCTCTCGAATAACGAACAGTTTGCCCAGTGATTCGTGTATTATGAAGATCGGGCGTGTTGTCAGCAATAGCATTGTAAGGAATCGATATGCAAATGGGTTATGATGATATGTCGTAACACGTGGATGTCCCCCACGTGGTTAGCCATCAGTACATCCTGTCGTTCGAAATCGTGTTCGAAGACAAAAACTCTTCCACCTTTTTCTTTGGACTTACTGGCACCAAGCTCAGTTGCACGTTCACGTTAATTTCTTGAAAATCTTGACGTATCAAAAATGCCACAACTGCAAAACTGGTGAAAAAAGTCAATGATTATCAAACTATCTTACTTCAGAAATGGGGATACCAGGGAAGACGTGTTCTAACACAGTTGCATGAATTATAAATGATAAATGCAGGACTGCCATACTGTGAAATGGGCTGCCACCTACCATCGCTTTTCAATAGAGAGATCATTCATTTTCCATGTACTTAGTCAATTAAGCATATATCATAAAACAGACAAATCCGTGCCATCAGTCAAATTTGATTAACGGCAACGGCCTCTCTTTTGTACATATTAAACAATCCACTAAATAAAGACATACTAAGTACAGAGGTTATTTATTTTCCTTCCCTTTGTTGGATCCTGTTCGCAGACATGATTGTAGTTTTTTATTCGACTCATTTATTCTCAACTTTCATGAACAACGACTTTTCATGTATGAATAAAATTATTGGCCAAATATTCACACTTTATGCAATTCCTCTGTAGTTTGACCCTTGACGTATATTTCCTAGTCGGGTGAATGGTTTTGGCGTGGTTCGTGGGAATATTTTTTTGTCTTTTACTTGTTCTTTTCTTTACTCCCATCTGTACTACCTTGGAATTGTGTGATGAACTCGCACTGAATTCATCCGAGTACTGCTAGTTTAAAGTTTATCTGTTTTTATTGGTTTAATGTATTGTAATGTGGTTTTGTAGCTCAGATAAATAAACCTGTAGAATCGTTAGATGCTTTCGGGGCAACCATACATGTACGTTCGTTACGTAAACTGTTATGCAGATACGTCTTTACTCTTTCACTCAGACGTCGGTTCTATTTGAGTGCTTTTCTCCTAATGTTTTTGTTTCAATATGTAGTTGAGAATCTCCCTTTAGAATCAGAATTTTGATAGTTGAATACATGTCACTCTATTGTGAGAATGTATTCTGTGGATTGAATAAAGTCTCCACATATGTATTAGTTCTAACAGGCTAGGTCCTGACACCCCGTTTATTATATCCAATGCTAGATGTATTATCATTAAGACGCTTTCTATGCCGTTGATATAACCCTGTAAAATGTATAGAATAGTAGATGAGGATTATTTGATTTGTTTAAAAAATAAATAACCTTTTATTAAGTTTCAGAGAATACCAAGATAATATCAATCGAAGCAAAAACTTTCCCTCCTGAATTATCATAATTATATCTCTCACTGTTTCTCTTAATGGGGAGTCCTGATATCTTCTTCGTGGTAATTTTAATAATGGAAGTTCAAAATTATTTCTGTTTCGTCATTTGTTCTTTTTCAATTTTAGCTTATTAAGATAAATTGCGGTTTTTAAACTATAATCTTCATGAAAAGTAGAGTTAAGTTACTTTTGTTAATAGTGATAGCGAGCTAAAAAAGTACCCCAATTTCCATCTAGAATTGTTGTCTTTGATTATGCTCTGTTTTAGTCAACAGATGGAAATAATCGGGAAAAATAACACGAGAAAATGGGACCTAGAAGCTTTGGCTTTGAGCCATGTTTAAATCTACAGCTGTCAGCGGTAGTATCTACAAAGTCGGCGTTTGTTTTTCTTCAACACTATTTGATACATATTAAGTTCTATTACATAAACAATTTAGTTTAAGCTACCGGTGCTCTTGTTGCCGTGGCTCGCAAACATAGCTGTGATGCATGTCTAATCTTAATTTGTGTATTGTGTCTATCACATTTATTCGTTTTAGTAAATTTAACTTTGTGCATTAACTTGCATTTTGAAGTGCTTTCAAGTGTAGATTGATTGGCTCTTCAAACGGCATAAATTTCTCCCTTACTAATGCTTTGCCTCACAATCAGATCCATAAAGGGGTAAGAACGTATGTTGTGCTACTAAATCAGTGTCACAACATGCGTGTTGTTCTTTTAGCCTTCAGTCCTTCACAAAATCACCGAATTACTTAAGTTCTCGGGTTTCGGAGATCGAACATCTGTTTATTTATTTGTTTGTTTGTTTGTTTGTTTGTTTATTTATTTATTTATTTATTTATTTATTTGAGAACTCACAAGTGTAATGCTCTTCCGGCGTTAATGGATACATCAAACCAACTTGGGACTAATATAATTGATTTAAGGCTAATTAAAGGGGAAAACATTTCTTCTTCAAACACCATTACAAACCATTCTATCAGACGTATGAAGCAAAACTTAATTACGCATGTAAATAATTTGGATGTTCAGCAATATACTAATTAAATGATTAGTTTTCCAGAGCCTTCTGAATGACTAATTTAACATTTAATTTACCGCGTATAAAATCAGTTGTAAATTATAAATGTTACGGAACGAGCGAAATACTTTCATATAATATTAAATAGTTACACATGTAGAAACAACTCGCGACAGACATTTGTTGATAAGCCATTCAGCGAGACGAACCTTATTTGAAGAGTGAAAACGCTTTGGTTTCATTTATTTGAAAACATGTGGTGTATGTTGGCTGCTGTTTTTGCAGGATTTTCACCAGTTAATGGTTTGTATATTATGATGTAAAGTAACAAAACGTTATAGTGAATTCGGGCGTTGTGAAGTAATTATTTTTTCGACAAAACTGTTCTTAACGTCAATGCAACGTAAAGAATAAAATTTGGATATCGTGAAGTAAAAATTTGGTTCCAAAGGAGTTCGCCATAACTGTGTACTACGGTATTGTTTATTTTGTTGTGTGAAATTTGTGTTGAACGTATATCCTTGTACCCCTTTACATGTTTATGTTCAGTTACTTTAAGTTACTTTAAGTCATGCTCATAAATCCAAATGACAAATGAAATCACGCATTACGTATTTTATCGTAACCTAAGCATTTAAGACTACTAAATACGTTCTTATTATGATAACAAAGTAATAATACAGTTGGGGATTGTATTCTTGTAGTTTGTATGATCATTTGCTTTCCATCGCTGACTAGTCTTCGGGAGAAGCTTTACTACATTTTATATCACAGTTCTGTGAAGGCGTTATAAAAATTGTTAGCCTGAAAATATAAAAAAACACCATTATTCCGAGGGGTGACAAAAAACGCCCATCCAGAAATGTGATGTTTATTTCTATATACCGAGAGAGAAAATTATGACGGAAAACATCGCATGACATTTGTTAATAAAAAGAAATGATCCAGCTAACTTGCTAACGTGCCCCGAGACCCGGCGGCCGAGAACTTTTGATGCATGAAGCTCATTCTAAATCCATAGTTTCAATAGTCCAAAAGGAGAAGTGGTGGAAAATAGGAGCAAAGATCGTCTAGTTTAATTTAAATCTATCGGAATAAGCAGACACAAGCATTACAATAATTATTTTGCTCATTCGGGGATTTATAAATTTATAAATCGGCGACATTATAAATGGCACGATCATGATTCCGTAGATTTAAGTACCAAGACAAAAAAATATAAATTTTACGAGGTCGATTTATTGGACATACAACTTGGTATGATTTTGCGCACATCAACATATTCACTTATGTACATGCATATTGACAGTTTTGCCGAACGCTTCTATGTAAAAATAACATTTTAGGTCTGCAAAATGTCGCTCTTGGTAAAGTGGCTTTTCAAAAGGGTACACGTTATCCAGCGAGTAGAAGCGTTGACGGTAATACTAACCAGAACTTGTTTCACCAGTCTTGTGCAGAAACATCATCGGTACATGATCCTTGGTGGAAAGTCGATTTAGGCGACATTTATAGCATTGAAGACATCAAAATATACAACAGACTAGATTGTTGCAGTGAGTGCCACGTCTTTGATATACAGTGCAACCTCTCCAAAGCAACACCCTTTGGGAGACGCAAAAATAGGTTGTTGTTGAAAGGTTGCTGCTCAAGAGAGGTTAAACTAATAGTCAAATCGTACAGTGGGGAAAAGCATGCTGTTATTGAAGTGAGGTTGTCGCTCAAGAGAGGGCCACTCTGGAGAGGTTGCACTGTACCATTTTCAATGTTTCAATTTTTATTTTATTTTCGCATGCTTTGCTGCGCTGATATTTACCTGTGTTAGACAAATTGAATGTCAATGCTTGATGCGTGAATTCAACGGGGAGGGGAACAAATGACCTTTGTTTCCTATAGTCTGAAACCTACAAAAATGACATCACGGACAACTTTATAATTATATAACATTTACATTGAATATATTTGAACATTGCAGCCTTATCGTGCCAAACAACCACATAGCGAATATATAACGTGATGGTTGAATGGGCATTAAGGATGAACAGATGAACGGACATAGATTAAAATATCGCTAATATCCGTAGAATTCTGGTCGAGAAATTCAAAGATTTAAGACATTTTAAACGTAAAAGGGTCAAACTCTATCAGCTCGTTGTCAGCTCGTTGTGAGTAGACTACAAATAGGACTAGGATTTGTCTATAAAAAGATAAACGGCGTAGAAATGAAAAAAAAATCTTGTTCTTTGATGTTATTTACATTGTTGAAACTAAAAGTACGTTCAATGTTGTTCTAGACTTTCTCACATTTATGACATTCCTGACAATATGCACAACTAAGCCACAAAACGCGTTGATGTTTACAATCAACCGCGGTACAATAAATGAAGCATTTTTTTAAAACTACACAAAAAATAGTTCTACAAACTATTTCATTCTTGCATATCCAACCGCATGTTTTACGTGTTATTTCGAAAAATTACTTCGCTCGTCTAAACGGAAATAACGATTTTTCCGTAAGAAAAACATGAAATACCTGTTTTATTGTTTTGAATTGGACTAAGTACTTAATGTGTATAATACAATGTAATATGTGTAGTCTCCAGTTGTAAGAAATTTGAGTGACTTCTGAAAACCTACGTAGTATTTAACTGTGCAGAAACTGTCATTTCGGAAGTTGTAATTGTCGCCGTTCACGGACGGCGACATATACAATTAACCAGATTTAACCATTTCTTCCTTTACATCGCCTGCTCTTAGCCAGTCGGAAAGGAGAATGATAAAAAATGGCGGAAAAATCTCAAAAGGGTCTCCTACGGGTCACATCATCCGTCATGTTTTTGTCGGGTTAATGATTTGTATAATTGACATGCCTTTCTAATGTATGAAGCTGGAAACCAGTTTGTAGGCTCCTGCGGGGTAAACAATATTTCGAATATTTCACTCAAAAACATTTGCTTTTATTGTTCAGAAACGAGTGTATTTCTACATTAAGGAGGATTTTATTTGATGAATATTAAGATATAAATGCTAGTTTAATTCATCGTGAAATCCTTCGTTTTCTCTGAATGCGATACTTCGATATTTTAGTTATGTGTTTTACATATGCTCTTTTGGGGCAAATTTATATCGTATTTTACATATGTTCTTTTGGGGCAGTTTATCGTCTTTAACGGGTCCCCGTTCCATGTTGCAGTGCATCAACAGAACGCTGTCTCTATTAATATAGAATGTGTGGCAAACTCTCAATAAGAAATGGAACCAAAAATGAAATCTCTAAGAAATCTTTATTCAATATTCTATTCTTAGCTACTACTTGGCTGAACGGCGATTCCGAGCATTTTTAGAAATGCTAATACTTGTATATGTAGTTGATATTTGTGTTTTTTGGTCCGTGTGGTCATTTTAGGCCTAATACACCATCATACACCATCCCTTCAACGTGCTAGCCCCCTGTGTGCGGAACTATACTTCCTCCGTGTACGTCATGTCAAGAATTATAGGACAGAACTGACATCAGACAGCTTCGCCAAAAACAACCCAAGACGTTTATCATCTAGTGTTTCTTTAATTTGAAGAGTGTGTTCCTTTACAAGCAATGTATCATCTTGACAGTAAGCGCATGCGCATTAAGTGTATCATAAAACCACAAAGACGCGTGTTTTGCTTATAAGAACTTGCCTACCAATATTTTCGTGGCTTAAAATATAAATCCGAGAGAAAACTATTCGAAACTTTGAAAATGATTAAAATTGTTTGTGACCTTATTGCTGGATAACTTTAATTCATTTTTGTACATCTTCAAGTTCCGTGTGGACTCAGTATACACTTTTACCGAATTTTAATTGTAATAGTTTATCTTACGTTTTCATGATGCTAAAAAGAGATCGACCAAAATACTATGCGCCACCTATACATAATTATGTATGTCATTCAAGCTTATCGACTCTACAATGTGCACCTATATACTGGATTTAGCGACACAGACTATGCTTTGCGAGGACATCACCAGAATGCTATTGGATCAACGTACACATTCCTGGTTCCACCGTTAGTACATGGACGATGGGTTCGTATAATGCGTATCGGAAGCAATGGATACTTACACATGTGCGAAGTTCAGGTGCATGGAAACAGGAAAACGCAAGATAAAAGTGAGTCATGCTTACTTAATATCGTCATCATCAGAATAAATACACGCCAATCATGCAATGGCCACTATCTCAGACAAAATAAAATTTAAATGTTCGTTTGTTTGTTTTACGCCTGTTTTCAACAGCATTTTAGTCATGTACCGGCGGACAGTTAAAAAGGTCGTCCTGGATTCGGTACCAGTATGTATCTTTTTACCCACTTGTAACTGCTACATTCTCCACATGATACACTATATACTTCGAAAATGAAGTGAAGAAGTAGTTAATTATGATTTTGGTATTCTATGAATTAATATGTCGATGAAAGTTGCTTTAAAGGTGAGAAGTATGTTTTACAGAATGTATGTTCTACAGACGTACGAGTACAAGCATTTCAGGAATATCTTAGTCTTCATGAACTCGTATTTATTTCCGAATTTTCCATTATAATTGTACTGAATTTAATTCGTTATATTTTCATTTATATAGTGCGTTTCCAGTTTGTTCCAAACGAGGTTGGCACTGGAAATGTTCTGGAGTCAACAACAGCGACATCAAGTGTACATTGCTGTTCCTTGTGTTACACTTTATTTACATGTGTTGGGGTCAATTATCATACTGCTACTGGTACGTGTGACAAACTCGGAACGATATCCTCCCTGACAGATGTGTCTGGCAGTATTCATTTTTACAGATATCCATGAAAGGCCTCAAAAGGGGTTTAAGACTGGTCACGCTATCATTTAGATCTACCTATCTTACCACCTATTTTCTGACCTGAATTCTGTTTTTCAACTGAAATATAAGCAAGCCTGCGTCGTTCATAGAGTAAATAATAATACAGATAAAACTACACATTGTCATGGTTCTATCCGTAGTATTCGTCTTGTCGTTGTTTTTCTTTTATTGACAAAACCCGTCTGAAATAATACTGTTCGTAACACAAACTTGTATTGAATTAATGAACGCATCTATATCAACTCGCAGCATACACCCTAAGATTTGCTATGTGGATGTTGTCTTATGGTTGATCTACGGATTATGTGTCATGAGTTGTAACAATTTCAAACAACGATAAACAAATTGAAAACATAATGCAAATAGGTGCGTTTTTAGCAGCGCAGTTTTCACAAATAAGTCTTTTCCACGCAACGGATGGCAATGAATCCCTGAAACGCTCTGTTTATTATACCAGAATTATGTTTTTTATTATGTTTTTTAACCCTACTTTTGATAAAAAAAAAACTATTTTCTAAATGAATTTAAACAAAGGTTGATAGATTCTTTTTAAATGCATTAGTTTAATAAAACAGCGACAGCGTTTCAATTTTCCTATATAATTTCATCAAAGATGATTTTTATTACTCGCGGTATTTAGATATTTACCCCACAATTTAAGAATTTATCTTGTTCGTATCAGAATATCCTCCAACTAATTACCAGAAAGCTGGTAGATATGGAAATGAGTGGATTGCCAAGGTATGAGAGTATGTCACTGACATTTTGTAATTTAGATGATTTAGATGATGAATTCCATTTTATCTTATTGAGCCCTTTTTGAATGAGTTAAGAAAATGTATATCAAACGTTAATTTTTTTATGCGACTTATTGGGGTTTAACGCCGTTTTTCAACATTTTTCAGTTATATATGGCGACCGGTTCACCTAACCAGTTTTCCTGGAATGTATGCTAACCAGTACTAACTTACCCTTCCACAAGGAGACGGTAACTTTTCCGCATATGGAGGAAAATCGACATTTTTGTCAAATTTTCATAGAAGGGTATGACCTGCCGTGACCGGGATTCGAACCCGGATTTCCGGGTTATAAGTCCAGCGCACTAACCACTGGACCACGGCCGCGGTAAACGCTATTTTTATTGTAGACCGACTATGTTAAAGCTGAAACAATAGTTAATATAGCGATAAGAAAATTATTATTGTACACTTATGTAATGTTATTGACATTTAAAAGAAGAAAAAAATCGCAGATTTAGATCGTAAGTATAATAAGTAAAAAGTTCATTCTTTATTTTTGTCTTTGTAAATGTTTTTAAATATGATTTGTATAGATGTTGTTTTTGTCATAGTATATATATATATTTATTTCATGTGTATAATGATTTTATTATATGTAATGTCTGTTTAGTGTTCAGTGTAATATGAGCACGCATTCTAAATACTGTGGTTTCATTTATTTTCGTTGGGCTCAATTTTCGTGGTTTTTACTGAAATAGCTATTTCATGGGGACGTAAGTTCGTGAATTTTGATTTTTTGAAAGAAAAAGTTTTGCTGTTTTGTTTTCTATCATTTTCTTTGTGTATTTGGTACAAGACATATAGAAAGCTGTATGAAGCCTTTGTAATACCGATTATGAACTGTAGCTATTACTGGAGACATGGGTTGGTCACCCGCGCCTTATAGACTTTGGCTTTACGTGCAAATACTGTGGAATGGACTGCTATTATTTACGCGAGCAGATCAGTGAAAAAAGTATGACTATAATCATGCTGATGCCAATAATATGCACCTGTATAAGGAACATATAAACTGTTCAAAACATACTTTGTAGCGGAGAATTTTGTTACATATAGACTTAGACATAGATATAGACTTTCATTGTTGGCCCAGTTAAGATGCGATGTATTACCGCTATGATTAGAAACCGGAAAATTCGTTGTTGAATCAAACAATGAGAGAATGTGTCGATAATGTGAGGAAAACGATGGAGGACGAAAATCACTTTCTGCTGCAGTGCGCTATGATATAAGAGACAAACGTTTCCATGATACACCATTTTTTATTATTGCATATGCATATTATCAGATTTAAACTCGTTATATGCATCGCTATATACTAGTACTATCCAAGAAAACCCTCAAAATTCATTGTAAGTGTTTTTTTCAAAAGGAGATCAATGACTTTTAATTGATTTACGCGTTGCAAATAATTCATTGTAAGTGTCTTTTTCAAAAGGAGATCAATGACTTTTAATTGATTTACGCGTTGCAAATACATATATATGATTCTTGTTTATAACTTGTTGATCTTGTATATCTTTTTGTCTCATTTATGCTGTCTGTCTGTCTGTCTGTCCACCGGTCAAATTTGATTAAACATTATCCAGAGGCAACGGCCTCTCTTTTGTACACATTAAACAATCCACTAAATAAAGACACACTAAGTACAGTGGTTATCTATTTTCCTTCCCTTTGTTGGATCCTGTTCGCAGACATGATTGTAGTTTTTTATTCAACACATTTATTCTCAACTTTCAAAAACAACGATTTTCCATGTTGAAAAGCTTTTTAAGATTTTAATTATAAATAAGATGAGGTAACAGATTCTTTACGCTCTCCGTCGTGTCAATGTGAGCATTTGTAAAGACTTGAAATCAATCATTTGTACATGGAGACATTACGTCTGCATAGTAATTTGTTGCGTTAATTTGTTATAGTAGCAAAAGGTATTAACAACATGGTTTAAACAAATAGATTTGAACCTTTGTAGCTTTGCTGCTGACCGTTGTAAGGCGGTACCGCTCCGGGAGACTGTGTTCGGTCCTCCATTTTTTTGTATGTTTCAATGTGCCGGGTGGGTTTTCGTGTCGGCGGATTTTGGAGATGGTCTCACAGGTCCCCGGCTAGTACCACCTTGGAACGGTCTGCAGCAAAGCTACAGCGGATTTAGACTACATGTAGTTTTCTAGACCCAATCACACAGGTACCCCCGGGGATACAGAACAATAAATTACATGAATACAATATATTATTTATTGCTACTATGAGATTAGAACAGTAAATCAATTAAATGTCTTTGAAGTTGAATTATTGGTAACTGACGTTAAAAACAACAGACTATGATGTCTATTCTGACCAAATATCATCCATCTAAATTTGTCTTGGAAAAGTCAAAACAATGGTGACAGAAAGGTGATAATATTAAATATGTTCACATATATCAGTTGATAAAACATAAAGATAACACTGGAGTTCCACTACTTAAGAATTAAATCATGATTGCACATAATGTTTAATCTTTGTCTAACATGCTATCGACAACCCGAGCATTTATGGATATGGTTATTCACGCATTCACCTACTTAAAACTTAAAAAATTATTTCGAAAAAAGTATAAACAACATTACATGAAGCAATATAAAAAAAGGAGAAGACAAAAGTTTTATCCTTCGGTTGCATACTTCTACTCCTCTGTCAGATGTGAATTTATTACGAAAAATCGCCAAATAGTATTTAAAACGTGCCAATGCCACTCACAATTAACATTTCACACATCCATGGTTCTCTTATTTTTACAAGCGTGAAACGAATTCCCCACTACGGGAGCAAACTACCTTTTTCCTTGCATTTGTGATTCAAACTCAAGAAACATTACTTTTGATACAAATAATCAGCCATATTTTCATGAGGAAAAATGTCACTGTATAATTAGAACAACCATTGAATTCTTATCAAACGATAGAAATGTATTCAAAACGTACACAACAGTTTTACCTTTACTATCTAGTAACTATTCTAGTAAAAAATGTTTGTAGCAGAGTTTATGGATCACTCATGACCATCATTTACTGCCCTCTATAAAATGACAAGGGCCACTGTTTATATAATTAATTAAATAATTGGTTGCAAAACTTGCATTACTTTCATAGAGAATAGAAATGTTTCGTAAATTTAGACGTATGTTTTCCTTTGCTTTCCAAAGAAGCGCAAAGAACAATTTATTTTTCATGCGAACAAAGTACATACTACACGCTCTTATGATAAATTACGTCTTAAAATATCTGTATGTCATTAAAAATGACTATACTCCATAGAATGTAATATTTTCGACGAAAGGCCATATTTGATTATGACCAAACCGAAAGGCTATCGTCTTTGCTATTTCGGGGGCTGTTATGTATTGCAGGGTGGTGCTTCCAATTCCTTCAAATGATATCTAAAAGAAGAATGTACGGAATTACATTCAAAGCTAAGTCCAAAAGCCACGAATGGAGACAGGATATGTGATTTCCATCAGTTTGCGAATTAATCTTTTAAGTTAATTTAAGTTAATTTTTTAGTTGTCGGACAGAGTAAAAATTAGTTATCTTATTACACATTCAAGATAAATGACACTTCTAGTGTAGCCTGCTCGACGTTTACTTGATCAGGACGTCCAGCAAGTGACTTTATGCTGAGTAGGCTTTTATTAAGAGGCTTATCTGGTCAATTACATCAATGAACTTGTACCGACGAATAACTATCGTTGACAAGTGAACTCAATTCACAGAAGCCAGTCAACTAATTCTGACATAAAACACACCAAACAACATTGTGATACAGACAGTTTCTACCTGGTAATGATTTTCTTGCGCAACAATTGTCAATTTATAGGTATGCTCGTTTTCGAATGGAAATGTTGTCCAATCCGGAGCACTATTCCACTTATCATTTTCGTCAAACGTCTTGATTTCTACAATACCTTGAGTCAATGCCAATCTAACTGATAATAAAAGCAATTCATCAAGGTCATCGAATAAATCGAACGATGGTCCAGCAGTGTTGAATATTCTGATTCTGAAGCTACAAAAACACACTTTTTTGAATTGTAACAGATTTTTTTATTTTTGGTCGTTATAACTAACTATACGTTCCCTCATTTCTAAACGCATGTTCACACTCAGGGTCAGGATGTTGTCAACAATGGTAAAAGGGAATGTAAAACTAAGTTAATTCCTCCACATCAATTTTCCAACAATATTGTTAATTGCATTATGTCAAAAGCTGAATGATTTTATTAAAAGCAACAGTTGTGACTGGTAATGTAGTAAGACCGTTGAATGTTTCAATTTATTGTAAAAGACTACTCAAAGCCTAGTCCCTTATGTCAATCATTTTGCGTCTATCGTCGAATACTTAATACCTCAAAAATCTCGATTTATCAAAATCGTACGGAATTGAATGGGTTCAATTTTAGATTTTGAAAAAAAAGTCACAAGCAGTACAGTTTCATTAATATTTATAAAAAAAACATTAAAAATTATCTTGATAGTGTCTACCAGATATTTTCTAGGCTCTCTATGATGGGTACTATATTTGTAAAGGCGGAGATGACATTTACCTATTATTAGAACACCGATAGTGGGACCATCTGTGGGACAGCCCGAAAATAGTTTCCGCCAAGCAATGATTACAAGTGAAGTATTCATCAAATGGTATTAATAGCAATGACAATGCTTTAACTCCAATCGATAATGATAATGAAGTTATTAACCAATTACACATATAAAGCACTCAGCATATGAATTCATAACACATACAGTGAAGAAGCTCCATCAAACATCTTATTATGACATTTATTACATCGAATAATTCCATCGAATGCCAATGTGACGTACAATTAGGCATAAAATGAATGCACCGAAGATTTGACAGAATGTCATTTGATAGAATAGGAGGCTTTAAAAACTGAATTAGGGTATACGGTGCTCCCTCCGAAGAGCAACATTTGTTGGAGTCGCAAAAAGGTGTTGTTCTTTGGTTCTTTTGATAAGAAGGAAACAAACCTGTTCCAATCCTCCGGAGGTGTAGTAAAGTACAACTCCACACGACCGCCTACTCCAAATATACCAGGAATCGTCCATGCACGCTCGCTGGGTACGGTAGGAGTCTGTTCACCGATAATATTCTAAATGTGTATGAAACACATGTATTCAATATATTATGAGGAATGGGAAATAGTGATTTATCAAGACTACCAGCCGCAGCTTATGTATGTGTAAACATTTTTTCTTAAAGAAAATCCAGTTCAAATCGGGTGCCTAGAACTCATTCATGAAATGAGCTGATTCATTTTATTCCTAAATCCCTGCTTCAAACATTTAGATTTAACTGGTTTCAGAAGTTTTAAACACGTTATTATACGCAAAAACATATTTACTTTTGTATACCTAAGATGTATACCTAAAATCAATGCAAAAGTATTGTTATCAGAAAATGTGTAATTAGGGTAAACCCTTTCAAAGTGTATATATTTATTACTTACCGTTAGTGTAAATTCTTCAAATACAGCAAGACCGTTTTCTTCCTCTGGTTCCCTTTCAACATACGTATATCCAGCCACGTACGTCCTATCTTTGAGCCAGCTACCTGTCATGGCAACACAATCATCATTTGTGT
Organism: Lutraria rhynchaena; assembly: GCA_008271625.1. Taxonomy (NCBI): domain Eukaryota; kingdom Metazoa; phylum Mollusca; class Bivalvia; order Venerida; family Mactridae; genus Lutraria; species Lutraria rhynchaena. The sequence continues at coordinate 232,289 of VIBL01000127.1, forward strand.
CGCTTATCCTAACAGCTACTACCATATCATTCATTACTTTTAAGAGACAGCGTATTCCATTTGATGTCGGCTTGCCTCGGGTGACCCTGTATTTTTCAAAGTCCTTTCCATAAGCTTCCGGTATGAGTTCTATCAACAAACACACGAAAATAAGTTTCATTACTAAAGGTTTTTAATCAGAATTCATGACTCTCGAAATCAGCAGACCAGAGACTGTGTGGAAATATTAGACCACTTTGTACATATGCAAAAAGTTCATTTCATGGTCTACTGCTTCCTTCTTCAGTAAGTGATGTTTGCTTTTTCATCGTGTTTGATCAAAGAACTTGATGGATATTAACCATTTTCGAAAGCTAAAGATGTAAATAATTAATGAATCGTCCCGTTGAAATATGATGAATTATTTCATGAGATTTTTAAAACACGTAAAACGCTATTAAATTCAAATACAATCAACTAAATGAGTTAACAGTAGCATATACAGAAATTTAAGCCGATATTTAGATTTTGCTGTAGAAACACACTGAAACGTCAATTTTATTTTTTTTATCATATTTGCATACACTTGAAAATTATACGGACACTTCATTTTTTACGCTTACTTTTCATTTAAATTCTAAATTTTGGTTTAAAGTGATCCATCTAATGAATGTGTTTGTTTTAGAAGTTTTGCAGAAAATTGAAGATGTATTCCACATTATGGATTATATAAAAACATTAACAACAATTTGTTTAAATTAGTGAAATAAGTTAACTATGATTTTTTTAAGATGAGTGACTTTGACAAAATGTTTTGCACTACTAGTGTTAGGCAATTATTACATTTGTAAATATCGACTGGTTAATATAACGTGTATATACTATAGCAAATGACGAATTTAGAAACTTTATTATTTTTGTGCTTGCTTTATGCATCGAACATAAAAACTGACAATGATTGAAAAATACATGTATTGTTTTTATTATTGCACCACATAATTCTCGTTTCACCCAGAGAAATGTCGCTCATAACGTGAATTGGGTATTTATTGTACATGCTTTTACAATCTTTTCCATACTTTTATCATTATCTTATAACTATGTGTGTGATTTTTGTAACGTCAGTGTACACGTGTAGGATTTCTAAAAATAACGATGCTTAATATTATTTTCAAATTCACTCGTGCAGTTGCCATGTGGGATTGTCGGGTGCATCGAAAACACATTAGCACTATTGATTTTACATGAAAGATTATAAATTATGAATTTATTTTCTCAGTAGATCAAATATCACTTAATGTTTTAAGGGCGATGTGCGTAAAGTGTTCCTAAATGTTTGTGCGGAGATCTGTAAGTACAAATGGGTTGCACATATTTTTGTGTTCCATTCTGAGGTTGATCTTTTAGATTTATGTCTTAATGCGAAAATAGTAACTTGTTCTGACAACAAGATACTGATACAGTCGTCATACCACTCAAAAATGGATAAAATATAAACAATATATAACTAGCTTGGTGTTAATTTACATTCAAATACGTTCTATGGTGGAGAGCGACGTGCTGACGTCTAATGTATCACACATAATAAAACCAAAACGCAATTCATTTCTGGAATCTTCACTAACGAAATCACTTCCGGGTTCTAATGTACATCCAAAGTTTAAATAAATTTTGTATAAAAATTATTTAGCATTTGGAGTGAAAAAACTTTTTATCTTGACGGCAAGATAGTTGACTGGATTTTGCGACTTATCCAAATGACCAGCTGATACTTTTACTTAAGTAAATTCATTTTTTGATATTAATGAAATTAATGAAATAGAAAGAATTAATCCTTATACCATTGCATATTGAAAAACTTCTATCGAATAAAATGTCTGTATTTTCTCTCATTTTCCTATGAAACAGGACATTTTATTATGAATATTACATGCCTAGATCAAAAGCACATCACCGGTCGTCATGCCATTTAGATCTGCATTTGATTACTTTTAATTACTATGTTATTTATAACCTTGATAGATATACATACATCCCCCGTAAAGATCAAGAAAACCGTATCTATATTAAAGCGGTCACATCAAAATAAAATGGATTTGCTGGAGGTGATATCCCATTAGAGACTCCTACACTTTGACATCACATATAGTTTTATTGATTCTTTTTTTAACGAAGAACGATTACTGGATTGTTTGTTACGCTGGAATTAATTATGTATTATAATTCTCAGAAGATTACGCAAGTGTCTCGTACTGTTTTATAGGGGCTTGACTATCGAATACTCCTGAATGATTGCACAGAAATATGTAAGAACGTTGTGAATATAGACCACCTCTTGAATAAAGGTTTAACTCCAGCACAAATTTATTAATGAAGTAAACTAAATAAATTTCTAAATTTAAGTCAATTGTCCAATATATGAACTTCGTTCCAATCTTGGACTATATTGTTCTTAAGAAAAAAAGAATAAGGGGCACAACAAAACATTCACATATTAAGACCGAAAGGCCTCTGGTTACAACATATTCAAATATATCATCTCAAATAAATAAAGAAAGTCTTTGGATTTTCTCCTCATTGTCCCATGAAATTGAAACATTTTGTAGCGAATCAGACAAAAGATCATCACCCGCCGTCATGCCAGTTAGATTATGTAGTTACATGTTTGTAGTAAGGCCTAAAAAATTGGGCTGTTTTCGGTTACCTGGCCGACCCATATTTTACCTGCCGACTCGAAAGTTTTTACGGCATCGAAATCTTAGTGCTATATTGTAATTTTCACATCAGTGTTGCAGATATATATAAAAAAAAACAACGTAAAAGAAAGAAAAATTCCCTAACTACCGATCCATATTTTTGGGGGCATATAACTGGAAAAAAAACCTTTTTGTTTAGGGCTAATCGTCAGAAGTATATGTAGTATACATGGAAGTTAAATCCTCCATAAAGATCAAAGAAATACAGAAACAGACTTTATACTTAGAGAGTCACAATAAAATACTAATTAAGTATATCTTGAATATTTATTTGGTGGTAAGAAATATTCCTACTCGTGTGAGCAGACAATGGATGACTCCTTTTTTATACGTATAATTTTTGGGGAAAAATACCCGGATAATGATATTAAAATATACATAACTTGAGATTGTTTCTTTACAGTAGTTGACAAGATAATATCATTTTAACGTCTAATAATCTGAAATATTAAACGCATTACTTACGCAAGTCTTTCCTCCTTCCCCCTTCTTCATTTGTATTATTTAAACCCGACGGCGCTCATTTCATTGATGGAAGTACAGTATAAAACGGAAAATCTTACCGAAATATTTGCCGGTCTTGTGACATTGTAGGCATAACTTTCAGTAGTCGTCATACTGAATCCTTGGGGCGTAAGACATGCTCTCCAGCACTGATAATTTCACCGGAAGTTCCTGACAGTATAAATATAACATGGTATTCATTGTCGTGTTGCTCTTATGTTGAATGTGATTTAAAAATGTATTTAATTAGTTACTGACTTATACAAAAACAGCATTGGGGTTGTTTATTCGGATTTTATCAATGAAATTCAGTAAACATGCGGTAAAATTAGAGGGAAAGTCGTTCTACTGAATACTGGGCTATTTTGTAGTAAGTTACCTCATACCCGTTGTACAAATGGAATTTGGAATGGATGACATCTTCTGTGGTGTTTTGTTTCGGTAACTTACGTTTGATCCGCGGTTTTTTTAATCGTATTGAGCAGTATTGACAAGTTTTGGGCAAAATATTGTACCTGTGAAATGTAACAGGAAATGATGATCAGAAAATCCAAGAAGTAATGATATACTTTTCTGATGCACATTGTACTTTATATGTAATAGACGTATTGAAATTCTTCATAATGAGCAAATGTGTATAAAGGATATATCTTTAAATTTGCCTTCACTTCTTCCCGGTTTTTCGCTAATGGCCTTTGTTCACAGACTTGATTGTATTTTGTATATGAAGTTGGACACTGATCGTGGACTTTTCATTTTACTTCGATTGCCAATCAGTTATGTTGAATTTATTTCTGGCTGTAGAAGGACATGTAATAACGATTAAATGAATTGACGCACTTATCCGATGTTTGTGCGGTCGGGAATGGTTTTCTATCCATGCAAACAAAAAACTAATCTTATAGAGATATAATGTTGACCGAGGGACGCAACTCCTCCGTCTATGAATCTCTTCAGCCTGGCAAATGCTGCGGTCTTCCTTAAATGAATTGTCTCCCTTTTTGGTACGATTGATTTTTTACCCCCCTTTTCTTCAAAATTTTATTGAATCAAACAAATAGAAACAACAACAAAAAAAAAACGTTTGTGGAAACGTCATTTTTCACACATCTACCATCATGTGTTACATTAAAATGGCCAAGATTGTGTTCTGATATGAAGGGCGAGCGATATTTAGAATTTGCTGCTATTAATGCTGATGGTATAAAAAGCCAATACGCAGCCTAACAACAAATATCAGACGATGTATTGTGAGCCGAACTTGTAAATCTTATCTGGAAATGGATTACAACCCCATTGTTATCTCGACGGTGTAAATCTTTTTTGATGTGTAACAATTATGGGAACTATAATTGTTAATGTTAACATGACAATTACTTGGCACACTGTTTACACGCGAGGAGTGTTTGTATTATGTGAGTGTTAGCAACAGTTATAACGATTAAATTAATCACAGCGGCGTCGTTTTGATACAACACCTGGTCAGAAAGGTTGTTGTTTTTCGGCACGCAATAACGGCTGGATTTTTATTCAATTTTACTTACATTACCGTATACATATATATGAAGTTGTATATCTTGGAACATGTGATCTTTATACATGTTTAGCCGACAACAGATGGAATAAAAAAACTGTTTGGAAACACGTTTAATTGACTGTATTTTACATTGCGAAATGAAATTATACGAACCCGTCGCTGATGTCAGAAATATATTTTGAATTAAAGCAAAGAAATTTAACATAAAAATAATGTGATGGTATTTTTCTGTGAGTTTTGAATAATTTAAAACACTATGTAATGACTTGTAAAAGTGACTTTTAAATAAATGACTGTTGAGTTTTGTTGCGTCAGGCTGTGTGATGGTACGGTCACACAATAGGGAACTAATTTACAGTTTAACATTTCACGAATATATTAAACAACTATGAACTTCCAATTCTATTCCGGTGCGAATATTTTTAATATTACATCGTATAATTCTACGTCACCAGTGATGTCAGAATGTCCAACGTCAGAGGAGTTATCACAGGAAATGACAAAAGCCGTACTTCCGGTGACTATTCTTATTGGTGTTGAGTGCGTCTTTGGGATAATTGGAAATACATTTATATTGATTGTTTATTCAAAGTGGTATAAAATATGCAGCTTCCGTTGTTTTGTGATCTCATTAGCGTGTATAGACTTGATAAGCTCGTTTACGACACTTCCGGGAGAAATTGTTTCGCAAATGAATTGGTATCATTACAAATATGAAACTCTTTGTAAAATTAAGTCATTCTTCAACGTTTTCACCGTATGGGCGTCAGGTCTAGTGCTGTTCCTTCTGGCCTACGATAGGTACCGTAAAATATGTTTACCCCTTTCCTGGCAAATACCGGTTCGAAACTCTGCGAGGTTATGCTTAGCTTGTATGGTGTTTTCACTCGTCATTTCGGCACCTATCGCCGTGTTTTGGGGAACACAAGGTTATGACTACCAGGTCGGGAATCATACAGTTCATGTATCAATTTGTGAAAAGGCTGAAACATTCGCAAACGATCTTATTCCATTTTTGTATGTTTTGTGTACTTTTGTGGTACCATTACTTGTAATAATGCTTGTTACCGTTGTTTTGAATATATACACCGGAAGGAAATTATTGCCTAGTTTAAAACATAGACATGTCGAAACGAACGGAATGAGCAGCGGAATGGTTCAATGTGTCGTCTGCACCGACAATAGTCATCAATATCGCAGTGGGACATTCAGTGAGGGTACCAATGCTGGTGCCAGGCACAAAACAAAATTGCACAGACGTTTTAGTTTCCCCGCTGGACAGTGGTCTCTGCGTAGAAAAGTGCTAATCGATAAATTACACCACTTCCGGCTATTTGGATTCCATTTATATGACATACCGGAAGTGACAGATGAACTAACTTCCGGCGAATGTAGTGCAATGTCACTTCAGAAACGAGACTCGACTCCGCGAAGTAGAACCCATTTCTCAACATCCGATGTCGAAAATGCCCATAAGGACCACATGTCCAGCTGGCAAAGTCAATACCTCGTCAACAAACTGACCATAAGGCGACGTAAGACATTAATAATGCTCGTATTGACTGGTGTTTTTATCTTGACCATGTCTTTATACTTAAGTTTAGTGTGCATCGTGGCAAACAATGAAGGTGTTTTACGAAGATTGACAAATTCTCAGAAAGTTGTTTTCTTTTTCTTTTGGCGACTATATTTCATTAATTCATTGATTAATCCACTTCTGTACGGATTCATGGATCACAGATTTCGACGAGGACTTGTACGATTGTTTTGTGGAGGGAGGCGGTACACAAATGGCAGGACATACGGACGGAAATGATGTAATATTCAAAAATACGAGTTAGAGATAACAATCTGTATAGTGTTCATTTGAATATTGGGTGTTCCGGCGGGAAATATTAAAGTGTTTTAAGACGATTTTTACACCGATAATTGATAATTACAAAATCTTTTATGTATCTTTCTGATACGTTATGTGCTTTCAAATAACAAATATACTTAACTGGGGTTTACCATCGCACCAACAGCCAAGGTCATTCACCGACTTTTTCCGACTTCAATGTTGGAGAAAGACCCCAGGCGTACCCCTGGGTCGAACCACAAACCTCACGTAAACTAGTTGGACAGCTACCTCACATTTTGGTCATGTGTGGGATTCGAATTCACAGCAGTGAGGGTCATAACCATTCGACCGCAGAGGCTCCTGGTGAATTTATTTTCGTTTCGTTGTTGTTGTTTTTATTTTTGAAATAAGCAAATTAAAATTGATATGAATTAAGCCTCGCTTTTATTGTAGTGTTCTTTGCGAATTATATTATTTTAGCGATACATTCAACCTTAGGCTAGAAGAATTTCAAAATTCGGTCAACTACTTTTACAAGCGGATACAAGCAATAAATGCGATGCCAATTTATGGCAGAAAACAAATTAACATGTCAGTAACGTTAGTTAACACATACAGGGAATAAAGACAACGGTCAAATCAAATTGTCAACTTCTACATTTCCATTAGAACTCTATTTGTAATTATCTTGTCAAGGACGCTGCGCCATAACACAATGTGTATGTTTATTATAATGCTTTATCACTGTAATAGTGATTATTGTTTTCCTGTACTTAAAACACATGCTTCCTATTTACTCCAGACATATTCTTTTCTTTTCATCCTGGAAGTTCTGCTGCTTAATTTAGGTTACAACCCAATAAAACTTCGCTAATTGGCGTTTGAAAATGGTGTTTAAAAGCATTACTCCGTTAATAAGCTGTTCATGAGTTGACTTTCCGGGTTAAATGTTCCGCTGAATTCTCTTTTTCCAGTTTCGTTATGTTGGTGTATAAAGTAAACATACACTGCTTTGTAAAATCTCTTTTTTTTCTAATTGGAGAAATTTAATATATATTTTCTACTGAATATATCGACCAAAATACATAACCTGAACCAGATGTACTGTTTGGGCTGCGGGGTAGATTATATAATTCGGAAACATAAATTTTTCGTTACCTGGAATCTTTGAAAAGCTGAATTCATCAATAATTAAATTCTAGTAATGATTTCCACATGGACTGAAGTTACAGGGTTGTTTCACAGATAGTGGGGGCTAAACTCTTCACTTTAATTTTACGGAGTTCCATTTGGGCCATCCAGTTTTTTCCCACCCACGATGTTCAAAAATACAAATGTTGAAAAATTACTAATTTGACGGCAAAAAGTGACCAGTCAAAATTATGATGAGGCAAAAGTCGAAAGCACGTCATGTTTTTTTTCTATCGCACTTTTGACTTTCATGAAAATATTGCCTGGAGTCGTGATTTGGAAATCATAAAACGTTACGTTCCGAAAGATATGGCATCTTAAATTTGTTATTGGCGAATTAAAAAATGTTTTGAGGGACGCGATGCTGTATGTGTATATATTATTCTGTTTAAGGCATTTCTGCGCAAACACTTCTGTACTCTATTGGATTGTATGATATACACATATATTATTAATACCAGTTCTTTCCATAGAATCCTGGTTACCTTTGTCAAACAATGGGCACCCCTTTGGTCATACTAATGGGTCCATTTAAAGGCTGTAGGATCAATGTGAAATAGACTCATACTTTAGAGATGATTATCGGCTAATTATACTGTAAGATAATATTTTTTCTCTGTTTTGTGCATATTTATTTAAGATTTATGATCTCATTGTTTGTAAGGCTAGAAAAAAATATTCGCGTTTATAGTTACCTGACCAAGAAAATTGATGTAAGTAGGTTTAAACTTTTCTTTTCGATTTTTTCCTAATTATACCTTTATGCGAATACGAGGTAAAATTTTACTGCTAATAATTTCTTTCTTTGAATTTGCTGTTCCACATTAGGGTTGGCAACCAAACAATAATTTGGGTCGGGTTATCGTAAACACGACTATTTCGTTCTGGCCTAAGTTGACAGCGTGCTAAGATTAGTGGTAACACTTGAAATACGCAGATGATTTAATATTAAATACCACCTGATGAGTGTTTTATGTTAGACTTTTTATAATTCTCATTGTTCGTCTTAGATCCGTCCAACAGATTTTATTGGCAGGCGTAATTTGTTTATCTTACGTAAACATTATACATCAAACGTTGAAGCGCATAGCAAATATCATGTTTACGAGCGCGAGCTTTCTTGTATTTTATTGTGCCCGCCCGCAAGCTTGACTCGACAGGGAGAGCGTTAGACCTCTGATTGGTGAGTCCGAACACTACATGTGTCACATATTCTCTGTGACAATTTGGTGAATAACATTATTTCAAAGACAATCTGTCTCGATCACTGATTTCTCTGTGCATTTGAAGAAAGTGACTGTTACTTTAGAAAAACAATGTTATTACTGATACAGGAAAATACTAGTGAGATTAACATGTCGGTATATAAGAAAAAAATCTTGCAAAACTGACTTGACCTTCCCCCACGAAGAATTCTGTTAACTCCCGATAGAGCAGTCGTAGCAAGCGATTATGTTTTTTTTGCAATCTAACATTTCATAATGCTTTTAAACGGAGCTGTATTCTAGACTCGACTTCCTCGTATCCACCTCATTTATCAACCGTTGGGGACAATTTATATAAAATAATTGTAATATTTGTATTCAAAATACAGAAACGAACACAGGACTTCACGATCGACTGTCGTACGCTAAGCTGTTGTGTACCACGTGGTCAATAATGCTATAGTTTGATGGATCTTCGATGAGACCCAAACATTAATGTATTAGTCTATAAATTGTTTATTGCGTGTTCGCGTCTTCACTAAAATAATTAGAAATCCTATCATGGTCACGTGATTGTCTTCGCATTATACGATAAAGAAGAAGTTCAGTTTATTCCGCTCGTCTCTGGTGTGGCTTCTAATCACTGTATTGGTCAGACATATTGATGTCTTCGTTTTCAATGACATCATTGACGGACGCGGAAAATACTTCTTAATCAGTCTGAAGGCAAACTCTATTTCAGCTTGTAATTAGGGTTTCATATCAGACAATAATGGTCTTTTAATATTCTAAGCATTTAAGATGTAACTATATAATCCATTCACGGCTTTCTCTGTGAAATGACATTGAACTTTTACCAAACAATGTTGTGTTGTATAGTCAAATTAATGCATATGTTAATACTTCTTAATTGATCATTTGTATATCAGTTAATATATTGGACTGTGTAAAACCCAGACTAAATACGTACTTTGCTCGTTTATCCCGGATTCATATCGTCTTCACATCAGTCAATGTAAGTTAGATTAATGTTCATAGGAGGTTTTGTTAGAACTTCCCAGACTTATAGATTATGATTATATCTGATATATGAGAGAGGCTGTAGATCACAATGAGAAATAAAAGAAACAGACTTTTTTACTTGTTTTTAGATTTTCTACAACCGTTCACAACAAACATGATTTGCAACGTAATCAATCGATCCATTGTAATAATGTGAAACTTTGCTTAGCGACCGTTTTAATATAAAGACCATTTCACAAATTTTTCAAGATTCGCTATATTTCAGTTAACCTCCATATTTCCACTTTCAAAGAGATCACTACAAGGCAAACTTCTTTGGTCCCCAAAGGAAGCCTTATGTTGAGGTTTTACCACATTTACTAAGGTTCTGTATTTCTAAAGTTTATCCTTATGTATTTAATATGTTAAAGCTATGCTTTGTCATTAATCTATGTCAGTTGTTTTTGTCTGTGTGGTTTAGTCAAACACGAAATATTCAATACATTTTACCCTGGACAGCTAACCGTGTTCTTTACATTGTATCTGGTCTAGTATGAAACATCTTATGATGCACTTCATTTCGCTCCAAGAGCCTAGAACCACTTTCAGTTTGTCTTTAAAAATGTTCAAGTGGGAACTTCCTCTTTATAAAATAAGGTAGTTCAGATGGATAAAATGTCATAATAAAACATTCAAGATCAGTAACTTTTGTTACTGTTTTCTTTAAATCATTTGCATAAGAACCGAATTCCAAACGGGGTTCCTTTGCTTTTGTGCAATCTTGTAGCGTGGCAACAAAGAACGCTCAGCATCAAAAAAAATGAAACCAACTGATGAATGGGAAGCCTCAAATATGGTTATATCTATCTCATCATTCAGAATATTTTACTAATTAATGTGGCGTAGGTGACTTGGCTAACATCAGTTATTGTCACTAAATATGTCTTTTGTATTTACTTTTTATTTTAAAAATACGTTTTTCTTGCTTTCTTGTGTCAATTGGGTTGCGGGTTTTAAATATCAGTTTGCTTTCTGCATGAGTCGTATATACCAGACTATAATTTATAAGCTTAGTACTTTTAAATTGACTACATGAATTGGATATTTTAACATGTTCAAACTACGATATTCAGCATATGATATAGACTATGTGAACTGGTATTCGTTCGCATTAGAATTTTATAAATGTAAAATCTAAGTTGATTTATATTAAAACTGTATGATGACCGCGCCATTCGATTGAAGCCAAGTACAACAAAAAACAAACATACAGAAATGAGGGACAAACAGTAGTTGCCTTAGGGGGTACCGCTTTGGATTGGTCGACAGCAAACCTACAGCAAACACGCACTAACATTCACAAATAGCTTTTCTTGTATCGATTTTAAATATATTCGCAATATTCGACCTTCAAAGGTCAGTAAGTCAGGATGATGACGATCTGATTCGTGGAATGAGTTCGTGTATACTGCCCTATTCATTAAGCATAAAGCATTAAGCTAAGAAGTCACGCATATAAAATCTGCTACAAAGCAATAAATATCGGTGAACTTCACGTTCATCAGAAAGATCTAAAAAAAGCCGAATGCGACACGGAAACTCAGAACTCTGTGTGAGAAAGGTTAATAAATACAGTTAAACCTCATTAGCGATCCCCTGAATATTAAAGGAATATTAAAGCCACTTATTGCAAAGCATATCTACTAGTTTTTATGTATATCCGTTGGTGTGGCTATTTGAACAATATTTTAGTGAGGAAATTTGAACAATTCTTTAGCTTTCCTCTACATTTGAACTTAGAAATTCAGCGTTTGTTTTGTTTTGTTTTGCATGTTTTATGTGACATTGTCACTGGGGTTTAACGCCGTTTTCAACAATTTTCCAGTTATATACGGCGACCGGTTCACCTAACCAGTTTTCCTGGACTGTATACTAACCAGTACTAACTTACCCTTCCACAAGGAGCCGACAACTTCTCCACATATGGAGTAAAACGTACATTTTTTGTCAAATTTTCGTAGAAGGGTATGACCTACCGCGACTTGGATCTCCGGCTTACAAATACATCGCACTTACCACTGGACCTCAGCCGCGACCTTAGAAATTTGGACAACCTCAATATGATCTTCGTTCTTTAATGTGGTCACAGTATTGTAGCTTTATTGCATTTTCTGTTTGTCAGGGCAATAAGAACACGATAAAGCAAAACAACGCCAACCTCACGATTTCTGGTATAATGCTTGTAAACGCATCATATTCAAATTTTCGCCTTGTTTTTTGTTTCGGTTTTTGTTGAATAGTAAACGATTTCATTTTATCTTTCATATAAGAAACGATAAGTTCGTACCCATATTTTATTAGTTTATAATGTATGAGCGAAAATTCGTCTCAGCGAGAATTTAATCAAGAGCGCATCATTAGCATTTGAATGTTGAATATTGCCTTTGAACCCCTTTGAATCTGACCATAAAAGTATTGTGTATTTAATACGTAATTTCTGGAGTTTGATTAATAGAAGTAAGGCATACAAAGCTTCAAATTCCGCATGGTGTCTTCGTATATATTCCTTGAAAATTCGACTGCTTAAATATGAAAGAGTTCGGCTAAAGACGGCCTACTAAACGAATATTTTAATTGTGCCAGCCGGGTCAAAGATACTGTCTCATTGTGAAATATAGTTAAGCCGTTTAAGAGAGAATGAGTGAATAAATAAAAAGAGGGCGTTGTGCACATCCATATAAGATAAAACCTCACAAACTCGAATGAACGTAATTATTCGGTATCTAGTCTGTCAATATGTTGTATTAAATGTAAATATGGCATAAAACGTTAATGATTATTCTCATTGGTAACGTTCTCCACGAATTTTACGGATGACCCTCGTATATTGGCCAAACCATTTGTCGAAACTCATATATCAGCTCGGAATGAATTTAACGATGGATAAATAACATAAAGAATGTATATGCAATTATATACTGATTCAATGTCACCCCTCCCATTCTGTACAAAATACGCAATAGTCCAATTTATGGTCTGCATTGCCTGACAACGTAATCATAAGTATGTATTATAACTAAACGTTTTATCTCGGTTGCTTCGGCGAAGCCAAATTCATTTCGTAAGTAAATTAGTTTGAAACATGTCTGGAAATAGCATTGTATGAATAATTCAAAACTAACAAATTAAGGGACTATAAACTCAGATCCTGTTTGGAATTGCCTTAAAACGAGACCCACATATAAATGTTATCTCGCTGAAAGTACACACACCAATCCCAGACAAGAGAAAGCGACATGATTAAAAATTGGGGCATAATATTATGCCTGTTTGCGGTAACCGCTGTTCAGGCCTCGAAGAAAAAAGGTATAGCGGGATACTCTGGTATTTACAAGTGCAATGATTTCAAAGTTCTCAACAACATGTCATGGACGTAAGTATAAATACCCGTATATATAATATTATTGTAGTAATATTGTCACGTAAATAACAAAACAATGATTGCAAATTTATGTCTCATCATTCTTATAATAACTACAGGCGTAATAGCGCATTTTCATCATACAACATACGTTCATATACATGTATTAAGATATTTAATAACGACCGGAATAAAATCAAAATACTTTATTCAATGAGTGTTTTCTCGTTGTAGTATTAACTGCACAACTACAAAAAATGAGTTTAACACTATTTTACTATGTTTAGTTGCTATGTAACAGAGGGGACTCCCTGATCTCTACTACTTACTAGCCCCACGCCATGGGAGCAGTGTAAAGTTACGTCCGTCTAAATTGGTAAAGCGTTAATGATATACGAATGCATACGCTACCCTAGTAATGGCACAGCCCTTTTACAATGAAGTTACGGAGAAAATTCATTCAAAATGCATGTTTAAACATATATTGTCAGTAAAGCTTAGATGATTATTTCAATGAAACCCCACTTCAGAGAATTTCTGAATGGCGCCAAACGATAAAATAGTCGTATTCCATCTACAAAGCTACAATGCGCCTGAAATGAAAAAAAAAATGATTAGTTGGCATAACAGAAATATATTTTTTATCTTTTACCACTCATTTCTTTTATGGAGAATATGTCAAATACTTATAGCTCTTACATAGTTTGTTCCTTTTGTAATGTACTGATTAAGGTAATTGTTATTTCTACAATATTTCAGGTATGATTGGCATCTTGACTTGTCCCAATTATTTATCAAACACATGAAACAAATCAACTGCCCTGCAAGTACGTACGAACAGTATTTACCAGAGTACGTACCAATGGTTACCACGTTGTCCAGTTCTCCTGGCAGTCAAAAGAATATAAACCATACAGCCAATATACCGCCAAATGCGAAGTTCGTCCTTGGATATAACGAACCTGATCTCGCCATTCAAGCCAACATGTCTCCGAGAGAGGCTGCTGAAAAATGGGCAGAAATAGAACGCCACGCTCATGGCATTCCATTAGTTGCCCCCGCCCCTGCTGGACACAATTTCCATTGGCTGGACAGTTTCTTTCACTTTTGTAAAGGCTGTAGGATTGATTACGTAGCTGCGCATTCGTATCGTTGTACCGCGGAAGAAACCATGACATACTTGCACCAAATGTACAAACGCTATGGAAAGAAAGTATGGCTGACCGAGTTTGCATGCCCCCATACACATGATAGAAATGTACAACTCCGTCTGATGAAAGACTTATTACCGCAGTTGGAAGCAGCTGATTATGTCTTCAGGTATTAATTTGAGCTAGATTCTTCCTTATAGAACAAGTCCGGGTTTAGATTAAGACAGGAATCACTTTGATCCCTTTGGATAGGATATTCAATGCTTCAATTCTAACAACAAAAATAATTTTCATTAACGTGCATTTTCCACAAATGACAAGGACCTGTTTCATTGAATATCGGATAACGGATGACGTAAACGAAGAATAATTAATATAACAAGCAGAGTTTCCTGGTAAATTGAGTAAAGCAACAGTGATGCACCTACTGTTAAAATAGTGTAGCAATCTGCGTTTCAATTTCAGGTATTCATGGTTTCAAGCAAGATTTTCGGATAACTGGAATGATGGATTTATGACAAAATCTGCGGCTTTGTTTTGGCAACATTCCTCCACTTTGACTCCACTGGGTCATTTTTACAACGATTTCCAAGGCAACAGTGACTCACCCCATGTGGTTGGATAATTCTGTTGGAGAAATTAAACTTTGAATAAAATATCCTATCAATGAATTGTTTACTGTTATCTGGAGGCTGGGTTTTGAACAGAACATAACCTGAGTCAATCATGTATGCACAATACCAAAGGTTTTGTAACCAATAATTATAAGAATAAAAAAAACAGCAGTTAAGAGGCGGAATTACAGCTTTGAGTTCATTTCATATTCATTACTAACTACGTCACATGACGTTTCATAAGAAACAAGGAATTTTCAAAACATCATGTACTCTAACAGCTAATTGTGTTAAATTTACATTATGATGTCTGTTTAGAGACTGAATTAGAAAAACACCTTGTGAATACCAAAGGAACATTTTAAGGTGATATTCAATCTGCTGACAAACTTACCAAAGACCTGCGTCCGCAGATTTATTTCTCTATACAAAATATGTAACAGATCTAAACTGTAACATGATTTAGTGAAGTTGTGAAACAATTTTAATTAAGCTACATTTAATCCGCGATTTTGTCATCTATGATTAACTACAATTTAGTTTGATTAGTTTATAGTATGACATACTTCTTAATCTCACATGCAGTATCTGACACGGAAATCATAAATAATTTGGAGTTCAAGGTTTCTCAGAACATAGTATTGCGTTCATGTATAAGAAATTATCATTTATTTTTGTTTCCATCGGTTATTTAGTTGTGAAAGTTTTTTTTCGTTTCTCTGGAGGTGTGAGGTTGGGCCCTTAAAACAACTAAAACCCGCATGTAGCTTTGCTACAGACCGTTCCAAGGCTGTACCCTCAGAGGGACTGTGTTTTGTCCTCCAGTTTTTGCATTGTCTAACGTGTTGGTGGGTTTTGGTTTGGGGGATAAGGTCATTCTGATTTATTTTTGTGTTGAGCATCCGCGTGTGTCGAGGTTTTGAGCTCAGTCACCCTAGAAGAAACAACACCATGTTATTCAAGTTCACGGTTTCTTGATTGGATTCTACAGCTTCCAAGATGAGTTGTAGTTTGCAAATATGATGTTTTTAGCAGACTTTTAATTGAAATTTTACCTTTATTAACTCTTGAATTGTTGTTTAGTATTCTAGTGTAGGATAAAGAGACTCGCAAAATCAGAATCAGAAGTGTTCGATTTCTATGTTCTGAGTTTAAACTCGTCGGTTGACTATTATTCTTTTTAATATGTTTAATATGGCGTTCCTGGTAAAGTCAAGAAAATATATTTTTTTTAATCAATTCATGATTTTTTAAATAGGTAGCTAGATTTTGCAAAATGAGCTTGACGCTAAACAAAATAAAAAAGAAACAAAATGTCCTAAGGAGGGATGTTGTAATTTGGGGGAGGTAGGATGATTTGTATGTGTTTTTCAAGGATTTCCGTCTTATCTGAACTGATACAAAATGTTCAAATTTTACCATAAAATTAAATGTGACATTTTATTCATAGGTTGGTTTCTAGAACATATCATTATCCAGTAACATGAGGCGAGTTTTCGTTGCCCTGAAAGTCATTGTAAAATTGACCCAGTGGAGTCAGAGAGGAAGAATGTGGCCGCAACAAAGCTGCAGAGTTTGTCACGAAGTCTTCATTCGAATTATCCCTAAACCTCGCTTTAAACCACGAATACCTGAAATTAAAATTTCGTCAGCGGAGTATATTACCCATACATGCCGAGTGAAAAATATCACTTACCTGAATTTATTAAAGACAAACAAATATAAAAACTACACGTTGATTTTATCCTTTACCTACGACATTAACCTACCAACACTCTACATACGCTATATATACATCGGAATGAAAAGAAATGGTAATCTAGTTAGTTAAACTAACATCAATATGTTACCTGAATACATAATCAGCAGCTTCCAACTTCGGTAGTATTTCCTTCATGAAACTCCGTCAGCCATACTTTCTTTCCATAGCGTTGATATACATTGTGCAGGTATGTCATGATAACATCCACGTCACAACGGTACGAATGTGCAGCTACGTAATCAACTCTGCAGCCTTTACATAGGTGAAAGAAGCTGTCCAGCCAATGCAAATGTCCAGCGGGAGCGGGGCTTACAAGAGGGATGCCGTGAGAGTTACTTTCTACTTCCGGCCATCTGTCAGCGGCTTCTTGTGGAGTCACATTGGCTTGATCTTTATGATCAGGTTCGTTAAATCCAAGAATGTACTTTGCATTGCTCGTTACATTAGTAGTATGATGTATCCACCCTTGATGGCTTGGCGAATCGGACAAAAATCATTGGTACTGTGGTAAATATTGTTCGTACGTACTTGCTGGATAGTGGATTTTATTCATCTGTTTTGGATTATTAAATATGTACATTTACACCCATGACATGTTGTTGAGAACCTTGAAATCATTGCACATGAAGAAATATCCTGCAATGCCCTTTTTCTTCGATGCTTGTACTGCAGTTACAGCTAACAAACATACAATTATAAGCCAATTTTTGATCATGTTGTACATTGTCGTCTTGGATTTAAATGTTAAAATTTATGCAAGATAACGTTTATACGTCAGTTCAATCTAAGGCAATTCAAAATAAGATTTATGTTTACAACTTTTTCGTTAGTGCGAAAACCAAACTTGGTTTTTAGCATCTTCAGGTTTGCCAAAAAAGTTGGTTGGCCCCAATTAGGGACCGCTAGAGCTAAACATAGAAATAACTTTAAATGACTTCTTTTCATGAACCAGTGGATGGATTATCACCTTACGAAACCTTACAAACTCGAATGAACGTAATTATTCGGTATATGGTCTGTCAATATGTTATATTAAATGTAAAAATGGCTTAAAACGTTAATGATTATTCTCATTGATAATATTGTTCACGAACTTTACGGATGATCCTCGTATAGGGGCCAAAGCATTTGTCGAAATTCATATATCAGCTCGGAATGAATTTAACGATGGATAAATAACATAAAGAATGTATATGCAATTATATACTGATTCAATGTCACCCCTCCCATTCTGTACAAAATACGCAATAGTCCAATTTATGGTCTGCATTGCCTGACAACGTAATCATAAGTATGTATTATAACTAAACGTTTTATCTCGGTTGCTCTGGCGGAGCCAGATTCATTTCGTAAGTAAATTAGTTTGAAACATGTCTGGAAATAGCATTGTATGAATAATTCAAAACTAACAAATTAAGGGACTGTGAACTCAGACCCTGTTTAGAATTGCCTTAAAACGAGACCCACATATAAATGTTATCTCGCTGAAAGTACACACACCAATCCCAGACAAGAGAAAGCGACATGATTAAAAATTGGGGCATAATATTATGCCTGTTTGCGGTGACCGCTGTTCAGGCCTCGAAGAAAAAAGGTATAGCGGGATACTCTGGTATTTACATGTGCGATGATTTCAAAGTTCTCAACAACATGTCATGGACGTAAGTATAAATACCCGTATATATAATATTATTGTAGTAATATTGTCACTTAAATAACAAAACAATGATTGCAGATTTATGTCTCATCATTCTTATAATAACTACAGGCGTAATAGCGCAATTTCATCATACAACATATGTACATATACATGTATTAAGATATTTAATAACGACCGGAATAAAATCAGAATAATTTATTCAATGAATGTTTTCACGCTGTAGTATTCACTGCACAACTCCAAAAAATGAGTTTAACACTATTTCACTATGCTTAGTTGCTATGTAACAGGGGGACTCCGTGGTCTCTACTACTTACTAGCACCACGCCGCTGTGAGTTCGAATCCCACCTCTGAAGGAAAAATACTGGTTATTAGATTGGCGAATGTCGGCGGACAGGCGGGCGTCCACAATTTTTACTAGTCGCAACCCCTCATACATTTCTCAAGGGATTTCGACCAAACTTTCACATAACCATCGTCACTAGGTATCCCAGTGCATATTGTCGAGGTCTTGTGGTTCGTTCCTTTTTAGCGGAGTTATGACCCTTCGTTTATTTTGCGCACACAATTTCTTCTCTGCGCAACTCCTACATTTCTGACAGGATTTCAACCAAGCTTTCACTGAACAGTTGTTACTGGGGTTTTGTGATTCGATCATTTTTAGATACTGTCAATAAAGTTCAGGGAGCAGTGTAAAGTCTAAATTGATAAAGTGTTAATGATATACGAGTGTATCCGCTACCCTAGCAATGGCACAGCCCTTTTACAATGAAGTTACGGAGAAAATTCATGCAAAATGGATGTTTTGAACATTTATTGTCAGTAAAGCTTAGATGATTATTTCAATGAAATCCTACTTCAGAGAATTTCTGAATGGCGCCAAACGATAAAATAGTCTTATACCATCTCAAGGTCAATATATGATAAGCTACAATGCGCTTGAAATGAAACAAAATGATTAGTTGGCATATAGAAATATATTTTTTATCCTTTACCACTCATTTCTTGTATGGAAAAATATATCAAACACTTATAGCTCTTACATAGTTTGTTCCTTTTGTAATGTACTGATTAAGGTAATTGTTATTTCTACAATATTTCAGGTATGATTGGCATCTTGACTTGTCCCAATTATTTATCAAACACATGAAACAAATCAACTGCCCTGCAAGTACGTACGAACAGTATTTACCAGAGTACGTACCAATGGTTAACACGTTGTCCAGTTCTCCTGGCAGTCAAAAGAATATAAATCATACAGCAAATATACCGCCAACTGCGAAGTACGTCCTTGGATATAACGAACCTGATCGCGCCGCTCATGCCAACATGTCTCCGAGAGAAGCTGCTGAAAAATGGGCGGAAATAGAACGTCACGCTCAGGGCATTCCATTAGTTGCCCCCGCACCTGCTGCACACAATTTCCAATGGCTGGACAGTTTCTTCCACTTTTGTAATAGCTGTAGGATTGATTACGTAGCTGCGCATTCGTATCGTTGTTCCGCGGAAGAAACCATGACATACTTGCACCAAATGTACAAACGCTATGGAAAGAAAGTATGGCTGACCGAGTTTGCATGCTCCCATACACATGATAGAAATGTACAACTCCGTCTGATGAAAGACTTATTACCGCGGTTGGAGGCAGCAGATTATGTCTTCAGGTATTAATTTGAGCTAGATTCTTCCTTATAGAGCAAGTCCGGGTTTAGATTAAGACAGGAATCACATTTATTCCTTTGGATAGGATATTCAATACTAATTCTAACAACAAAAATAATTTGCATTAACGTGCATTTTCCGCAAATGACAAGGACATATTTTATTGAATGTCGGATGACGGATGACGTAAACGAAGAAATAATTATAATAATTAGCAGTGTTTCCGGGTTAATTGAGTAAAGCAACAGTGATGCACCTACTGTTAAAATAGTGTAGCAATCTGCGTTTCAATTTCAGGTATTCATGGTTTCAAGCAAGATTTGGGGATAACTGGAAAGACGGATTTATGACAAAATCTGCGGCTTTGTTTTGGCAACATTCCTCCACTTTGACTCCACTGGGCCATTTTTACAACGATTTCCAAGGCAACAGTGACTCACCCCATGTGGTTGGATAATACTGTTGGAGAAATTAAACTTTGAATAAAATATCCTAATCAATGAGTTGTTTACTGTAATCTGGAGACTGGGTTTTGAATAGAACATAACCTGAATCAATCATGTATGCATAACACCAAAGGTTTTGTAACCAGTAATTATAAGCAGTTAAGAGTCGGAATTACAGCTTTGAGTTTTTTTTTTCATATTCATTACTAACTACGTCACATGACGTTTCATAAGAAACAAGGAATTATCAAAACGTCTTGTACTATAACGGTTAATTGTATTTAATCTACATTATGATGTCTGCTTAGAGACTGAAGTAGAAAAACACTTTGGGAATACCAAGGGAACATTTTACGACCTCTGTAATTACATAATTAAGAATGTCGCAAATCAAGCAAGTCACCACCAATAAACTTTGTAATTGAACATCCACGGAAGCGAGAGAAGCAACTGAACAAACCGAGGGTTTATACGAAAGCTACAAAAAGCTTATATAGCTATAAGAGCTATATTAAAACCTTTAATTGACTCTATGGACTCATACTCTTGAAATATCTTCTGTTCAAAAGTCTTTTTTTTTCAGTTTTAAAACCCCGGTCTCTTGATTATATGATTTTTGTACTGTTTGACTGACATAAAAACACAGCTTTACGGTATTATCTCTATAAGTCTTGACAAAATTTACACCTTCTAAACTTTAAACTCTTCCAAATATACTTCCAAGTGTAAAGTTCATTAAGTTAAGTCATCATATTTTGACAAGTTTGAAGTTATTAGGAGTAACCTAATAACTTCAAACTTGTCAAAATATGATGACAAGCTTCCATGGTATGTCGCCGATCGCCAAAAAGCACAAAGTTCGAGACTCGAGTCTCGACCTTATTCACCGACTGTCTCTCTAGAAAACGACTTTACATTTATACATACAATATGTCTTGTACACAAGGAAGTCACATATTTTGTCATATTATTATGTTTTATAGTGTTGATCATTATCTTAACAGTAATAAAGGAGGGCTGACTTCCCTGAAATGTCTTAGCATACAATATTTAGTTTGCAAATCTCATCAAGTAGTTTATTAGCATTTACATTACCATACATCACATTAATCAACAAAATTCGGTGAAGAATTATGATTAATTCAAATTTTACTCCGTGTCAGCAATAACAATCGTACCGGTAATATTGAAATGGAATAAATTTGGGTGGAAAGAAAACTAAATCCCAAGACGATGCGCCTTTTAACGCTTCAGATGAAGGATAACATGTGAATTTGGCGCATACTTGAGTACCCAAATGCATTCAATTGTAAGACTAATCATAAAAAAGATTTTTGATCAACACGTAATTATATCGTACAAGAAAAAGCTGTGTTAGATTGAGATAATCGAAGCATTCAATTCAGCGATGATTTGAAATGGTCACCGGTCTAGTAATACTTATATAAACAAACAAAACTCTGAGAGTAGGAAGAACTAGTCTAATTTAGGCGACATCTTTTTTATTTGTAGCAAATGTGCGTAAAATACATTCTCTTTCAATGAAAAACACTGCGGACTATATATATACTAACAACATGTGTTTGGCGTTGGTACTATTGTACCCAACGACTTGTAAATGCATTTGATTACTCTGCACAACTGAATTAGCATATGATTTACAGTCAAACCTGTGTTTGCAGCCACCTCGAATAAAGACCACCCGGTGAATCAAGATCATTCTTAGAAAAACCGTCACTTATTATTAAGAATGCACTGACCTCCGAATAAGGCCATCTATCTATAAAAAGGTCACATCTTGTCTTTCCCAAGAATGGTGTTTGTTCACAGATTTGACTGTATTCTTGCCCACAGGAAATGCACGGAAGTAAGAGATTAATCCAATAGTTATATTTACGCACATAATAAGTGCATATCAATAACAAAGCACATTAGCCATCTTTCGTGTATGTTTACTACGCATCTAGGTAAAATTTATAAAGTTTTTCATTGAACTTGATGTAGCAAATGCTGAAATGCCGTAAATTTCTACGAGCAATCAGCGAAATCTGTAGTATACTCGTGTAAGTTATCTAAACAAATGCGTAAATCCTAGCCTTAAATCTTTCACTGAACAAACATACGGTGTCTGCTTCTGGTCGACGTAACAGTTTCATTTGTAGTAACTCCGGATAAGCTGGCAAAT
Organism: Lutraria rhynchaena; assembly: GCA_008271625.1. Classification (NCBI taxonomy): domain Eukaryota; kingdom Metazoa; phylum Mollusca; class Bivalvia; order Venerida; family Mactridae; genus Lutraria; species Lutraria rhynchaena. The sequence continues at coordinate 255,205 of VIBL01000127.1, forward strand.
AATTTTCTTAAAGCATAAGGTGATATTCAATCTGCTAACTTAACGAAGACCTGCGTCAGCTGATTTATTTCTACATACGAAATACATGTATTGCTGATCTAAAAAATAACATGATTTAGTGAATTTATGAAACAATTTTAATTTAGTTACATTGAATCCGCGGTTTTGTCGTCTATGATTAACTGCAATTTAGTTTGATTAGTTTATAGTATGACGTACTTCTTAATCTCACATGCAGTATCTGACACGGAAATCATAAATAATTTGGAATTCAAGGTTTCCCTGAACATAGTATTGCGTTTATGTATAAGAAATTATCATTTATTTTTGTATCCGACGGTTATTTAGTTGTGAAAGCTTGTTTCTTTTCTCCGGAGGTGTGAGGTTGGACACTCAAAACTACTTAAACCCGCATGTAGCTTCGCTAAAGACCGTTTCAAGGCTGTACCCTCCGAGGGACTGTGTTTTGTCCTCCAGTTTTTGTATGGTCTTATGTGTTGGTGGGTTTTGGTTTGGGGGATAAGGTCATTCTGTTTTAGTCTTGTGTTGAGCATCCGCGTGCGCCAATGTTTTGAGCTCAGTCACCGAAGAAGAAATAACACAATGTTATTCAAGTTCAAAGTCAAGAAAATGTATTTTTAAACCAGTTCGTGATTTTTTTTGAATAGTTAGCTTGATTTTGCAAAATGAGGTTGACGCTAAACAAAATTAAAAAAGAAACAAAATGTCCTAAGGAGGGATGTTGTATTTTGGGGTAGGTAGGGTGATTTGTATGTTTTTCAAGGATCCCGTCTTATCTGAACTGATACAAAATGTTCAAATTTTACTATAAACAACTCATTAAATGTGACATTTTATTCACAGCTTGGTTTCTAGAACATTTTATTATCCAATAACATGAGGCGAGTTTTCGTTGCCCTGAAAGTCATTGTAAAATTGACCCAGTGGAGTCAGAGAGGAAGAATGTGGCCGCAACAAAGCTGCAGAGTTTGTCACGAATTTGTCTGCATTCGAATTATCCTTAAACCTCGCTTTAAGCCATGAATACCTGAAATTAAAAATGTCAGTGGAGTATATTACCCATACTTGCCGAGTGAAAAATATCACTTACATGAATTTATTAAAAACAAACAAATATAAAAACTACACGTTGGTTTTATCCTTTACCTACGACATTAATCTACCAACACTATACATACGCTTTATACTCATAGGAATGAAAAGAAATCATTTCGTTTACTGAAACAAAAGAACAGACAATTGAACAAAGGAAGAAAAATGCACTAAAGAAATAGCAAAAGAATTGAGTTGCACATGAATATTGAACTGCTGAATTAGAAATTATTGTTTAGGTTAATTTTGAGGCCGAAACATGGTAATCTAGTAAGTTAAACTAACATCAATATGTTACCTGAATACATAATCAGCAGCTTCCAACCTCGGTAGTATTTCCTTCATGAAACGAAGTTGAACATTTGTATCATTTGTGTGGGGGCAGGCAAACTCCGTCAGCCATACTTTCTTTCCATAGCGTTGATATACATTGTGCAGGTATGTCATGATAACATCCGCGTCACAACGGTACGAATGTGCAGCTACGTAATCAACTCTACAGCCTTTACATAGGTGAAAGAAGCTGTCCAGCCAATGGAAATCGTGTCCAGCGGGAGCGGGGCTTACCAGAGGGATGCCATGAGAGCCTCTTTCTACTTCCGGCCATCTGTCAGCGGCTTCTTGGGGAGTCATATTGGCTTGATCTTTATGATTGGGTTCGTTAAATCCAAGAATGTACTTGGCATTGCTCGTTACATTAGTAGTATGATGTATCCACCATTGATGGCCTGGCGAATCGGACAACGTAAAAATCATTGGTACGTACTCTGGTAAATATTGTTCGTACGTACTTGCTGGACAGTGGATTTTATTCATCTGTTTTACGTATAATTGGGTCACGTCTATGTGCCAATCATACCTAGAACAAAAAAGATTCATCCGTATACATGTCTACGGAAAAATGGATATGTTTCAATTAAACCGAAAGTTGTGTTCCTGATCGTCTAATGTGTGTGTGATAGTGTCCGGTATGAAATGTATTGTCGTCTTTTTGAAATAATCGGAAATTGGAAGGGGAATACGCCTGAAGAAATAGCTCTTGATAAATAATATGTAGAATATATGCTTCGATCATCAGCCTGCTTATGTGAATCATTTATCAAGAACACAACAATCACAGCTTTCCCTTTGCCCAGCCCCTCAAATAAGGCGAATTTACTCTATAAACAAGAAACAAATATTGGCATGGTCATTCAAAATGTCTATTAGGCGTGGGATATGAATGTTATTGAAATTATAAAAGGAACGGAAATTAATTGAAAATAATGTGTACTTTTACTTACATCCACGACATGTTGTTGAGAACTTTGAAATCCTCGCACATAAAAGAATAACCTGCAATTCCCTTTTTCTTCGATGCTTGTACTGCAGTTACAGCAAAGAAACATAAAATTATGCCCCAGCTTTTAAACATCTTGCTCGCTGAGTGATGGATTTAATGTGATAGTTTGCTCATGATAAAGTTTATAAAATAGTCAAATCTTAGACAATTCCAAATGTAATCTTATCTTGGCCACTCGTGTTGACTATTCGATCAAACAAAGATATGGTTGGGTTCACAAAACTAGTTTAAAGCCCCCGTAGCTTTGCCTTAGACCATTCTAATGCGGTACACTCCGGGAGACTGTATTTTTGCCGTATGTGTTCGGTAGGCTTTGGGTCGATGGGGTATGGGAAATTGGATTTTTTGTTGTTTTTTATGAATATTTTTTATCTTTATGCATATTTTCGATTTGTTCACCATTGTTTTAATGGAAAGGTTTTGAAAATTTGCTAGAAAAGTACCTAATGAATACAATTAAAATTAATGTACTGTTTTTCTTTGATGACAAAAAGGAATAGACACGCACGACCATTATATTTCGGAAGAAATGTACGGTAGTGTCCAGAATGTAGATTTATAGATTCTTTGCTCAAAAGTTGACTTGTTGTTTATATGTATCTACATATTGTATATTTCATTTCTATTAAAGGACGGTACGTTAGTTTTGGACGGAGGTATGAAAGAACATTATGGGCATATCTGTCCTTATCTTGACCTCTCCAGTATGTAATAAATAAACGCATATTCTCCTAAATTGGTGTGACCGGCATTTCACCGGGAGAATGATATTTATATTCTTGTTGACACAATTATTATATAATGTTTGTTGTCTACGGACCCAACACTTCGGAATGGTGCGCTCCAAATCTGATAATTGATGCTAGGAAAAGAATATTCTACAACTGCAAGTTATACTATAATGATACATAAAAACTTTCAATTCAGCTATCGTTAATAAATGTAAGATGAGCGTCTCTGTTAAGTGACTGATTGCTCCTCAAAATATTTAAACAAACAAAAGCGAAATACTGTAAAGTTGCTGCAAGCAAATATTTGCTGTAAACCAGACGTATGAATCTAAGCCTGTTAATACCTTTAGTTGGACCACAAACATAGGCCCTTGAAACACAAGATAATCTCGCAAATATTTTTCTCTAAGTATTGAACAAGATTCATTCTACTGACAAGCTGAACAAATGACCACGACAAGTATATCGGTGTGATAACATGTGTTTAATTACGCATATTGGTTTAGTGCAATTGAAAATGAAGTGGCTTAAAAACGTCAAATAATTAATATTCATTAAAGTAACTGTTTGACTGATACGTGATGTTTCATTTTCAAATCACTGTTGCAAATACGCAAGTTTGTGCTAGATCGCTAATGTATATGAATATGTAAGTCTAATTTAAGGCATTATTCTCCCAAAATGAAATAGACAGATTTTGGAAACGTTTATATTTTGTTTAGGTTTCCATGATAGAAAATGATTTACTGTGAGAAAAACAATGATAATCCTTGAGTTACAGACTCCTTAGATTTATATTGGAGGCTATGGGAGTAACCCATTTTTCAATGATTAATGAAAAAAGATCCGTTTCAATGAAAACGCACTAAAAGATGCAAAAACGCAGTATCAATCTAATTTGATAAGGAAAATTGTAGGTCAACATGCGATATCTACAGAAATGATTATTGATTTCTATTTTTTAACAAGGACAACAACTCCTGCGAGATTTTGAAAATGTGTCATAAAATAAATTGAAATCATTTGTCTGTTATCAATAACCAACTATTTGTATTTTTTATTGGTTTGAATACATTTATGTCACAGTTCCCGTATGAGGTACAGAAAAAATGATTAGTGTAATAATAATAATTAGTGTTCCGTGTATGTATAAAAACGTAAATGGTGCAATTGATACACAAAGCTCGTACCAATATTTCCACAGTTCAGTAATAAACAACATGTTTAATAAGACATTTTATTCCATGTTTGCTATCTACAAGACAGTATTATCCAACCACATGGGGTGAGTTACTGTTGCCTTGAAAGTCATTGTAAAAATGACCCAGTGGAGTCAAAGTGGACGAATGTTGCCAAAACAAAGCCGCAGATTTCGTCATAAATCCATCATTCCAGTTATCCCCAAATCTTGCTTGAAACCATGAATATCTGAAATTAAAGTGTCGTTTTTGAATTGTTTAACGCAAACTAGCCGAATGTAAGTTTCTTTTTCCCGAATTAATTCAAAACAAATGTAAAAAAACGTGTCATTTCTATAATTTGCCTTCGTCAACGATTCCACATAAGCATTATTCACGCCATTCCGTTTACTAGAACATTCGAACACAAAATTACACAAAACAAATAATGGACTAACAAAAGAACAAAATTGGATTGACTTGCACGTGAATAGCTACACTCAATCAGAAGATGAGCTGATTGAACCGCTGAATTAGAAATGAGAATTTGGTTAAATCTCGAGCACTTGACTTGGAAATCTAGTAATTAATTTAATTAATTATTAAAGGGACCAGTGAATGAACAGAAGTGAATTGTGTTGCATATAAATACACTCAAGTCAAACATATTTAGACAACACATATTGGGAATATTCATACGAACAATTAAGTGGAATGGCAGAATATGATGGAATTTGAAAAGATTAAAAATATCGATTTGAATTGCATAAGATATTGATGAAAATGAGAATAAGAACGCGTTTGTTTAATTACGGGCTTGGATTGTAAAATAGATTCTAACTTCATTATTATGTTTCCTGAATACATGATTGAGCTAAGCAGAAGACACTACCAACCTGAATACATAATCTGCTGCCTCTAACTTCGGTAATATTTCTTTCATGAAATGAAGTTGAACATTTCTATCGTGTGTGTGGGGGCAGGCAAACTCCGTCAGCCATATTTTCTTTCCGTAGCGTTGATATGCGTTATGCAAGTATGACATGACTCCGTTTGCGTTACAACTGTACGCATGTAAAGCTACGTAATCAACTCTGCAGCCTTTACATGTGTGAAAGAAACTGTCCAGCCAATGGAAATTGTGTCCAGCGGGAGCGGGGCTTACCAGAGGGATGCCGTGAGAGTTACGTTCTACTTCCGGCCATCTGTCAGCGGCTTCTTGTGGAGTCATATTGGCTTGATCTTTATGATCGGGTTCGTTAAATCCAAGAATGTACTTTGCATTGCTCGTTACATTAGTAGTATGATGTATCCACCCTTGATGGCCTGGCGAATCGGACAACGTATAAATCATTGGTACGTACTCTGGTAAATATTGTTCGTACGTACTTGCTGGGCAGTGGTTTTTAGTCATCTGTTTTACATATAATTGGGTCACGTCTATGTGCCAATCATACCTAGAACAAAAAAGATTCATCCGTATACATGTCTACGGAAAAATGGATAGTAAAATTAATAGTTCTATGCGGTTTTGTTTCAATTAAACCGAAAGTTGTTTTCCTGATCTTCTAATGTGTGTGTGATAGTGTCCAGTATAAAATGTATTGTCGTCTTTTTGAAATAATCGGAAATTGGAAGGGGAATACGCCTGAAGAAATAGCTCTTGATAAATAATATGTAGAATATATGCTTCGATCATCAGCCTGCTTATGTGAATCATTTATCAAGAACACAACAATCACAGCTTTCCCTTTGCCCAGCCCCTCAAATAAGGCGAATGTACTCTATAAACAAGAAACAAATATTGGCATGGTCATTCAAAATGTCTATTAGGCGTGGGATATGAATGTTATTGAAATTATAAGTGGAACGGAAATTAATTGAAAATAATGTGTACTTTTACTTACATCCACGACATGTTGTTGAGAACTTTGAAATCCTCGCACATAAAAGAATAACCTGCAATTCCCTTTTTTTTCGATGCTTGTACTGCAGTTACAGCAAAGAAACATAAAATTATGCCCCAGCTTTTAAACATCTTGCTCGCTGAGTGATGGATTTAATGTGATAGTTTGCTCATGATAACGTTTATAAAATAGTCCAATCTTAGACAATTCCAAATGTAATCTTATCTTGGCCACTCGTCATGACTATTCGATCAAACAAAGATATGGTTGGGTTCACAAAACTAGTTTAAAGCCCCCGTAGCTTTGCCTTAGACCATTCTATTGCGGTACACTCCGGGAGACTGTATTTTTGCCGTATGTGTTCGGTAGGTACAGAAAAAAAATGATTGGTGTAATAATAATAATTAGTGTTCCGTGTATGTATAAAAACGTAAATGGTGCAATTGATACACAAAGCTCGTACCAATATTTCCACAGTTCAGTAATAAACAACATGTTTAATAAGACATTTTATTCCATGTTTGCTATCTACAAGACTGTATTATCCAACCACATGGGGTGAGTTACTGTTGCCTTGAAAGTCATTGTAAAAATGACCCAATGGAGTCAACGTGGACGAATGTTGCCAAAACAAAGCCGCTGATTTCGTCATAAATCCATCATTCCAGTCATCCGGAAATCTTGCTTGAAACCATGAATACCTGAAATTAAAGTGTCGTTTTTGAAGTACGTGTACTTTACGCACACTAGCCGAGTGTAAATTTCTTTTCTCTGAAAAAATTCAAAACAATCGTACAAACATTGTTAATTTTATCCTATGTCTACGTCAACGATCCCATATATGCATTATTCACACCGGGATAAAAAGAAGTCATTCCATTTATTGGTACATATGAACATAAAATTTAACAAAACAAATAACGGACTAACGAAAGAACAAAATTGGATTGACAGAAGTGGATTGTGTTTCATATACTTACACTCGAGTAAAAAATCCTCAAATCGACCTTGCACATTTGCAATATACATACGAACCGCTGGTGGAATGGCAGAACATGATGAGATTTGAAAGGATTAAAGATATCAATTTGAATTGCATAAGATATTGAAGAAAATGGGACTAAGAACGATGCGTAGATTTTTGTTTAGTTTTACGGGGCTTGGATTGTAAAATAGATTCTAACTTCATTATTATGTTTCCTGAATACATGATTGAGCTAAGCAGAAGACACTACCAACCTGAATACATAATCTGCTGCCTCTAACTTCGGTAATATTTCTTTCATGAAATGAAGTTGAACATTTCTATCGTGTGTGTGGGGGCAGGCAAACTCCGTCAGCCATACTTTCTTTCCATAGCGTTGATATATTTTGTGCAGGTATGACATAATTCCATTCGCGTCACAACTGTACGAATGTACAGCTACGTAATCAACTCTGCAGCCTTTACATAGGTGAAAGAAACTGTCAAGCCAATGAAAGTTTTGTCCAGCGGGAGCGGGACTTACCAGAGGGATACCGTGAGAGTTTCTTTCTACTTCCGGCCATCTGTCAGCGGCTTCTTGGGGAGTCATATTGGCTTGATCTTTATGATCGGGTTCGTTAAATCCAAGAATGTACTTGGCATTGCTCGTTACATTAGTAGTATGATGTATCCACCCTTGATGGCCTGGCGAATCGGACAACGTATAAATCATTGGTACGTACTCTGGTAAATATTGTTCGTACGTACTTGCTGGGCAGTGGATTTTATTCATCTGTTTTACATATAATTGGGTCACGTCAACATGCCAATCATACCTAGAACGATGTAAAGATATAGTCACGTAGAAAATATGTCAGAGAATAAATCGTCTTCTACGGTATGTCTGCATTGATTGATATACAGTTCAAACATGAATAACCAAAATAAGACAATAGATTTAGTAAGGTAACCTTATTCTGAAACCCCATTTCGTCGCCTTATACTTTTTTCTTTGCGTTCAGGGTGAATGCTGTTTTGTAAATAATCCAATACATGTAAATTGTACCAACACATGAGGCGTCTTATATGAAATTACTCTAAAATATGGATTATCAAATATGTACACTTACACCCATGACATGTTGTTGAGAACCTTAAAATCATTGCACATGAAGAAATATCCTGCAATGCCCTTTTTCTTCGATGCTTGTACTGCAGTTACAGCTAACAAACATACAATTATGAGCCAATTTTTGGCCATGTTGTTCACTGTCGTCTTGGATTTAAATGCTAAAATTTATGTAAGATAACGTTTATACGTCAGTTCAATCTAAGGCAATTCAAAATAAAATTTATGTTTACCACTTTTTCGTTAGGACAATGCGGACGAACATTGCGTTTGTTGTTACCATAGTTTTAACGGAAATAGTTGCAAGACAACATCCGAATTAATATAATAAATACTGTTGCGATGTTGTATTATTTGACAATTTGGAATAAAAACATACGATTATTTTATTTCTCAAAAAGGCTCGTTAGTTCCTGTTAGTTACTTTATTGTTAATTTTTGGCTATGAGATATAACATGATTTTTTCCGAGATGTTTTTGGCCAGCAACTTAAAGGAATAAAAATCTAATTGACCTGAAATACTCAGATTGATGTGGGGGTAAAGTACATCATTTTTTGAGTTGACAGATGTTTGTTATATTTCGGAAGAAGTGTTCATTTGCATTGAAATGGACTCGTAGTTTCTATGTGTATAAGTACAAATTGTTCATTTTCTGTTTATCTAGTCATAATATAGTTTGACGTTTTGTGTGTTTTAAAATAGGTAAGGCCTTGCATGTACAATTACAAAGGCATTAAATATATATTTCGGTACTACGGGAATTTAACCGAGAGAAATAGCTTTGTTCTCATTGGCATATTAAATGCTGTTCTAAATCCAAACCTCCAAAATGGTGTGCTCCGTGGGGTGTTTTGCGTTGTGTTTTTCATTAAGGTTTTATGTTCATTAATAAAAAAACAAATGAAGGCTTTAGCTTAATATTGTTTTCAGTTCACATAAAATACTGTGTGCCACTCATTTACTCTTTTCAGAATTGATCGTTATTTGGGTGTACACTTTTTGCAAACATGGTTCAAATATAATGTGATGTTCAGCATTCACAATATATTTCTGTACATTATAATTGATGGAACTCGACCCAGATTGACATCAGAAAATCAGAACGATGTAAGCTTACACAAACCGGATGTAGTATTATTTCATTGGTGTTAATGTTGATATTTTATTATCTATGCATATGAATGTATGTATATATGTACGTGTATGTACGTACTTAATTCTAGTACAGGTCTAGGAAGTCTTAGGTTGTACATTGGTTGTATTCAATCCTTAATACAACTTGATTTTACCCGTTTTATTGTTATTACTACCAACAAATGTACCAGCTTTCGAAGATAAAATCATAAATCTAGATTCCTGTCCATTAGCTATGGATTCGTCCTTTCATTGTATATAATGGTCTGTTATATGTCAAAATAGAATTTGTTAAAATGCTTCTTGCGTGTCATTACGTATACCGATCATTTACAAATCCTAAACAAAACATTTCAAATACACGATGACAAGTGTACCATAAACTACATGCTTGTAATAAACCACATAATATTAATTACGCAGCCCGTACAATGGTATAATATATATATATATATAGTTCATGTGATATACATGTACAGAGCGGCCTAGATTATTACTAAGATAATTCGTTGATAGATTCAATTAACATTTTATTCAAAAGGTCAATGTCGGACACCGAAGAAGAACTTTATCAGCAGGATGTAGTTTTAAGAGCGTTACTGTAAACAACATTGATTCACTATCATGTTTTATGATATAGATAATAAATAGATTCTAGAAAAAAAAACGTACAAAACATCCCATCAGTCCCAAAATGCTACCCTCCCCAACCATAGACTCACCCAACACACAAGATCAAACAAAAATTGAAGAAAGAAACGCAGTCTTCCGGACGGTACATCCTAGAAAGGCCGACTGCAAATCATCAGAGGGAGAGTTATAATAATACATGCAAGTTCTTCCTATTATAAGGTATTCCCAGCGTGTTCCAATAAATATTTCAATTCGAAGCACATCTTTCACTGACCCGTTCCGTAAAACGACCAGAATAAAACATTTATGACCAACTTCAAAAGTAAAATTACGACAAATACTTAATAGTTTCAAAAACCAATCATGAACCATAAATTCTGATCATGTATGTATATGAGCGAAAATTTCGTTGACAGGATTGGTTCGCAATTACTTTGCGAGGCGCTTGAAAATTGTGTTAATGGAGGTAAAATTAACAAATTGCAAAAATGCAAATGGTTCCGGGTTTCGAATAGTGGTGATGGACGCCTGGCAAAGCGAAACGCATGCACGCACGCATATATATATACACATATTTCTCAGCTCAAATAAATGAACTATCTACTACCATTATGATGAATGGCGAAACAGCTAAATACGCTTTAAATGGTGCACAATACTGCACGTGAAAAGACTGGTTTAGTTTATTATATTGTTATAGACGTAGTTTATTATATTGTTACAGAAGTAGTTTATTATATTGTTACAGAAGTAGTTTTTATATTGTTACAGAAGTAGTTTTTTATATTGTTACAGAAGTAGCTTGTTACATTGTTATAGAAGTAGTTTGTTATATTGTTACAGAAGTAGTTATTATATTGTTACAGAAGTAGTTATTATATTGTTACAGAAGTAGTTATTATATTGTTACAGAAGTAGTTTTTATATTGTTACAGAAGTAGTTATTATATTGTTACAGAAGTAGTTATTATATTGTTACAGAAGTAGTTATTATATTGTTACAGAAGTAGTTTATTATATTGTTACAGAAGTAGTTTATTATATTGTTACAGAAGTAGTTATTATATTGTTACAGAAGTAGTTTATTATATTGTTACAGAAGTAGTTTGTTGCTAGAAGTCCTCGAGATTCGCATCTTGTTCTTGAATGTCAACATACCAAAAGCACTAAGATGATATTCATATTATATATATATATATATATTTATATATGAGGGATACTTATAGATTTGTTGCCTCACTACTGCTCGTAACTTCCTCGCATAACGTTTGATAGTTAACTGATAAGAATGTATAAATGATTCAAGGCGAGCTATTCGTACTTTAGCAAACAAATACAGACGAAGAACACTCAATGCAAAACGTAATTAACATCACCCCGAGACTAACTGAATCTAAGCAATACAAGTGGTTATGATAATTAAAGTACTGATAGCACAGAACCTGTGAATTTTCAGGGACATGACCAAGGTTCTAACGAATATTCACTGTCTATACTATACTGGAACATTGAATTTCTAACAAATGATAATAATAATAATTGTAAATAACTGATATGTTTTTTATTATGACGACAGGATCAAAAGGCACTGCCATGCGTTAAAACTTATGTGATACCGATAAAGCGAGCATGGCTTTTAGTTTATACTCATTCATCTTTTTATAAACATGGTATAGATAAGAACATACATAGTTTAATGTACATATGGAGAACCTAATATCCAGCTTCATCACAAACGTGCAATTTTTCAGAAAAATAATAATTGTTCACAATAATGTCAGTTATGAAATCTTAAAATTCTTTTTTATAACATTTTCAGATATGTATTTACGTTTATGCACATCTTATATACATGTATATAGATAAGGCCCAACACAATGGCATAAAACACAAAACACGAACGCTATCTTGACATACAAGCACATTTCAACACTGGCCAGTCGTGAGTGATCATCATGGTTAAAAACTGGTGTCTTATTGTGTACATCTGTGTGGTAGCTACAGTTCAAGCATCTCAGAAGAAGGGTATTGCTGGATGGTCAAGTCTCTATATGTGCAATGATTTTAAAGTTCTCAACAACATGTCATGGACGTAAGTACTTTTCATTGAGCAATGATTTTTATTCATTATTCATTCATTTAAATGACAAAAATAATCAAATGACACAACTAAAATGTGTTTTGAAGAAGAAACAATTGTTTTTCTATGTGTCTATTCTTGTTGTATCGGTGTATTTAACTAATATTTGTCTCCCGTCGTTGAACTGTCCACTTTTATCCCAAATTTCTGAGCTTATTTTCCCAATCGTATTTGTTACAGTTCAATTTGGTATCCTCCTGTATTGTGTCAATATTTGTATGTACCGTTTTATATATTGTTTATTTACCAGTCAATTACCTTTAGTCCCTCTTTTGGTTGATTTTTTTCTAGGAAGTGTAACATTTTACGGGGACTCAACTAATGAAATTGAATGACAAGATCTTTAAAAATATGTACAGTGTAACCTTTCCAAAACAACGCCCTTTGGAGAAGCAAAATTAATAATTAAATCGTATTGAGTAAAAATATCATGCTGTTGTTGCCGCTCTGGCATATTCAAATGTTATTTTAGGTATGACTGGCTCATTGACCGATCCGCTTCATTTACCAACCACATGAATCAAATTCACTGCCCTGCAAGTGAGTATGAGAAATATCTACCTGAGTACGTACCGATGATTTATACCTTGTCCGATTCTCCTGGTAATCAAAAGTGGATACATCACACTTCCAATGTAACGAGCAATGCCAAGTACATTCTAGGATTTAACGAACCCGATCATAAAGATCAAGCCAATATGACTCCACAAGAAGCCGCTGACAGATGGCCGGAAGTAGAAAGAAATTCTCACGGTATCCCTCTGGTAAGTCCCGCTCCCGCTGGACAAAACTTTCATTGGCTTGACAGTTTCTTTCACCTATGTAAAGGCTGCAGAGTTGATTACGTAGCTGTACATTCGTACAGTTGTGACGCGAATGGAATTATGTCATACCTGCACAAAATATATCAACGCTACGGAAAGAAAGTATGGCTGACGGAGTTTGCCTGCCCCCACACAAATGATAGAAATGTTCAACTTAATTTCATGAAAGAAATACTACCGAAGTTAGAGGCAGCAGATTATGTATTCAGGTTGTTAGATTTTTCTACTTAGTTCAATCGTCTTTATTGAAACAAAGCAGCCTTAGAGTCGTATTTACGGTTACCCTACCCGACCAACCCTACGTTTTTGCACCAACCCTAAACTTTCCAACAACATAATCAGAAGAATTATTTGGGGACGAGTCATAACTCCTAAGTTTGAATAGGAAAGACTTACCATATTTTTCGGGGGGCGGGTCAAGTTATCCTAAAGGTTACTTCTACTTTTTCTAGCCTGGTCAGTTGTAATTTATTGTTTTCTGTTTTCTTGTTATCGTATATCTTTTTACTGAATTTATTTCCGAAAATTGATAGCTAAAAGTCGCGGTTCTTTTGATATTCAATTGAGAAGTTGTCTTCATTTTATTCGGCCATTTGGTTGTTCATTCGTTAGTGTGTGCGTGCATGTGTGCATCCGTATGTGCCTGGAAAATGTCTTCTTATATGGAAGTATATAAGAACAATGGAATTTATATTAGAAAAGTTTGTATTCGCAATACACGTAATCTAAAAATCTATTTTGTGATCGATTTATTACCATGAATTGTTAAAGTATTATAAAACCTTCATTTCAGATATTCCTGGTTTCAAGCAAGATTTGGGGATAACTGGAATGATGGATTTATGACGAAATCAGCGGCTTTGTTTTGGCAACATTCGTCCACTTTGACTCCACTGGGTCATTTTTACAATGACTTTCAAGGCCGCAGTAACTCACCCCATGTGGTTGGATGATACATTCTTGTGGAAATTAAACTTTGAGTAAAATGTCTTAAAATATAATAATTGGTTACTCGTGGATGTTATCTGAGTATATCTAGTGTAATCTGAGTATTACGTATCAATTCTATACCTGTGTTAAGCTCAACAACGGTTCCTAACCTTTTCTAATACATACAGTCATACCTGTGTTTGCGGCCACCTCCGAAAAAAGACTGCTCTGTGAATAAAGGACATTCTTTGAAAAATGCGTTGATTCGATGTTCCTTCTAACTCGAAAATTTTCCAGCTCGGATAAAGACAAATGTCACCCGTCAACTACTTGAAGCTTATATTTTATGGTACCACATTTTATTAGGTTACATTAAGCCAGTTACATATAATTCAGCATATTCGACAACAGTGGTAGTAATTACCAGCAAACTACCGCCCATTGTGGCTAAAGACATAAAAATAACATTCATAAAATACGCCATCGATTGTACACGTTACCACACACTTTGATATCTTCCGAACATCTTTGATGAGCGTCTTTGTTACATGACTAGACGCTTGTTTCTGGAAAGTGATAAAAGTATACAGAGCCTAAACACTGTGAAATGTCACGATTAATCAATGAAGGTACAACTTCAGGATAATACTTATGTATAAGTTATAGAATAGCATTGCCAAAAGCTCTTTCGAACATTACTCTCTTTTGAACTCTCTTGTACATTTTGTGCACAAATAAGAAATGAAAAATGTTCATTCCATACCATAATTTACAGTACTGTCGCTTTTTTATTGGTGGACTTAGTAAAAGTGGAACTGATTAATTAACAATGGCGTCATGAAATCTTTGACCTGATCAGGAAAAGTTTCATATTCTAATTCATCACATACACGCTTTGAAGGTGAATATCTTTTGAATAGATAAAAACGCCTCCATCATAAAGTTGTCATTGGTCATACTTAAAAAAAGTTGGTTTGCCGCCTAAAAATCATCGATTTCGGCAAAACGTTTTCATTCCAACTTTTTGTTTGGGCACAAGCATAGAACGACAGCAAAAACTCCTCAAACCAACATTTTTTGTTAGGATTGAATCATTATCGTAGTCCAAAAAATAGGAAAAATGATATGGAAATATGTGGCCTTCTTAATGAGGTAAGCTTTATATTGAGTTGACCTTAAGGTCGAAACAAACAAACCCGTGTACATAACCAACATGCTTCTCTACTTCTCTGTGAATTCCGTAAAATATTTATTATTAAACTAAATAAAACAACTACTATAATAGTTTCGTGCAATGATAGTGCATGTATAACCTTTATTGTTTTGTTTTTGTCATCAGGGTTAAACCCCGCATCAGGGTCATCTTGCGACTTTTCCAGCTTTGACTGCGGTGGAAAATCCCAGGCTTAGAACCGCCGACATTCCGTAAGCTAGCTGGACAGCTTCCTCACATGTGAAATTCGTCGTATTTTGTTTAATTTAAACTAAATAGATACTGCTTCCAATGATTACATGATGGTGAATTGCAGCTAAATTCATTATTTATTTGACCTACTAGACCAGTAATTTTATTGTGTGAATACAATTTACATATTTAACGCTAATATTTCATTAATGATCATTTGAGGACCAATGATCACTTGGACACATACAGTAATGCACAGTTGAAGTATTGACCATTCCGCTATGTCCGTCTTTATTTCGTTCTTATGGACATAGTGAAATATGGATATTATAAAGCATTTTTCGGGTCTTCAGGAATTCACTGTAACCGTGTTCTACTGTATCCAGGTTTGTTTATCAATGTGAAAACTAGTTAGTCGTAAATAAATTGTCTTGTTTACATTTTCACGCCAAATCTGCAAAATGTAATTGTCCCTGAACCTGGAGTCTGTGCAGTAGAACTTAATCAGTCAGAGAATGTCAATACAAACTTCACAGGGCATCTTAGTCTCACATCTCCTGTACGTGATGTATTACACATTCTCTTGTTATTTGTTTAATTATTTGTAATTATATTGTTTCCTTTTAACGGAAATATATCCGTCGACCGTAATCTTGGAAATACTCTAAATGAGCCATTAAAGGCGACAGAACAACTTGTGATAGAGGTTTTACGATAGAAGAGAAACAACATTATTCTTAGACTCTGAATAAGTCGTTCCAGTACATGTTTGTAATATTTACGATGCTGAGCATTGGGCGAAAATAAAACCAGCACCAGCCAGATTTTAACGCAAGAAAATCCTATTACAGAATTTTCAACCATACAATGATATCGTCATTAATCAGAGGCATGTTACAATATAAATGATTCAATAAGAGTGATATTGAGCGCAGTATAGACAGGATACGCTAATATGATTTTTCTGCTTCGCAAATTCAGTTTACTACAAGATGGCTCGTGGGAAATCAAAGGTATTAAATGTTGCAAAAGAAAAGGCGACAAATGCATTTGATTTTTGTTTCCACCATTTTATGTAGCAGTCACATTGCTGAGTAGACCGTAGGTTTGCTGCTATAACCATCTTTACAATATCATCATCCACCGCCAATGAAATATTATCTGGCAGATTCTCACACGCTCACAAAATGACGTTATTTGTCTCCCCCCTCCAGTTTTTTTTATTATTAGCCTCCAACAATGTTGACTGATACGTTTCAGTCAATTCGCGACCGGTTTAAAATTCTATCTGAAAATCAGTTTTTTGCTCCGTAATTTCTTTATATCGTCATTGATTTGTCTAAATCCGAAAAATTGAAATCAAACTTCAGTGTTGGGGTTCACGTGACTCCGAAACTTTTCTAACTTGACCTATGATCCGGACATGCTATCGTTTCGGAGTCGCGCGATTGTCCACACTAGTTTAATAGTACCCGGAAAAATGATTTTGCACTAAACAAAAAATAACCGCTAGTTTCATGTAAATATCCATGATGTATGTCCTAT
This sequence comes from Lutraria rhynchaena, assembly GCA_008271625.1. NCBI lineage: Eukaryota > Metazoa > Mollusca > Bivalvia > Venerida > Mactridae > Lutraria > Lutraria rhynchaena. Next base: position 272,182 of record VIBL01000127.1, read on the forward strand.
GTGTAACGTTACTTAGATTCATAACAAGTAGCCGAGGCATCAAGTCAAGACAAATATTTTGTTTGCCTTTGAATTCTATACAATAGACAATAATGTACGATGATGGCGGTTCATGGTTACAATATTAAATACACTGATAAAAAATATAATGAAAGTATAAAGGAAAATACGATAAAAATATGCTCACTTAATACTACATGATAAATAGATAAAAAATAAGTATAACAAAGCGGGTCGACTTCTGGCTGTTGTTGATAAACTTATTCCTTCTGTACAATACTCTTCTTTTAGCGTTTTGTAGATTTGGTATACGAGTATAGAGACCTAATGTTAAGTATTGTAGTTTTGTAGATTTGGTATACGAGTATATAGGCCTAATGTTAAGTATTGTCGTTTTGTAGATTTGGTATACGAGTATATAGACCTAATGTTAAGTATTGTCAACATTAAATATTGATGTAAGCAGACTGAAACATGTTCCAAGCAATTGATTGATGGTCCAACATCGACCTACTGTTTGATATTTGCATAATTATAATCAATGAAAAGCTATTTTACCATTTCATATAAACGACTATACTAAATTCTTTAGTTCAATACCTTATCACGACATGTACCTGAGTGTGAATAGAGGTCACCAAAGAGAGAACAGACGTACGATTTATGTGTCGTCGGCTTCTTGCAGAAGGTTATTTTGTCTATCAATATTTAGATGCTAAATGCACGCGTATTGTTGAACGTTATTCACGGTTATTGGCTCAAGTTTGACTGTTTTAGAACCTTTTTTCACCAGGGATTAACCAAGATTTGGCGACCACACGTCCACGGAGGCCCTTTTTAGAACCTTTACGGTATTTTATTGAACGCCCCACTTTGGAACTCGCACAATGCATTATCTGACGTCCGCATAAAAGTGAAATATAGTAAAGATAAGACAACAGTACATGCAAATATCGTCATATTTGCTTTCTTACATTTTTTTATTGTACTTTAGGTTTGGTTGACCGAATTATGAGACACGAAAGACGACCCAGTCTTATGTTTATGAACACGAACGTCTAACCTTTTGTCACGGAATGATGATAAAACTAACCTAAATAGAAAGTCTAAACTTGGTGCCTTATTGACCCATTGATAGTGCACGACAATTTTTCATCTAACAAAAAGAATTCGTTCATTTAACCGCACTGAATCAACCAGTGAACTGTACTTTTAGTGTAAGATAAATACTGTATGTATGTATGTATGTATGTATGTATGCGTATGTATGTATGCATGTATGTATGTATGTATGTATGTATGTATGTATGTTTGTTTGTTTGTTTTACTTTACGTTTCGGATTAATTCGGTCAAACCTGGTTGTGCGGTCACCTGTATGTTACATTGTATATATAATCGCGTAAACCACGGTTGCTCTACTGCCAATATTTGTCAATATAACGGACCAAACAAACGTGTTAATAAAGGCTAGTTGAGTATTCAGCTACAGTTAGAACTACTGTACCGCGACCACGGTTCAGTGGTTAATGCGTTGGATTTGTAACCCGGCGATCCGAGTTCAAATCCTAGTAATACAGTTCTATCCTTCTCCCTTGTTTGTTTTACTTCACTTTTCGACGGTACCGTGTATATAATCATGTCAGTCTATTAACCTTGTAGCTGCTTCATAAACGAACACAAGTAATTTGTTATATAATGTGAGCGTAATATATAATTATGTAGTAAATTGTAAATTGTTTAGAAAAACATGTTGTGTGGTATTCAAGGTAATAACAACATAAATGTTTAATGGAATTGGGGCCAGTTTGTCAATGATTACAATAATTCAATGAGAGAATATGTTTATGGTATTCTTACGCGAAATCAGAAGAGAAGTTTCAACGAGTGGGTTTCAGTCGAAAATACGAGAATGAAACTGCAATGCTTATGTGTTGTCGGTACAGTGCAACCTCTCCAGAGCGGCCCTCTCTTGAGCAACAACCCTTCAACAACAGCAAGATTTTTCCACTGTATGATGTAACTATCAATTTTACCTCTCTAAAACAACAACCTCTCAGCAAAAACTATATAATTTCGCTTCTCCCAAAAATTGTTGCTTTGGAGAGGTTGCATAGTACTGGTATTAATATCATACCATTAATAGCTTAGCGTGATGCGTGGACTTGCTAGAATTGGCATGTCCTGTATATGTTTTCCAGCACAAGAATTATGTGGTTTCATAATTCTGGAGTATGATAAATAACGCTGATTACAACTTCGACTACATATAAATACAGTACACGTGATATGCAACTTTTAACATTTTAATTTTTACTTGTACTATTTTGATTAAAATCGCACAATCTACAGTAAAACTTCGATATTAAGAACACCTTAGGACTTTACTGCCAGCATCTCCGCATGACGAACAGCGATGAAGGGTGAATACCGGTGACGTAAATAATTTGAGCGCCGGCGCTGAAGCCTGGTTTCGAACTCAAAACTCCAAGGTGTATAGACCTAACACTCTACCAGTTGAGCTCAACGGACGGGCATATCACAGTTTGTATCCAAGAAATTAGTCATAATATTGGAAAGGTTAATATTGTCTCGAGAATTTAGTCTGTTTCGATGACCCCTCGAGATAACGAGGTTTTACTGCATAAAAACCCGAAGTATCTGAAATACAAGAAATCGGACAGAACGTGTTTTGTAGCTGAAACTAATTTTCTCATGGAATACAAATATATTTTACACGCAAAGAGAAAAATGTCGGTGACAGTAGGTTAGTGTCCTGTGTTTTTACGTTTATTCTTGTCCTGTTTATTCTTTGACGGAAGGTGAATACGCCATGAATCTCTAATTACAGCCCTGTGAGGCTTACTTATCTCATCCAGATCCAAGCAAATTCAGTCAAACTAGCGACAATCTCGATATGTGTCCGGATTCTGAAAAAACTACAGTAATTAAATTAATGGAACTGAACAATGTCTGTACGAGAATTTATGTGAAATGCAAATCACTATTGCGGCCGAACTTTTTATCACTTAGTTTACTGACATCATGGCTATTAAGATGCATTTGTTTGACGTAAAATTGCACTCAATACTATATAAATTGTAATCTGAAAATGATCACACAGTAAAAAGTGTTTTGATCTTATTCTTAGTCACAGCGTTCGATACTTACGGACTACAGGACTGTTATTTAGGATTACAGTATCCACGGCAATTTACCCTTAGTTTCATGAATGAAATCACAGTAAACGCAATATGTTCGTGTATTACTAACTCTTGGAGTAATTTTAAGGCTGTTATTGAATCCAGTTAAAAGGGTGAATCCATTCAAAAGATATTATTCTTTATATTAGTACAACAGTACATATATTAGGCGTACAAATTATTTGTTTCATAAGAAATAGAGTAGTTAGGTCTTTTTTAATTTTTTTTTATTATTCTTGTTGAGAATATATTTGTGCTGAATGGTAAAAAAGTTGATGTACCGTTCCTCAGGCATAATAAAAAGTTTGGGGTCGCGTGGGGAATTAGGGTAGGACGGGTACCCAGAAACAAACAACTTTGTACGCTTTAGTGTATAAGAGCCCTTCATACTAGTAAACATTAAGGACTACCATGATTAGACCTTTTATTTCTTTTACCAAGAAAACCATCATAAATAGGTTGCACTGTACCTAAAATGACGAGGACTTGTAACTAAACTAAGTAATGGCTGGGCTTGGCAGAAATACGAGTCAATCCGAGAATATTGGATCGTAAGCTGACAAGAATCTGCAAGAGGCACTTATCATTTAATTAATTTATAACGGATTTATGTTGATACTTTTTCTGGAGATCCGTTAAAACATCAGTACACAGTAAAAATGAAATAAACGTTAGATAAAAGGTCACATATTGTACTAAAGACTAATATTGTCTTTGACGTAACGGAAGTTCGTCCTCAGGTGATATACTTTTACGTAGAATACTAGTATGTTGTGGCATTACGGAACAAACGCAAGAATGGCGCACATAGAGATGCAGAAAAGGGTCATTCATCAGGAGATACAAATATAGAGAGGTTATTAATAACTTACATAATCCAGTCGGAGGGGCCACTGATGTTTAAGTTAATACATGTATATTAGTGTTAGGCCGCAGTAGTCCAAGATAGATAACTTAAAAGGGCCATCCCGAACTAAAGTGACCAACATAAAGAGGCCGCATCCGCCTATGATAGCAACCAGGAAGGAGCCACAACAGTGTACATTAACTGACAGGGGCACTTTATTCTCGGATATACTGGGTGCTTAAAACATACTTAGAGGGTGTTATATATTGGCAGGTAGTTAACCTATCCAGTTTTTCTGAATTAAATACTACTAGTTCTCAGCAAGTTACTGCCAATTTTCCCGCGGGAATGATCAGTGATGGAAGATGAGTGACCCGACATGCAGTGTCTCCATTTAAGTCATCATATAGAAATTGTTTACGTTCACTTACGTTGGGTTGACATTTTAGACACAAACATCGCACATTTTTGTCAGATTTTTTTTAAGTCAGATAAACTTATGGCCACTCCATATTAAGATCAGTTCCTTTTAGCGTCCATATACTTTGCACTAATTTTTATTATAATCTTTTCCGTTGAACTTGGTAATTAGGCAGCCTCAGTTTAAAACCCTTTCAATGCCACAACATCACATTTTCTGTTCGATGTTCAATATTTTTCTCTAAATTTCGTCTTGACATATGAAAACATCTCAAAATGGAGACCGAACATCCTTTGGTCCTAAGCTTGGTCTTAATGTTACAATTTCTTTGAATAATGATCAAGATGAATTTCCTAATACACAAAAGATTGATTCCCAGGAATAAAACGATGTGACTAGCAAAAACAGAGCTGTCATGTCAATAGTTTCTATCATCAATAATTACGAACATTTTTATGAGACTATTACGTCAGTTGTGTCTAATGTAACGAACATGATATACATACTGAAAATATGAGCCAGTAATAATTATATTGGTATTGTTTGTAATATGGAATTCTTCAAACCTCACTATTCCGGGTTTGTAGATGAAATGAAACCTTACAACACATAGAGGACATCTGACGATTTGCTGGACTAAAGGAAGGGCAAACTATATGAATCAGAGCTGAGACGAATTTAGAATATGCGTCATCCCTCGTAACAATGCTTCGAGTATTTTCGTTACATCATTTGTTGTGACTTTACAGGAAGAAATAAACAAATACAACAGATATACGGTCTACTGTAGAATTGATGTTCTGCTCTGAGCACATATGAGTACATATTGTGCAATTAAAATGGTATTTTGTTCTAAATTTTCTTACTGAACAAATATCGCGTCAGTTGTGGTTAATCAGAACGGCAGTATCCTGTTCACAGAATGCTTACAACCCTGTAGCTCTGCCAAAACAATGGGTTCATTCACACGTGACTGCCCACTACAATGGGAGGATATTGTATTGTATGCTTTGTTTTGTTTTTCAAATACGCATTTTTCAGAGCTATTTTTATAACGTTTTCATGGTTCAGTATTTTATAGGTGTAACTTACATTAATGCTTACTTGCATCAAACCAGCGTGTAAACGCGAGCGTCGTTAACCACCAATAGACTGGTACCCGCTCCATGTTGCGGTGAACCATGATTATCCAGGTCAGCCAGGCCTTTTTTATTGAAGCCCTGGCTTGCGGCGTCTTAAAGCACAATATCGTTGGGTCTGAGCAGTATATCAACAGTAACGTACGAAGATTATGTTGAAGTTTTCTGCACACTGATGTCTGACAAAACTGGTACTAACATATCCAAAGTATTTGTAGTTATATTTGGTCTATTTGCTGTTGGTTACGCATTTCTCCTCTCTAATATGGAAGGTCTTTTGGATCAAATCATAGCAAGTTTCATGGGTCTGTGTTCTACCTGCGGGCATGCCCTAAAGTTGTGGCTATTGCAACGCTCACAAGAATGTTTTTTTCATTCTGTATCTTAAATGTATTTCAACCTGACCGGCTGTATTGTTGTGATAATTGTAAGCAGTGGATAATGTAACACTTCCCGTTTCTGTGTTTCTTCCCGCGTGTTTGAAGGACAGAATTAATCACCTAGAGCGGTCAAACAAGCAGGTTAACTTAGAGATGCCTTCGACTTGATGTTAATCCAAACAGATAAATACGATTTTCACATTCTTTTCCATTTCCTTATATGGAACATTCACACCTAAGATAGGACGGAGTTCAATGTTATTTCAGACTGACAGGAAAAAATCACATTTTTAGGTTGTTGATGCTTTATTCCGACCTCAAAATATTGAGTAAGGTGCCTAGCGCGGATACTTAGACATGACGCCAAAATCAACACTATTTCATATACAATAAACTCAGTTTGTTCTTTTGTTTTAGTTCTATCCACGCCAAACTGTGTAAATAAGGTAAGATACGGTATTACTCGGTCGAATTGTCTTCCTCTGTAAAATCAATGAGTGTGTCTGGAACTAATTAATTCAACAGGGTCTGTATGGCAACCAGCCAACAAAATATGGCAGAAACAAATAGAAAACGATTAAACGAACGACATATTTTTCAAAGCGGTTGTCTCCCTTAGCATCGTTCTAGATACTGATTTAAGACTGATTTAAAACCTACCTCTATTTATAGAACAATACTTGTAATTTTGCGTACATGAAAGTTTGGGTTTATTTTCTGTCCGATTTTACTCTCAAAATGGATGTAAACCAGTATTTATACTGTCTTATTTTCATATCAATAGTTTTCTATCGAATTGACGGAGCATCGAGTGAGTATACATTTGTACTTTATTTCTTCTTAACATCTGTATTTTCTGTATTCATGAATAAGTTTTGGGCTTTTTAAAACGGCATAAATTTTAATTTGACCTTCTAAAACGGGTTTACATAGCTATACCGAAAATGTCATTAGTTTGTTGAATATCGAATGTTTACATAGAACATAGTAACTCTACTTAAGTATTTACACTCGGGGACAACGCCAAAATAATCTACTTGAAAGTCTCTCGCATTTTATCAGGAAAAGAATTTCTTCTTTTCGATAAAAATGACGTTGGCCTATTTATAACATTTTTTTAGGTTACAACATTTACCAGATGTAAAATCTTGATGTTTAATTGAAATAATTTAATTCTTTAATATTGAGTGTTTCACTGACGATATGGTTATCACAATAGCTTTCACTGTTTGATTAAAAATGCTTTATTACAGCCCTACAAATTTTATACTCATAGGCCCTTTCAGAAACTTGATTAACCTGCTTTTGATAGCTCTTCAGTAGGAGAAAGGAAACGCGCACCTGCTACTTTCGGATAGTACTGCGCTTCAAAGAAGTATCATGTTTAACACTTCAAAGATATCGTATCCTAATTAAATACACTTCAGACTAGAATCCAATGTCTAAATTAATATATATACAATAATATGGTTGATTCCAATCCTAGTTGTATTATAACAGAAAAAAATCAAAAGAGCTTTAGAAAGCTATAATAGCTATGGAAGTCTTATTTTGGGTATTAAAAATAGACATGCTTAAAAGGTTGGGAATCAGTTATCTAATATACAACAAGTAAAAACATAGACACACGTAAAACATTCATTAAGATAGCTTATTACTCTGTCGAACAGTCAAAGTTTTATTGTGTAAGAAGTTATACTGTCAAAAATAGTGAATATTCGGCCGCTTGGGAATATCCCGGAGGCGGGGTGATCAAGCTTGAACATTCTGATTTAATAGACAAGATTAGCTATGCCATCTCGCCAATGTTATTGTTGTGAATGAAAGAAGAAAGTTTGTTAGGAGTCTAGTTGACAAAAAGATGTTGATGCATCAATTTTCATCTGAAATGTGACTGTGAAATTGATCCACTCTGCAATCTGAATACAAATTTGAAATTTCATACTTCGCTTATCTTTGCACTGCAATAGAAAACCAGTTATGACTGTGTTACAAGTATAGGTTTTAGATTACCTTTAATGTGTGTTGAAAAAGGCTTTTGTTTAAAAAATAGATAAAAGATACAAACATAAAGGTTAAGATGATTGTATTAGTTACAAAAAAGCATTACTTTGTTTCCAGTACATCAAGGAACATTTTTTTAAAAAATGATGAAATATACAACAATACTTAATCCGCATGTATACACATTTACATACATTGAGGTAAAAAGACATCCAGCTAAGTGTTAAATTTCATTTTACCAAAACGAATTCGTGCGCAAATGTTCATGCTAAAGTTTACTTGTAGAAAAAAATACACTGGTTTGCATTTTAATTTAAAAATGAAAGTTTATCTTTATGATTTGTCTTAATGGCTGTTGTCACAAATTTGCAAAATCGGCGCACTGTCTCTTTATTGATATCTTAGCAAAATCTACATCTTTAATATCTGCAAGTTGTCAAAATCATTGTCTGGGTGACATGATCCTTACTGATAGCAATTAATTAAACCGGAAAAACAGTATGCGGTCATATATATGTATACCACCCATTGTTTACGGATCTACATTATTTTTACAGCTGTCTGGGGTCAAATATGTTCTATATTTAATCATTCAAGGGATGTGATCCACTATATATCATTCTTACAGTGTTTATTATTTTTTTGTTAATGTGTGTTGCGAAACGTGAGCATAAAAATAAAATGACAGGTTGAGTAAGCTTTATACGAAATAGCTTTTAATTTTTTAAGGTTTAATATTATTGTATTTTTTTTAAAAAAAGATAATATCATTTGGGGCCAATTCTTATCTTTTTTTTTGCTACAAGTTGTATTCGGTATTTTATCATTTCACAGGAAAATCATTCGATACAAAGGATTCAGCTGAGGTAAAGGAAGTCGTTGCAATGGCATTTAAAGTGAGAAGCTGTTTCGATAGCTCAGATAAGTTTATACGAGACCGATGGACACCCACTGGTGAGAAATATCACGCTATCATGTGGATTAATATGTATACAAAAATATGTTATATTCGGAAGGGCTTAGAAAATTACTGGCCAAGTTTCAATAAATTCCCTATGCGTCTGAACTGGGAGTTGCGTTGTGCCCACATAAAACGGAATATGAATGTACAAAAACTGTTTATTAGAGCCGCCACTAAGATTGATTCAGCTCTGATATATTTGCAGAACAAACCAAAATATTATAGACGTAATTACAGAGGTGTGAAAACATTTGATTACAAAAGAGGTCACTACTTTGAACCAGGATTTTTTAGCACAACAACAAGACTTCAAACAGCTATTAATTTTGCTGACGGAAACATACTCAAAATTGTTGAAGTGCTCTCTGGATATGCCATTAAAAACTATAGCGATTCTCCACAACAAAATGAAGTTTTATGCAACAGTCAATCACTGTTCAAAATTTTAAAGTTTGAAGAAAACGGTGATAAAATAAAAGAATTTATGGACAGTGAAAGAAGCGTAAAGGGTAAGGTACCAAAGGTCCTTGTATGGATGAAGCAAGTTCAGATTGATAACACAAGCGAAGGAATAATAGATGCACAACTAAATAGTCAAGAAACCAGGGTACTGTGTAACCCTAAATAGAATCGCATTTCAGCAAACACTTCAGACCTTGTTGAATTAATTAGTTTCAAACATACTCATTTTACTGCGGAAGACTATTCGACTGAGTTTAATATTTTTTCCTTATTCACATAGTTAGATATGGATAAAAAATAAAGAACAAATGCCACTGCTCAGTAGCTAAATAATTATAGAAGACATAGTACGAGCTATTCAGCTAGAATTCTCGGATTCTGGTTATGATGCCGGATACCATAAAGACTACAGCGTTAAATTTATAAAAACAGGTGTCCAGATTTTGCCATCCATCTTGATAGTTCGGAGAAAATAAAGCCAATGGTGTATCATTCCATTAGAGTGTTGAAAGATTTTCTCGTCGTGTTTTGTGGCTGAAATGTTACATTACAGTAAAAAATCCCAAGTATACAGCTAAGTTTTACATCGATTACATCAAAAGAAAGAAAGAAACGGCATCACAGCTCGTGTGTTTGCAGATGTGGAAGAGAAAAAGAGAAAAGTCAAATGTTCGTGACATGCAGCTAGCTTTACGATGGGATTGCTGTAATGAATACCAGTGACAGTCAAGCCTCGACTACATCGTTTAGAAATGTAAGGATAAAGAGGTTCAATTTGGCGAAATATTTAAAGAATATGTGAATATGTTTGGTCGAATCATTTTAAAGATAATGCACGACATTGAAATCCGGCTATGTTTTTATGGAAAACACTTCGATGAGGATAATATTTATGATAGTTGATTATAAATTTGGGCAGAACAAAACAACATGGTTAAATGTTAGAATGAAGTATTGGTTCAAAATTCACAATAGTAATATTATCATATTGAAGTCTGTGAATGATATGCTGCTGAAAATTGTAATCATGGTTTTATTAAATGAGTATCTAATGTTAAAAAAATGTTGAATGATTGCGTTTTTGCATATGTGTTTTAAAAATTCCTACCGGGGTACATGTTGATACATTTTGTTAGTAAATTGAAATAAATTTTGTTTGTAAATTATTGATACATTTAAACAGGAATAGTATGGTAGCTTAAACCAAAGATGTGTCTTAGATATGCATAAGGAGTATAAGCCTGTGTTTGAATATTAACAATATCTATATTTGTTACCAAGAACACTGTATATAATTTGTTAAATTAAGGGTATCCGTTGAGGATACAAACAGGGAGATGTACTGTTCATAATATCCCTAGAAACGAATGTTATTGTTTATACTGTAATGGTCGAGATATTGAAAATGAGTTTCATTTTATTTGTGAATGCCTATGCTACTTACACTTACGTAATAAATATATTAAACGTATTTATTATGTTAATCCGCCTGTTTATAAATTTCACAATTTATTAAAATCAATTGTTAAGTCTGAAATTATCAATGTTTGCAAATTTATGAAAGAAGCATTTGTTTTCCGAAATGCAAAATATAATTATAATATATCATAATATAATATTATCAATTTTGTCCTACAATTATTCCTTACGACCTTTGTTAAATGAAATAGTTCTTAGATATGCTGCTAGTATATTCCATTAAACGATAAATATATGCATAATGGTAAAGATGCATATATGTATATATGACATTCTCTTCTTTAGTATAAATTTGTAGCTTTGCTTGTATATATGACATGACTGCATGTGATCTTGTGTGTATTGAGACGATGTGCTTCGTAATAGTCTGAATAAAGTCTGTTTCCATCTGCCTGCCTGCCTGCCTGCCTGCCTGCCTGCCTGCCTGCCTGCCTGCCTGCCTGCCTGCCTGCCTGCCTGCCTGCCTGCCTGCCTGCCTGCCTGCCTGCCTGCCTGCCTGCCTGCCTGCCTGCCTGCCTGCCTGCCTGCCTGCCTGCCTGCCTGCCTGCCTGCCTGCCTGCCTGCCTGCCTGCCTGCCTGCCTGCCTGCCTGCCTGCCTGCCTGCCTGCCTGCCTGCCTGCCTGCCTGCCTGCCTGCCTGCCTGCCTGCCTGCCTGCCTGCCTGCCTGCCTGCCTGCCTGCCTGCCTGCCTGCCTGCCTGCCTGCCTGCCTGCCTGCCTGCCTGCCTGCCTGCCTGCCTGCCTGCCTGCCTGCCTGCCTGCCTGCCTGCCTGCCTGCCTAAATTAAGACCACTCTAGCGGTGTTATAGCGCAGAGAATGTAATCTCTTACTCTTTATTTTCAAAAGAGCCATTATACGCTACAGTGCATACACTGATTCGACTAATTTAGAATGTACGAGTCGAATGACATTGGAATGTATGAATAAGATTATATACCTAAAATTAATACCAGGCTGAATAGTAATGGGTTTTGTTACCCGTTTATTCCACATACAGTCGTTTACACAATTAAGTTTTTAGTCTTTAGCTCAGAGAAAGAAATAATAAAAGCACAATAAAATTTCACTGGTTAGTATACATCCAGTCCCGAGTGGTTTCCCGTTGTCTCTCCCAAAATAAGAAACCTTGGATATTAGTAGCACAAAAAAAGTTGGTTGGACTTGAATCCTTGGATTACATACCATTGGGTAATTTGATCGACCACAAGGCATGTGACTGTTATTGAAAGTTAATCGTACAGACAATAAAGGTATTGTAAGGAAAATTCAACAACACATTTGCAGTTATTATTTTTTATTTGAAAACAAAACTTGGCGGTTAATAACACAATGTTTAAAAAGATAACAGATATTTTAACATATCCAAAAAGTGGTGCTGAAACATGGTAAATTGTTTAAAACACTAGCAACCTTAACACGAACTACTAGGCATGTATAGAATTTGCAATATTTGAAAGCAGAATACTTTATAAATTAAAAAAATATATAATTACATGCATAATTCACTCATTGTTCAATGTTGTGTATGTAATTTCTATTGTTTCGGACCCAGTCATACCCTGTCATTGTTACGTCGCTAGGGTTGGGCGGGAATACCCTGGAGAGAATTTCGGGCCAGTTGGTGGCGAGACACCCCGTCCCATTGATGGTGGGCAGTCACGTGTTAATGAATCCATTGTTTTGTCAAGGCTGCAGGCATTCCGTGAACAGGATATTTATATACAACTGTACTACGCATGTTTTGATTTCCAACTAGTCATGAATTTTCGGATGGAATTCAACAGTTTCTGAAGAATATCCTGTAAGAGCAGCACAATCACTAACACAACCTTTTCGTGGTATGTTATTAGAAGAGAACATCGTATCTCATGCCAAGTACATGGTATTTGTTTGCAATATGTTGAAAAGATCAGTGTCGCTAGGCAAATCTTAAGCATGCCGCGCTCATTTTTTTGTGTATTTTTTTTGTTGTTGTTTTTGTCCAGATAAAATCTTGCACAGAGCACTGTAACATACTGGATCACTTGTATGCCTTATGAAGCTCCGCCCTCAACGCTAACCCACTCTGGACTAAATTTGACATATGAGGAAACTTTCAAACTGTTCAGGTCGGTGATTATATACCCAGGTGTAACTATGGGTATTCCTCCATTGTTAGAACTGGAAAGTCGCCAAATGACCTGGGCCATTTGTGCGACATCAAAGTTCTGTGAAAAAAAAATGAAACTCCGATTCCTAGACATTTCTAACCGTTCTGCAAGGTAGAAAATTTGGATATAAAACTTTTGTCATCCTTTATTTGTTGAGAAAATGTATTGAACTATTCTATTAGTTATTTTATGATCGGGTACAGTACAAGGTTAATAACTGAAATTAGCAAAACCATTAGCAGAAGTTTTATGTTTGATAAGTGTTGTCATACCTAAGACATATTTGTCTTTGAAATTACACGCCAATGGCAATAGTTCTCCAGCTTGAAGGTGAAAGGCGAGTTAATATTGCTGTTTTATACATGGCCTGACTGGTAGCATTCAAAGTAGTCAGTTGGGTGCCATCGTTTGGGGATTTTAATTAGGCATTTAACACCTGGGTACGTGTTTGCATAGTTATCGGCGTTATGACATTGAGACGAGGGCTTAATTGTATAATGACATTTCTAGAAACCATTATCATCTATTTTTGTGTCAACGATTCCCATAGGGTTGCGCTAATGTTCATCTCTTATATTCTATCTTTCTTATAAAAGAATATATGTTATTCGGATAATCATTTGTTTACTAAACTATGAATAAAATTATTTTATTGAAATTTGGAAGAGGGCAGCAAGTAATATTTGATTCAAATCATGCTATTGCATAAATTACGGTAATTTACGAGTAATATATATCGGGACACGTGTATTTGCATTTAATTGTTCATTCACTGATTTGAATTGTTTGTTGTTACACACTTCTGGCGTATAAGGTATGTCAGTGATACAATCACCGACAAAATCAACCTCTATCTAGAGTTGTCGTTCGTTATCCCGCATATCTCTGTCAACTCCCTCAACTTTTTACAAGATTTTTGTAAAACAAGAAATAAATGAACAAATGGTGCAAAATTTACACCTAAGTGAAGCAATTTCTTTCACACAATACATTGGAGACAAAAAAGTGTTGTAATTTACCAGAAAATCAGAGAAATTGTTTTATTTATCAAATACATTATTTCACGACGGGGAGTGTTGTTTTCTTTCGGTAATTAGGTCACAAAGTTAAATCGCCGCAAAAGTCGAAGGTAACTTGTAAAATTATGACAACAAATGTACATTTTAGAGAACACAAAAGCGTGATTTTGTGCATCAGATGGAAACTAAAGGAAACTCGAACACACGTTTTTCTAAAGTTCTACTTTCCAGACGTAGACAGAGATGTATGTAATGGATAACGAACGACAACTCTGTGTAGATTGCGACAAAATGTCAGGGTCATGAAATTGTTACCAAATAGCGAATTGTAGAACAAGAGAGATAAATCATACAGCGGCCAACTACCTAAACTGGTCACATAATAGTTTTATTATCGTCAGATAATCAACACGTTTTTTAAACTTTGATGTATAGCGCCAAAACACGATGAGCATCGTCATTAATCATGTATTGGTTTCTACTAGATACGTTCGGAATAATTTTATCTTGTAGATGAATTCACAAATCGTGGAATTGGCCTCGATAGTGGTGTACCAATAAAACTGTTTGTTTCTTTTTATGTGACTTATTGTCACTGGGGTTTAACGCAGTACATTTTTCAACATTTTTTTCAGTTATATACGGCGACCGGTTCACCTAACCAGTTTTCCGAGAGTGTATACTAACCAGTACTACCTAACCCTTCCACAAGGAGTCGGCATTTAGGGGAACCAATGAAGCTGATAATACCATATTTGTCAAGTCACGCATTGCGCGTGTGTCACACGCATTTGAGCCTTGAATCAAGCTCACTCATATATAGTTGTCGGGAACGCACGCATATTAAAAATATTGTCCTCTAAAAATATAAGCATGAAAGTTACAAATGTGTTTTGAACAGTATCAGACTGTCCAGACTAAAAGACTATCAGGCTTTTGTTCAGCGTGTCTGCTTTGCATAAAAATCGAATAAATTCCGCTATGTAAACAAGTGTCTTCATTCTCATTCCAGCGTTAACCGTGCGCATAGCCATTTTTATTGATTACGTCATACAAAACGGTACTACCGTGCATTTTACATGCTGAATAAGCTATATATCAGGCCCCAGCTTTCAAAAATCACACACCTGAAGCCTTTAGACGCTTGACAGCTATGAAATAAATGCTTAAATATACGCATGTATATAAAAGCAGATGGCCAAGATTTTAATTAACTCATGTCGCACCGTAACCTGGAGATCATGAGTTCGTAAGCCGTCGCGTATTTAGATTTAAAACACATATTTTAAATCTAGTTAGTTGACACAGAATTTATCATGTTTATTTACCTGCATCGGTTAATACGACTATTTGGGAAAAAGGTCAAAGCGGGATTTACTAGTATACGTTTCTTTTTTGGGGGGGGGGGGGCTCATGATTGGTGATTTGTCGTCATGGCATATTTGTTTGGGGTTTTCCTGAGAGCATATCCAGAGTGAAAGTTCCATATTAATTCTCAGCGAAAGAATCTGCAGGTTTTTTAACATTGAATTTACAGTAAAGGCACGATTGAAGTGGCTATGAACTTAAGACAATAATATAGAATTTTTGAAATCTTGATACTCATTTGTCCATCATGATAAGATAATAAAATCAAATTGTTTAAAGTTGTTTGTTTACGATATGTTTTTAAAAACTTTCAGATGTATAGTCACCTAATACGAATAGTGCACGTCTTAAAATTTTAGAATTATCATTCTTTTATTAAATAGTATTCTCATAAACAAAATTTATATTTATGAATGTCTCTTATTTATTGAAACATTCCCTTTATTGTGACTGTATCATGTTAATTCAACGTCAATCCGCAGTTTTTACAATGTTCGAGTTAAAAGATTCTGATCAAATTAGTACATTAACTGCTTGTAAAGAAATGTTATAATATCACCAAATTATCGCCTATCTATATCGTGAAGGTTAAAAATCCGATTTATTCGTACATATCCGTCTACGTTTAATGACTTGTTGTTGCTTAAATATCTCGGTTATTATTTGTTTGCGAAGGGGCATATTACATTTAGTATCTCTATGTCTTCCCGACCAATTCGAGTTTTCCGGAGAAAACTGGCTGGTGACCTGTCTTTTATCCTGGCCAATGAACTCGCTCTTCTTTGTGGAGGTAAACGTGCACCTGTCAAAAAATAATAACAAAAACGTTTTAGTGATTAAGGATTGTGAAGTTTAAAATGATAAACATTCTTTAGCAGCCATTGAATACATACAAACACAATGCCAACTTGTAGGAGAAGTAGTTTTATTTCTTTAAGGGATAGAGAAATCGGATGTGGACGCGTGAACGGGGACACGGCAAGGACTCAACACAGTCTGTCATCTAACATAAAAGCCCATCATACTTGGAATCCTAAAAACTCTCTGTCTGACACAGACCATGGGGGTGTCTTCAATTTCGATTTTTCTAAAAATGGGTTTGTATCTTTTATAAATATCATTTATTTTGGCTTTAGCTAGACTTCCTTTTTAGTATATGAATATTAATGTACAGCTAACAATTGTTAAAAGAATATTGGAACTGTTTGACATTTTTTGTCATTCACTTAAAAACATTTCATTGTATACTTGTTTTCGCTTCTTATTCATCATTGTCTTATTTCGACTTTCAATGTACAACAATATTACTTATTCTGTTACATTAATGATTATAGTCTACCTGGGCTCCCGATCTCTCGAATTTAGGAATTAATTAAGCTTTTGAAATTCCCCCTTGAACTGAAAATGATGTGAAATTCCCCCCTTCCAGTCCCAGGGCCTCGGCCCCAGTCCCATAAAAGAGAGAGAGATCCCTGTCTACCATATACTGTATTCTTGTTGTTCATTTTACATCTAGAAGTAGAAAACAAATATTTTATGTTTTCATCTGTCTGTACAGACTATATGTATAGCCTCTCTGTAAGATTGAA
This sequence comes from Lutraria rhynchaena, assembly GCA_008271625.1. NCBI lineage: Eukaryota > Metazoa > Mollusca > Bivalvia > Venerida > Mactridae > Lutraria > Lutraria rhynchaena. Next base: position 289,201 of record VIBL01000127.1, read on the forward strand.
GTCACTTAGTTATCATTCATTGAAAGTGTGAAAATTCAAGATATTTAATGATGCTGTCTTGGAGAAATATTATTTTTGTTAACTTTAAAAGCCATGTAAGTAATTACAAATTAATCAGACTGGCCATTTAGTAATATATCATTGTTACATTTCCTATGGAATGATATCTTAGACTGTCATTTGATAGTGTCAAATGCAGTGTGATAGTGGCAAATGTACTAATCCAACTGTATTAGAATGTAAGTCTAGTTCCAAGTACCTGCACACTAGTCACTGCGTTTATTATAGTATGTTTTTATAACTCTTCTAATCTGGAGTTATATTATTATCTAGTGTTATTTTTGGTCTTAATGGACCTATTTTTCAGATCAATTCTTGGAGCAGCCTGTGAAAGGAAGAGTGTTCTGTTGTTTGATCCATTCAATGGTAAATTAATTGCCAGTAAAACTAATGCTCACACTGATTGTGTGAACTGTGTAAAGTAAGTAATAGGTTTGTATGTTATGCATGTATCAGGTAGAACATCAGTCAAAATATGCACTTGGTGCATTCAAAAGAGGATAATTAGATCTTTCCAGAACATTAATAGTACATACTGCCTTTATCAGTAAGACAGAAGAATGTTTGTCCATTGATTCGTCTTGTTATAAACACTACAAAAAAACTACAATTAGCGTATAATTATATTCATTAATATTTGAAATTCAGAGATTGAAGGCATCATACTATTTTCTTGGTTTATAATTTTCACAGATTTTTAGACGACCGTCTGTTTGCGACTTGTTCAGATGACACCACTGTGGCATTATGGGATACTCGTTACTTGAAACATACTGTACAAACATTCCGTGGACATTCCAACTGGGTAAAAAACATAGAATATGACTCACGGCAAGGAATACTGGTTACGTCAGGATTTGATGGCTGCATTTATGCCTGGAATATTAACAGGTATTTATCTCATGCTTCTCATAACTGTTTGTATACTTGCCTGACATTTGGTCAGGCAAAGTTAGAATTTCTGTCTGACCAAATCAAAATTTGTCTGACTGAATATATTATAAATAAGTGATAAATGCTGTAAATCATGACTGACTGCCAGACATCTGGTCCGGTACTTGCCGAAAAGTTATTGGACCTGCTTGAAATTTGTCTGACATGTCTGACGGTCCTGCAACTTTTGGGAAGCCTGTTATCTATATATGTACATGTATTTATATATATTGTTACTAGTAATTTGCTAGGATTGTCTTTAATTATATATGAATTTTTACCAAATCTTTGATGTCACATGTTAATATAATTATTTTCAGAAATCATTATATATCCATTTTGTATTAATTTCAATTTTTTCTTTTATTTTTTTTCAGTTAATTAGTTTTATCTTTAAATATCTTACTAATGTGTTTTTCTGTTTGAAAATGAGAATTTATCTACTTAGTTTTCTTCAAAAATGAGAATTCGTATCCATGTTTACATACTAGTGTTTGTTTTATTTGCCTATAAAGGTCATGTAGGATGTCCTAATTGAATCAGTCAAACAGTTATATTATTAAAAATGTTTCCCAAGTATTTTTGTGTTATATTTTAAAATTTTTGTCTTGACCAATTTATTTTAGGTATAGCAACGAGGAACCATCAAATAAAGTGTTCTATACAAGTGGTTTAATGCGTTCTAAACTGTCGCCAGACTTCAGCAAACTGATTATCTCCACTCATGAGGGTTACATTATTGTTGTACATAACCTGGATCTTAGTACATTAGGTAAAAATGTCAGTAGTACACGTTCTGCCTCGAGGCTTCAAAACTCGAGCCATGGTCCTGGTCCAGTGGTTAGTGCGCTGGACTTGTAACCCAGAGATCCGGGTGCAAATCCCGGTCATGGCAGGTCATACTGTTCTATAAAAATTTGACAAAAATGTCACAATTTTACTCCACATGTGGAGAAATTGCCAGCTCCTTGTGGAAGGGTAAGTTAGTACTGGTTAGTATAACTGAAGGTAACTGAAAGATTGTTGAAAAACGGTGTTAAACCCCAGTGACTATAAATCTCATGCAACAAACAAAACAAAACATCAAAACTCATGTAAACAATGTTCATTGACCTAATGCACTATCTGTTGAGCCGAATGGGTTGCTAGATTTGAGAAATCAGTATTATATCAGTTACAATTCTACAGTTATCTTTGAATTTGTGATGAAATTTATCTGATAAAATGATATTGTTGCGGGTATGTACATCGTAAAAGTCAATTAACTTGCAGTCAGATCAATTAATTGCATTATCAGAAATTTAAATTGAAAGGCAAAAGGTATCAAATTGTCAGGTTTAGGGGCCTTGTCTCTTGTTTGCTTTCATAACTGATTTTTAACAATTAGTAATGCTACATTTAAGTAAATTAATTATACATGTATCTTATAATGAAGATATTGGGGTCATTCGACCTCAACCTTAGAATTATCTTGAGTGTTATAGAGTAAGTCTAACTACTTACATCATATCTGTTTTAGGTGAAGATCTGAAAGGATTTAAACCAAACATGTATCGTCTAATGCAGCGTAGTAGACAACCGTTTAATATCGGCTTAATGTATAATCGTGTGTTTGAACAAGAGAGAAATCGTGTCCAGTTTATTGCTGATTGGCCTTCGGGAAATGATGCGAGTGTGATTTCATCTTTACAGGTGTGTGTTTTCATCTTTGTTCACCTCTTCCTGACCTAGAGCTTTGATTTATCCAAAGATTTCTGAAAATTATAGGTCCAACAGTATCGTTTTTGAGGTCATTGTATTTTTAATGATAATACCTTTCTAAGTGTTGTTTGTCAAGGGTGTGTTTAGTTGTTAAACTCATAGCTTGTTAAGTCCGCTGTGCAGAGTTAAATTACAGCTTTACTTGACTGAGATCAGCTCAAATACTTAAGTTTCAGAATGTCACGCACAGGGTGTAGTTATTAGGTATTTTCAACATTTGTATGGTTTCTGATGTCTTCTGTAGATACTGTGTATGGCAGAAATCGAGCATTCCTACCTGGTAATGTTATAAGGTACATGTGTTACTATCTTCAGGTACATCCTCAAGGTTGGTGTATTCTGTCAAGAAACACAGATTCCAGTGAAGCAACTGAGGTATGGATAAATATTACTGCATATTATGTTTTAAGCTTAAAATCACTTCATTGTCCTCAACTTGTCAGTTGAGTTGAGTTTAATTGAAGTCTTGAATGTAAGTAGCTTGGTGTCAATCCTAATAAAAGTATGACTTTCCTACATTTTGTAAGCAACTTTACTGTCTTTCACATGATTTAATTTTTACTAAAATTTAGTTTAAAATGATTTTCTGTTTGTGTTTTGTATTGTTGTATGAGTCTAATGTATTTATTTTAGTAATTGATAACATCATTTTTAAGAACATTTCGTTTGGCATTTAATAGATAATATATAATAAGTGTATATTTCAGTGGACTTGTGTGCATGAGCTTCAAGATGATTCACATGAAAAGAAATCTGCATCTAAACCTCTTTGGGAGATGGATATGGTAACTCCGCATACTTCATCTGCATACTGCCAGTCAACAAATACTCCAGCTTATTCCTCATTGGCTCCTTCAAATCGATCTCGGGTCAGACAGTCATCAACCAGTGAGAATCCTCAGTCTCATGGAGGTAGTACACAGTCAGCCAATCAGGATTCAGTGTCTAGTACAACTGACCAATCGGATAATGAGACTGAAAACAGGGAGGGGCGAGATTTAACTGTTGAATCTTCTCAACCCATGAGACACCGAACTGATTCTTCAGAAAGAACTCAACAGGAAACACCTCAGAATGCAGGTGCACTGGTAAATCAGCCTGAAGCCTCTCCACCAGAGAGACATTTTGATATTCCCAGACATGCTACCGGGCCAATTCATAATTCTCTTATACAGATTCGGCGTGGAGCTGTGCAAGAAGATGGTAGCTATTCACTGTCCATATCAGTACATACATCAAGTGGTCGAACTATTGAATTTAATCAGGATGATTTAGCTTCTGATGATGATGAATCTGATATTAGAATTGAAAGAATCATCCGTAATCCTTTGCAGAGTTCACTTATAAATACAAGTGACAATTCTGTGAGTGAAACTAGGAACCAGACATCTGAAAATGTAGACAGTATACCAGATCATGGACATTCACAAGGGCAGGAAGCATCCCTGCCCAGTGGGAGTTCCCAAAATCATAATCCTTTATCCACTGGTGAGGCATCTGATGAAGAAAGTGATGAAGATTCTGCCATTCCATTAATTGATGACAATCTTGAATATGATGAATTTGGCAATGAAGAAGAACATGAAAGTGATCTTGATTTAATTGAAGAATTAAGTGATAACAACCATGAAATTGATGATGTGTCCAATGATGAATATGATAGTGATCATGAACGTACTGGTATTGAAATTGAATATTCTAATGAAGAAACCGGAAGAGAAATGAATTTCCACTTAGATGATCGTCATTCTAGAACCAGTAATAATATACAAGATGGCTTGTTCCGTAATTCAGGACTACCTCGGATAAGACGACGAAGTGTTCAGAATAGTTCTACCGATAGACATCTAGAATCTCAAAACACTTCAAATTCTTCAACTGCTGTAACCAATGATGGAAGATCGGAAAATGTGCAGAATGCTAATGCTATTGATCCTTCACCTGTTAGCAATTCACTTACATTCGTGTTAGAATCCAATTCTGGTCACCGGCGTAGACAGATATTGAACTTAAGTTACTTGGACAGATATTCAGAGGCTGAGAACCAAGCATTACTGAAAAAAGTACACTGGAACAAAAAAGCGTTATTAGGCTATGCTGAAGAGTGCAATGTAGGTCAGGGATTTATAAAAGAGGTTGGATTCAGTGCTGATGGGAGACTGATTAGTTCACCATTTGGATATGGAATTAGAATTTTTGCATTTGATTCTCAATGTAATGAGTTGTGTGACTGCGTACCAACAAGTCCTGTCAAGTTGTATGAAGTCAAATGTTCTTTGGCACATGGTAACTGTGTGGTTGCAACCAAGTTTTCACCTGTTCATAATTTAGTAGTTTCTGGATGTTTAGATGGCAAAATAGCCTTCCACCAACCAGTATTATAGACATTTGCTCCTAGAATATTATGTTACATTTGTATACTTCTTTTTAAGTCAATTTGAAGGTTTATTGACATATTGGTTAAATTTTACTAATCAAGGGCTTAGTCATTGGCTAATGTTACTTTGATTTTTGTCAATACATTTAAATTGATACGACAACAATTATGGTACAATATTCTTGTGAGGACTTGTATGAAAAAGACCATGCTGTGTAATGACGGTTGGTATTGACCATTCTTAAGGATTATCATCATATTTCTGTCAAGCATATTCACATTAACATGCATTTCATCAGGGTATATCTTGTATTTTTGCAACTTACTGTGGGTACAATTAATCTTTTATGCTGAAGAATTTTAAAAAAATAAACTTCATCATCCTCATAAAGACTTTATGATGTATGTTGTGGAAAAATCTATTTGCAATAAACTTGTTTGCAATAAAATATGTAAAAACTAGGAATGTGTGAGTATAAACTTTTCATACAAAGTGTTAATTTTTTGTTGTCTTACAGTGTTAAGGTATATATCTTTCAGCCATTTTATGTGTATTTTTGTCCTATTGATTACCATGTTTTAAAGGTTTCACTACTTCAGTGAGACTCAACCAGGGCGTCAGTCTCTAGATTTGAAGGTTTTTTATTGAGCCTGAAAAGTAATGTTTTAGTTTTGAGAACGGTTGGCCAACTATTTGAGATGATAAGTAAATTCATTTTTGTGTTTAATGCTGTAGAACTTCTATTTTCCCTTTGCTGATGGCTTTAATTTGGACCAAAACCTTTTAAAATGATTTTTCTTACTACGACATTTGTTGTTTATGTTTTGGATTGGCTTTTTAAGCTTACCCTTGCATGTCTAATTTAGAATTGATAAAAAAAGACTTGGATTCCTTGAAAAAAAAATTCAGTTATATGTATATGTCGTTATGTCTTAAAAATGGCTAGAATTTTGTGACTTCGTAATAAATTCAGTCTGTGATAATAGTGTTGGTGGGGAATTATTTAAAAAAACATGTTTAAACACGACATAGTAGGAAAAAAAGGACTACAGCTTTGATGTAGTGTTTGCATCCATGTATTTTTTCTCTGTTTGTGCTGTACAACTCATACAACATTTGAATGCAATACAGGCGATGTATGCTGTTTTTACAGTGGATTTAATATCCCTAAATACTAGTATTGTTTACAAAATGGATTAAGTGCTATTCAAAATCATAACATCATATGTATCGCTTTGCCAATTTAATCACACAGACTTGTATTTTTGAACTCCTTATAGCAAAAATCTCTGATGGGTATTCTTCCATTCTATTCAGTAGTTATCTCCCTTGTTCATTCAGTTAGCTCTTCATATACTTCAACACCTTACAACAATCATCTGCCCTGTATATACTTCAGCACACTACAACAATTATCTCCTCCTTTGTTATCTATAGAAATTATCTCTCTTATATATACTTCAACTTCTTATTGGAATTATCTCATAGTACATTAAATAATTCATCCACAGCATACCACATAATGATTGATACTTAGATTAATGACATATTTCTTAAAGGACCTTTTAATGATACCGGTAGTTCGTTTTATTTAACAGTAAAGGCATGTGTTTTTTATAATACTGCATGATCAATGTGTGCTGTTCATTGTATAAAAGGACACAACATTGATTGGTGAAATAGCTTATGTTGGTAGAGATTACATCAAATCACTGGGGGAGATAATTCACTGCTTGAAATTTGGTGTTTGATCAAATTTCTATTTAGTAGTCTCTCTTTATTAAATGGCTTAATCTACTGGTATTTACTGTGTGATACTTGATATGGAGCATAGGTAGATAAATTTGTGAAAGAATGAGGGAGAAAAATAAGAAATTACATCATTTTGTCCATTTGTAGATGGAGGTACCATTCTTTAGCATTTGATTATTATGTGATTGTTTGGTTTAAGCTTTTACAAACTACTGTTCTCCTGTTTTGCATGTATTACATAATGAGAAATTGATATACATTGAATATCAAAAGTTCTTAGTTATGTTTTTATTATATGTGTTAGATTTATAGTCATCTACTGATTCTAAATGTATACTGTCTTTTGTTAGATTGTCCTAAGTGTTTTTGTGGGTTTAGATATGTACAGGTTATGAAGCATTTTCTCATTGAATTAGTTACCAAAAAGATATATTAGCACAAAGACTATGGTTGCTAGTATTTTAAAGTCAATGGACACTTCTTAAGCATGTCATCTTTGCTGTTAACTTAAAAAAACTTGAGTTAAAAAGATACATTAAAATTTGAAAGACTAAGCTTATTGGTTTCCTTAGTTTAACATAGGTGATTTGAAATTAATCCAAACCATTTTATTGATGAAAAAATACTCAGTTTGAGTGCCTTATAACTCTAAGCTAACAGCATAATTATATGCTTGGCTTTGTACTTAGAGCCATAAGGCTGACTTTAAATGGAAATCAAAGCCATTTGGCTGCCTTGAAAATAAAACTAAATCTTCAATAGGCTTATAATTAATTTGAATCAGCAATTCTAGCCGTCTGACAGGCTCACAATCTGAGCTTAATGTATAGGTGTATATTACAGACTAATATTACAAAATCTGTTATACAAATGTTGTCAGGAATTTGTTTCTTTTTTTGTTTTGTTGCATTATTGTGAATAGTGTTAATTTTATAATTGATAGTATAGTATAATAATAAATACTTCTTGATCAGCAATCAGTTTTGTTTTCTTTTGATATTGCTATTATTTATACCAAAAATCAAAGACCTGTACATAACATACGTAACATTCATAGGTCTCTGCAAAAGTGTTGATTTCTGGTTTGCATCAAGTCAAATCTTTCTTCATTGCTGTCTTGAAATTTCAGAACTGATGTAGAAATATGTCTTTGATTGCAACTTTGTTCCAGTTTAGGCTAATTTGGACGCTTGAACTTCAAGTGTTTTCTCTGAATTCTTACTTGTAATCAAATACCTTAGATATCCTTATTTGATTTACTCTGTGCTTTCAACAGCATGAAAATGATTTTTGCTATCATTGCTTTTAGTATCAATTGCAATCATAAACAGACACGCCCCCAAATATTTGTATTGATCTGACGGAAGTTCACGGAAAATGACCGGAAATTGGGATTTATCTACTGTTGATGTGAAAAGATTTGTTACAGTATGTTGATAAATTAATGCATTTATAAGGGATTTATATTTTTTAAAGATGTTGGTAATGTAAAAATAATTAATAATGTCCAATCCAGTATCATTCGTTTTTTCTATTTTTAATGTAGTTGTGTTTTTTTCATCTGTTAATAAAGTAGTTGTGTATTCGGATATTGATAATTTTGGATATATGATAGATTTATCAATGATTAGAATGTCATTATTTTTAGTAAAAAATGAATGTATTCTCTTTGATATTTTGAGTAGTTTTATCATATCATGTTACATGTCTAACAGAATATAATTCTGTTTTAATGCCTTATATGGGACGTTCAAGTCTTCAACATAAGGCAAATTAAAAAAAATAATTGAGTATTTATAATACAACTATTCTCTGACAAACCTCTAGTTGAATTATAAAATAATGGCTCTTTTTCGTGTCCATAATACATGCTGTTTAAATCAAATTTCAAAAGATTGTTCTTGAAGATTTTTTAATTTTGTTCATATTGACAACAATAAAATCTATATAAACTGAGTGACACTGAGTGGATTCTACATTGTATCTAAAGTTTCAAATTTCCCTCGAAATTTCCTTACAGATTACTACATGCAATTAAGTTAATTAGTTGTGTGTATGAATTATGATTTGTCTGTCCAATGTTGTTGGTGTTGAATTAAAATTCTAATTGCTTAATATTTTTTTAATTTTTTTTTTGTGTGTGGTTTACTTTGTTTTAAATTCAGAAATCATTGTGATGTAGTATTTTCATCCGAACGTGCATTCAGTAAATAAGCGTCCAACTCTCACAAGGACATTTGTTTTATAGTCTAAAGCCTTGTTAAATAGTTATAAAACCTGTGTCAAAAACTTGTTAACAGGGTAATAAACCTGGCTTCTAACATCCACTGGATAAAGTTGTATTTTACTACAATGTGTAATTAAAGACGCATTAGTTGTTACAAAGACATTGAAATTCCCACTTAGATTGCTTTTTGCTGATAAAAACTTCTTCCCAGGTTTAAATAGATTCCCTCAGGTGGAGGTTTAAGGTAAAATTGTATCTTTATCAGTCATTAACCAGACAAAAACTTGCTTCAGAACAAACATTGAAATGAAAACAAACTAGAAAAAAATGACAGCGGGTATATTTATCTATGTTTGTATTTATTACAGCATGAACTGTACTTGTTAGGTGTTAAAAGTTAATTCTTATCCTTAGGATGTGCCAGTACCATTACTTTTCTTTGTCTTGTGATGTTTGTTGTGGTGGAAAAGCATATGTACACAAAATAAGTCAAATATCTGACCATGAAAGACATAAACATTTTGTAACTTGCTTCAGTGTTGATAAAGTACAGAAAAACTTCATCGTTTTCTGCATACTGCTCTTTAGACTGTTTCTATAGAAACAAATTAATGTTATCATTTAAGGTTCAATTTTTTCTTTATTTTTTTGTATGAGTTATTAAGTAACCATATTTAATTTGAGTCCTAAATCCAATGTATTTAGAGATTAATACTTCACTTGTATGACAGCTCATTAAAAGATTATTTATTCCTGTAAAGTTGTTTTAATGCAGTTTCATTTATTTATAAATATGTCATTAATCAATCATAGATGCCATTTTGCTGTTGCATGCTAAATGGCTATATTTTCAAACTGAATTAATTTTCAAGATAACATTGTTACATATTAAGCACAAAGATATTTAAGGATGAAAATCAAATCTTCCATTGTTTGGTGTACATTAAAGATATCACGTAGCCGGTGCAATAGTCCATGTAAGAAAAAAATGGCAGTTTTGGATATCTTTCTGGATTGTGGTACTAATTATATCACTTATATTTCATTAATTGTAGACTCTTCTTGTAGGCTTAACCAATAATCTTTTCACCTATACTGTACAAAATTATATTCCTGACTGATAGCAATTATGATAGGGAATAAAGACCAGTCCTGTTCTTAACAGTTTTTATTTCATCTGACCTTTTGCTTTTTGGCCATTTAACTTGTACATTGTTTACATCAATTTACTTAAGTACCAGTGTTCTCAGTAGGAACTGGCTGCCAACCAAAAAGGACAGTTCAAACAACTAATGGGCGGTTTACAACTGGCAAAAAAAATTTTCCCTCGCTTTTTTGATATTGTATCATAAATTGTCCCCCTAGAAACTCTGTTACATTTCTGTTTAATAAATTCCTAATGAGAACACTGAAATACATTCAACTAATGACAGAACCAGTGCTGCTTCTTGGTTACCAACCTGTACTAAATTCATTCCTCTGTAAGGAACTGGTATTTTACTATTTATATCTACATGAAGGGTAAAACAGAGAATTTACAGACAATTTACAGACAAAGTAGAGCAAGCGTTAGTTCACATTTATCACTTTAAGAGTAGGCCTATTAGAACAAGGACTGTGGTAGATGATTCATGAGAAGAACATTCAATGATCTTTGACAAATATGTTTAAAACTGAGAATTAAAATTTAATTCTTTGCACACTAAGGGCTTAATTGAATGCTATACAATAAATTACTGAGTAATTTTTCAAAAAATGTGTTGAAAACAAGTTTATTAAATGTCTTTTTTTCGGTAGAAATATCCACCCACAGTGGTGACTTACAACAGGATTTTTATGGGGGATTTTTCCACTGCTAGTTTGTAAAGAAATTTAGTCATGTATCTTATAACCAATCTTTGATGTCATTGACTAACAACACTGCTGGACAGGTTGGTCAACATTCTGTCAGACAAACTTATTGTCTGTGATAGATTAATATAAAATGTTTCTATATTAATCTGACCAATGTTATATTTGTTTGATAAATTCAGACAGACAATAGTTTATGTTGGAAAGCCTGGATTTACAAGCATGATTGTATTATGATAATGTACAAGGTTTTAATTATAATTTATATAGATAAGAATATTGACTGTTGGCCTTGTGTCCTGTTTTGACATACAAACATGACCTGTATGTCCTATAATTCTTTGATCATGTATTCAGATTTCCTCGTATGTGTACAGAGATTGAAAAATTTGTCAAAATGCCTCAATCTGACCTTTTCAAAAAATCCAGACTAACTGGAATAGGATTACAAGCAAGATTTTCTTACATATTTATTTCTTGATATGATAAAAATTTTGCTTATTTTCAAAACGTGGTACTCATCATTTTCTGCTGTAAAAATATTTCTTTTATCAGGTAATCCGCTATATTTAACTCAAACTATGACCTGTGATGTACAGTCAAATGCGAATCCTGAGAATTTGTACCAAAGGCTCAAATTTACGATAGAATTAGAAGGAAATTTTGTTGACTCTTTAAATTATCATCAGCCTAGGGTAATTTTTGACCTTTAACTTTTGACGTCTAGTGAAAACTCTGCAACACATATTTAGTGATACGATAAACCAAATAAACTTCTAATCAAATTTAGGACCAACTATGTTTAATGACCACATTTTCCTTTCCCTCCTTTGGTGACCTTTTTTTCAGGTTTGACTTTAGTGTTCTGTGATAGATTACAGTTAAGGTCACTTAAAGACTTTTAATTTGTCTGATAAGGATGTAGTTGACTGTTTAAGGATGATTATAGTGTTAATCCATGTGTTTCTGTTGTGGTTGTGTAATGTATTGCCTAAGTGATATTTATTTATTTATTCGAGGATGAAGATATCAATTAACAGATTGTATACCTCATCAAGGTAACATTGTTATTAAATTCTTAATTTTCTTTTATAAAGTCTATTTTGGAAGTTTAATTAAGTTGTACAATAATGTATAAGTACTGTCAAACATGTGAATAAAGAGAAATAAGATAAAGACAGCCTTTACGCACAGATGACCTTGATTCAGGGGTCTACAGTTAATCCTGTATTTGCAGTCACCTTCAAATAAAGACAATCCTTGTGAGTAAAGGCCATTTTTACAGACAACATTTTGTCTTTCCCAAGGGTGGCCTTTGTTCACAGGTTTGACTGTAATTAGTTTGTGTTTGGAATTAATGACTTAAAAAGATATGCTGTTTGTTGCATGATGGCCTTTCTTCTCAAGTGACTGTTATGACATTATATTACATTTATAACAAATTGCTGAAAGTATACGCATAAACTTGTGATTATGACCCAAAAATTAAAATCAATAAAAAAAATTGATAGAAAAATCAGGCATTTTTATGCTTTATTTATCATATACTGAGTGAATTTTTTATGAATGTTTGTTCCAACAATCTTACATGTTACATGTAGTTTTGGTATTTGCTTAGATGTATCTTAAACTTCAGACTTTAAATATGATTATTACATAAATTTAGTAAATCAAGTGTGCTATTTTGTTAAATTTCATACTATATTCAGTAAAGCTATTTCCAGATTAAATGTTGAATTTTAGGACTGGAAAAACACAAATAAGTTCAAAACCATGCTTGAAGATATGCATGTTTCTTTTTCCATTTTTTGTTTTAAATGTATTTGATGACTCGCTCTCTCAATCTGTTTCAAAACAAAATGAACGATGCTTAAGTGTCGCAACAAAAGTTTTCTGATGGATGAGTGTCGGTCGTGTTTGAAGTATTATGATGATTATTTTATCGTTTTTTGTTGAGGAAATATGTACGACTGTTTAATTTGTTTGCCAATTTGCCTGCTGGGTAATTTTGTACAGTGCAACTTATGAATATCAACCCCCCTTTAAAAACTGGAAACCTTCGTAAATCACACAATTTCTCAGTCCCCAGTTTTTCTTCTATTTCCATACAGCCCAGTATGGACTTGTTTGGACTTACATTATGTTAGAAGCTAGTGCTCAAAGGTATTGAATGTCAAAAAAGCATCCGATCTTGGTTAAAATGACTCCAATGAGTTTTCAAATCTGTTGAATATGGGTGTCAACGACACAATGTGTCAGATGACATAAAAAAACTATGGTTCAACTAGTCTGGGTGTATCATTGTGTAAGTAACAGACACAGAAGATGGTATTTTAAGTGGAATGCTTATGAAAAAACATTTATCTTGTGTTTTGTTAGGGAGTTTCAACGTTTGCATTCTCCTACTTTTTGGAAACATATTCTAGTATTTAATTGTTACTTAATCTTGGGATTTTCATGGTTCAACGCCATAACACATAATAACCTGGTTGCCTAGCAAGGCCCTAATGTGACCCTTTATTTTGGTGTACACAAAGATCTGAAAGACGAGGGCTTTTCTTTATCCCTTGGAGAATCCTTGGTTATAGTTGTAAAACTAGAGATTGATGTCCCTGCTCAAATTTCTATTTCTTGTTTTAATAATCTCCATTTGATTGTAATATAACAATGTAACCAGTATAACACTATTAACAGTATTTTGTGCTTAGGTGAATTGATCAAAATATCTGTTTTCACTTATATCAAACATATACAAATATGAACAAATTCGAGAGCAAAATATTGATCTTTACAGCCTGATGGTCTCTGCTCACAGGTGTTCTTTATAGAAAAGATACAGTTATTATACTCTTGTAATTGGCCATTCACCAAAACATGGAAACTGTAAAGTGTGTTAATGATGATTAAGTCTACTGTATTTGTAATAAAAAGCTAGCTTTTACGATAACAATACAATAAATTGCCTTTATGGGAACGAATGTTGAATACCTAATGATTTTGATTATTTTTGATGATGTCATTGATAGATTTGTTGAAAATAAGCGAAACAAAACAAACCTGTCTGTGTATACATTTGTATGATTGATTGTTAATTGTGCATGATGAGCTATAAACGTAGATGACACGGATAAAGAATTACGTGTGTAGTGATACATTGCTTAGTGACCACTTCAGCATTAAGACCACCTAGTTATGACATCTGTTTATTTTTAGACTGGTTTTCAAAATTTCAGAATATTTTTTTGTGATTGTATTAGAAACTGTAGACCACCAGGGCTGGCTTCAGAAATAGTGATTGCCTCACTAGTACGCAATGATCAACAGCTGCAAGTATCTATGATGTGGGCCAACCTGATTTAATGCAAAATGACCTAAATTTGTCTTCTGTTTTTTTTAGGTGAAGAACAACCCCTCATTATCAGCTGTTGATGGTTAAGATGACAGATTACAATAAATTCAAACTTGTGTTTATATATTTGGATTAAGTTTCCTTCGTATACAAGCCGGCCATGTTTTCTCGAGGTGGTTTATTGTGTTCAATGCCAGTTGACATAGCCTATGGCTCTCTGGCCCTGTTTACAACCATTGTGCATAATGTGTTCTTACTCTATCATGTGGATATGTTTGTCTCTGTGTACAAGATTGACAAAGCCTCATTCTGGATTGGCGAAATGATTTTTCTCGTGTGGAACTCGGTGAATGATCCAATGTTTGGTTGGATCAGTGATCGGCATTATCTGTCCACAACAAAGCGAAAAGACTCTTCACCCTCTTTTATTGTTCTTCAAAGACTCGAAGCTTTACTTTGGACGGGGCCATTTTTTGCAGTATCATTCATGGCGTTCTGGGTCCAGTGGGCCTATCCTGGCCTTCAATTTGTGATATGCTTGTGTCTGTATGATGGCTTTCTTACAATGATTGATCTACACCACTCTGCCTTACTTGCTGACCTTGCGATTTCTGCAGATTCAAGAACAAAGTTGAATTCGAGGTCTTCATTTTTTAGCATTTTAGGTTCCGGGTCTGTGTTCTTATCTTATGCAGTGTGGAATAAAGATAATTTGCGTTCATTTCGTATTTTCTGTGCCGTTTTATCACTTCTTTCATTGGTTGGATTTCTTGTGATGACCCGAGTGCTGAAGTATGTATTTCAAAAAAGTTTGGATTCAAAAATTAGCAATGAGGAAAACCTTTCTCTCAGGTTAGTATGTATACTAATATTGCATTTAGAACTTTATCAAGTCCAAGACTGCTGAAAAAGAGAGATGCATTCTTTTATAACAAAAAGCACTAGTCTGCCTGTATTAATTCTTGCCCTAAATTATATAGTATAAAAACTATAACAGTATAGTAAAATATGGAGTACAGTCACACCCTGTGTTTGCAGCCACCTCTGAATAAAGACCACCCTGTGAATAAAGGCTATTCTTTAAAGAACTGTCACTGATTATTTAGAACAAATTAACCTCCAAATAAGGGCCACCTGTCAATAAAGGCCTCATTTTGTCTTTCCCAAGGGTGGCTTTTGTTCACAGGATTGACTGTACTAGTTAAACTGGTATCATTTTACAAGATTGTAAAGTGCCCAGTAGTAGATACTGCATCAAAATCTAGCTATTTCATTGGTTGATACTTAAATGTTGTATGATTCACTTCATTTGCCAATCAGGAAGTAGCTTTTTGTTTTCCTTTTTAACCAAACTGCTAAATTTTCTGAGTTTTGATACTTTTTTAAAATAATTTTTGTTATACATCACATTCACATTTAGCAATAATCAAACACAATTAAGTTATTATTCTGAGACTGGATCTTTATATATTTATATTTAATTTGATATATTTAAACAAAGCCCTCTGTGCTATAGTCTCACATTAACATTTTAATAAATTTTCATTTTCCAGCTGGTCTGATGATGAAAGTGACAAGCATAAATTAAAGAATTTTGTCAGAGAATTAAACAAACAAACCAACTTTAAATGGTTTGCTGCCATGAATCTTATACAGGTGAGGATTTTTCTAGCTGGGTTTTTTTCAGAGATTTTTTTTTTTGTAACAATTTTTGTGGAAATTGTAAATTTTAATAAAGAAGCTCAATAAATATCAAGAAAAGGAAACTCATGTTTTCTGCAAATTGTTCAAATTTCATTAACCTATCAAATTAGGAGGTATAGTAAATGTTGTCGTGACTGCATGGAGTTTAGATATGAATATTCAAATTTCAGTTTAATGGTTATAGAACCCAAATTAAGTGATTTTTTTGCTTAGTATTTTTCTGATTTTGAGTACTTACGGTTTTATAATGAAAAAAAGAATATATGATTACCATCATTTTTAAAAATTTGCTGGAGTATTTAATGAGTACACTTGGTCAGGACAGTGTTTGTAACCATATTCTAATTTCTCTTGAAAATGGAATGGTTTAAGCTGTCCAATGTACATAATGTTAACTCTATGTGTAGAGGTATGTGATTTTTGGCCTCTACGAAACGGTACTTTCTTACTATAACTATTATCTTGAGATAATTATGTATTGTTTGATAAATAGTGATAGTTCTCTGTAAATTATTAGAAATGGATGATTTTTATGTTTTAATAGCAAAAAATAATACATCCTTATTGCATAAATTCATACTGAATTTCACCTTTAAATTTTTCAGGTTTTTCATTGTCATTTTAACAGCAATTTCTTTCCTTTGTTCCTGGAGAATTTGTTAGGTAGTGCAATCAGTCCTGGTTTTGGATCCTTTCTTATTGGTGTGTATGCGTATTTATACTAGCATTTTTAGAAAGCTGCCCTGTGATTGGTCAATTTTGAGACAGTGCTTGGAAGTGACCAATCAGAGGATTGCATGTATGGATTAGTCTCCTAAGTCCCATTCATAATCTTAGATTTGGGTTGTTCTCCTTGAGCACATTTTTACTTTTGTATTGTAAGTAAGTGCCAATGTTCAACGTGGTAGAGCTTTCCCTTATTTCTAGAAACAGTTGTTAGTATACTTGTTAACAAAGATTATATGGACATCTATCTATATTTAAATGCACATAATTATACAAGTACCTAAGCCCCTGTGTGTATGCACAAACAAACTCAGGAATTGCCTGAAACATTGTATTCTGTTTATGTTGCAGGTATATCATTTGTGGCTCCGCATATAAATAATTTATATTTTCTGTCCTTGTGTCGGACGTATGGTGTTTACAGTGTGATACGAATACTTTTTGGTGTTAAATTGGTGCTCAGTGTTGTTATGTTTGCTGCGGGGCCAAACCATATATGGCTTTTGTGTTTATTTATTGCCAGGTAAGCAGAATCTTATACATTTAATTCAGTGAAATTTGTCTTGCACGCTTAAATGTTAATAGCAAATCCATAACTTCTGTGATGTACATGTACATGATTTGAGTTTTGAAATTAAATAGAACTTCATTCTTAAAAGGTCTAAAGTCCAAAACTTGCACTTTGAATGTGTTCCAAATATCTGGAAACTTTTATTATTTGGTAACCTGTGAACACAGAGATGTTGGCCTTTTTGACGGGGTTTATTTGGTCTGTTTTACGAATAAGTGTGTCCTAAAGGTATGTCCTCAAGGTGACCTCTATTCACAAGTGGGCGTCAACTCAGGTTTTACATCATGTTGAGGTACATTACTTATATGTTACGTATTTGTTTCACAGTAATCGTGTGTTCACAGAAGGTACATGTAAGCTATTGAATCTAGTCATCAGTGATTTAGTGGATGAGGATTACGTCTTACATCGTAGAAGTCAAGCTGTATCAGCCCTCATGTTTGGTACTGCTGCTCTCTTGTCTAAGCCAGGGCAGACATTAGCTCCTCTGGTTGGTACCTGGCTCCTAGCTCAACAAACAGGTCATTCATTGTTATTTGTTTATATTTGACTTTATGCGATTTTTATTATCAATATTTCTGTCATATGCAGTGAAACCTTTTACACAAGCAACATGATTTGTCTTAATACATGGTCTCATAAAATTGAAATATAGACTATGACTTGCTTTATATTCACATGAAATGTACATAGTTGATAATGAGGAAATGTACTCAGCACAATACCATAACTTTGCCTCTTAGTCCGTCAAGTTATTGCCTTTAAATAAAAATAAAATAAGAAATAAAAAAATGCTGACTTGAAACTTAAAATACAGTTAGTTGGCTGAGATTGGAATTGCTAAACAGATAAGCTACAACCCTGTCATCCTTATTTTATCAACTTGGTGTCTTTTTTCACTCTTTTAGGTCATGATATTTTTCAAACAGGACAAGAACTTGGATCTATAAAACAAAGTCACCGCTCAATGGACACTGGGGCCATCTCAGAGTACAGGCAGGGTTGTTTTAACCTGTTAATATATGTACCAGTAGCTTGTGCATTGTTACAGCTGGCTGTATGGACTCAATTCAATCTTCATGGCAAAAAGTTGCGTTCAATAAAATCACTGAGATCTGGTACCCTACATTCTCATGTGTAATAAAAATTTGTATCCATGTTTTCAGCTCTATGTTGTATGGAAATAGATACAGTCAAACCTGACAATAAAGGCCACCTAAGGAAGAAAATGTACAATTGTACAATCTGTTTATTTGGTTCCCTTCCTATTTGTAGTGTATTATACAAGAATTATACAGGTCAACCCAAAGGTGGGAACCAATAATGTGTTTTATATATATACTAGTTGTTTACCTTCATTCAGTAGTTCATTTCATCATTTGGGTTACTTATACAGTTAAGATCTACTTCAATATGGCTTCTGTTCACATGGTAACTTATAATCGAAGATGGCTATCAAATCAAGTTTGACTGTATATGTTTTTGTTTTGTCCCACTCATTATTTAGCTGGTGCTAGTATGATGTATGTACAGGAATGTATGATGATAATTTAGTCATGTTTTCTCTCATTTCATTTTTTTTTTTTTTTGTTGCCACTGCTTACGTATTTACCCATTTGTTATAAAAATCAACAATTTTGACACAGGTTTGACTGTATGTATAATTTAATAAATTAAAAGCTGTGTATCACCCAGGCACTTGGGTATGCCTGTATGGATGTATAAATTACTGTACATTGTTACAGTGAAAGACAGCATTGAATGAACTTAAAGAAATGTGTATTAGAACTTTGAAACAGGTATTTTTAATGCATTCCAGCCACACCATGTTTTTAGGATGTACTAATTTATTCTTAACATTAGCCAAGCAGTTAATTAACTTCTTCCACTCTAAAATTAGCAAAACATCATAGAAAGGTGTTGATTTGTTTTAAATAGATGATTTCTATTAACTTTATTTGGCATAAAACTTTGAAAAATTGTTTGACCGTGTCACTGACAGCCAAAACAGTCCTAAGCAATGTATTCTATCCTTTTTATCCTGGTGTAATAGATAGGTTTGAAAAATTGTTATACAATGCCACAGTGCACTCAGGTGATACAATATATGTACAGCTCTTTAAACGTAATAAAATATACTGGTTTACCTCCATATTTCAACAGCCCTAAATAAATTAATTGTTGACTGGATAAATTTTTTTTTTCTCCATTCAATGAGGTTTTATGAGGCCAGAAAAAAATTGTCTTGTTTACTGTTTCTCAACCTAAACAAAATGGGACAGCCACAAAATTTTATTATATGATTCATCCCCAAATACTTTCATGATTTGAATTTTGTCCATTTTTTTCGTTCTAACCTGGAGAATAAGTATGCAGTATCTCAGCCATGAACCAGCTTTTTAATTTGTCTAGTTAGGAATTTTCACAAATATGTTCTGTTAACATTTTAACAATGTCAGTGACATAGTTAATTTAGTTAAGCTGCACCATTTTTTGGCTGCTGTTTATGGCTATTGACGAATGGATGCAATTTAGAATTGTATCATGTGTTCATTGTCGACTCAGTGCAAAATAGTTTGTGTGATATTTTACTTCATTTTGTTTCGTTTTAATGCAAAATTTCAGTCCTGAAAATTAGGGTTTTATGTGTATTTCTCTTCATTTCTGTTGTGCATGTTTGGGCAAATAAGAAACGCTTTGCTTTTCGAACTTTTCAGATTTGAGATTCATTATCAGACACTTAATCAATGAAGTAATAGCTTTATGATATTACATTATATTATGCCTACATGTTTTACGTACATTTTGTTTTCCGAATTCTTTAAGTTTTTGTAAGACTCTGCAGTCACGAACTGTGTATTTATTAGATTTTATGTTCACTGTACACCATGGTTTGTTATAATTCAACTTATTGCTTTAACCAATGATTTGGTTGCTTGTATTGTTTGCTTTCAGCTCACTTGTCAAAAATGAATGCTTGCATCCAAAGATTATGTTATTCTTTTTATGAAGTTTCATGTATTTTGATGTCATTAGTATGCTTTTACTTTTATGCTAAAGATTTCTATGTACATGTACTAAATCTATACTATTAAGCTTTAATTACTTCTAATTACAGATTATTCACTGCATTATCTGTGTGTTGTAGGATTATTTCAACATACTGTAAATGCTTCCTCATAGTGTTTTGACTTTACCAAATGTTTCCTTCCATTTTTTTGATTCGACGAGTGTTTCTTATCAGTGCTTTGATTCTGTACCTTGACAATGAAGCCCCGCAGTTACATAACCACCATGTCTGGGTATCCACCTTTTCTGACCTTGACTTTCCTATAATTCCTATGACACTCTCTGATACATATATATTTTGATATGTATATGTAAGTTGGAAGTGATTAATTCATATAGTTGACAATCTAATTAAATTACAGCGTGCCATACAGGTGTCATGATTTTAGTCAGGGTTTTCTAACAGCTGATCTCTGCCAAGACGATCGGAACCCAGTTTATGAAGTCTCACATGTGATTTTTCTAGGAGTAAAATAGGAGAGTGTGTTAATAGTTTGTCTGTTATGAAGAAAAAGTCAAGCTATTATGATCAATGCCTAGTTGTCTTTGTTGTTGTCATTGTCATGCAAAAACTTTAATGTAGCCCGTTACTCAAAAAATTTTTAAGATGTTAACACAACACTTGGAACACTTCATTATCATGGCAAGGCACAGTTGTAAGACAAGGGGCATTATTCTGAATGTTCTGTATTTACATGAAAAATATTATAAAAATCCGAATATTAACAAATTTAATATTTTGATGTCATAACATAGAATTAATATTATTAGAAATTTAGCTGTATACACATATTATGCTTTTAATTTGAGGAGACAATTACTAGAAATGTAACAATTCATTGGATTGCCTTGTATTTATACATGCATTTGTATACGAATTTATTATATACTGTAATGTTTTTGCTGCATTGCCAGTCAGTTTGTATTCCATATTGATTTGTTACCACATCTGTACATGTTTATTATGCCTGTATACTAATTTTAAGCTTCATAAAACCTTCCCATCATGCCAAAGAGGCCAGCTTGGTATTTCACAGGCACATATATATGTAAACACACAATTATATGTTGTATTATATGTGCATGCGCCGAAGGCCTAAAGACTTGTAAATAAAATGAAATGAAAGTGGCCTATCAGGTCGGATCATATTTTTATTATTTACTCTAATTGTATTTTTTCTTTTTATATCTCTTTCAAAAATCTTGTTTTATTATTTACTTTTACTAATAAATGATGTGTATCATACCTAATTATGTGGCAAATTGTCTTCATAATCAGAATTAGTTAATCAAAAATTTTGTAAAAATGTGATATTGACCCTTATTTTAAATGTTTTTCAAATGTAGTTATTTAGACTAAGTTCAACATATTTAGGAAGCAGTTATTGATTTGATTTTGATTCCATGGTCGTGAAAAATACCAGAAATTTTTATATTGCTTGTTTCTGTTTTGAATCTCTCTTCCAAAATCATTATTCAGTAAAAACAAGGTTTGCTTAACTTCTCTGTAACAAATAGATAATTAACTGTAAAAATTGACTGTGTTTTTTTCTGCTCCATTCAAGTTGCTTCAACAATTACAGCAAAACCATAGTAACCTTTTCAATATTGAGACCACCTCAATACCACAAATACAAACTTTTGTATTATTAATAACAAAATTACCATTTGTTCATTATTGGCCTGGTTTCTTAACATCTTCTGTTGTCAATGGTTTTTATAGTAATGCCATGTTTTATTTTAACATTTTTATCTTATCAGGTGCTAATAGAATGTAAAAAAAAAACATAATTTTACTTCATGCTTTGAGATTATTAATTCAGTTATATTATTAAGAAAATTTATTTTATGAATCATTATAAATCTGTTATAAGTTTTTCGTTGCTGTTCCATTGTATTTATACTGCATTTGTTTGTATATATTTATGCTTGTGCCAAATGGTTAATTGTTCTGTTCTCAATTTTATGATTCTCTTAAGAGTGTTTGTATTCAAAAATGTTTACTGAATGTGTACCAGTCTATTGTTAAATCAAGTTTGCCAGTCTATTGATTGTTTGATTCTTGTAAACCAGTCTCGATAATGATTCAATGATTTTTGTGCGCCAGTCTATCATTTTGATTTATGTTTTTCCGCCTTTATTCTTGTTGATGCAAGTGTACCAGTCGATTGATTGATTGATTCATGTGTACCAGTCCAGTGTTAGATTGATACTTGTGTACCAGTCAGTATATGAGTTGGTTCATGTGTACCAGTCCAGTGTTAGATTGATACTTGTGTACCAGTCAGTATATGAGTTGGTTCATGTGTACCAGTCCAGTGTTAGATTGATACTTGTGTACCAGTCAGTATATGAGTTGGTTCATGTGTACCAGTCCTTTGTTTGATTGATTCATGTGTACCAGTCTGTTTGTATGTTGGTTCATGCGTCCCAGTCAAGTGTTTGATTTAAGTGTTCTAGTCAGATTGTGTGTTGGTTTATGTTTACCAATTTGTTTGTATGTTGGTTCATGTGTACCAGTGTGTGTTGGTTTATGTGTACCAGTCTGTGTGTTGGTTTATGTGTACAAAGCCAGTGTTTGATTGATTCATGTGTACCAGTCCAGGGTTTGATTAATTCATGTATATCTGTCCAGTGTTACATTGAATGCCTAAGTTGCATTTGTTTTCAGTGGATACATTAAACACGATCTTGTTTTATTTTATTGTGTTGTGTCATTAAGAAACCTTGTGTAAGTTTATAATTGTACAGTTGTGTTTTATTACATGTTCAATGTTTGTAACAAATACATGGTGCTGGTTGGTTTGTTTATCATTTGTCAATATTGTTTTTGACTTGCATGACCAGTTAAAGGTTTTTATTCTATCATAGTCTAAAGACTGCTTTATAGTGACGGAAAAATCAAACCTAATGAAACTGTATTTATTTTAATGGCATTAAAAGTTCCTGATATATTGATTTGATACAGAAATATGCTATTGAAAGTTTATAAAGATTTATACGTAAATAGACATGAAATTTTAGAACTTAGTTTTTGACATTTACTACATGTAGTTATTTTGTTTGCTGAAATGTCTTATTCGCTGAACTATTGTTATTGGTTGTATATTTTACATAATTTATATTTGTAATTATTTCCACAACATGTTAAAGAAATAAAAAGAAACATATTTACTCTTTTTGCTATTCTTGTTCTCATTGTATGTTATGATGTTACTATGACAACCAAGAAGCCAGCACCATCAGCTACATCGCAAAGGTAAATACAGTTTGCCCTTTCTGAAATCTTGTAATGTAAAGAATACATGCTAGTCATATCAGATTGCATGAATTGTATTTTGAGTTGAAATCATGATTAGGAATGAACAAGTAATTATCAGATGCCTAATCTTCAACCCTGTATGTTACAGAAAACTATTTCATGTTTATAATATTGTGTTTATTTTGTAGTAAAATTACATATGGTGAATATAATTAAACAGTTACATAATTATATCAAGTAATCTCCATACTTGACCTTACATTATACATATTAGAAACTTTCAGAGTCAGTTACTGGATTGTTCATGTGGAGGCTTCTATGTTGATACATTATTAGAATTATTAGAATGTTCCTTGTCTGTTGTTCAGCATGTATCAGCAAATGTATTAGAGGTCATGTAAATATGCATTGTTGTCATTTTTCCCCTAGTGGAGAGACAGTCTGGTGGTGGAGACATGAAGTTCTGAAATGAATGTGATACATGTAAGAAAAAAGCAAAGAAATATAGACATTACATTAAACTGTTGAAATAAATACAATTGAAAAGGTGCAGTACAGTGCAACCTCTCCAAAGCAACACCCTTTAGGAGAAGCAAAATTATGATGTTGTTGAAAGGTTGTTGCTCTAGAGAGGTCACATTTGCCAGACACGTGCCATGACCATACTTCAATTTGGAAATTAGGCTGAAAACCAGCGATACTAGAGGCGCTACAAAAATGGATGATTTAAGAAATAAGACTAGAACTGATAAACGGTGGACAAACATGTGGTGTTACACATGTTTGTTTATGGAAATAAAAGCATAGCTGAACAACCAACGGATGGACAAGTGGATGTACAGTCGTAGTTGTATCAAAGAGGACAGATATGGCACCACGGCCATGTATACAATAGCTTTTACTGAACTACAATGACTGACCTAAAATATATTGCATAGAAAACATATGCAATTTATATACACAAATATTTTGTAAGTTTCCATAGATTTAGTGTCTAGTTCCTATGTGCCATGCACATATTTATCATCTTTAAATACACCACTGATTTGTTAGTTTCCTTTTATGAGACATATTGTCACTGGGGTTTAACGCCGTTTTTTTTCAACAATTTTTCAAGTGTATGTGGCGACCGGTTCACGTCACCAGTTTTCCTGGACTGTATACTAACCAGTACTAACTTACCCTTCCACAAGGAGCCAGCAACTTCTCCGCATATGGAAGAAAATCGATCTTTTTTTCAAATTTTCATAGAAGGGTATGACCTGTTGCAACCAGGGTTCAAACCTGGATCTCCTGGTTACAAGTCCAGCGCACTAACCACTGGACCATGGCCGCGGCCAACACCAACAACAATACACAAACTTACACCATATGAATTCTGTGGTGGATGCTCGATGCGGCTGGAAAAGTTCTCCAAATCGATCTGAAGAGCCCAGCCAAACCCATTCAATTTTCCTCCATTGTATAATAAAAATACTGGGAAGAAGTAGTCGCAGTTCATAGATTTGTTGATGTCATACCAGTAATGCTGACCTAAAATAAATGGCCGAGAAAAGAATTTGCTCAAGTTTGTAGTGTCATCTTCACAGAGTATGACTTCATTTAAAATCCAGTTGCCTCATCGAACGTTTAAATTACTTTTTGAAGAAAATCTTCAAGCATTATTACTTGAAAAATATTGTACTACTGTGAAACTGATAAAAACAGATACGCTCATTTCAATGATTGTGTAGTTTTTGAAGTAGCTGGCTTTGTGACTGATTTGTCGAAACAGAGTTCTTTTGTATGTAAAATAATTTGACTCTAAACATAAATTTAATAACTTTTGCTGGATGACAAATACTTCATCTTATTGGATTTACGATTTATTGGATTTACCGTTTGATTCAATGACTTTTACACGAGGAAATATATTTAATGTGTCTTCAAATCAACTTGAAATTATCTTCAGTAAGAATAGTGTATGATTCAGCTGGTTTCTAGAATTGGAACAAAAACGGTACAACAATATTTCAATGGATGTGTCTTTACTTACCCATTGTGATAAAACATGCTCCTCTTGTCCAAGCTGTTGTGCCTATATCTGACTCTTCTAATGGGATTGTCACGGAGTTTTTGACAGGATTTGTACCATTTTGTATCCACAGTCCTGTACCTGTTCCCTGCTGTTTGAATTGTGCTGCACTGCGTCCGTTACAAACATTAGCTGTGGAAGAAATAACAAGAGATTCCGTAAACCAACGAATAATTTGGTCAAATAACTAGCCCGTGTGATGAGGCTGTACTCGCAAGGGTGCCTTCTATGCCCTTTCAATCATATTTACAGGATATAATTAACCCTTTGCCTCATTAGTATACTTCAGACTCTTTTAAATTCAAAGCAAATATACACAACTTATTTTAGAAAATTCGATTATTTCTCTATGACAGAGTGGTAAACATTGTGGCAAAAGAACCCGTTGCTCATTACAAGCAATGGCGCTTCCTTCGCCGCAATGTTTTCAAAAGTTGTCCGTTTCAGATGCAAGGAAGTGCAGTGTTATGAGGCAAAGGTTTAATGACTGGAACCCGCCCCTAAGTCCTTGTATTATTACCTGGATCGACGAAATAAGCTGTGACGTAATACATGTCTCCGTCAAGAATTAATGAGTTTCCAATCAATGGGGAGGATGGGTAGTTGTTCACGTTTGGACTGTAATTTCGAGAAAACTGAAAATAAAATGTGCGATATCACCTGATTTGATCTCTTAAGTGAATGAATCATGTGTCGGTATACTTATTCAGTCATATACACACGTAAAATTCTCCCGAAAAATTGCTCATATTGCAAAACGCAACTGACGTGGATGCGCCATGGGATAATGGAATGCATCAAATTGATTTCCTTGTTATGAGATATTCCACGGACGTAGACTAGGAGCAGTTATGGAACGCAGACTTAAGAAGTAAATATGTGTTGTCTTAATAGGTCGGATGGTTGGTACGGTAACTAAATACATGATTCATTCTATACTTACTCCTAACTGGATACCGGCAATATAACCGTTATCATCGTAGATAAGAATGACAGCTGTATCGTCATTGTGGATGAATCGATGTCCGAGAAACTTTGGATTGGCTAAAAATTCATGTAACGTAATTATCAATAAATTACATAAAATAAGAAAAAATATCTATTGAATTTCTCTCATATTATTGATGAATTGTACAACGCATGCAGTCGCACAGTTTGTGTAACATTTAATAAACCTAATTACACTAGTTTACAAACATAAAAAATGCTTTAGGGGAATTAAAACAGAAATCCGGTATATGATGAAGTAAATATTCGTATAAATTGGACAATTATACTTTGAGGTACAATTCCGGACTACTCAAAACCGGAAAGTATCAGCACGCATCCGACTCCGAGTGGGATTTCCCTTTACTCGAACTGGTGATCGTACTTGATAAGTACACGTAACTAAGGACGAAGTCAACACAATGTATGAAAATAAGTAAGATTGAACTCAAATTCAACAAAACGGAAACAAAATCTAAACACCTACAGTCGCAGCTAGGACCGGTCCCAGCCAATTGTTTCCAGCCACCATGCAGTGCTTCTTGTCGCGTCCTTGGCATACTCCTGAAGCCAGTCAACGGGTTTATACTCCATGTCACTGGAATGTTAAATAGAATGATTTAAGGACGTAAATTGATCTACTTGTACAATTTTAGGTGCAAAATCGTTTTCACGAGACCCTAGCCACGTGACATGGAATTCGTTCAGTTGTCGCTAACATCCTGAAATTAAACGAATGGCTATTTCCGGGTAATCCATACATAGTTAGCTGATCCGGACAGTTGGATGTTCATGAACGAACAGAAATTGCAAGTATTCTTGACAAAATACAGAGATGAATGTAAATATGATAATACAGTCAAAATATCTCTGTTTAACTTTTTATGAAAGTAACAGCTCAGCAGAGTCTATAATTAAACCTCAGCTAATCCCTTGTTTTATATTCCAGATCCCTTTACTGTGTTTGGCACCACAGACGATGCGTTTTCCGTGTTGCCTAAACCTTTTGTTGATTTCCTGCTGAAGAATGTTACAGTGGTCCGGTCTGCTACTTTGTAATTCAATCACTGGATAATTTCTTTCTTTCTTTCTCTTTCTTTCTTTCTTTCGTTCTTTATTCATTCATTTATTTATTTATCATTTATTACATATGAATCATGAAACACACGCGAATTCAAAACGCTTACCTTTAAGGCTGTTCCAATTTGATGCTGAAAAAGAACGATTGCTGATGAGTTAATGTGGCTACATCGTTAATATATTATTATGGTCATTGAGCACGAACAAACGAACGAATAATTACACTCGTAATGGCATCGACAGTTGTGTTAACGCTACGCTATTATATATAGTTAGTGTTTACATTGATGTCACAAGCTAAGGAAGGTAACAGCGTCGAATTTTCGGCAGGTACATTACTTTTCTGTTTTCATTTCGATTATTGCGGTCAATTTTCTTTTTTGAAAAGGTAAATTTTGTGTACATATGCAAAACTGTGTATAGTTAATATTTTCAAGCTCTCCCAAATCGAACAATGTGATCTTTAAAGTAGATAAAAACAATAAGATTTGTAAAAAAGTGCCCATTCCAAGCAATCAGGCAATCGTACGGTTAACATTAATTTTATTTATGCATGAATAACAGTACGCAATGAAGTAACTAGCTTAAAAATCATAAATTCTCAAAAGCTTACGTACGATCAGCACTTAATATGAATCCGTAGCATGCCAGCGGCACAGCCAACAGAACACACAGCTTTAACATGGTCGTGAATGGCGTCGACGTCTTCCAAGTAAGGTTTGGTTTTCTTGATAGCGTTGTTGCTTTTTATAAGCGAAATCAAGTACCTGGTATTGTTAGTACCAAAAGAATGTGGACTAATTGCGCGATTACCCAGGATGAAGCTTGACTGTTCGGATCGTAACTACCTACATTCTCACAAGTCACACGAATCGACTATTATAGATGAGAGAATTTGGTTGTGACACCTCTGGTCATATAGTCCTAGCGAAACACGTCCGTCGTCCAGATCCGTGACCTCTCGATCCAAAGTATCATCTGATAGCTCTGGTGTTTTTTTGAATGACAATTAAAACTTGCGCAATTTCCTATACCGTACTTATTTATTCGTTTGAACTATGAACCCAGTTTGCTCTGTTTTAAAGTAGATCAGTGTATAAATGCGCGGCATATTTGGGTTGCCATTATTTTGAACGTCACACATCTGACGAGATCAAAGTTCGTTGTGTTCTGTTTCATGGACTTTACTCGTGCTAATTTTTCGATACTTTTAAAAATACGAAGGTCATGATTTAGCATGCTTATCTGCTTGATCTATGTCATCAATGGATTTTGTTTTACTGAAATCAAGGCCATGTCTGCCCTCTGTCATTTGGTGCAAACCATTAAAAAATCATATAAATGGATTATCTTCAGTTATTATAGTCCTAATGCGATTCTAGAAACGCGCAAAGTATCCACTCCAGCATAATCGGAATTATTTTACCCCGCACGACCATACACGCGCATATTCTTAAAATGTGCAGAACTTATATCCGAACATACGGTCGAGCTGGTCAGGCAGCCTCCACAATGCTAAAACATTTCTATAATATACACTTACAGCGAGTTAGAATAATACGACATTGGTACCTGTGACAATGGCCACTAAATGGAGAAAATGTTGTATGGTATTTATGCACGATTTACCATTTGATCTTATGATTGTTAGGCCATGAAGTTATAAAACTTGAGAACAATTTCAGGGCTCAAATCTCATTTTTCATTCTAAAAATATTTTGGTTGAAAGGATACCACTGTTTTAATGTTTAAATATCAATTCAGTTAAAATATTCTGACATAATGATATATGGTTTATAATTTTATGCCATCAGGTCTAGTACAGTGCAACCCCTCCAAAGCCATACCCTTTGGGAGAAGCAGCATTATGTTGTTGTTGAGAGTTTGTTGTTAATGCAATAATCAGTACAAAATTTAAGTACACTAAAATTTGTGAACCAAGAAAGCCAAGGAGAAACGAATAACTATATATAACCTTCATGCTCTGTCGATCTTAATTCAGACGTTTTTATTATTTATTATGACGATATGTGCGCGCTAACGAGTGATAACTAAAGATATGATTACCCTTATACGTTATTACAATTTTCCTGTTTGTACTTGTCTGAATTTCTGTAAGTAAATGCAGTCAAACGTGTGAACAAATGCCACACTTAGGTAAAACAAAATGTAGCCTTTATTGACAGAGGGCATTTATTCGGTGGTCAGTTAGTTCTAAATAAACAGTGACAGTGTTTCAAAGAATGGACTTTATTCACAGGGCGGTCGTTATTTGGTGGTGATCGCAAACAGGTTTGACTGTACGTGAAAATACTTGTAATTTATCCTTCATTTATCTAAGGGATTGGGTCATAAAAGGTTGATTTTACATATAACACGGCATCGAGGTATTAGAAAATGTTCTTCATTAATGCCTGTGTATATAGGACGTATTAGTTTTTCTACGTTGTTGACGTTTGTACGGGTTTGATAACAATACCTCCTCTCCGCATTTTTTTAAATATCGTTGTGTTCGTACGTTGTTCTTAGCCTGTCGACTGTTTTTTTTATCGTATTAACTAAGTTCTTTCTGAAGTCATCTTTACAAACCCCTTAGATAATTCAAATGCAAACACACTCGTTTGCGACTGAAAACTTTATCTTTCTCCAACAAACAACAAAAGCATCAGCCATGTGTGTTTGTATAGATTAATATTCTCCTAATATTTTGCACTTAAGTGCAATATCTCATACTTGAGTCGGGTTGCAGTTGTCGTAAAGTTACGACAGATTTTGCAAATAAGGTTTTCTTGGGTATGATCGTGAAAAAGAACTTTACGGTAAGTTTTTTTCGGACAAAAATTGGTCGTGCGATTTTTTGTGAAAAGGCTACTGAATTTATTTACTTTCTGTATTGTTTTACGCATCAATGTAAATAAATAAATGTGCGTAATGAAACATATACCATTATATTCGTCTGAAGAGGTAACGTCGTCACAAATTTGAATTTCCGGACTGTTTAAGTACGGTGCATTATCGAGTTTTAATGGGAGACAATTCCATACTGACATGGAATTAATGTCATTTTTATGATATGAAAATGTTGAATTGTTATATTTAAACTTAAGTGTAGTTTATGATGCTTGACTTACGCGACAGATAATATCATACATGTTTGAAGATCTGAGCAAATGTTTTAGCAAATATACACAGCCTTTGAATACTTGATAGGAAATGGGAGGCACTTTCAGACTCCGAAAATAAATTTAAAATCTGCAATATAATTCCTTTTTCAACCGCCGTGTAACTTCACAACATAGAATGTATGTGTACCAGATTCGCCCTAATAAACGCACTGATACTTTTATAACTTACCTTACGTTTGGATAATTGTTGGATAAATATGATTTGAAGGATTCTTTACTTTATGATGAGTCGTCATAATTCGTCATTTTTCTCGTTTCTCGAACAGCAGGTTAGTGTTAATTAGGTAGGGACTTTTATAAGGAAGTATATATCGATCTAATTACCCGTATTTTGTGCATGTTCAACGTAGGTTGAGACAAAATTGTCATATTGTGAGGTAACTCTCAAGTTTTTGTCAAACGTTTTTCAAATATTTGATAAACCTTGATTTTATTTGTTATATTCACATATAATGATAAACGAAAGGTGTTTTCAGATTTCGAAATACTGATGTTAATAAATATTATGTCTTCGTTAACGGTAAGAACGTATCCTTATAACTTTGCAGGGTTTTCATGTATTCACTGTAAGTTGTTCATGTAGTTTATCATTTTTTTTCACTGGGTTTACGTAATGCCGTTTTTGTTTTCAACATTTTTTTCAGTTATATATATGGCGACCGGTTCACCTAACCAGTTTTCCTGGACTGTATTCTAACCAGTACTAACCTGTCTTTCCACAAGGAGCCGGTAACTTCTGCACATAAAAGGAAAATCGACATTTTTTGTAAATTTTTCCACGGCCGGGATTGGAACCCGGATCGCTGAGTTACATGTCCAGCGCACTAACTACAGGACTAAGGTCGCGGCCTCATGTAGTTTATTAAATATGCGTTTGATATTGTTTTGGTGAGTAAGCTGCTTTGGTTATCAATCAGAAAGTGATAAGGACGTATACCTGGACGTTTTGTAATTTATCCTTATGATCGTTAAAACTTGCAGGAAATAAAATTATCATTCACTGAACAGTTCACATTCAAACATACGTTTTACAGTATGCATTTTGAGATATAAAAGGATGACATTTATAAGTGAATACATATAAAAATAAAAATTATTTATTTCAATATCATGTGTAAACATTATCTGACATACTCGTACATGCAATGTATTATTATGTCATCTACTGTTAAAAGTACTTTCACAAACTTTGTTTTCTATCTGTGAAAAAAAGAATCTTACAATTATTCCACTGATAACAAATAAGAAATGTCAAATTATCATATTCTAATGCCATATAGCTTAAGGTGCTCTAAACAGTTTACGGAAATTATAAGGCCGTTTTTCCAGTCATCATTTCACGTTTCACAGACTGTAGATTCACTTATTGCTTAGATCTGTCTTTTTGGGTTTAATTAGCAAGTATCAGCCAAGGCGCTGTCTGTCAGGTATATATGAAGTGTGGTCAGTGTTCCTAAATTAGGCAAACAGTCTGGCACTGTGCTCATGAACATCTGAAAGGAAGAAAAAAGATTTTGTGTAATATTAGCTTGTAAAATGAGAGTAAACTGAACGGAACAAAACGTGTCTCAGCGTCCTAATGCTTTCTCAATATGTATAGCCTTTCTAAAATGCACAAGTTTACAAGTTCAATATAAATTTTACACCGTTTCATTTAAAGGAATGTTATCTCTGCCAAAAAAAGCCAAACAACAGAACGGAGTGTTGGCCACACCTATGAAGAATTTACCCAATGGAAAGGACACGAATACACAAGTGGACGAGGAAGATTACTGTAGGACAAAGAACTGTTATGGTACAATGCAAAATATGGGTTGTAAAAGGATGTAATCTACGTCTGTCAGTTACGTCGTCAAGAACAAAAATATTATGGTCTTATAGATTATCATCCCGAGATTCAGAAGATAGATTAATCAGTCCAGATTGTGACACATACACAAGTAACAAAGTCAGTATACCACTTTGTTGTGGATCGGTAGGTCGTGGTCTTGAGACTGGGGGAAGGTATATGTTTATCCGTGTCAACTAGCATCCAAGTGACTTTCACCCACCTCCTATCTACACATTATGTGAGAGAGTTGAGACTCGGTGATTGAGAGTGGCATGGTCAGTTCAGTTTGGTAGAGCGCTGGTAAGAGACACATTCAACACAAATACCTAAAATACTGTAAATAACCAGCGTTGAGTCCAAGTGAAACGAATACAAAATCACACAAGACTTCATATTCGCTCTTATCAATTTTACATTTACCTTGTATGAATTCTTTGCTGGATGCTCGATGCGAGAAGAGTACGTTTGGAGATCCATTCCAAAAGCCCAGCCAAATCCATTCAGTACTCCATTGTTGTATAACAAGAACATTGGGAACAAGCGATCACATGACATAGACTTACTTAGGTCATACCAATAATGCAATCCTGTAAACAAGAATACTAGAATTAATGAAACAAAGAAGTCAACAACCAAACAATTTGTTGCAAACCAAAAACTATTTATTAGTTTTTCAAAGTCTAAAAAATCATTCACTTGATAGTATTTATGATAAAAATTTAAATCAATGCTGCTCCAAGATTTAAAATTTTTGAATTAATATTCTATGCAATTATTACAATTCCTGTCTAGGTTTTCAGACATGAGAACAATTAGTCATGCTAAAGAACAATGCTATATTTTTAAATTCATTTGTACTAGATATTCATGTTAATTGATTACAAGTTTTAACAAAATTATCAAGATGAAACTTATACCGTGGAGCAACTTTTTATGCTACAACATTTTTTTTTCATTTTTATAACACAATCATATCAAACTAGAATTGAATCACTTTATAAATCAATTCCACTAAATATTAATTCAACTTCTAAAGTATGAACCCATAGATATGAAGCATTCTCCTCTTGTCCAAGTGCTTTTGTCCGCCTCTGCCTCTGTAAGTGGTATGGCTTCTGCGTCAATAATTGGATTGGTACCATTCTGTATCCATAGGCCCGTACCAGTTCCCTGTGACAGGAATTCGCTGGCGGTACGACCCGTACACACTTTACCTGCAAAGATCAGAAAGAATAGCTGTTTGTCGATTCAAAATTGCATTTTTGTGGCGATACATGCTCTTTACTAGAACGCAATAAAGTGATAAAACATCAATGATGTCAAAAAGAAAAAAATCTTTTAATTTCGGGGGACCATACAAATTACTCACTCTAGGCAAGTCGAATTGTTTTTTTTTCTACTGCAAATATTGTGTACTGGTTATGAACATTCTTTTCTCTTCACGAACTTAAAGATAGAAAATTATAGTACTTGAACATGTTTGAAGGATGAGATTTGAGTATGGCTTATGATTTCGGTCTTATGTGTTGGTTAATGTTAAAACGCAAATTAAAGTATGTTTTGTCTTCCGCCTAGGAGCAGTATCACTTACTTGGATCAATAAAGTAGGCTGTGACAAAGTAGTTATCACCATCAAGTATCAGTGGCTTGTTAATCAAAGGCATTTGTGGATAGTTGTTTGGATTTGGGCTGTAATTCTTGGGGAACTGAAAATAAGAAACACGGTGTCTGTAAAGTCTTCATGATATGGAAAGATACACTTGTAGTTTGACTGGCTTTAAGTGACATTTTATATGAACGTATTCAGAGTTTTAAAAATTTTAATTATTTCGACTCCCAATTTGTAATTGCCATGTTGAAATATGGAGGAAATACTAGTATCTAAAGTAGGTCTGAAAATAAGTGGTCTTTATAATGATGTAGTCTTAATTTTCAGGTTGTTGCAAAGCTAAGTTTTGCTTTATGTGAGAAAGTTGTATAAACGCCTTGTTGGAATAAATCAACAAACGCCCTGAAGGTCCGGGAAGCTTTTCAGTTACTGCACTGTGACTACTCCTGTTGTCACGTCATGTTTTTCTGGTTGAACTATGTCATAGAATTAATTTCTTTCGTGTATGATTATAACAGTGTTAGTCAAACTAAGTTAGCTGCACAACTTAATGTTATATTAAGTGTTTAAAATTGGAGTAAACTTACGCCTAGTTGAATACCAGCGATGTAACCGTTAACATCAAATATCAAAATAACTCCCATATCACTGTTCTTTATGTATCTGTGCCCGAGAAAATTTGGATGAGCTAGAAAGTGAATAGATGGATTTTTGAGTGTTATGTACCTTGAATTCAAAACGCTTGCTTCGTTCTGTTTTAGTAGTGAAATGGCAAGTTGAGAATGTTTCATAAGGCGTAACCTGAGAAATTGTATTATTTAATAGACTTTCTAAATTATAAAGGAATATTTGGATTTATATTAGTATTCTTAAGTTAGATATTTTTGAATCTACTATAATTAAACATGAGACAAATAAACAACAAAGTAAGAAGTCGCCGACGGATGAAATCAATATTTTACCATTGCACGGTGCTCCTGGGTTCATAGCCGTCCATCCGTCATGCTCTGCATCTCGTTGGGTTCTTGGTACACTACTAAATGATGTCAACGGATTTATCCCCCAAGTTACTGAATCAGAAAAATATCCCAAATTTAGGATTACATATCTGTGTTTCTTCATGCATTTTGATCGGTATGTTGTTTATATTTTAATATGGCTTATAATATATTTTATTGCGATGATGGTTCGTGGTAAAGTATAGAATATACACACTTTTCCGTATTATTCAGTGCCTGAAAATATGATACCGTTTGATATTTTGAACCTTACGTTTAGTAACTTCAAGCAGCGTTGTGTTATACGCATGCTCTTAAAGTGTGAGTTGTACAAAATTACCATGTACTGTAAAATGCTATAAAATGTACAAATTAACATGTACAGTAGCATGCTATAAAATGCCACCTCTAGTTATTTCAGCAAGATTTTTTTGGAGTTTTTCATGCTGTTCCCATGACATTAACGTTAGTTTGCTTAAATTTCACCACTGTATGGCTAATATACATGTAGTAGGTTAAATTGAAAATTAAATTAAAGACAATCACAATGATCTGGGAAAAACGCCATTTTATTCAAGCATCGTCATCATGTGATGTTTTGTGTTGTCATGGATTTCTATAAAAGGTAATGTTTGCTTCAAGTTCCAGCGGCAAATTAGATTGGACAATAAGTGGTTGTGTGAATAATTAAACTGTCTTTAATTTAACTTTTAAAGAAGGATATGTACACATAATATCAGTAATACGTACCCTTTAGACCATTCCAGTTGGATTCTGTAATAGAAAATGAATATGAAAATGAATCAGCCTACCTACCTACGGTTGAAAGTTTGGGTTGCGTAACCGCTAAGCAGCATTTTTACAGGATGCTCCTGATAATCATAGCGCTAAGTAAAATTGGCGTATGCAATTTAGGATATTTGTGCTGTGCTCGTCAACGTGTTGTGTTCAGATGGGTAAAGAAAACCTTTAACCTGAATGACCCAGAGGCAGTATAATTTTATTGAGTTTAATTTCTTATTTATTTGATAGTCAAGATATAAAACAAACTTTTATCACTAAACCCTGATGATAATAAAATGACTTGGGGTTTTATTATGATGCAAGTCATTGCTTGTAGAAATTGTACTTCTCTAAAAACCTACAGAAATATTTTCATTCCATGTGGGCTCTCCCCTCTACTGATTTAACATTTAGCTATAGTGCCGTTGTATTAATATGTTGCACATTTATCATCCTCTTAAAATCGGACGGACGTCAAGCATCTTTTCAGTGTTTATACTTGACGACATGAAAATTTTGTTTAAATTAAAATGTTTATCACGCATATTTTACTTACATAGAAACACAAGAATTTCCAGTATACGCTTAATCTGTGTCAACCTATTCAGTAATTTGTAAACATAATTTACGTAAACAAATAGTTTTCTTTGCATATTGTCTACTAACTAAATCACATATTGAGTAGAGCATAGAAAAATAGCATAAAATGTAATAAGACAAAAATTGTAAAAAATATGGAAAAGAAATTTTAAAGTATTCCTTGAAAAAAAACAATTAAATCTTCAAAATACTCCCTCCAACCCACCAAATATCCAAAATTGTGATATGCGACAATGAGCTTTACACATCAGTTGAACAAATGTTACATTTTAACGAACAAGGAGAGTGACGAAATTTACCGATACCAGTCAGTTGTAACATTTGCAAAATAACCACATCACTTGTTTACACTTCTAGATGACTTTTGATAAAACATAGGAGCGTCCGTGATGGAGTAATTATGTTCACAGACTTGTAATCATTAGCTTTTCACTGGCGTGAGTTCGAATCCCACCCGGAAATAAATTTCACATGTGAAGAAACTGTCAAATTAGTTTTACGGAAAGTTGGTGGCTCAGCCCAGGTGTACACCTGGGATACTAATCCATCGTTAATACAAGAAAACTCATCAAATGACACAAGCTGTTGGCGCGACGTTAAATCCCGGTGAAAAAAAAACGTCGAAAGAAATTACCAGTTCTTTTCATAAAGCGTAAATGGTGCTCTATATTTTGATATTCTTACATTGTTCACATGATCAAACAAACAGGAAATTTCTGCAAGTCAGTAAGAGTTTTTTCCTTGGGTTTCACACTTTTATCAACAATTTTCAGTTATATACGGCGAGCGGTTCACCTAGTCAATAACTGGTTCCAACTTATCCTTCCTTGTTGAGCTTCTCTCCACATATGGAGGAAAATCGACATTTTTGTCAAATTTTCATAGAAGGGTATGACCTGCCACGACCGTGATTTAAACCCGGATCACCGGGTAACAAGTACAACGTACTAACTACTGGACCACGGCTTCGGATACATATTATTTACTTCTGTATAATAATAAATGTCAATGCTTTTTGGATTGTTATTTTAAGTAAATGCATTAAAAAGAATATAGCAGTAAAATATTGATATTAAAACCATTTTAGGGTCCAAATATAGTAGAAATACAGAAAAAAAGAATAACGGTTAGAAAATAATGTGGTTAAACAATATTACAATAAAGCGATCTTAAACAGAAGTAGTCGTCAAGAGTGGTTACACAGCCTTTTTGTACCTTTTCTTTTTGTGATTTTGACTAAAAAAGTTAAGTGGTTTATTTTAATTATTAAAATGTATAGTCGTCAATAAAGAACGTAATAACAAAGAAAAGAAAAACAATATTTTACAGTTTAATGTAACTTACGATCCCGGAAAATAAATCCTTGACAAGCAAGAGGAATGATCAAGAACAGGCACAATTTCAGCATGATGAAGGATTCGGCTTTGTGTATCTGTACTGAGAGCTTCGCGCCGTCACCCTTATATAGTGGCAGATAAGGATAAAATTTAGAACGATAGGCAAATAAATTACAGATGTACAATGACGGAAAATTATCTGCCTGTTCTATACTGTGCTGAGTAATAGGGTTATCAAAAGTACGCTAAGAGTTGCGAAATCAACACTTTTAAAGCGTTAGGAAGTGCAAATTCGAAATCTAGTGCGACTATCTAGATAATTTTTCCCAAATATTTACGGCATAAAATACATTCATAACTCTTCACATAGATTTAAATCTCCGAATGTCCTTACTGTTTAATTAACATAGGGCCATTTCCATAATCCTTATTAAAAATCCCCCAACCCCCACATGATCAGATATTTGACCAAAATTTTGTTTTTGTTATTACGTTGTTTATTTCAGTTATTGATTTCAGTCCAAGCTTATATTGTGAACAGAAATGCCTATCTATCAACACACTGTTATTAGTTTGGGTCGTACAACCGCAAATTCCTTAAGGATATCCTGGTATTGTAAAACAATTCATGTAGTATGAAGTCTCATACATGGAACTTGAACATGTCATATTACGATACTTTTAGTGCTGTAACTAACAAATACCCATAATAAGACAGTCCGATAATTGTTTACTGCCAGTCTAAACCTGGATTGTTTACAAAATGAGACAGTCCGATAATTGTTTACTGCCAGTCTAAACCTGGATTGTTTACAAAATGAGACAGTCCGATAATTGTTTACTGCCAGTCTAAACCTGGATTGTTTACAAAATGAGATAGTCCGATAATTGTTTACTACCAGTCTAAACCTGGTTTGATTTTGTACATTGACCAAACATTTATCGTTCCTACTTAGTAATGGTGAAATTTGCAGTTTATAAAGCATACACACAGAAATATTTACGTAGAGGGCACTAATTTGTACACCTATTTTGCTTGGGTAAATATTTATACTCAGAAAACGTCAAAATTGAAATGGGCAATTCCTTGTTTAGGGAAGTACATTTACATTAGCTTCATGTCGTGTCTGTATGTTCTTTTTGTTTGAGAAACCCGTATAGTTGTTACAATCCATATTTTACTAGTCTTTGCATAAAAAAAGGATTATGTTGTGGTAGGAACTGACGTAAGTCAAATAAAAAATAATCACAAACCTGCTACAGATGTAATTTTGCTTCCAAGTATTTTATTACACAAAAATAGAGAAGAATCTTTTTTTAGTAGATGAAGAATTGTAAGAACGCATATAACATAAAAAATGCATAAACAACGTATCATTTTGACATAAAATATACGTGCAAACAATATAAAGTAGTGAACAAATTATTTTTGCTTGACGAACATGCAACTACAAAACGCTCTATGAAGACAAACATTCGGAAGAGGTATATCCAGCATCACTGTTTGTTCTATGTTTGCCAAAAAAGCAAATACAAGTATAGACGAAAATAGCGAATTAATCTTCTCGTACCATTTCTATAAAGATATTCGTATTACAATGGACTAAAACGAAACAACACAGTCCTCCAAAGGTTAATTTTGTGTTCAATTTACGGATAAAAATCCTATCAGTGTTTCGTTTTCTATTATTTTTTCTACAAAAGTTTTCATTAGGTAAAGACACACAGTTGTAAAGATCTTGGATCTCCATTTTAATTAAAGTTTCTTAAAATCCATGTCAACAAATGCCCAGCTAGTAGAAGCAACACTACACCACTCCATGCACCAAGACCTGGAATAAAAGAAACTAAAAGTAGTGAACCTTTCGTCAGCTTACATGTCAGATACTGGTATATACCACATTGCCGACGACAAAATACAGTCTAACATGTGTTTGCACCCACCTCCGAATAAAGGCCACCCTGAGAACAAAGACCAGCCTTTGAAAAATTATCATTGATTATTACGAACATACTGACCTCCGAATAAAGACCATCTGTCAATAAAGGCCACATTTTATCCTCCCAAAGGTGTTCACAGGTTTAACTGTAATGTTTGACAATCAACATAGAATATCGTAATAGTTTTCATTGTGAAATGTTATATTTACTTTCGGACTCAACACCGAAGCATTATCAAGACGTTGTAGCGAATCGATTGCAAAATATACCAAAACATGGCTGCCATTGACATTCTAAATATACAGTAACAGTAACAAAGTACTAAATTCTGTCTGATAATCGTCGATAGGTAATGAAACACTGTAATAGTAGACTCGTAAAATCACAAGGACACCAACCTGAGGCGGAATTCTCGCATGTTTTCAACATATCTGCCGTACAGAAACTCCACGAATCACTTTCATCACTGCCATCTTCACAGTCAGCCATACAATCACAACAAAATTCTTCTTGGATACAAGATATGCCACCAGATCTACACGTGAAGAATCCGGATGGACATCTCTGCAGAATAATGGGCATTTTCTACACTGATATTACGGTTTAGAAAGACATAGAAATATGTAGATGTCGTTATGACAATTACACTGCATATACAAATGGTGTCGTATATTTCGTCACGTGATCAATAACACTATGTGTCAATGAGTTGAGCAAAGTTACTGATAATGCTCAATTTATTATTTGTGTTGTATGCTCATTACAATGAAAACGTAGAAATTGTGTATATCCTAAACACTTGTAGGCCGACATGAATTGAATTATATATAACGCTGACTTACGTTTACATAAGCCGCAGCTTGACCGCCGTAAGGAGAGGGGCAATTATCTGTATTACATGGTCCAGCCTCAAATGAAACTCCCTCACAAAATTTTCCATTACCAGATGGTTGTGGATTATCACACAGGCGTGTTCGCATAGTAATTCCACTACCGCATGTCTTTGTGCACGGAATCCAAGATGCCCAGTCACTCCAATTTCCGTCAACGTCAGGCACAGCTGTTTGTTAAATACAGTCATGTTATAAGCTTGTTTGTAGCAGTATTATTGTTAAATCCAAGGTTCCTGGATTCTGTACACAATATCTACAAATCTTTCTATATGCATAAAAAAACGACTGCTACCAGATTGAAATAAAAGGCGCTGTATATTTGTGTTGTATGGATAATCACGACAAAGGATATTAACAGTTGAGAATATGACATATTTGATATATTTAGGCACTGTCGAGTGGCTGAGAGAGTAATTACAAGGTGATAACACAAACTGTATAATGCAATATATTCTGTTTATATTATCAGAATACAACTCTTCCAGGTAATTATACAAACAATATACGGAAATAATATGACCAGCCTTGAAGTGTGTTTATAAGGGCTATTACAATTATCTGCGGGTAAGACGTACAGTTGAATTAAAGATCCTTTATACTTACAATAACAGACTATTGGCAATAACAAACATAACTTACAAGAAGTAGATTCACATGAACCAGATGATGATGAATATGTATAACCATTGTTACACCCACAGACTCCATTACTGCAAGCAGCATTGGCACCACAGCTTCTTGTAGGATTGACACATGACTCACCATTACCGGCTGCAAAAATATGAATGAATGTAACTGACACTGAATACATACAAAATGATTTATATTAGGAAAGTTTCATTTAAAAGTCGTGATACATATTTTGTGAGCAGTAATATTAAGCATATATCATCGTGATTCAGAACACAATTCCAGTTTTTCTGTAACAATTTTTATCAAACCTTTGAGAAAATGTGTATTTTTGCTCCTGACAAGACGTTTCGTGTCGGTCCAGTTTTAGGTGTGCAATGTTTTATTCAATGTACATATATACTTTATATATACTTTAATGCAAAAATAATACGTTTACTGTCGTTTGAACATTAAAATCTATATAAACAAGCGTAAAAAGTGAACTTTAGTACAAAGACCAATGACAATATGCGAGGATTTGGCATTGAAACAGAGTAAGATCACTAGTTGAGCATATTACCGGATGTGGAAACGCATGAGCCATCTGTAGACGAATAAATATATCCAGTTTTACACCCACAAGTTCCACCACTGCAGGCAGCATTCACACCACAGCTTCTGGTTGGGTTTACACATGGATCGCCATTGCCAGCTGTTTAAATATAAATGTAAGAATAATAACATGACTGATACTGGAAAACTAAAATATCTTCGTATCGAGAAACGTTATTCAAAATTCCTGACACGTATGCAATGTTCCTTAAGAATTGAATAAAAATAACAATGGCACCCACGCAATAGCTTCCCTAGTATAACAAAATTAGTAAACAAACATTTTTGTCAAATACGTTTTTATAGTTAGCGACAATATTATTCACAGAAGGTCTTTTATGTGCACCTCATACTCTAGCTATTAACTTTAATAAGGGGAATAAGTGGGATGCATCACTGTTGTTCCTGGGCGATAGCTTATTTCAAGTCTAAATATCAGTAACATGACCATGAACAAGTAATTAGTGCATCAAAATTATTGTCACAGCGTACACTGAAGCATAACTATCACTGGCAAATGTAACGTTATTTGAGTACAACAAATTATGATCATATGAGAAATACGTTACCTGTTGTAGAAACGCATGAGCTATCTGTAGACGAATATATGTAACTATTGTTACATTGACAAGTTCCATTGTTACATGCAGCATTGGTACCACAGCTTCTTGTTGGGTTAACGCATGACTCACCATTTCCAGCTGTTAATAAATGCAAGTAAAATTACATGATGGATACTTGATAAATAATTAATGACTTCTACATATCGGCACATAATTCATACTAAAGATAAGTGTACTTATTTTTTCACTTCAGAGTAGAATTAAATAAAAAGCAATTTGTCCAAGAAATCTAACATTGTGCTCAGACATAAGCTGTATTACTGAAGTATTAAATGGATATATTGTAACATATTAATGTCGACATTGAACTATGATTCATTTCAAAGTCTAGGTAGCAGTTTCCATATGATAAACAAATAATGGGTGCATCAAAACCAACAGCATCCACGCTACACTTCTTGCTGTTTTTTTTACATGACTCGCCATTGTTAGCTGTTGACATTCACGATTAACAATTTATGAAATGCGTATAACCATCACAAATTAATATTATCAATGGCACCGTAAGTGATCATTCTGGCCTTCAAAATGCTTAAGTCGTGAATTGCTTTTATGATAAATTTCTTTTGTACTTCGTCCCTAAATAACACAATTTGAACATGGTACAAGCTTAGTCTTTTTCCAACACATGACATATTGAGATAAATATACAAGAAATAGAAAAGTAAACATACATACAAGTATAGTTTAAGCGAATGTTTAGCACGTATGAATTCTAAAATCGCAACTCAGTGCTACAAGTTTTCCATGTTAGTAACATCAACGACCGAGTAATGGATAAATATTCGGAAATGGTCATTTCTAGATAAAACATTACCAGTAGTGGAGACGCATGATCCCGCTGTTGATGAATAAATGAAACTAGAGTCACAACTACATGTTCCACCATTGCATGCAGCATTCACACCACAGCTTCTGGTTGGATTTACACATGGATCACCATTGCCAGCTATGGAAAATACAAATGAACATATGTGAGTGACATATTGACATAATTATATCTATAAAAGGCAACACTAGCTAACATAACAACTGGTATAATTAGAGAGACTTTCAGCCAAATTGCAACACGATATCTCAATTCAAAATTGGTGAAGAAAGGTATTCATATAAGTAACACTGACTTACAAAAGGAATTAGTATATGAATCATGACCACCAATCAGTTATAAATTACCTGTAGTAGAGACGCATGATCCTGCTGTAGATGAATAAATATAACTAGAGATACAACCACAAGTTCCACCGTTACAGGCAGCATTGGCACCACAGGATCTTGTAGGATTGACACATGACTCTCCATTGCCAGCTATGGAAAATACAAATGAACATATGTGAGTGGCAAAGTAACATAATTATTTCTATAAAAGGCAACACTAGCTAACAAAGCAACTGGTATCATTAGACAGACTTTCAGCCAAATTGCAACACGATATCTCAATTCAAAATTGATGAAGAAAGGTATTCATATAAGTAACACTGACTTACAAAAGGAATTAGTATATGAATCATGACCACCAATCAGTTATAAATTACCTGTAGTAGAGACGCATGATCCTGCTGTAGATGAATAAATATAACTAGAGATACAACCACAAGTTCCACCGTTACAGGCAGCATTGGCACCACAGGATCTTGTAGGATTGACACATGACTCTCCATTGCCAGCTATGGGAAATACAAATGAACATGTGTGAGTGGCAAAGTAACATAATTATTTCTATTAAAGGCAACACTAGCTAACATAGCAACTGGTTTCATTAGACAGATTTTCAGCCAACTTGCAACACGATATCTCAATTCAAAATTGATGAAGAAAGGTATTCATAAAAGTTACACTGACCGAACAAAAGGAATTGGTATGTGAAGCATGACCACCAATCAGTTATAAATTACCTGTAGTAG
The DNA here is from genome assembly GCA_008271625.1 of Lutraria rhynchaena. Lineage (NCBI taxonomy): Eukaryota > Metazoa > Mollusca > Bivalvia > Venerida > Mactridae > Lutraria > Lutraria rhynchaena. The sequence goes on from VIBL01000127.1 coordinate 333,913, forward strand.
AGACGCATGATCCTGCTGTAGATGAATAAATATAACTAGAGATACAACCACAAGTTCCACCGTTACAGGCAGCATTGGCACCACAGGATCTTGTAGGATTGACACATGACTCTCCATTGCCAGCTATGGGAAATACAAATGAACATATGTGAGTGGCAAAGTAACATAATTATTTCTATAAAAGGCAACACTAGCTAACATAGCAACTGGTATCATTAGACAGATTTTCAGCCAACTTGCAACACGATATCTCTATTCAAAATTGATGAAGAAAGGTATTCATAAAAGTTACACTGACCGAACAAAAGCAATTGGTATGTGAAGCATGACCACCAATCAGTTATACATTACCTGTAGTAGAGACGCATGATCCTGCTGTAGATGAATAAATATAACTAGAGATACAACCACAAGTTCCACCGTTACAGGCAGCATTGGCACCACAGGATCTTGTAGGATTGACACATGACTCGCCGTTACCAGCTGTAGAAAACATAAATAGCATATTAACTTAGCTCCATATGCAAGGTATAGAAAAGACATCATATCAACTAGTTTAGTTAAGCGAATGTTTAGACGATATGAATCCAAAAATCCTAATCCCAATTCGCTGCAGCGAGTTTTAAGTACTAGTAACTCAAAAGAACGAGTAATAGAATACAATATTCAGAAATGGTCATCTCCAAATAAAAATTACCAGTAGTGGAGACGCATGATCCCGCTGTAGATGAATAAATGAACCCTGATATACAACCACAAGTTCCACCATTGCAAGCAGCATTCACACCACAGCTTCTGGTTGGGTTGACACATGGATCACCATGTCCAGCTGCATTAGAACATAGTTGAACATAACATATTGGCCTAAAAGTTATTACCACAGATGACGACTATTAGTACAAAGCTGACTACAAGCCTTTACATGACCCATTATCTTTGTATAAATTTTAACGTTAAAAGATATTCGTCTAAGTAGAACTGACGATCGTTCAATGAATTTAGTTAATGTAATATGACCGCAAATCAAATAAAAAGTGGAGAAACACGATATATAAGTTCAAAATTCATGAATAAAGTTATTCGTTTAAATGACACCAACCGAACGAAAGGTATTGGTATATGAATCATGACCACCAATCAGTTATACATTACCTGTAGTAGAGACGCATGATCCTGCTGTAGATGAATAAATATAACTAGAGATACAACCACAAGTTCCACCGTTACAGGCAGCATTGGCACCACAGGATCTTGTAGGATTGACACATGACTCTCCATTACCAGCTATGGAAATCACAAATGAACATATGTGAGTGGCATATTAACATAAATGGCAAATTGACTTAGCTTTATATGCAAGGTATAGAAAAGACATCATATCAACTAGTATAGTTAAGCGAATGTTTAGACGATATGAATCCAAAGATCGCAATCCCAATTCGATGCAGTGAGTTTTAAGTGCTAGTAACACCAACGAACGAGTAATTGAATACAATATTCAGAAATGGTCATCTCCAAATAAAAATTACCAGTAGTGGAGACGCATGATCCAGCTGTAGATGAATAAATGAAACTAGATTTACAACCACAAGTTCCACCGTTGCAAGCAGCGTTAGTACCACAGGATCTTGTAGGATTGACACATGACTCTCCATTGCCAGCTATGGAAATCACAAATGAACATATGTGAGTGGCATTTTAACATAATTATATCTATAAAAAGGCAACACTAGCTAACATACCAACTGGTATCATTAGACAGACTTTCAGCCAAATTGCAACACGATATCTCAATTCAAAATTGATGAAGAAAGTATACATTTAAGTAACACTGACCGAACAAAAGGTATTGGTATATGAATCATGACCACCAATCAGTTATAAATTACCTGTAGTAGAGACGCATGATCCTGCTGTAGATGAATAAATATAACTAGAGATACAACCACAAGTTCCACCGTTACAGGCAGCATTGGCACCACAGGATCTTGTAGGATTGACACATGACTCGCCGTTACCAGCTGTAGAAAACATAAATAGCATATTAACTTAGCTCCATATGCAAGGTATAGAAAAGACATCATATCAACTAGTATAGTTAAGCGAATGTTTAGACGATATGAATCCAAAAATCCTAATCCCAATTCGCTGCAGCGAGTTTTAAGTACTAGTAACTCAAAAGAACGAGTAATAGAATACAATATTCAGAAATGGTCATCTCCAAATAAAAATTACCAGTAGTGGAGACGCATGATCCTGCTGTAGATGAATAAATGAACCCAGATATACAACCACAAGTTCCACCATTGCAAGCAGCATTCACACCACAGCTTCTGGTTGGGTTTATACATGACTCGCCATTACCAGCTGTAGAAAATATAAATGAACGTTTATGACTTATCGACGTATATGATAAATGAGCAAGAATTAAACTTAGCGAAGACGGTGACCAATTGCAATGAACAGACGTTCAACCCTTATTCGTTTCGATACTTCAATTCAAATTGGAGGTGTCAACACTGATGACTCTGCGATTAAATTATTTTACGAAAAATGATCATTGTAAATTAATGATTACCGGTAGTGGAGACACATGATTCGGTTGAGGATGCATAAATATAACCATTGCTACATTCACAAATTCCACCACTACAAGCAGCATTGGCACTACAGCTTCTTGTTGGGTTCACACAGGACTGACCGATTCCGACGACAGCTGGAAATTGATAAAAAGACGGTAGATATAAATTTATGGAATTTTTGGAATTTCGACAGTTTTTTTTTCAATTTGACATCAGTCATTTTTACACATGTAATATAATATGTACTAGAAAAATAGTCGTAATTATTTGGAAAAGATAAAATACGTAAATGAATGATCGATTTTTTTGTATTAATACATGTCAAAGCAGAACAAAAACAGCAAGTTGATAGAAAACGCTACTTTATATAAAACAAAACATTAATTACAAGATTTGTCAACACAAGTGTCAGTCGTAGAGGAATACGCGTAACCGCTCACACATCCACATATTCCATTGCTGCATTCAGAATTGGTGGGGCAGTTTCTAGTTGGGTTCACACAAGACTCGCCAACATTAGCTGTGATTCAAAAATGTAGAAAACAACACGTAATCAATAGATACAGTGTACACAGTGTATTACAGTATCAGATTATAGATGTCACCAGTACCAAAGATAGTCGTAAGCACCGAAATATCCACAGAAATTACTAAAAAGACAAGGTCCCTAACTCAGGAATGACACGTTACGGTCTAATTTCGCATCTTACATTTTACGATATTAAGATGCTCGGAAGGATCATACTGATCTATACTACTATGTTGTTCTAAAATCATTCATTATAATATGTATATAAGCAAACAAAATGATAACTGTGAATAATTAAGGAAAGGATGCTCTCTCTCTAATTTAGACAATGACATTGCCATTTATTGATAGACATCATGAGGTATTTCTTATTGACCGGATAGTGGTATCAGCAATTACACTGTCATTGAAATTTTCAAATATTGGGAATAAGTTCATGTAGAAGACATTACAAACCAGAACTATCGACGCATGTTTCTGTAGACGACGAATAGACGAATCCACCATTGCATGCACAGATTCCATTACTACAGGCAGCATTGTTTGGGCATGGTCTTGTAGGACTGACACATGACTCGCTCACTTTAGCTAAGAAATGTAGATAAAAAATATTCTGAGGAAAATGCACAAACAAAACACCCTTCACGAAAAAAACTTCCTTCCCTCAAAGGATGAGTGTTGAACAGGATGATCAAAGTAACAACATTATTGGTAAGGGTATAGTTAATACCACAAACAAATACTCATAATTGAACTTAGAACATGTTGAAACATATTATGCCTGCATATTTTTACTATTTAAAATTGTCATTGAAATAAATATAGACAATGTCCTGATATTGTCAGTTGAGTTAGCAATCTTAACTAAAAGATCCAATTACCATTTGAATTAATGCAAGCATCGGTTGAGGAAGAATAGACATATCCTGTGGTGCATTCACATACTCCATTAGCACACTCAGCATTGCTGGGACAGTTCCTGGCAGGATTGACACACGATTCGCTTACATTTGCTGTAAATGGAGTTAATTGTTAAGAATTAATAACATTACAGCTTGGAGAGCAGGACAATTACCATAAAGAGCAACAAGAAAATTTTAAAACATGATTAGTTACGTTATGTTCAACTTTATTTATCAATACTGAGGACTATTCGTGTCATAAGTATGAACAAATTTCTTGTATCCACAAACATATTAATAGGAACTAAAGTGTCTAATTACCGTTAATATCGATGCAAGCGTCAACTGTAGAGGAATACACGTATCCACCATTGCATTCACACATTCCATTATTGCAAGCAGAATTGCTCGGGCAGGATCTTGTAGGATTGATACACGACTCGTTAACTTGAGCTGCACAAAAGATGAGTAATTAAATTAGATAAACATAAATAAAGTTCAAATTGTCAATATTTGTAAAATAATATTTATATTGCATAAACATGAAGTCAAAAGTTTACAGAAGATAATGTAGTAGTGGGTGACTATTATTTGATAGTTTTACACCATGTAAATCAGAAGAATACGGCAAAAACTAAGCATTTAACACTGACAATGAAATAGAAAAACACCATACAAAAATAAACTATACAACTAAAAGCATAGGTTTCAGCGCAATAACAAATAGTATCTTCAATATTTCCATATAATAAATAAAATTATCAAACATTTTAAGTGTGATATTGTATATAGAGTAACAACAGAAGCGAAGATTAATTCATTACCGATGACATCGACACAAGCATCGCCCAAGGATGAATAAATGAAGCCATTACTACATCCACATACTCCGCCACTGCACTCAGCATTGTTGGGGCATTTTCTTGTTGGGTTCACACATGGTGCTCCAATGCTTACAACAGCTGAAGTATACAAAGAGCTGTTTTATAAATACTGTGTTATGAATATAAGACGCCATTAGTCGCCATTTTTGTCGACCCACTGTCTGAAATGAAAAAGCTATGTTTGTCTTTTCCTATTATATATTAACAAGTTGACATGTGATTCTTTGATAATTTCTAATTAATAGAGAGAAGGCAGACAACATTAAATTTACCAGAGCTGTCAACGCATGTTTCTGTCAAAGATGAATAAACGAAACCATTGTTACATCCGCAAACTCCGTTACTACATGCTGCATCGCTCGGGCAGCTTCTTGTTGGGTTGACACATGACTCAGAAATCTTGGCTGTGTAAAAGAAGTATGTGAATGTAATAAGAAAACGTTGCTCAAAGATTATTGGCAATTTACGAAGTACAGCAAAAATTTTCGAATTCTTATAATTTATCATATACAACACGTTTTGATGTAGTATAAGGATGTAAGGTGCGGATGTGTTTTCGTGAGAATTTATACATCTGTACTACACAGGTCCAAGTGCCCTGTGTATTTTAAGGGTCTTTATACCATACATTGTCCCCCATATATATGAAGGTCACAATAGAATAACTACCTCTGCGGTATGTATATTTATGTAAGTTTATATTCCGATTTCTCAATAAGCACTTGTTGAAATATTCAAATTTCAAACATAATTATCTCAATACTTGTCAGTGACGTATACATTTTGCAAGTTTAATACAAGCTTATCTAATCTAAACTTTGTCTCAATACGCATTTGTCCATTATTGTGTAAACTATTTCTGGTGGCAATACGACAGTGTATTAAAACATAATGGCATCATCAAATAACGTTAAAAACGTGACAAAATAAATAATGAATTACCAGAGCTATCAATACAAGCATTCATTGATGATGAATAAACGAAACCACTGTTACATTCGCAAATTCCATTTTGGCAAGCACCGTTGTTTGGACAACTTCTTGTGGGGTTGACACATGACTCACCAATTCCGGCTAGAGATAATACGAATACAAAACCATCAAAGCAAATGCTATTTAGACTTGATATAAGTGTACAGGAATGTTAGCACATAAGTCATATAGATTGAAACGTACATTTACACATTTGTCTTGACTCTAAGAAGCTATAAACATATAATGTCTCAAGTTCGGAAACGATTTGATTCAAAAATATCATAAATAAAGTATTAGTAAAACACACATCATTGAAATTTGACAAAATGTTGTATTTAACACATATTTAGATTAAAGAATAACATCAGAAATAAAAAATCATTTTTGTTCATGTATGTAATTGTTTGTGCACTTAGGAATGGATTTAACATCATTTATCTGCAGTTTTTATAAAATCACGGTAGTCAGGTTCACTATAATGTTACTTGATTTCTAATCATTACTAATCGATTCTCTGGTGTTCGTGAGTTAATCTCCATAACAAAACCCTTTTAAATCTATCAACAATACTTTGACACAAGAAACAGTCATAAATAACACCAGATGATAACACGTGTGTAGAAAATATTTACCGTTTCTGCTTATTATATACATATATATAATTTACCAGTATTACAGAACATGAACAAAATGCATTTGGTTCGCGATATCACAAAATGCGAAACAATCGTTCACGGAAAGCATACCTGAGCTATCTATGCATGATTCGGCAGAAGAGGAATAGACGTATCCGTTGTTACATTCACAGACTCCACTGTTGCAGGCAGCATTACCAGGACAACTTCTGGTAGGATTGACACATTCCCCGCCAATATCAGCTGGATACAAATAAAAAAACAGATAAATATATAATCGTTAATGTTCTACTGGAGGGTTGTCGATAAATTATTTGTGTTTTGCCTCAAAATTATTGTAACAACCAATGCAGCTTATATTGAATTTATTTATTCCAATCAATAATAATTATGTTTAGATTGCTAAATATATGACCAAACATTTACATGATGTCAGATTTAAGTTAACGTTTGACTGAAGTTCTGTTTTGCACTGTATATAAATCTAAGCCTACAAGAACAATATCAAAACTATTCAAATACGTTGTAGAACATTATTTGTTTCTGACAGTGAGCTGTCAAGCGAAACCAGCCAGTTCCAAAACGAAAATGATTGCAACATTCAAGAAACCGACGACAAACTCTAAGAAAATTAATACAACGTCCAATGAAAATCTTCTTACCGGCGCTATCAATGCAATTTTCGGTGGAGGTAGAATACACGTAACCATTATTACATTCACAGATTCCATTCTTGCAAGCAGCATTGCCGGGGCAGGATCTTGTTGGATTCACACATGAATCACTGATATTGGCTGTTAATAAATTTCAAACAAATAACATGATAAGTTATCGTAAAACCTCGCTACCTGCTAGAGTTACCAGATATGTGCCGAGACATGGTATTTTATTTTAGGATTGGTACTTTTACTTTATTCCTAACACAATCAATATATGACAAAATTAAATGGAGCGAGTTGCATATTATTCTACATTTCTGCGTTTGATTGTAAACAGTAGTTAAATTTCTGAATTCAACACCAGGCTAGTGACTAAGCGAATTCAGATATATAAAAGTTGAAGAATTTTAACTATTTTAAACATCATTGTCATTCCATTCCAATAATATTTTTGACATACAGCTAAAATACCTTAAATATATGTAATAATAAATTACCGGAACTAGAAACACATGTTTCGGTCAAAGGTGAATGGACGTAGTCACTGCCACACGCACAAAATCCATTAATACAGGCAGCATTGTTAGGACAGGATCGCACAGGATTGACACATGGCTCATCAACCTTAGCTGTTGAAGAAATAATCAAGTAGGAATGATTGTTCCAAAAAAAACCATAAAAAGTCCGTACATACAACACAATGTGGATGTTTACATGTTTCTTGACGACACGGATGTATTTAATGAAAATGATATTAATAATAGAAACATCTTACATAGTGGATTTGACAACATTATGCTTTGGTAAGTTACGTGGACATTAAACGAATAAATTACAATAAAAATGAAATAAATTTTAAAAACAAAATGCAATTTTAGATCTAAAATGCACCAGGAGCAGATATATACCGTTTACATCAAGACAAGAATCGGCTGTTGATGAATATATGTAACCACCATTACATTCACATACTCCGCCAGTGCAGGCAGCATTACTGGGACAAGTTCTAGTCGGGTTCACACATTTAGCACCAATGCTAACCGCAACTTAAAGAAGAAAAAGGATTGTCAATAAAATTACATTTTAGATACGTGGATATAATCAAAACAAACAAAATATTTAGGCCAATTCTTACATTTAAAACGTATTCATTAAAAGTCTGTATGTATTGTTATAATTGCGAGTTACTTAATGCAACACAGTTTGAAATGTATTAAGGAAAACTAATTACCCGAACTGTCAACACATGTTTCGGATGAGGATATGTACACAAATCCGGTGTTGCATTTACAGACTCCATTACTGCAGCCAGCATCAGTTGGACAGTTTCGAGTAGGACTGACACATGACTCGTCAACTTTAGCTGTATACAAAAAAGTGATATAGGGGAGAAAAAAAATCCTAGAAAAAAACACAAGCAATCAGACCTTCCTCAAAATACTTTTCTGAATATTTACGTTAAATGCGCTCAAAACATCAGCATCTTAAATATATGGAACTATTGTTTGTAGTCTGTAACAAATATTAATACATATCAATACAGACATCCGCTGAAGAAGAATAAACTAAATATATTAGCATTAACAGTGTCTAAAACATCTAATTACCGTTGACATCAATGCAGTTATTAGCTACGGAAGAATAGACGTAGCCATTATCACATTCGCAGATTCCACTGTTGCAGGATGCGTTGCTTGGGCAGCTTCTTGTAGGGTTGACACAAGACTCGCCAATGCCAGCTTAATGAAACAAAAAAATACATGCAATATTGTATATACAATCAATAACCATTAAAATATGTCATTTCAACGATTTATATCTGAACAAATAACGTTGTGTATTACAAACGAACAAGAAATTGATTGCACTATTTCACCTTTAAATAAATGCCTAATTGGTAGCAGGAAAAAGGCATAATACAAAAGATCCTATAACCACTTTAAATATAGCGATTAAAATTTTGCTATGAAAATTATACAATAATAATACAGCTTTCTCACTCGCAATGTGCAATACTGGGGAACAGCAATTGTTTGGAGGCAGGACATGTAATTTAGTCATGCAGGGAAACACACTATATCTGAAAAATACCTGAACTATCAATACACATTTCAGTTGAAGATGAATACACAAAGTCACTATCACATTCACAGACCCCGCTTTTGCATGCGGCATTTGCCGGACAGCTTCTGGTAGGATTGATACATGGACCGCCAACACCAACTGTAATTTTCATAAAATATACGATAAAAGAATCAAACATTAGTGTTGTGTTTTTTTTGAATTTCTTTTTTTCAGTTATTCTAATCAACAGCGTATTAATTTTACAACAACCAGTTAATGTAACTGATGCTATCGAATTACTAGTACTATGTAGCTGCGCCAATGGTTCGCATTCAATTATTAAACTCCCACGAGCGATGTGTTAATACGAGCAGCGAGACAGTTATTTCGGGTGGATTATTTTGGGACGAATTACCAAAAAAAAAACAAAAACAGGGACTACGTTCGAGTTACGAATCTGTATTATCTACATGTATATCGGCAAACATTCAGCTAATTCAGTTAGGTATAAAAATCAGAGAAATATAAAAAAATAAAAATGATATCAATGAATTTGCAATCTGTTCAAAGATTAGTAGCAAGTGTAACTTTCTTCATCTCTTTTATTAGCTGTCGTGTACACAGCATTTGCATGGAAAATATTCACAGTGTAAGTTTATTATCAACTAATTACCCGTATTATTGACAGTGGTACAAATTTGTTTGGTAATATGTGACAAAAATGGAAAACGATATTTATATGAAATATAACTTACCTGAACTATCAACACATGTTTCAGTAGAGGATGAATACACGTAATTATTACTACATTGACAAATTCCGTTACTGCATTCCGCGTTGGCAGGGCAGTTTCTGGTAGGGTTGACGCATGACTCATCGATTTTAGCTACATATAAATAAAATTTCTCAGATATATTTTCAATATCTTTACGTTCATTATATACTCAGGAATGCAGTTAACAGTAAAGAATAAGGATCAAGCCAACAAACATATAGAAAGTCAAATTAATGCTAGTCATTATAAACATCACTGTCATCATAAGTAAATTACTATACATACTTTGATGAATTGAACTACCATTATTATTACAGATATAATATTTCAAAGGAAAACATGTTTAATTATTTTAGTTGCACTAAAGCGTAATCTATGTATGAAAAGAAATATGAAACTCAAATTACCGGAACTATCAATGCATGTGGCGGTAGAGGATGAATACACATAGCCTGTACTGCATTTACAAAGTCCATTACTGCATTCTGCGTTGGTAGGGCATGATCTTGTAGGGTTGGTACATGACTCATCAATATTGGCTGCAATTAGATAAAAGAAAATAATATTTGGCTATTTAATCGAAAGAAATTTATTTGCAACTTTATCTGAAAACAAACTAGATATGTCATACCGGAAAAAGTATTATGCTACAGAAATCTAGTTTAGACACAAGAAATAATAATCGTTCGCGATAAGCGAAGAAGAAAAGAATGCAATTATTACCAGAGCTATCAATGCATGTTTCAGTAGAGGATGAATACACGAAGCCATTACTACATTGACATATTCCGTTACTGCATTCTGCGTTGGTAGGACAGTTTCTGGTAGGGTTAACGCATGATTCATCAATTTTAGCTGCATATAATAAAAGATACAGATTTACAATAAAAAAGATAAGACTCAGTATATATAATGGATGAACTATTATTACCGAAAATGTATGTGCAAAATTACCAAACACAAATAATCGTTACAAAATACGTGATTCAAATTTACCATTAAATTAATAAGTGATAGACGTAACATACGAATGTTTTAATTGTTATGATCAAGTTTTTATAAATGTAAAATATTCATGTGAAAGTTTGACATGGTAATTTATATTAGTTATAAAACAATTTCTTTTTGGCTTAAACAATATACACGTATTTGCAAGAACAATAAAGCACAAATTACCAGAGCTGTCAATACACGTATCTGTAGAAGGTGAATAAACAAATCCGTTATTACATTGACAGATTCCGTTACTACAAGCTGCGTTAGTAGGACAGTTTCTAGTTGGACTAACGCATGACTCGTCGATTTTAGCTGCATGTAGATGAAGGAAATATGAACAAATAGGATTGATAATGTGCGTTTCATACTGCAGATAATAAGAGAGTGGATATAGAATAATTATACACATACAATATGCTTGTAGTAATCTGCAATGTAGTCGAAAGTAAATCATTCAGATTTACTATTACTACTAAATAAATAAATGTGATATTATCGAGACAAAAAAGTACATCACGTACATTGAGTTTATACGAATGAATGTGCAAAATCAACTAATCCTTTGGGATAAAATTGATATCTGAAAAAAATTACCAGAGCTGTCAATGCATGTTTCAGTAGAAGATGAATACACGAAGCCATTACTACATTGACATATTCCGTTACTGCATTCTGCGTTGGTAGGACAGTTTCTGGTAGGGTTGACACATGATTCGTCGATTTTAGCTGCACATAATAAAAGATACAGACTTACAATAAAAACGATAAGACTCAGTATATATAATGGATGAACTATTATTACCGACAATGTATGTGTAAAATTACCAAATACAAATAATCGTTAAAAATGCGTGATTCAAATTTACCATTAAATTAATAAATGATCAATGTAACGTTTGAATTATTAATTATCATGATCAGGTTTTTATTAAGAATATGAAATAAACATGTGAAAGTATGACATGGCAATTTATATTAGTAATAAAACAATAACTTTTGGACTAACAAAAGAAGTATATCACATTGAGTTCATACGAATAAATGTGTAAAATTAACTAACCAGATAAATTAGATATCTGAACACTATTACCTGTACTATCAATGCATGTTTCAGTAGAGGATGAATACACGTAACCATTACTACATGAGCAAAGTCCATTACTGCATTCTGCGTTGTTAGGACATGTTCTTGTTGGGTTGGTGCATGATTCATCAATTTCAGCTGTAGACAAGAGATAAAGAAATGTCATTATACAAATATTTACAACACCACAGATATCTCGTGTTCGTTTGAGTATATTTACATTTCATATTAAGTTGGAAACCAGCTGGTTCTCATAGCAATTACATCACTGTCACCATCATATATATTCAGCAAATTTATAACGTAACGTAAGTATCACAGCGCATTTGAGGCTTTACTTATTTATTCATTAAAGATTTTTACTGCAATAATTAGTTGCAAACTAGAAAAAAAACACAAACTACTATCAGCACATGTTTCGGTTGTAGATTAAAACCAAATTTAAACATGAAGAAGAGCAGAACAAATTACCGGAATCGTCAATACAAACATCGGCTGAGGAAGAATAGACGTAACCTCTGTCACATTCACAGATTCCGTTAGTGCAAGTAGCACTGCTTGGGCAACTCCTTGTCGGATTGACGCATGGGTCGCCAATATTGACTACATAAATAAAATGAATAGGATAATGCTTTGAATAAATCTTTTTTAATTGGGATTTAACCATCCCGCCAACAGCCTGAGAGATTTGGCGATCTTTCAGGCTTCAACGACAGAGGTAGACCCGCTGCGTACACCTGTGTAGAACCACCGATGTCCCGTAAGCAAATTGGACAGCCTTCCAACGTACGAAATTTGGTCCCGGGTCGGATTCGACCTGACAGTAGTGAGGGGTGGTGAATACAAGTCAAGACCATAACCACTTTATCACGGAGGTCCCATTCGCATTAAATGAATTTTTTTATTTTTATGCTGAGTTTCTTTGATTATATTTACCGTTAGTCTGTTACCTCACTTTGCAGATAAAATTTCGTGTATGTATGAAGATAAAAACTTTTTCGAATAATTAAAAGTATATCAAAAGCACTTCGTAATCCAACACATTAAATAAATTGTTGCCAATGACTTTCGGTGCGATATATTACATCAAAACAAACGTAAACCATTCTAGTCTAGGATTTCAAAGAACAATTATGTGAAAGAAAAACAACATATCAATTACCTGAACTTTCAACACATTTTTCAGAAGAAGATGAATAGACATAGCCACTATTACACTCGCAGATTCCATTATTGGAACATGTAGCATTGTCTGGACAAGTTGCTGTGGGGTTCACACACGGATCGCCAATGCCAACTATAAATTTAATATAAATTGCCTAAATAAGGACTTTTTCAAGGCTTTTCGTCATCTGGAGCCGTAATATATTTGATAGTAATTATGATAAATAATTATAACCAATGATATGATAAACCAATATATGAAAGCGTTGTCATTATTATTATTATTTTGATTTTCTGAACTAACAAAGTCACACACACACGTGTTGATATACCTTATATAAAAACAATTTAGTTCATATGCAAAGAAATATTAAAGTAGGAACCATATTCTTCCTTTTGTGCAAAGAAAAAAATAAGGAAACCACTATCATGAAATAAAGGTCTAAATAAATATGATGACGCTATTGGTTAAAGCTATACATACTAAGTACATATCTAGGCGTGATAGTGCTTTTTGCGCTAAGACTAATTTCGCTGCGCAAATATTGATACAACACTATTTGGAATATTGACTTACCCTCACAAATTCCGACGCTGCACGGTTTAGATTCTGTTAAATTACCATTACAGTCCCTTCCTCCTAACTGAGGTATAGGGTTGTCACATGCCCTCTGTCTCACTTCTTCACCGTTACCACATGTAACAGAGCATGCTGACCATTGTTCCCAATCCGAGAAACCACCGTGGACTATTATGTAAAATAAATTTAATAGCCATTAAAATTAATTAACAACTAATTTCATACAGTTAAACTGTGTTTATAATACGCATTGCTGTACAGATAATCCTTAACGAATACGTACAGCGGTACATTGTTTCAATATAACAATCTTACATAACCATTAACAATCGTATTTTGGTCTTTGAATTTCTACGATTAATGTTTTCTTATAGGGCAATGGTTTCGTTGCATATTAACTTAATTAGCATATTTTCTAAATATACTGATTAATACAGATAAATATACATGCCTTTACTGAAATGCGCTTACAACGTAATGTAACCAGTATAATATAGATTGGATTAATACTTTTGTCTTGTATTTACGCCGACATAAATTACTTTGAAATATGTTTGACTGTATCGCTGACTATGGGTACAAATCCCGGGCGATAAGTTAGATGCATCACTTTAAGAACGTACTGCGATAGACAAAATTATAACCTAAGTTTAATGGGTCACTCATTTCAGTAGCGCCTTTTTTCAGATTGAAGGAAAATTGAGTACATGGATTGAGTACAGACTGTGTCTAAAAACTACATTAGTTTGGTATCTTTTGCAACATTCACAGACTGGAGGTATATTTATTTATTTTGTATAAAGTATTTGTAATAAAACACATGTTTTACAAAATATTCATATTGAAATAGTCGTCGTAGTATCATCTTTTGTTTGTAGAACTAATTTTCGTAATTGAAGAATAGATTTTAAGTCTTTAGAAATAATTATCGAAAATGAAGTAAAGTCCTCACTTACTTGGACATTCAACTTTCGTGTCACAAGCTGCAACCTCATTATCATCCCCGGCACAGTCCGCTCCATTACCAAAAGGCACGGGATCTTCACAATATCTGGTAACAACAACAACAACAGAGCATACAATAAAATCATATAAATTTATAAAATAGTAAAATATTTACTTTTTGATATAAAATAATACAGTAGAATTATGGTAGCAATCAAACAATTCACGTATGAACACAAACGGCTAAAACATTGTATTGGTGCTTATCAGTTTTTTGTTTGTTATATCACTGGCACAGTAAAATATGCAAGATAGGAACTAATTTTAAACCTGGTAATACATTTAGTCAGAAATACCTGTATCTACTTCTTTCACCGCTTTCACATGACACTGAACAAGGGGACCACTCCTGCCACTGCGCCCAATTACCATCAACTAATTGTGTAGTAAAAAGATCAATAAATCATATAAAATGATAGGTAACCATGGCTACAGTCGAATTAAACATGTTTTGTTATATACAATATAAAGAAACATACTAAAGGTATGCTAAATAAGTACATAAATTAAAAAATGACTTATGATATACAGTGTACATAAACATTTATGATAAACTTATGATATACAGTGTACATGAACATTTATGATAAACTTATGATATACAGTGTACATAAACATTTATGATAAACTTATGATATACAGTGTACATAAACATTTATGATAAACTTATGATATACAGTGTACATAAACATTTTCCGCGATGTATCATGATACTAAGAATCTTTTAAGGGTTTTGACTTGATAATCTTTATGATTATATTTATAGAATTATTATGAATATAATTAGCAGATTCACAATAGCCAATATTTTAGTCAGTACTGTAAACACTATCCCTGAATTTGTGAAACAAAATGCTGCTAGTCAGCGATATATAAGAAAAAATGAAAAGGTAACACAGGAAATGCACCATTCGCGAGTCAGACAATAATATGATCATATGCAAACCTGAGCAAGGTGATATGGGTGAACATGCTTCACTTTCGCTTCCACTTCCGACACAGTCAAGCCCATCGTCACTTGGTTTCGGGTCAGTGCAAGTTCTTGATCTCGTCCTCTCACCAACGTCGGAAGCATCTCCACATGGCACCGAGCAATCCGACCATAAAGTCCACGGCGCCCAGTTACCATTGACTGAAAATGTTTGATTGTTTAATGAAAAAAAGGAGCAACCAATTGTTGAACAGAAAAAAATTTGGTTCATGTAGCACAGCTGTCTTGCGTTAACACATTCAAGTAAAAAGTTTCTTTATTTTATTTCTAAACATAATTCAATTCACACAACAAATGATACTGTTTTAAACTACTTTGCTGCAGATAAAATAAATTCTGACAAATCATGAATGGAAGGTAATCTTAAAAATATAAACGTGGAAAGTTTCAATTCCTCGGTGAAATTAATTCCTCGGTGAAATTATTTTAAATCGACCTTCGCAGTTTGTAACAACATTGCTATAGGTTGATAAAAAAGTTCGTATGGATAGAAAATGTGTAATTACCGGGCGGTGCAGGGGCACAATCTTCATCTTCAAAACCGTCACCATCGTCATCTGAATGAAGGACAAAACAATTAGTATATGATCTATGGATTTAATCACCTTTGATAATCGTTTAATTACTTTTGAATCACTGTACCTAGTTATATATAAGTATACCTACTTGATATCAATTAGATAAGAAACGGGTCCTTTCCCCAAATACAACAATGCATCAAATTCCTTCACCCAAATCCCAACTTACACACACAACCACACAAACGCAATGGAGGACGAAGCAAAGTGGCTGATCTTTATTCACGGTATATTTATTCAGTTCTGATCAATTCAACGAAATGAAACAAAACTATTTCCAGCTTGTTTACAGGATAATTATTCTCGAAATGTACAAAAAAATGTAAAAGCAAACCCTGTATTTAGAGCATGTGATATATGATACAAAAAAATATGATACAATAAGTGAAAATTAACATTATGTTTGTAAATATTTCATCAGTTGATAAAGCGTTGACTGAAGCTTGGCCACGCAGTAATGGAACAGAAAGTGCGAAGCTGAACGACTGCCAATATTTCATCAATTGATAAAATACGGGAACGTCTTATCTTTATTCTAACCACATACAATAATTTATATTAGCAACCCCATTTACCAAAAAGAGGGACATCTAAAACTACATTTTAGCCCGCTCGTAGATTTTACTAAGGTACGTCAGTAGCCATTTTTCTTAAATCGTAATAGTCAACAGAATAGTCAATGCCGTCCTTAGAAAAGTTGGTTTATAGATGCGCGACCGACTCTTTCAAGTCTCCGACCCAAACGTTTTAAGCTATTTGACAATTTTGTTTTCAAATTTTCATTTTTTTAGTGTTATAGCATATAACGTTATCAAAAACAAGCCTATCTTGCCTACCCACTGCTGAAAGTTTGGGTCGCATGATCGCGAACCTACATTTTTTTTAGAATGGCCTGAGTGTTTTATTACAGCATAATGACGTATGAGATGATTTCTTACATTTTTATATTTGCAAAGTTACAGATTACGTTAGAATGTTACATCTTAAATATACGTTATTGAAGAGTTGCATCAGGGCTTTTTTGAATGAAAGATGGAATTTAAACAATATGTACGAATTGATTTTTACGTACCTATTCCATTTCCACAAAGTTCTTCGTCTATGAAGTCATCACAATCATTGTTAATACCATCACCAATTGACATTTTGGATCGTACGCATGGCTGCGAATAGTAAAATAGTAAGCATATAATATTGTTTTTATATCTACACAATGCTTTCTGTGGAAGCAATTAAATGCATATTGGACGGGTTTAAAAGTATATATTTGAAAGTTATGCCCTGACATTTATTTCGCATAATAATGAAATATTTCGTATTATATGGAGGACGATTTCAAATGTTGTTCTCAATTACTTGTATCAAACTTTTTCATTTAGGTTCCTTCAGCAACAGATTACTTTACAAAAGGCTTGCGATTCTGAGGTTGTGGACGCGTGACTCTCAATATCTTCAGTTATATTTTCACCAACAAAGTTCCAAACTTCTCGAACTTACGGACCTCTCGGTGGTCAGTTTGGCACGACTGATAAAGTGGACTTGTAAGAACTAGAAATTGAAGAACATTGATATACTTACGACATTGATATTGGCCAACCTCAACCCAAGAACCATGCCATAACTTTCCCTCCTGGCTGCACCGTATAAAATGGCACCGAATGTCTGAATTGGGGATTGGTGGACGAGTGTGTGAGCACCATCAGAAATCTGAAAATTTGAACAGCGGATTGTGACATCAGTCAAAACAAAACTGAAAACAAATAAACTTCGGTTAAAACGGTTACAAAATATGGCCCTTCGTTTATAGATGAACATTTTAAGCTTTTGAATGACCTTGAAGGCAAATATTGGTTTGATAACTACAATGTGTTTATGATTTTACGCCCTATTTTCCTGTTTCGCTTGAAGTATCTAGTGTCCTTAATTGGGTCAATAATTCAGAGACACAAGACATGAAAAAGAAACAAGCTATCGTAACATGAATTAGGTTGCAAAACGAATAAGAATGTGCAAATACACAGTTGGTTAAATCCTAAGTAAAACAGGGAAGACGTTTTCGAGAGCATAATATGCATTGAGGTATCTAGACCTACAGCGGTTGCCCAATTCTGTCATGTCCCACATCAAGGACAGTATGCTTACATTTGATCATTCTCAATTTTCATTTTTGTGCCCGTAATTATACGCAGGGCTGCTTAGTTTATACAGGGTATTAGTCATTCAGCATTTAATAAAATCGACTTAAAGATAAAGTGAAATTTAATACATGTATGTTTTGTCAAGAACACCGGCGTAAAGAAATAAATTCTTCTAAAAATATGGAGGAGCGATGCGGGAAAAAAACCCTATAGCGTAACATCATCAAATGGTGTTACACACAAGACCAAACGCATACCTTGACATAGCCGCCGACCAAATTCGTCTGGGGAATGCCTTTGTAAATTGTATCTGATGGGAGTGGCATTCCATCAAGTAGCAATCCATCTTTAGCTGACTCTCGGACAACGAATGTGAAATAGTTCTGGTAAACCCGATTTTTGCGCGAGTTCTTCGGTGTGGTAAAAGCATAAGATGCTCCGTACTGACCAATTGGAGGAACCATTATCATAGACGGGTCAGCAGGTTCCCTGAAATAAAAGATGCACATGTTTTAAACAACATTTAACTAGCTATTTAGTAAAGGTATCCCGATAAAATAAACTGGAATCCTTAGAATTATAAGCACACGAGGGATTATCCAGACATTCGAGAACAAACCGCACATCAAAATTGCACAACTGAAGCATTTATGTATTCAGCACTAAAAGCAATCAATTTCAAACGTATTTCGAACCGTCATGATAAAGTTACAGTCATCACAGCAACGTACATTCTCGCAAAGTGCTGGGCCACAAAGTTTTAATAATTTTATTGACATACAATGTGAATAGAAATCCCTAACAAAATCATTTTTATTTATTTATATCTAGTACAACAAATCAATAAACAACATGCATACGTGTCAAATAATTCATTAATTAAACGGACTACCATCTATTTAAAAGGCACACAACATTATTTATCAAAGAGCTCAATTATCCGCCAGTTAAGGTCTAGCTGACATAAAGGTATCTATTATTCTAGTCATTAATCAACGAGTAGTTGATAACGCGTAGCATATAACTCACCGACTGGTTATCTCGCTTTTTACGAACATTACAACCATAATACCTTCTGTTGCGGAAACATAACACATTGTTTCACTAGCAATATCAACTTCTTCGTATTGTCGGCCGGACACGGAAAATCTTTGACTGAAACAGAAACATATCAGACTTTATTTATAATGAGAATAATTTCGGGCTAGTCATTGTAATGGACAGACACACCTATGCAAGACTACATTCGTAACAGATCATAACAAACGTTACGTGAGACCATACATGAAAAAATGTCATAAATGTAGCGCAAATCAAGCACATATGTAAGCGTTAGCGTCAGTTGCGGTCGTTAGTACTGATGATATGTTATTACAACACAGAACAGAACTGAATCATTAACATAGTATATTGCAATGATTAATTTTAGATACTTCAACTGTTTCTAAAGCATTAGCTACATCACATAAAACTTATCGATCATTCAAGAATCTTGGAATCCCAATATGAAAAAAAGTTTTAAGACTGTGAACAATCAATTATATAAAATAAAAATCTGAAGTTGAAACTTTTAACACGTAAGAAATTAAAAACAAATTGAAAAAGAACTGGTTACATACTCCATGCCATCATTACAGGTAACCCACACCTTGGTGTCTTGTTTGGCGCCT
Organism: Lutraria rhynchaena; assembly: GCA_008271625.1. Lineage (NCBI taxonomy): Eukaryota > Metazoa > Mollusca > Bivalvia > Venerida > Mactridae > Lutraria > Lutraria rhynchaena. The sequence continues at coordinate 354,125 of VIBL01000127.1, forward strand.
ATGAAACGGATGGTATCACCGGTTTTAGTTCGCTCTGGTGTAGGTACAAGAGCAAACGTTTTTCCCCAAGAATCTACCGGTAACAACTGTTCAACCAAATGGTCGTAAGTTCTCCTTGGCAAGACATATGCTCTTTTGTTTCCGGAGAAAACTGCGATAGGTTTGTTGGACGTAATGTGGGTACCGGTCAAATCACCATCTTTCTTCGCTTGTGCCTAAAACAAAACAGACCAATATTTAGTCAATTTAATCATACTTTGTTCAAATTATACCGTTTAAATATGTCTACGACGATTCAGGCCATTAACAGCTATAAAAAGAGTTTAAGCCGTTGTTTTAGTAATTTTATTACCTGAAACGTGTCGTATTTGTGCATTGTCTTGGTAATCACTTCATTTTCTTCATATTTTTCCTTATCAAGTTTTATCTCGATCTTCTTTGCATCAGGTAATTCCATGCGGACTTCCGTGTTGTCTTCCGTTGCTGAAATCAGAACAAAATCAGAATATTCTTAATGTTCTAAAGCGAAACATATAGCATGTAACATTCTGTTAATTTATCGCTTTGGACGTTAATATAAGCGGTGGCTTAGTAGATTCGGGGAGTTTCTTGGATATAAGCGTCTTTTTGACAGTGTTTCTGTTAATTCATAAGGGTTTGGAGTGGTGGGCTGTAAGGTAAGGTAGTATTTTAGGGAAGATGGGATGTTTTCTATCTCTAGGGTTTCTTTTCTGATCTTTAAAGACTTGACTCTCGATCATATAATTTATGGTGTATTTTAAAATCTGAAAACTCCTTTCTTTGTATGAATATTAGAAAGTAAACTCAAGTGTGGGAGATTTAGTTATTTCATTCAATTACTATAACATTTTCCTACATGTCCTTAGTTAGACTAAATAAGAATAGCCGTCATTACAGTCACCGGACTGACACTCTTTCCTGGCGCCGAACTTAAACATTCTAACAGCAAATTGGATATTCCCATGCTGGATTTTTGCGTTTTCTGAGTATTTAATTATAATTCAGAACCCTGTAGTTAGGATATGCATTAGAATATATAAAAAATTATCTATGTGTCATTTCCTGTTCCCGTGATTAGTTATTTTATTGTGTTCAACAACTTACCCACGACGAGGAACTCATTATAGTCATGTGACGGTGAATAGACAACAGCGTAATACTCTGTTCCAAGTACATCAAGTGGCAAGGCAAGGAAGCCATCAGCGGAGTACTTCTCCACGTTTGTTCCATAAACAACAACTTCGTCTTGGGCTGCATTGGAGAAATAAAACATTAATTTCACCAATTCTTTAATTTAATCAAGCCAATCATATAGGCATATAATTGTATTCTGTTATATATATGCGTTTATGGCGCATATATGTTTATAGAGTAGTTAAACCATGTAAATAAAAAACGCTTAGAACCATCGTCTCAAAATGTATGTTGCTCAAAATGTCCCAAATGTGTTGTTTACTAAAAACAACCACATAAAAAGCAAACAGAATTCATTCCATAATAATAGTTCATTCCATTATCATACAATCATTCATATCTGATCCGATCCTGTACAATGACACTTGTAGAATAGTTAATTTATGACTTGCCTTGAATATAAGCCATGGTTTACAAATTTAAATAAGACTACCCACAATACAACTATGTCAATTATACCTTCAATATGTATGCCTTTAGTGGACATTTCAGAACCATCACAGGCGATGTCTCCGTCAAGTTCAAGAGTTTGTATATAACCAGCTTTGACGGTAAACTCCTCATTAACCATCATGGCTCCACTCTTATCGAAATATCTCGGTGATGTTACCTGAATTAATAACAGTACCTTTTTATTACAACCACTATTCTTTATATTAGATTTGGGAACATTTTTTTGATAAGAAAAAATAGCGTACTTTTTTGTGTCCAATTTATGATGAATAATTGTTTAGTGTTCATTGAACAATCGATCAAACACTTATCATTACAAACCTCATTTGGTGACTCTTCCTGCTTATAACGGTAAAGGAAGATCACAAACATATACAAGTACCTGGGTAGAACCGCTGGCCTTTCGTAAGCTAGCTAGACAGCTTCCTGATATGTGAATTTTGGTCCCGGGTGGCATTCGAACTTGCAGCGATGAGGGGCTAGTGATAACTAGTCAGAGACCATAACTACTCGAACACGAAGGCCCCTCATTCATCTGTCATATTAAACAACACCCTCATTGTATACCAATTTATACCATTTCATCTCCATACGGCTTTGTGGGCTTGACTGTTCTTTGAAATTCATTACGATCATAAATGTATGAGTCATATAAACCATAACACAAACCTTGACTTTCACATCATGGGGTCGAGCTGTTGTTACAAATAATTCAACATCTGACTTCGAGCGATAGTTTTCCATAAAAGCTATGATGAATTCTTTTCCTCGATTGTCTGGTGCGCCTGTACAAATAGAAACAAATAGATTGTTTGTTTTTGTTTTTATGTGAAATTGTCACTGGGTGTAATGCCGTTTTCAACAATTTTTCAGTTATATACGGTTACAGGTTCACCTAACCAGTTTTTCTTGACTGTATACTAACCAGTACTAACTTATCCTTCTGCAGCAACTTCTTAACATATGGAGTAAAATGGACATTTTTGTCAAACTTTCATAGAAGGGTATGACCTGATGCAAAACAAACAAGTTGCCCTCTTTTCAGCATCAGTATGCGATATTCAGTGAATACTTGTGTTTATTTAAATTAAATAACAAATACAAAAAAAAACGGTTACTTGGACAGTCATCAGGTGCGTCACATTCAGTCACTTCCGTGTCTTCGCCGGAACAATAAACTCCTACACCTTGTGGAAGTGGGTCGTCACAAACCCTATTATGAAAAGAGACAATCTTAAATAAAACATGTTAACAGATTCAATTTAAAAGCTACATACAATTTATGCGCATACAGTGATTTTTTGGTACGTCTTCAAAGAATCCATTCATATTTTGATGAACCATTTTATTACCTTACCAAGTCCAACCAATTTTATAGGAAATACAAAATCTTCCCTTTAAATGTTTTTGGACGACTTGCTGGCCGTCAGTTCAATGTTTAAACAAGATGTGGTATTTTCGGTTTTGAAAAGTTATTTACAACAAACGTCTCAAAAAAATGATAAAAAATACTTTCCATTTGACTGTTTGGGACATACATGATACATGATGTAATCAGCAAAAGGGACAAATAGCCGTAGCGTTAATTGATGAGTATTCGCTTTCATAAATAAGACTTTTTAATGGTTGTCAGGTCCATCCAGTCTACTTATTCGGTCAAATGTGATAGACAAGAAATTGAAAGTGGGATAATTCCAGATTGACGTCGTCAGAGAATGGAAATGATGAAAGATATCACCGTAGTATGGTTAATAAGTGCTTCATGTTTATACCATATGTACATAAACATGACGTGTAGCTGAATACATACTTAATTTGTACCCCACTTTACAAAGTAATTAACGCTTTTGATATCGTTCAACAAATCTAAAAAACGTAATATTGTAAATATCTCCTGGAAACATGTCACTTTATTAGTAAGTTGTTCAATATGGAACTCTTTATAGCCAATATGTTACCTTGTCCTTGTTTTGATTCCTTTGGCACATGTCACTGAGCAATCTCCCCAAGCCGTCCAGGCGCTCCATTTTCCATCAACTTAAAATACATAATAATATTCAGTATTATTTGCAATAGTTTACACAGGACATGTTACACACATATTCGTACTAGTATTCACACGCTGTATTACACAATTGCAGTTTTTTTTTTTAAAAAAAAATGACATTTTTTATCAACGTAACGGTAAATGATAATACGTGTATTTTTATGCTTATTATGATGCAAGTTTAATTTGTGGAATGTAGAATATTATAAGCAATGTAATATCGTATATCTGATGTCTCTAAAAACGATGTACACAATGCATAATGTATGGATGTACACAATGTATAATGTATGGATGTCATAATAATTTTTTTCTCGGGTTATTCGTCCCTTTTCTTCGGTATTTCTGTTATATTCTGGTGGATGGTTAACCGAACCAGTTTTCCTGAATTCTATACCAGTACTAACCTCGTTCACCACAAGTCAAGCAAAAACATTATGTCACCAAGCATATCGTTTTAGACACAATGTGCCGCATCCAGGTTTTGAATTCATGAACCTGACGTCGGTAGATCTAACGCTATTGAGCGAAGCGGGCGAGCCTACATTTGTTTTGAGGTCGTGATGTAACTACCGGAAATTACGTCACAGTAATTTGAATAATTTCTATACCGGACTGAATACTAACGCAGAAGTTATAGTAACTAGAACCTTACTTTGTGCACAATCTTCGCTCAAAACGCCATCGCCGTCTTCATCTGAAAAATAACTTACTTGTTACCATGGATACAAGAATTGTGCCCGAGTAAATAAAGGTAATGACCACAAAATTTATATGCCAAATAGTTTTGATATTTGATTGGAATGAATATTTGAGAGAATTATGCTGCCATGTCTCCATTTTATTCAGTACTGCGCATCACTTGGAACATAATAAGAGAAATCTTAAGAAGGCATGCCAAATATATTCTCAAGTTGTATCTATAAGCTGTACAAAAACATGGAAACAAAGAACTGTCATTGTCCTAAATATGATACGTTGTTTGTTAATCTAAGCATGGCGCCTGAACACTAGTTATGAACTTTAAACGCGTAAAAATGACGTCGATTTAATATTTACGTAAAAAGTAAATTTGCGACAAAAATGTTCGACAGAATTTTGATGATCTTTAAACAAATGGTCTGAATCACATTTCTGAAAAATTGATAAGGTCAATTCGCTTTTGCTCAATTTACTACCATGGACAGAGCTGGCTTTAAATGTTTGTATCCGCTTACCAATATGGTTAGCATAGGGTGCACAAAGTTCCTCGTCAATCAGACCATCGCAGTCATTATCAATACCATCTCCAAGTTCCGGTAATGTGGGTGTACAAGGCTGTTTAGGCAGAGAGAATGATAGGACAAAAACAAATTAGAAAACAGATAGTTTGGGAAATGCATCAGTGTTACTGAATTCAAATCCCTGTCAAATAATCATGTTGTAGACGAATGGACGGATTTCGCCAAACAAGTGATAAAAGATACGATTCTTTGAACATAGGATACCAATAATGAACAGTTATAATGAATAAGTTTCAAGTCGCTGCTTGCTTATAAGGCTTCAGTTAAATATAACACTTAACAGCCTTAACATTGTTATATCTATGATCAAAATTATTAAGAACAAAGTATATCGTGATTTACTTATAACACACATATATTTGAACTCACAGTGTTAATACTACTCATGCGTCCACCTAATGGCATTCCGTAGCTTTCCCTCGATGCTGAACCGTAAATGATTCCACCGATCGTATTGCTTGGATACAAATGTTGGAGAACATGTGCCCCTTCTGAAACCTATAACAACAGAAAAATACGATCTCCATGGAAACACAGAATGTTGAATTAACAAATAAACAAATAAAATGTTTCAAAAAGGTCAAAATTTTAGTTACTAATTTATCTTAGCTCGATTGTGAAATTCGAGCAATTCGGCTTATATTGATCACGCTCTGCTTCCTGGACACCACACCAGTACTGCGTCAGAAATGGGATTGATAAGTTCATGACCGAAACCCGTCGAAGCTGGGATTCGAACACAGCGCCTTTGGGTCAGAGGCCGGACGTTCTACCTCTAGATCACGATGCTTCCTTTTTTAAATTTAATTAATTGTTCTTAGCAAAATGGCATCCGCCGATATTATTACTGTACTCACCTCAACGTATGCTCCAGCTAGATTAGTATTAGGGATCGACACGAATTCCGTTGAAGATGGGAGAGGTTCTCCATCTAATCTTACTCCTTTCTTTCTAGATTCCTTGACAACGATCGTGACAAATGCCCGGTAATCGCGCCTCTCGTACCTGTTGTCGTCCATGTTTACGGGTGTGGTAAAAGCGTATGTCGAAGAAAATTGTTCAATTGGATTGATTACAATCATTGAAGGGTCTGTCTTTTCACTAATTAGAAAAGAAAAAAGGAAAAGAATATCACATTATGTTCAATTTTTTTTGTTTTTTTTTTATTTTTTTTTTCATTTTTTTATGTGACATATTATCACCGGGGTTTAACGCCGTTTTTCAACGGCGACCGGTTCACCAAACCAGTTTTCTTGGATTGCATAATAACCAGTACTAACTTACCCTTCCACAAGGAACCTGCAACTTCTCCACATGTGGAGGAAAGGCGACATTTTTGTCATATTTTCATAGAAGGGTCTGACCTGCCGCGACCGGGATTCGAACTATGTACAATGAATGCGAAGTATAACAAACTTTTGTGCATTATAACTGTACACAGAAATTAATTACAATGATTTACGTACTTCTTCTCAACTTGACTCTTGACAAACTGAACGAGTAAGACTGCCTTACTAGCTTCTGCCGAACAAACACCATTTTTAAGGGTGTCAATATCCTCGAATTTTCTAGCATCTAGCTTGAATGAAGCACTGAAACGAACATAAACTCAAATTAACAAAATGATCCAATCAAAGCACAAGCATTGTCAAAGTCAGTGTTAAGCTTTGCTGGAAATATCAATTGAAAAATATGGACTAGTGCTATAACTTTTGAAAATCAATGTGTTATATACAGCGAGAGCATAAGCTAAATGATGTTAAAAATAGTGTATATAGATGCTGCGCACGTGATGCAAAATGAATCGCATGTATACACCTATGTTTATAAAGATAATATTTTTTTATGATTTAGTACCCAGTTTTAGGTTATATTGTACCAGCGCTACTGTCGTTAGACGCAATCAACAGTATTTCACTTTCGTAACGTATGTGCCTCCACTGTCTCTAGCCCGTACCATCGTGTACCATTAAGTCCGACACAAAGACGAGCTCTGCGCTGGTAATCAGACAGCACGTGACTGTCTAGATTCAATTTAAATTATTAGGTTTGTAAAATAGTCATTTCTACGGCTGCTACTGGACCACAAAAATAAAATAGGTAGGTCACATAACTGTTCTGATTTATCTAATCATACTTTTTAACTTTGGAGGTACGAATCATCCCGAAATATTTATGTCCTTTGAAATTTGCCATTAGAAACGGTCGGCGCCAAAAGATGTGATCGGTTGGGTAATCATAAACATGAATTTTTTGTTTGGCCTTAACCTAATTTTACATTTTTTAATTTCAAACATAATTACCTGAAGCCTCCGCTGCACGTGACTTTGACTTCCGTGTTATCCTTTGAAGCAACAAAGCGGTACACATCACCAACAGTTCTTTCGGGTGTCGAAACGAAAGCAAACTTCTTGCCCCACGTGTTGATAGGCGGAATCTGTTCGACAAGATAATCGTAGGTCTTCTTTGGGAGAACGTAGCTTTCTACATTTCCAGAGATCACTGACACTGGTTTGCTTGATTTTATGTATGCTCCTGTCAAGTCCCCTCTGTATGCTTGGGCCTAATAGCATTTAAAAATTTCAAAAATTACAACATTGCTTGGCAGTTATTTCTTCCAACAACTGGTGGATAACGAAAAGCTTTGACAGTTGTTGCGTTTTTTTTTCTCATTTTGCACCAACTTTTCCGCATGATTCAGTGGTGGATGTTGAATGGACTTAAACATAATGTCTTTAATACTACCTTTCCCAAACACCCCCAACGTCCCCCAAACACTTAGAAACATACAAAAATATTATGAATGATAGCCAACAAGTGAGAAACGACCACTTCTTATCTGACGTCTTAAAAATCATAACAAAAGGTGGATCACCTTCCCGCCTCTTTCTGAAAGCCGCTCATAGGTTTGACTGGATGTATGAAAATTTACTTTTATTATAGACATGGAAAAGGTGCTCGTGATTGGATAACCATATTCGGGACTTTATAAATTGTGTGATTTATATATAAACGAATAAAACATCAGCCTATTACCTGGAATGTTTCTAACTGATTTAATTTCAAGTTAATGACATCATTAAACAAGTATTTTTCTTTTCCGTATTTCAACTCAACTCTATCATTGTCGGGCATCGTGATTTCCACAGTCGTGTCATCTTCAGTTGCTGAAATATGAAAAAACATATTTTAGGATTTTATTTGTCGGGTTTACGCATTCTCTCAACATTAATTCAGTTGTTTACCGTCCCCAGTATTTGGTAACAAACAGCATCAAAATATCAGCTCAGGTATATTCAAAGTACGAAGTAATTATGCTTACAATATAAGAAAGATATCAAGTTTAAGCAAATGTTCTTACCCACGATAAGGAATTCAGTTTCTTTGCGAGATGGGTAATAAGACACGGCTATATACTCTGTTCCTAAGACATCTGTTGGTAGGGCAACATAGCCGTCATTAGAGTAATGACCTCTATATTCAGTGTACACTGATATTTCGTGAGAGGCTGAAAAGAGATATATATGACTTTGTCAGACACTAACTGACATACTGAATACTTATGAAAACAGAACTACAGTGCAACCTCTCCGAAGCAACACTTTTTGGGAGAAGCAAATTTATGTTGTTGTTGGGAGGTAGTTTCTCTAGAGAGGTTATATTGATTATTAAATCGTACAGTGGGGAAAATAATGCTGTTGTAGAAGGAGGGTTGTTGGTCAAGAGAATACCGCTCTGGAGAGGTTGCACTGCGTCTTTATATAGTCAGGAAAATTCCTCGGACTGCTGTGAATTATCTAATAAATACTGTTATGGCCACAATAAATTTGAAAGGTTGCAAATCGGACCGAGATGTGAGTATGGTTGTATCAAAATTCTTTTCCCTCTTTACTTACGAGTTAGTACATCATATCATTGCTTTATCTAACAAATAAACACACACAGCTTAGTTGAACTTGTCACATTATACTTATTATTTACCTTCAATGAGTATGCCCTTAGTGCCTAATTCCACATTTTTCCCAGCGATCTTGTAATCCAGATCTACCCTCTGCATTTGTCCAAATGTTATACTAAAACTCTCATCAATCAAAATGGCATTTTTATAGGAAGATTTCGGGCTGGTAACCTGAAAAATAATCACATTTTCATGTTTTGTAGTACGATAAAGTATTGAACAAATAAGAACGTTTATATGGGAAATTTGCGAAGGATGGAAACACCTCCGAGAATTTGCAAGTGCTTGGTGTCCAATTCAACACGTACATTCAAGCATGATATTATAATTGCAAGTATTGAGTTTGTTAAGCCTCCTCATCGGTAAAACACTGACATTAAGAGGTGGACACTTTATATATGAGGTTTTACCGTGTCTCATAAAGCGCAACATTTTGATAGGTCCCCTTTCGACAAGTGGGAGTCAATTACTTGCATTTTTACTTCACTAATGAGGTTATTTTATCTAAGAAATGACAGAAAACATAAAGCAAAACATTTTTTCCCAAAAATCAAATTCCACGAATATACGTCCGCACGAAATAGCCATTTTAGTAAAACCTACAAAATTGTGCAATACGAAAAAAAATAGCACCACATTATTTAAGTTCGAACAGAACTGACGAAAACATTAAAGCGGCTAACAAGTGAAATAACAGCTATTTCAGAATTGTTATATATGTATATCATTATATTGATAGTGAGGTATATTACATTTTGGCCGCAACATGACAATACGTATAAACAGTTATAATAATATTACGAATAATAGGAAACGATTTCTTACAAAATTAACTGATGTCAATGACGGTATTAAAACATTGTCTCTGTTTACTTAGCAAATAAGAGTATAACACTAGGATGACTATGTTTAACTAATGCGTGTTATGATATTTGTATGACTTTTACCTTTGACACTCAAAAATAGACCGTCCCAAAGCTTGCAGTGTAGAATATATATCAAACAAAGATGGCTTATCTGATGAATATCACTCTTACCTTAACTTTGACGTCCTGGGAAGAACCGGTAGTGACGAAAAGTCGCAAATATTGATGCTTACACGAGCGACCTTTATCCATGAAACCAATGATAAATTTAGTGCCAATACTGTCAGGGGCTTGATCAGCGGGATCGAGCTTTGTTGTCGGTATGGGTAAAGAGATTCCATTTGATGTAGCGACGGATACAGGAGTGGTCATTACTGTGGGTGTACAAATAACGTATTACATTCAACATTACAATATTAGCAATGTATCAATAACTTTTGTAGAAAATTCAGTAACAAAATTTTAATTATGATTATTTGCGGATAATTGCGACGTGCAATATGTACGCTCTGTGTAAAACAAACCAAAGTGCATTTGTGGCATTACAGCTGTTTGTAAATCACCGTAACAGTGGCATTAAAGGCGTAGACTTAATAATGAAATAACTTTAAATGATAAATTACATTTATGTGGTACAAACTGAGGACAAAACAAATCTAATTGTTATCCATTCATGGATGAGATCGTATCTGTTGCAATTGATATACATACGTACGATTGAATCAGTTAGAAAGAAGTCACATGCAAAAATCTGTAATAAGACTAATTAATTAACTCTTAAAATTCAACCTACTGATAGAACAATCTTCATCCGTATTACCATCACCATCATTGTCTGCAATCATAGACAAAACGTAAATTAGTCAAGACTACAGATAAACAAAACGTAAATTAGTCAACACTACAGATAGACAAAGAATGAAAATTAGTTTTATCATTAATTATGCACATCTTCATATCAATCAGCTGCTTTATCAATAACTCCTTTTTTTCTTATAACTGCTGTCCATTCTTCGCCATAACCTATGGCCAGGGTGTCATTATTATCAGAGAAATATATTGTTAAAGGAAACATATCAAAGTCATCAGTGAAAACAAATTCATTCCATTGCTACATTGCAAAAAAGAGAAAAATACGAATTTGCGGGAAAAGACAGACTAGCAATAATGCTCGTATAGTGTTTAGTAACTTCGGGGTTAAATGCTGAAAGTTCTAACCACTTACCAACGTTATCCCCACAACTTTCCTCATCAACAAGGCCATCACAGTCATTGTCTATGCCATCACCAGGTGTGGAATTGGAAGGTGAACAGATCTATCATTAAACAGAGGAAAATATTACGTATTTAGACAATAAATACACTCAATGAAGGGACTCGACTGAAGATTTATCATGTACGTTTCAAAATCTGGTTTCTTATTTTGATTTGAAAGTACAGTCAAACCTGTGTTTGCGGCCACCTACGAATACAGACCACCCTGTGAATAAAGGTCATTCTTTGAAAAACCGTCACTGATCATTTAGAATAAACTGACCTCCAAATAAAGGCCATCTGTCAATAAATACCGCATTTTATATTTTCCCAAGGGTGGCCTTTGTTCACAAGTTTGACTGTAATTGTAATAGAAATTGATATAAAAGTTTCATCTATAAAAGTATCAACTGAAGTAACATTTACTTTGCGTAAATTATAATCTAGATTCCTTTCCGAGGTCGATCTGAAAGTCAGTCCCTGTATGTATATACAGAGTTTCTCCCCCCTCAGTTTTTGATATGTTTATTGAATCATAACAATGAAGGCTACATTACGGACATAGTGACCTCAACTCCAAATGGTGTTTGTCTAAGGTTTGGCGTTCAAGGTTTGACAATGTGTATTACTACCATTAAATCATATAATTAAACGTCACATATTCTACTAAATATTCAAATATGTACGTCAAAACCAGTGATTAGTATAAAATGAAAAAAGATAAATATTTAATTTGTGAAGTACATGTAATTATTTTTCACGTGATAATTCTGGTACTCACTGCATTGATGACATCCATTCGTGTGCCTATTGGCATACCGTAGCTTTCCTTATCCGCTGAACCATACATGTAACCACCAATTTTAATGTTGGAATTTTTGTGCTCTATCGTATGTATGCCCTCCGTTACCTATGTTTGTATGAAAAATAACATGATATGCGCATTATTCAACTTTTGTTACAGTATTGAGTCAACATGAACTACTCGGTGTTCAATTATAAGCGTTAAGGACGAAAAGAATCGATGATCGTATTTTTGTATCAAGAAATTTTCTATTGACTTATCATAATTATATCATTAGATTATTGAGTGGCACTTAATTACAATAGTATATAATAAGTTTGCATGAATATTTTACGAGTCATAAATGTATGATTGTGGTATACCAATTTCATATTAGTCATATTTTCTAAATTTACATTTAAAATCTACATTTTCTAAATTTGCTTTCTTAGATTAAATCTAAGATAAATTATTGCCTAAAATCCACACTAGACTTTGGTTGTAGTCAACTATTCGAAGTTTGAAAATGAAGTCTCGGCAAAACAATTATCGACAGATGATGCAACATATAGTAAGCTCACATCGTTAACTGAAGTTCCGTGATTATGTTCTTAATTCTACGAGGTGATAACAGATAATAGTTATACACTATTTCTTGAAAATATCTTTTTGGGATCCACGCCTGTTTTAAACAGTATTTCATTTTATACCAACTTTTAACGTAACTAGTGTTCCTGTAGTCTGTCCCAGTAAAAAAATTGTTCTCCACCTGTGATTGCAACTTCTCCAAGTGAATCACGGCGGCGAAGACCGCATGACCTCAGACAAACTATGCCATACTAAATTATCGCAGTCAACATTTGCCATATCCAAGATTCGACCCTAAGAACCCAAGGTACGTGGTCCTAATGCTCCCATGCAGGCGGACTAATAAGTTAGTAAATAAAATAAAAACAATCAGTAAATAACTGCTTGAGGCAAACGTACAGAACCTGTAGATGTTCACTCACTTGAAAGGATGCTCCAGCTAAATCAGTATTAGGGACCGAAACAAATTTAGCAGTGGCGGGAAGTTCTGCACGATCCAATCTCACGCCATCCTTTTCAGACTCTTTCACAATGATTGTGACAAAGGATCGGTATTCACGTTTTTCGTCCTTGATGTTCAAACCGACGGGTGTAGAAAATGTGAAAGATGAGGAGAATTGTTCTATGGGGTTGATTATGATCATAGAGGGATCGGTTTTCTCACTGAAATGAAATAAAATATTTTGAATCCAAAATCTTCATTCGGGGCAAATGTGCAAGTTTAAAAAATACTCAGTGCTTAAAAAGCAAAACGTGATTATTTTAAGTACTAAATAATAATAACAAGATATCTAATAATGATAATAAGATATCTAATAATGATAATAAGATATCTAATAATGATAACAAAATATCTAATAATGATAAGTACCGATGATAACTAATATTTTCTTTTTGTAAGAAGAGTTATATGTTAGAAGTCTTATTTTTCCTTAGTCTCATAACAATGAAGCATATAGGGTAGATCTATATTTTTTTGCCGCTATACAGAAATCAAAAGAATAAAACAGTTACGGGCTTTAAATGAATTAATCGCACAATTCATAAAAAATAAATCTTAAACTCAAACATACTGTTTGTCAATTTGACTTTTCACAAACTGCACTACCATGATTGCTTCGCTAGATTTGGCCGAGCACACGCCTTCACTAAGTGTGTCAATATCTTCGAATTTTCTGGCTTTCAAATCAAATGAAGAGCTGAAATAAAAGAACAATGTTGTGTTTACCTGATCAAACCCTAAAAAAAGAACCAAAGTCAAACAATTCACGGAATGTAGCTTTAGATATTATGTATCATTTGCATTTTAAGAGAATTCTACTTTAATTGTATTTAAAGTTTTACCTGAATCCACCGCTGCAGGAGACTGTAACTTTTGTGTCTTTGTATGCTACAAAACGATAGACATCGCCTACTGTTCTTTCGGGTGTTGAAACGAAAGCAAACTGCTTTCCCCATGTGTTGATAGGCGGAATCTGTTCCACGAGATAATCATATGAACTCTTTGGAAGGACGTAGGCTTCTACATTTCCAGAAAACACAGCAATTGGTTTGCTAGCTTTGATGTATGCTCCTGTTAAATCTCCTCTGTATGCTTGTCCCTAAATTGTCAATTAGAAATCAGAATTATTCTTAAGAATCACCTGGTTTAGTTCAAAGCCAACGACCTACAGATTCTGTGAATATCATGTTTATTACCGGACAAAGCTGCCAATACTGGTGTATGTTACATTTCATATTTATTTAGCATACAAAGATTTCATACATACTGGCCAAAACAAGGATAGTATTCACCATAAGCTGTAAGCAATAACTATTGTTCTAATTAGCAAGAAAGCCAAGGCAATGAGCACTCGCTTATCTGAAAGAGAAAAGTTGATAAAAAAACGTCCATAAATTACCACAAACGTATCGAGTCTATTCATTTGAAGAGTCATGACGTCATTTGCTTTGTATCTGTCCCTGCCGATCCTCACGTCGATATTATCATTATCAGGAATGGAAACTTCTATAGTAGTGTCATCTTCAGTCGCTGAAATGTTAATAGTTAAAGGGTAAAACGCATTTCCAAGAAATATCATACGCAATTAATTCCATTTATCAAAACAGATCACTATATCTTACTATATACTATATCCACAAACAAGCTAGAAGCCGCGACCGTGATCCAGTGGTTAGTGCCCGGAGATCCGGGTTAGAATCCCGGTCGCGGCAGGTCATACGCTTCTATGAAAATTTGACAAAAATGTCTATTTTCCTCAATATGTTGAGAAGTTGCCGGCTTCTGGTGGAAGGGTAAGTTAGTACTGGTTAGCATAGAGTCCAGGAAAACTGGATAGGTGAACCGGTCGCCGTATATGACTGGAAAATTGTTGAAAAACGGCGTTAAACCCCAGTGACATAAAACATAAGTCACATAAAACAAACAAACACAAACAAGTCAACATAACTGTAGCGATACACGCACAATCAAGTAGTTCATTCTTCATATAGGTGTGATGCGATGTCATGCTTCTGACATCAACTTTCAAATGAAATCAAAACTTTGGAGATACCAACTTAGCACAATGAGCCGACATAAGATACATAAAAGTAAAGCAAAACAGGGAACACTATTACCAACAAAACTTTACGTGGCTTATCTGTCAACACAGACAGGATGACCTTAACAGACATGCTATGTAGGTTGTATCAACCTCATGTACGGGCTTAGCATAATCAGAGGGTAGGTTGGGCATGTTTTGGTAGCAACTGAGTTAGAAGTTTTGACTTCCAGACATGATATTGGGACAAAACATTACCTGAAGACCTGTAAAGTCAATAGTATAATCTGCAGAAACATTAAGTTTTATTGAGTTCTGCACAAAAGTGAACTCGGATATCGTAAAAAAATCGAATACAGCGAGAATTATATTCCTCGAACACACCCTTTTTATTTCATTTTTATGAATAAACTGAAATATGGATATAATGAAATAATATTTCCAGTCCCCAGGATTCACTACAAGCGTGTTCCACCGTCCGTGGATTTTAATTAGTAGCGAAATAACATTCTTACCGACAATGAGGAATTCTGTCTCCTTGCGAGATGGATAATAAGACACTGAAATATATTCTGTCCCCAAAACATTTGTTGGTAAGGCAAGAAATCCATCGTTTGCGTAACTACCTCTAAATTCGGTGTACACGGATATCGGATGGCTGGCTGATAAAAGAAAATACGTTATTGCACAATCATTTTATCATAATTACATATCATCCACAGTACTAGCTTGAAGATATTACATAGAAAAAATAAACTAGCTTCGTAATTGGGTTTTATTCTGTTGAAGGTCCTGCGACAAAATCCTTTGTGAGTGAAGCAAGAAAGTCATCATTTGATCATAGTGCGCGCTAATATTTCTTCAGAGAAAGACTTGCTAGTTAATAACAAATCCCTATTCATTTTCGTCTGTAAGGCGGTAATTACATGTAGCAAACCTCTTTATATAATTACATATTCTCACGTTACGTCTTGTTCAGGTTGGTATAAACTCATAGAGAAAATAGACATCGTAGATGTGACAATTATTTATGTGGTTCTTAATATGTTTATAGTATACGAATTTGATGTATATATGTGTGTGTGCTTGTATGTATGTATGTTATTATATGTATCATTTTCTTTAAACTTGTAGTACATTTCAACAATACTATGTAGATAATACTGACATTTGATTAAAATGCCCTTGCTATTCATTCCAGCGGCGTCTGCTACAACTTCAACATTCACGTTAACAGTATGCTGTTCTCCGGCTGTTACGAAAAAGGTTTCATCGACCATCATCTGATTTTTATATATAGCTCTTGGACTTGTGACCTGAAGTAAAAATATCTTTTAACGTTTCTTTTTTTTTACTTTTATCACACTTTTTGATCTTTCATATTTTTTTTACAATCGCCTGGCTGAACAATCCGAAGTTAATCAGAAATGCGTGATATCTTCTAAGTATCACAGTACTGTACCAGAATGAACATTTGAAATGTAATACCTCAAGACAGCTCCATGCATTGACATAAATATCATAGAAATGAAATAAAAAACATCATCAAAACAAACAGTTATTGGAGTTTGTGACGTGTATCATTACAGTATTGTCTATCCGTTGGTCATGAAGTGATATTTCATAAAAGGAGAAATGATCAACTACTAAGGTCATATTTCGCTGAATTCTGTAGATACTTGGTGAACATGACTACAGGCATCAACTCAATAGTTCACTACTCTGCTAATTTTTTCCATTTGTGACAATGCAATAACGCTGAAGAATAAATGTCTTTTTCAAAACGAATGCTACACCTACTTTAACTTGGACATTCGTTGAATAACTGGTGGCAATGAACAATCGTGGATATTGTTTATATGTCCGTCCCTTATCCATGAATCCGATGATAAAATCAGTACCGGTATTGGAAGGGCCTGTGATAACGGTAGGCACTGTAACTGCTGGTGTTCGAGTGACTGGTGTTGTAGTGGTGACAACAGTGGTCAAAACTGTAAGTGGAAATTTAACTTGTTAAATTAATAGTTTTTAAAATTTAAGTATTAAATTATAAACCATGATTAACTCGAATAAGAAAAAAAATAATAGATATTTAATTTTTATTATAGATTTCAATGATAAAGAAATAACTGTCTTCCCTTCGTAACGTTGTTAATGGCGTTGAATCGTTCGGTAGACAATCGCTCTTTCAATGCAATATCATATAAACGTATTCAATACATACCAATACAATTTCAAACATAAACATGTATTGGTAGCCAGTAATTCAAACAAAATACAGTTTTGACTATAAAATGTTTAAAACTAATGCTATCTTTGTAGTATTAAACAGTTATCCTCGTTGGGAGACACCTTTGTTTGGCATTGAACATTTGAGTGTAGAATTGATTTCAGACATACCCGACGCACTGAATATTTGTATTTTATTTTGTGTCATTGATGTTAATGATAATCGTCCAAATAATGATCTTTCATGCAAACAGCGTAATTTCAGGATTTTATAAGACAGATTATTATTAAGCAAATTTTAACATACTTCGGGAGCAATCTTCGTCTGTGCTGCCATCACCATCGTCATCTGCAAGCATTGAAAAATCATTGATTTAAATTAATATTGTTAAGCTCCAGAGGCGTATACGTCTGCTGGGTACGGGCACACCTAAATGTTATCATAAGTGTACAGACCAGGTTGCATTAGGTGTATGTACTTGATATGAGTAGCGTGTATCAATATGGACAAAGCATTATCACAGTATGTATGAAATAGAATGAATGCATTTTGTAAATAACGTGGTTACGTAGAATATGTTCATTTTCTTACTTTTTGTACTTTAGATCTAAATTGTTTTTATACTGTTGATTTTCCATTCTATGACGTCTGTGATCTCTTGGTGAATAAAAAGGTTGATGCTAGTTTGAATCTTTAATAGCTTTTGTTACATCCCTTAGTTCAACGACTACGTCCCTTGGTGTACGATGGAGATAACATATTTCCCTGTTGTTGTCAGAAACTTCCTTCAGGATGTTGGTCATGATTTCTTCGTTTTTGTCCAATTTGGGCTTGCTGGTTTCTGGATGGACTCCTCCAATAAGAGCTGATCTGCTAAATCAAGGCCAAACAAGTTGGGCAGAATATTTACCGCTTCATCATGAAGTGGTGTCCCAGGAGAGTGTATAAGATGACTGTTGCTGAAGTCGATGTCATTGGAACTGCTAGGGGCCTGTTAAGTGAATAAAGCCACGGTTTGTCCATATGAGTTTGTTGCGCCTTGTCGACTAATGTCGCAACATGCTATTTGGCATAATCAAATTGCCTATGTTTGATGTGCCAGAGACCTGATAGCCAACATCAGGTTTAGGAGGAGAGTTGATGGACTACAGCAATCAATGTTGACAGAGCATTGCGTTGATGGATTGCCATAATGCCAGCCAAAGGTTTATTCATGTTTTCCGAGTGCCAACCAGGCAACATCTGTTCTTGGTCTTGTAGCTCAAAAATACTATCATCTAGACATACTTGAGAAAGTGGTTCCTTCTGGACCTCAGTTATGAAGTCGTCCACATTAACAGGATTTGAAGACTAGTTAAGTACTGCTGTGAGATCTCAAATTCCAGTGTTGCTTCTTCCACAAGTCTTCTATAACCTATGATATGGCATAAAAGCTCTTGTTTCTTGGTGCAACGAAAGCTGCACAAGCTGCAGCAAAACGGTATCCTATCAAAACTATCGTGATACTTCAAAACATGGTCCACAAGTCATCCCCGCCTATCTTCCTTACAGCACATCTTACAAAGGTAGCGTTTATGTTGAGTTAAATCTTTTCTCTTGAACACTGTTGCCTGTAATAATACGAAGAATGATGTTCAAATTACTTCTCTTAATTTTATAACTGTTATCCTTGTCCGCGAAATGTAATCCTTATTAGGTTGTTACAATGCTGGGGTTGAAAGTTCGCAGTTTTATAGATCTTACACAAGTAGTTAACGAACTCGTGATAAAATCTTTGTCAAAATTTAAAACGCGTTTTTCCCTCCCTATGTTTAAAGAAGTTCTTCTAGTATTTGCTAACACAATTGGTTGCTTATTTATTATACATACACCTGTTTCGCTTTACACTTGTGGCTGGCAAAATTATGAAGTAGTTCCTCTGTTTCTATAAATAGTTTGATGTCTCTCATACTTCGGAAGTAAATCATTGAAATTAGTGGCTTCACATTAATTGTATGTCGCTCAATTATACTATAAAGGGTCAATGCGCACTTCGCCCTTTATTTTAAACCATATACACAATTACACAATCACCATATCGCTGTAAATAAATTGACACATGTGCTAACACAATAATTACAACATATGCTTACTGGATATACAATAAATAATCAACCCTAGCTTTGTTTCTTTAAAACTTTCTCCTTCATATGGTTTTAACTTATTGTGGTGAATCACTTTTGATGACTTATCTTCATCTGTCTGTATTGAGAAATTTACTGGTGACTGTTTTCCACGACCAAAAACGGGCCTGCACATCTTTCTTTAAGCTTACTACACTAAATCACCAGGTTCGTAATTATTATAAGCGGCGTTTGCATCATGTGCTTCTTTATTACGCGCAGCATTACTTTTCAGGTATCTTCTTGCTACTTCATGTGCACGCAACATTCTGTCTTTAATTTCTTCTTTGTAATCGGAATACCGGAGAATTCGATCATCTGTTGTACATGCGTCGTGTTCCAACACTAAGTCTACTGGCAGTCTAATTTCTCTTCTTTAGTTCCTAAGTGTTAGGTGTATTGACTCGTTAGGGGTTGACCGGTAGGCCCCTGCCAGGCATCCTCGGTTCAAATCCCAATCATCCTGCTCATAACATTTTCAGTAAAGTGCGGTAGATTTATTCTATCGAGTGGCTGCTTATGCCTCTCAAAATTAGAATCAAAAACGAAAATACCGTCAATGCACACTAGACATGTTTCCCATTGTAATCATTGAAGGGCTAATTCCATGGTTCTCTGGAATGTACTTGCAGCATAATTCAATCCAAATGGCATCTTCGTCGTTTCATAGGGCCCATATTTGCAGCAAAATGCACTTTTTTCTTGTCAATTTCCTGAAAATAACCACTAGTCAGATCAAAGCTGTTTAACAAACTTGATCCTGTGACTGCATCTAAACAGTCCAGAACTCGTGGCAGTGGAAATACGTCCGGCTGTACTAAAACATCAATTCTTCTATAGCAAATCCTCAATTGCTTCCTTTGCCTTCAATAAGTTTTTTATATAGTGTTGTTAGATGGATTGGTACTCGGCCAGATTCGGTTTTTATGATAGGTTTTACAAGTGTTGTTATAAGTGTCTTCTTTAATCAAATGGATTCTTCTTACACTGCACAGGTTCTCCTCTTTTCTCGGTACTCTTTCTCAGATAATATACTTGCTGCAGTTTCGATTCTCTCGGCAACTCCTCCCACAACATTTTGTCTCAGGTTTGCTTCTGTTGAATAGGGGTTCAGCACCCTTTGTTTATTACAGTTTTATTTACAGTAACTAATGTTAATGCTAACGTAAGCATATACTTTTCTCCGAAATCTTTCGTGGCTTCAACTTTATAATCGGCCGCTCCATCAGTATCATCATACTGTGTTCTATCAACGTAAACATCTATTATCACTTCTAAATTCTCTGGTACAGTTACGTAGCCAGCAACTACTACCTTCCTGGTGTTACTACAGCTGAACTTCGGAATAGCGTATTTCTTTCCCTTTCGTTATTAAAATATGCTTATTTAGTATGATATCAACTGGATTGCTACCAGTGCCTACTAATATATCACATCCAAACAAAACATCATCATGAATGTCAGCGACTACCATCTCCCTTCCCACCTCTACGGATCCTGTAGTAAGGTTGAACTCCCCCTGACCCCACTGCCTGATTTTACCACCATCAGCTCCCCGCAACCCCGTTGCTACTCGCAATGATGGTCTCTCCACAACAGACAGCTGTTCATAAACCCTGTGTGATAAAATGGTCATTGATACACCTGTATCTGTTGTATATGTCACCGGCACCTTTCCCACATACTCTGACATATACCCTAACCCCATAGTGGCGTTTTTCATGGCAGTTGAAACATTCTACGTCTTTCTTCCTATATTGCCTGTTTTCAATATGTCGTTTCTTTGACTTTTCAAGCTTGGCTAACCTAGACACGATTTCCTTTAATAAGTCTTGTTGTCCATTCCGATTGAAATCCTGTGCTGACTCGTTGTCTTTACTTTGTCTCAAGTTTCGGGATTGTGTTTTGTTATCTGGACTCCGTTTATAATATTAGAATCAAAGTGCACTGCTCTGTTTGGTAATTCATCAATGTCATCAGGAGCGTAAATCTGTCATGTTGCGTTTCTGTTGGCTCATCGTAACTGCAACCATCGCAACTAGTCTGTATCAAGTTACCAATATGATACCCCGCTTCAACATTCTTTGATTCCTTATGATACTCTACTTTGAATTTGACCTCCTGGTCCAATCTAGAAAGCCCATCTAGAAAATTGCCTAACTGTATCTTCATCTCGAATGACCTGGTCACGGTACCAATGAGCCTTTCCATACAACCGCTCTAACTATGCTACATGACTCTCAGTTGCCTGATCATGTTTATCAGATTTTTTATTACGTTGGCTCAATTTGGCCGCAAAATACCTGCTGGTTTCAATGACCCGGTATCTTGTAATAAGCTCTGTGGTTAAATCATGACAACTGTTCAAACTTCAGTGGGCAGTTGGGAAAACACAAAGTCACCAGCAGGGCCTTCGATTCTGGGAAGCAAATTATTTAGTTTATCATACTCTGTCCACCTAAATGGGCGCGATATCACTTCAAACCTTGACAACCAGACAGTCCAATCCTCCTTTGCTGTAAATGGGAGAATCTTGAGGCTAAAAGGATTGGAGGGTTAGTTCCTATTTCTTGGTGATGACTCGTAAAGACAACACTGCTGAACATACTGATCTTGATATAGGTTTTGTCATTTGTCTTCATTATATTCAGTGTAGCTTCTGAAGTCCCCATGACACTGATTTCTGTCCCTATCTCCAATGAACCAGGATCCATTATTAATTTCTGCATGACCATGGTTTATACTACTGTTAAATCTCATATTTCATGAAACTTGTTCTGGTATTTGTGTATGCTGTCTGTAATGATAGTTATAATGACTCGATCTGTCTGTTCCTGATGTTGGCCCCTTTCACTTTTTTGATCGAACTGTTTCAAACCAATAGTTACGTCTTTCAAAACATCATGGATTTCATTCAGGGAGTCGTCATATTTAGCGTATCAGAGTGTTGAACTAATGGCACTGACTCAACATTGTCAGATACAGACCCACTTGAATTTACTTGGGTCATTTCAGTGCTTTGATTTTGTGGTGCAGCTCTGAAGAAAATTTGCTCCTGACTGCCTACTGCATGAGGATCATTAACACAAGAATCATACATATTTCTTGTGTTGGACCACTTGATATGACAACTATTTTCCAAAGCTGATCTGGGTTACAAGTTCGTATCTCTGGATCTGTATATAATGTTAACAGATCCCTCCGTCGCCATCATGTAATGTTTTTTTTATGATCCAGGTGTGTATACGTCTGTCGGGTATAGGCACCCCAAATGTTATCCTAAGTGTCAAGATCAGGTTGAATTAAATATATGTACTTGATACAATTAGTGTATATGAATACAGCCAAGGCGTGATCACAGTATATATGAAATAGAAAGTATTATTTCCCCTTTTTTGCTTCACATTTGTGCATGTGTTAAAATCTATTTGAATGTAACAGATAGGTGTGTAATTGTGCTCACCAAGTTTCAGCAAATTAATTTTAAGAAGACTCTAATAAGACACGAGACTCGATGAAGTTTCAACGAAATCTGTTAAAGTAGATAACAAATGACAGACCACTAATTGTGATATTGAATGTAGAATTGGAATCAAAGTATGTACAGATATCTCAAGTGACAGGAGTATATTCAATCATTTGTGCCGATGTTTTAAAGTACGTGTACAAAAATGAAATTGGGATGATGTAAAGTTTTTAAAAAGTAAAGATTTCGAAACGGGTCTTACTCTATGAATGCTAAATTCCAAGTCTCCCGATCGGCCAAATATTGTCCCTTTTATACTCAGGCCGGGCCGAAATTAGTCAAAAAATGGTCGCAACGACCGAATTTGGGTAGTTCTACCACAAACTGGTCAGGTAGCGGCCAGAAATCGGTGGCGGCCAAAATTTGATATCGGTCGAAATTTGGCACCGACCAAGAATTTGGGTATTAATCCTTCAGGGATTTAACTTTACGGCATTTCAACGTGAGGAGAAATGAAATTTTGTTATGCAAGATGGATTATTAGAAACATGGCAAAACAATTGAGTGACAGGTCTGATAACTTACCAATATTATCACTGCAAAGTTCTTCATCTACAAGTCCGTCACAATCGTTATCAATGCCATCTCCAGGTACAGATTTAGAAGGCCAGCACATCTATAACCAAATATAGAAATAATACATGATACCCATTTTTAAATACAAAGGAAGCATCATGATTCGTTCGATTTCAAGACTGTTTGTTTTTTTCCTCATATTAAGTGTTTAATCCGTTTTATCAAAATAAAGTCGGAATAAAAGGCTTAACTGGTCATGATTCTGCTTTAATTAAATCAATGAACAAATTTTTCAAGCAAACTTTGAAATGAAAGAAATCTGATATTCTTGATATCGATGTTTTATCTGTAAAACGGTATTAAAACTATCCATAATGTAATAATGAATCATCAAATTATGATTTTTTTTAAATTTACTTGTTGGTACCTTTTATAAATACAAGAATATCTGAAATCGATAAAACCTGAAGTAGCTATTTTATTTATGTATATAACGGTATATTAAAATATTCAAGAACATCAGGAGTATAAAACCCCCATTCTATGGATAATAAGTCAATATTTTTGTACAATAAAAACGTAATTCGACAGTAGCAGTCACACATTCTGAAAAGCAATCATTTTCGGTGCGTGGATGTCAGAAAAAAGAAATGGTGGGATAAAGTAACAGAGAACGTGTTATGTAGCTTCAGTTTTCCTTTATTTGGTAAACTATTCAATCACTTTACTTACATCTTTAAGGTTGCCCATGTTTCCTCCTATGGGCATTCCGTAGCTTTCCTTTGATGCTGAACCATACATGTAACCACCAATTCCATTGGTTGACTTTTTGTTTTCTAACGTGTGTGCACCTTCCGAGACCTGTTTACACGATAGAAAAAGTTTTCTTAATACGATGTATATCAGCAATATCTCCATCTTTATTTGCAGTGCTTAAGCAAGCCTTTGTATTAGTCACATTGTCACAAATATGAACGACGACAACTAGTGTGGTGTGTATTTGTTTTGAGAAAAGTCGAATAATTCGTTATATAAAATATATATTTGACTTAGAGATTGCCTGTAATACACTGGACTAGTGTTTGTATATTTTGTTAGATTATCACATTTGTACTCTACCAGAAACTTCAAACTTCTTAAAATGTATCACTCAAATCATAGATGAAGGTAGGATTGCCTTACACAAAACATTTTCACCCGAACTGTCACTGAGAACGAAAGCTTGCATTGTGGGCGAATAAAACTCTATCCTACAGTAATTGGTCTGTTGAAAGTCAAATATTTTAGCTGATAGTATCTAATTTCTTGATTTTACGGTGTGATAATTAAAATGATTTTATATTTTATAATAATAACCACGTAGATGACTGCCCCAAGTAGATGGACAGAACGCGTTAATGTTGTAAGTAAACTCACTTCAATATATGCTCCAACTAGATCAGTATTAGGGATCGAAACAAACTGAGTGGAGGAGGGAAGTTCAGAACGATCTAATCTTAAGTTATATTTGTCTGATTCTTTGACAACGACTGTGACAAAGGCACGGTACTCGCGTTTTTCGTCCTTGATGTTCAAACCGACCGGAGTGGTGAATGTGTAAGATGGGGCGAACTGTTCAACAGGGTTGATGATGATCATGGAGGGGTCGGTGTTCTCGCTGAAAGTGAAGAGGAAAACCAGATCGATAATTTGACACAATATTCAAATATATTATCCGCACACATAATAAACTTCAGGTTTTATGCACACACAATATTACAACATCATAAGATGGTATTATGATGATTGTTATTTTCTTATTGATACCAGTTATATTAATATTACCCATGGCTCAGCGTAGATTTTCTGCAAATACTCTGAAGATATCAAACAAGCAATATTCAAACAAATCCTACCCAAGACACGCCAGTCCTTCAATATAAAAAAAAAATATTACTTAATATAACAGAATTGCCGTATTAATAGAATCGAACTAAATAATTATCCGTGAACAGTATAAATCCTTTACAATTACATACTGTTTGTCAATTTGACTTTTCACAAATTGCACGACCATGACTGGTTCAGAAGATTCAGCCGAGCAAGCGCCATCTTTTAGGGTGTCAATATCATTAAATTTCCTGGCCTTCAAATCAAATGAAGAACTGAAATAAATGAACAATGTAAGCGTAGACAATTAATTCAACCAACTACACAAATCGCGATATGACTTACTGTATTAGATCATGAAGATGTCTTTCTATGTATTCGATATAAATAGCATCTCATACACACACACAGTACCAAGCAAAGAATATAAAAGGTCATATTAAGAATCTCTCATCATTTCAAATAAATACACGTGGATAAATCAATGGCGATATGACTGCACATTTAAAAAAGAGAACTTGTTAGTACAAGTAGGTAAATATAGTTCCGTTCCATTGCTTATAAGGATTCTAAAATTTGATTTACCTAAAGCCACCGCTACAGGAGACTGTTACTTTTGTGTCATCGGATGCCACAAATCGATAAACATCACCTACTGTTCTTTCCGGAGTCGAAACGAAAGCGAATTTTCTGCCCCAAGTGTTGATAGGCGGTAATTGTTCCACTAAATAATCATAGGAATTCTTTGGAAGAACGTAGCTTTCGATATTTCCAGAAAATACAGCAACTGGTTTGTTAGATTTGATGAATGCCCCTGTTAAATCACCCTTATCAGCTTGTGCCTGAAATATCAGAACATTTCTGTTATGATTATCATACTGATGAATTCGTGATAATGTAGAAGTATCATTAGTTTATGCTTTATAGTTTCCTATTCGTGATTTCCTGAGACTACTCGCATTCTTGTGTGCGATATTCTGTGATTGTAATGTTTTGTGTGTTCATTATTAGTTCAATTTAGAACCAGCAGCCCGTCATGAATCTTAAATTTGTTGTATAATACATAAAATGATCACCGATTAAGACATTAAGACATGTTGAAGATTACCTTGAGACAGAACACACTGGACTTCATAGCGATCAGATTCAACAAAGATTCATAAGCATTTACTGGTTAAGATATATATATATTTCTTACTTATTTTAAGTAGTATGGCGAATCAAAATACATAATCAAATTACCAAAAACGTATCGTATTTATTCATTTTAAGATTCATGACACTTTTAGCTTTGTATTTATCCTTTCCGTTCCTCACTTCAACATCACCATTATCAGGAATGTTGACAGCTATAGTCGTGTCATCCTCGGTTGCTGTAATGTTACAATAAGAAAATAAAAACGCATTCAAAGAGGAAATTCATTTAGGCAATAATTTTCCACTACCTACATTGATTACCATATCAATAAAACAACGATTACATTTTATAACGATATAATTCGTTGTATAATATTTTATCAACAGCATCATATAGATCTGAGATTCTGCAGGAATATAATTGGCAGCACAAGCATTTTTGGATAAAAGACTGTTTATCAGGAGTAAGCATGGAAAGAACTTTGGGCGAACCCTGAGAACAGAACCAGCATACTAGTATACTTTTAACGATAAACAAAATTCTAATCTTACCGACAATGAGGAATTCTGTCTCCTTGCGAGATGGATAATAAGACACTGAAATATACTCTGTCCCCAAAACATTTGTTGGTAAGGCAAGAAATCCATCGTTTGCCTCATGACCTCTATATTCGGTGTACACTGTTATTTCATGAGTTGCTGTAAAAAAATACGAACAAGTTTTTTGACAACCATTCTGTAAAGAATATATTAGATAATAAACACAGACAGTTTTGATTCATATCCATGATGATGGGCTTCAATTACGAGAATTTTGTGAACGGGGACATAATTTTTTGCATCTATACGTCCCGCACTAGGTTTTGTACGGGTTGGTCAGGTGGAAGCGCTCAGTTCTATTTGAAGCATAAACCTCGCACGATGGGTTATGGTTTGGCAAGTTTTCTCCAAATGCACTTTATTAAAGCCTTGTGTGTAACAGATTGGTTGCTCAACTGTTAGCCACTGTGAAAGGCACTTGTGACATTACTCTAACCTGGCCGACTCTCTAAGTTAGTTTATTACGGCTGCAAAAGTTGCATCTTATATGTGTGCACGTTGTATGTAAGCTGCCAAATTTTTGACTATAATCTTGTATATAATGTTTTATTAATGATTATAAGCGATAGATGCAACTGTATGAACATTAATCCAAAATGTGATTCGTGAATACAGAAACAGATGTTTGCCTGTATTAGGTTAATTAACAGAGTTATACACCAACTCGGCAATTTTAGTCTTAAAACAGTCATTTGTTTGTAGTTGTGTACTACAATGTGTTATAAATATGTACAACATACGTGGTGAAATTCTCAATCATTCAGAAACTTCTTAAGTTTGAATAAGTAAAATCTTCAGAGATAAGAAACCGGAAATTTGAAAATCAAAGTGGATTGCCCCAAAAATACTTTTTTTGACTGATTGTATCTTCTTAAGGTAAGAGCAATTTTGAATGATTAATAAGAAGGTGAACGTCACAATAATGTTCTTGATATCTGGGTATGAATCCCGGTCGCGGCAGCTCATATCTTTCTATGAAAATTTGACAAGAATGTTGATTTTCCTCCATATGTGGAGAAATTGTCGGCTCCTTGTGGAAGGGTAAGATAATACTGGTTAGTATACAGTCCAGGAAAGCTGGTTAGGTGAACCAGTCGCCGTATATGACTGATTTTTTTACCCCAGCGACAATATGCCACATAAAGACAGACAGACAAACAAACAAATCAACAAACAAACAAACAAACGTTAATACTTACACTGAATTAACACTGCTTTGCTCTCTAGTCCCTCATCAGTTGCTACAACCTCATAGTTCACATCAACAGTATACTGTTCACCAGCAGTTACGTAAAAATTTTCGTTCACCAAAATACCGCTTTTATCCGAAGCCCTTGGACTTGTGACCTGAAAAATGAATAACATTTGCTTGTTTGCATGCTATTTATCACCATTATTTCATAAATTCGTTGTTACTGCGTAAGACCGTTCAAGTTATCTTTGTCCGCCTTCAAATTCTTTCTCTGTTCACAATTTAAAAGTGGGCGTTCTTTAAAACCTAGAAGTTGGATTAATATTTGTGAAATTGAATTCTAAGTTACTGTGATACCAACTTGTTTGTGGCACTGTTGTTTATCTTTTGTTTTTATTTAGATATCCGTCACCACGTGACAACCGCGCGAGTAATGGCAATGAACTATAATGGTAGAAATTCTCCCAGCTTCGTCGATAATCACAAAAAGCCTAAAGTTATGCTAGCTACTAAACAGTTTAAGATTCTGCTATCCATTGCCTGTTTGCTCAATACTAAAGAACAAAAGAGGATTTGAATTAAAAAAATAAACGTTAGGTCTACCTGAACTTGAACGTTTTCAGTAGAACCGGTTGTAATGAACAGTCGGACATACTGATGTTTACACGTCCTTCCTTTGTCCATGAAACCAATAATGAATTCAGTACCACTACTGTCTGGGCTTCCCTGGTCACCTACGGTGATAGAGGCCGCCACAGGGGCCGCCAAGCAAACCAACAGTGGCAATACCCACATATCTAGGTAGATAGAAACATATATATATTAAAATAATACTGCAGCGCGAAGTGTGTTTAAAGTTATCGGATCTACCCTAATTTTTCTTCCCAACCCTAGATTTCTTATTAGGCCCGAGGAACGGTACATTCACTCCTTTACTTTTTTACCTTTCCGCACACAATTAATGTCAACAGCGGCTTTCAAGAATAATAACAAAAAAATCCAAAACACCCCTGCCTTTCATTCCTGTTTGCAATGAGCATGTAACCAAAAACGAACAATTTGTTTTCACCCAAGATATCATACATCCGGTAGGAAATATATAATTTTATCCTTCTTCGTCGTACAATGAAAATAATATTCATGAAAATACACTCAGTGATGTTTATACCATTTGATGTCTGTTACAAAACTAATGACGTATTAAAACTAAAATAAAATATTTCCTTTGCTTTCCTGTTCATATTTTCAATGATTGTTGTTGTATCATTTAAAAAAGACAGCAAACTCTAAAGTGAAAATTAAACAGATTAGCAGGTACAGAACAACTGTTATATCAGGATCATTTTAGGACCATGTACAGTCAAACCCGTGTTTGCGACCACCTGCGAATAAAAATCACCCTGCTAACAAAGGCTATTCTTTGAAAACCGTCACAGATCATTTAGAACAAACTGATCTCCGAATAAAGGCCATCTGTCAATATGAGCCACATTTTGTATTTCCCAAAGGTGACCTTTGTTCACAGGTTTGACTGTATATAAATCTAGATGTGCCTCGGTTTTTATTTTTTACTGTAAATGTTACGGAAAGCGAAATTTCATACACCTGCATACATTTTCTACCCAAGATGTTATATATGTTTGATTTTTAAACGCCAAGATCCTAGACTTTGAGATTCTATAATAAGTTCATTATGGGAAAAAAAATTATATGCAGAGCAGGGCTGATCTAAATTTGATGGCCCCAAATATTTCACGCATTCTGTGATAAAGGTTTTTTCACTTCGTAAGAAGTTCTAAATTATCTCATGTACTCGACAAAATTTGACCAACACTCAGATTAAGAAAGAAAACCAGAATAATGAAAAAGTGAGAAGTCGCTACATGGTGAATAAATCATTCGTCAATATTGTTTTTCTTCTTCATCTTGAATATGGTGAAATTACATGAATATAAATCTTAAGTTATCTAAACTTAATTATAGAATTATAACAATTTCGTTTCTAACGTCATCTTCTTTTCTCCATATCCAAAAAATAGGATATAAACATAATAGTGTTTTATGTAAGCATCCAAAAACTAATATCCTTTATACGCTATTTACCCCTTAATGTAATAATTCGTCCAGTTTCAATAAAGAAAAAACACAAAGACGGTATCTAGTTCCGCATATATTTTGCGGAACTTCGTTTTAAAATACACCTCGCATTGAGGGAAATGTATCCGTGGAATTCCGCGGTTATAAGGGTCGGGTAGTTAGTCATGTGATGTTGAAACGAGAAAGATGTCGCACACTAAAAACACGACATTCAATAATACATGACTCTGTTTAAAGTTAATGAAACATATGAAGGAACGTGTTCAAACGAATAATCATTTCGCAAAAGATTGTTTCCGTTTGACTAAATTTAATAAAAACGTACACATTATTTTGTCAAAAATAGATAAATTACACTTAAAGAATAAGTACAATTATAACATAAATTATTCATTATTATGAATTTATTTAAATGAAATAAGGACCATGAGATACGATATTTATCCTCACAGATTTAATTTCATTCTCTGTGATTTGTTTAGAATAAATATGAATATCAAGTAGATGAGTTTTATGATGTTATTAACTTAATATAAAACGGTCGAAATAAATAATAGAAAAACTAACTTACTGGTGATCCCAAAGGATTTCAATCAAACAATAATCAGTGGCGGCGTTGGGTAACGGTTTAATGAATTAAATATTTAATCTTTGAAACCGACAAACGCATATCTGACCTGAAATTAATCTTTTACGCCTATTGTTACAGTTTTTTTATCCGCATTGATTGGATAATATCTAAACTTGGCACTTTAATGTGCTTACGTATATTGGGCAAGCTTCGATGTAAGTGACCTTATGTGGTGAAGTATCATTTTATTTCGGTTAAATTCGTGTAACTAAAAAAGCGGATATAAAATGGTCCGGTATTTTTTAACGCTTACGAACTAGTGTTGTATAATATTTATGTGTCACTGTTCGTCTGGATATGTATATGTATCAATATTAATTGTTACCCCAATGATGACTAAGGTGAATTTTCACTAAACGACCACTTCAAAATTAAGACCATTTCATTTTAACGATGGCTGATTATCGATATATCCTCAGTATTGAAACATGATCATCTGACCATCTCATTATTAGGATCGCCTTTTCGTCCCCAAGTTGTTTTTAATATTGAAGTTTGCCGACGTTTGCTATTACTGTACTTGATTTTTTTCATGCCAAGTAAGGTTATAGCTTCAGCTGTATTTGTTTTCGACCTACGCTGTTCACATTTTTTCATGGGGTTTAACGAAGTTTATAAACAGTTTTTCAGTTATATACGGCAGTCGGTTCACCTAACCAGTTTTCCTGGACTGTATACTAACCAGAACTAAACTACCCTTCCACAAGAAGCCGGCAACTTTTCCACATGTATATGGAGGAAAATCGACCCTTTTGTCAAATTTTAATGGAAGGGTATGACCTACCGCAATTGGGATTTGAACCCGGATCGCCGGGTTCCAGCTTATTTCGTACATAAGCACTCGGTTTCCGTTGTATATTTTATATCCGTACTGACGTCATTTTAATCTAAACCCATTAAACAGTGGAAATCTGCCAAAAAAATCTTCATGCCGCTACTGTGCGTATAAGAAAAGTCTGAAATCTGACGTGCGTGTGCTTTTCGGGAATCTCGCTCTGCTTGTAGTGCGCCAAAAACCACAGAAACCGAGGGCCTATGATTTCGTAAATTTCGTAAAATTTCAGTTTTAACGTAATATAGGACCAGGCTTTTTCTGTCTGAAACTGTGTTGCCAACACACCTCCTATCGCATAATAAGCCGCCTGATTTTATTTTATTTTTCTGTAATTTTAATAGTGACGTACTAAATGTTGTTGTGTCATAATTTGAATCAGCAGATATTTACGTTTGATATAAATTTTGGCTGAATATTTCTGTATTGAAATTAAATTTTATACTAAATACAATTTTGTAAAGCTGAAGTTTTTAATTGATTCAACTTTGATATCGGATTAGAATGATTTATTTAAGTTTAAAATTCACCATTATAAGTAGAATTTCGTAAACATTTTTGTCTAGGACATTTCTTATTATATTTCAAAATTTTGAACGACTTAATTAATATTTACGTCATAAAACAGGGTCGATTATTTCGCTTAGAGATTAGCAAAATAAGACATAAACCGATTATAAAATATGTTACAAAAGGATTGCAAATTTGAAATAATATGTTTAATATTTTAAAGATATATTTTAAAAAAAAGACTTAAAATGTACATTTACTGTTAAGCTTGGTAAAGTGACCTTAATGATCTAATTCACCCCCGAGAACTTTACCCCGATTATAAGAGTAAAATACCGACTTAGTGTACTTGATCAGCACATCAAAGTTAAGTGCAAAAACACCTACTTATTACGACACATTGTACAAAGGACTATTTAGCGTATTCAATCGCTATTAGAGATAAACGACATCAACGAAAGCAGCAGCTGTGACGACAGCATATGAAAATGAAAATATCGGCATGAAAAAAAAATAACTCACTCTAAAAAAATCTAGGATCGGCATAAAAAGTAATGGGTCGGTCGGATTAACGGAAACCAAGATCTTTTTACTCCCAAGCCCTGTAGCACTGTATGATTCTTAATGAGTTTTCATCGTCCGACATTGCTTGCCTAAACAGAGCCCTATAACTTTAACCTGTCCTAAATGAACGAGGCATTGAAAAGGAATCTAGAAATGTGTACTTCAAGGCTGTTAGACAAGAAAATTGCTGAAAATAAGCTGGTCAGTTCGCTTTGTGTACATTGTGCTTTCATAATAATGATTATAATAAGGCATGATATATAATACAAGATTATCCCTCTAAATTTGAAAATAGTTTGTCAAATTCTGCTCTACATCTTGTTAAGGTCAACGAATTGAAATATACAGTGCAAAATACTTAGCCCAGGCAATTACTGGTCAGTCGTTCAAGGTCAAGCAACTAGCAATAAACCAAATAATACCTAATAATCTTTAACAAATGTAAAAGGTTTCGTGGGGAACAGCAAGTGTAAAATTTTCTTTGGGGTTTATCTTTGCACCTACAGTCAGGGTTATTTGGCGACTTGCCAGCTTAGAAGATGGAGGAATTCCCGGCGTACACCTATGTACAACCACCGACCTTCCGTAAGTTAGATTAATAGCTTTCTTGCTAGAGTTCTTTGATGGGATTCGAACTCAAAGCGGTAAGGGGCTAGTGATTACTAGTGAGATATCATAACTTCAGACCAAAGAATGCCCTATATAAAGTAAGGTCATCCCTAGATGTTCACATACATATTTGATTACTTATCAATATCAAATGATAGCACATATAAACTCAGCTAAGTGACACGTGTATACCGCATGAATAATTTCAGATATTTTCTGCGTACATATAAACCTATATGACCCCCTTTGACCATGTTTTGTAAGGAGAACTGTACCAAGTGTTTAAATTAGGTGTGGGTCATTGAATGTCCAAAAGTCAAAATATATGCTTACATAATTGCGTTAAAACTATACATGTGAGTACCGAAAACTACCTGTTTGGATTATATTGTAAGTCGTTTTTAGATATGATTAATTCTAATACACGCGTGATTTAAATAAGATTATACATATATTTGACAAGCATCCAAATAGCTTTGATCAGGACTGCACTGTCTAATGTTCATGTATAATATGTATATACTTTGGCATTTCCCAACTTTAAAAAAATGCTGGTATAAATTGCGTGTCGCAAAAAAGAGGAACGTAGACTATCTTGGGAAATGTGCTAAAGATAATAAAAGTAATGAATTTACATAGGAAAGATCATCGTTTGATAATCATTCACTGATTACACTACTGTCGTCAAATGACAAAAAAAAGAACTTGGAAATTTTGGTTATGTTTCTGGACTTTTATCACATACTGAAGGGATTATGACTACCTTATTATTTCTGTTGAAAGGGTTTTGACCACTGTGTCATTTTGAACTAAGGGTGTTTTGACCATTCATTCTTGCCAATTATAAGTCCTAAATTCAAATTGATTGGTTTATTTCATTTTACTGTTGGCTGACATTAAAAGAGCCAGGCTACAAAGAAGATAGTAGCCCCCTTTAATGTTTAAGATCCAGTTCCATTTCAAATTTACTATTTTTAAAATCATGCATATCACTAACTACTGGTACAGCTGAGGGCAAAACATTCACTGATAAGCACACCATCTCCACATAAACAGTGCCCATTAATTACTCATAAATGGTATATGAAGGAATTTGAGTTGCTCAAATTTGTGGTTTTAATATTGTGTTGAAGCATAGAAAAAATATCAAATACTGATCAGAAAACTAATAAAATTACTACAGTGATGGTGACGTCATTCGCTTGTACTGCCAGTACTGTATTTTTAATACGGTACAAATTGTACCGATAGTCATGCAATATTAATGCGTTAATCCAATATTAGGCTTAAATAATTTACAAAGGCCATACTACTTTTGTTTTGCTATACATAGCATAGACTGTCCTGGACAACATTTCATTAAAGCGGCTTCACTTAAGAGTTGTGCAGAAAGTTATATTGATATCACATTTTAATTTAATATTTTCTATTACCAATTTTATTATTTTTCATACACTTGAAGAGTCAATGTAAATTTTAAAAACAGAAGTAGCAACTTAAATAAAATATAAGCTTCAAACTGTCCAATATTTAAAATACTCAATTCCCTTTGGCGCTATGTGCCTCAAGCAATCCAATATTTTTTGGCTTGTATTATGTACAAATTTCCATCAATGTTTAAGCACATATTACAAAACTATATACACAAAATGATACAACAATCACTGGATAGTTTCAACAACTTTTCAGATCGATGCAGCGACCAGTCACTTAACTAGTTTTCTTGGATTGTATTCTAACCAGTACTAACTTATCCTTCCACAAGGACCCAGCAACTTTTCCATATATGTAAAATCAACATTTTTGTTAAGAATTTTCATAGAAGGGTATGACCTGCTGTAACCTGGATTTGAACCTGGATCACTGGGTTAATAGTCTAGTGCACTCACCACTGGACCAAGGTCACAGCCCCACTGAATAATGAATCAATTATATCTTAATATATAAAGCAATTATTGTACTACAATATGGATAGCTTGTAATGCTTCATCCCTAATTACAAACAATATTCTTCATTCATTTGGGAAGAAGAACTACTTATGAAACAAGTAACATTACACTTGAGACTCAAAAGAGTAAAAATCAAGTAGATATTTGAGCGCTGAGATTTAAGTAATGCATTTAAAACAAAGTACGTGCTTATAACGTCATTCAATTATCACGATCAACAGAATTGCGCCATGGGATCTTCGTCCCGCCGTCGTTTCATTCGCCACGCCTCCATTTCCTCTTCTGTAGGAGCTTTAGCATCGTACATACTATTAAACTTTCTCTTTCTTTCATCTAGTGCAAGCATCTCATCAGCCTTACGCTGGTGTTCCATTTCTTTTTTCAGAGCCTGACATTAAAAATTCAAATACATGTATATACAAAAATATATAATTACCATAACATCTGAAACAAGAAAGGTTTTAAATCGATCATTTTAGACAAAAACATACTTTTTACATACTCTTGTTATATAAATATTTGTAAGATAATCTTTAAATCGGAAAAATAAGAAAAATCCACTCGGATGTCGCTAGGAAGATTCACAATGCCAAAAATGAATTTAAACATAATTATAGACAGCTAAATTCAGGTTGATTGTCAAATACCTTTTTCAACTTTTTCCTTTTTCTTTCTTCCTCATCAGAATCAGAGACATCACTGTCATCACTGGAACTGCTGCTGCTGTGTCTACGCTTCTTCTTTTTCTTTCCTTTGTTCTTTTTATTTTTCTTTTTTTTCTTCTTTCCTTCTTTCATTTTTTCCTGATGAAGCTGAAAATTATCGGCTAAATTATCACACAAGTAAAAGTTACAACAATGAAGTTAAAAAAAAGTAAAATTACAAAAGCTGCAGCAGCCATATAAATGATATATCAAGTTCTGAGTCTTTTTTCCATTTGAACAACACAAAAGTCATGACCACAGGTCCACATATAAAATAATATGTAAATTGTAAAAATATGAATCATTTCATAAATTTTAAACAAGGACATTATCACTAGATGCTAGTTAGCAACATGTCAATTCGTGAATGTTAACTTATTAAAAGCCATCATATATCTGAGACCTTTTATGTAAGGGTTGGGATTTCATTTAAACACTTTAAAGACTAACCCAATCGGAGTAACAAGTTACACTAAGTACAAAACTGTTACTCAATACATAGTAACAGCCCTAACTTGACCAATACACAGTAACAGCCCTAACACGACCAATACACAGTAACAGCCCTAACACGACCAATACACAGTAACAGCCCTAACACGACCAATACACAGTAACAGCCCTAACACGACCAATATGGACATCAAATTTTGTTATCCCAATGTAACTTTGACATTTGAGCTAAGGACATGAGTCCTGTGTGTGAAACACCATTACATAGTGAGAAACATTGTGGTAAAGTTATTCTGAAATCACCAAAGGGAGGCATTATCACAAACATACATAAAACACTCATTGTGGCAACTCAGTCAAGCTCACCACTGGGACTCTACAAAAATGAACCAATCTTTTTCATGTGACTCAAACAAATTTTATATGAGCAGGATATACAATGTAAAAACATATCTAATTAACATGATCCTAACAGGGGTAAATAAAAAGTGAAAATATATATTTTTCACCTACCTCCACTAAAGACTTTGGTGGTTCTTCCTCCTCTTCATCAATCTGTGATATCAAACTTCTCTGTAAAAGTAAATGATATATACAATATAATACAACACAAACAAATAACAACAATATTTACTATTACATTTAGAAACTTTGCAAAATATTTTAAGTACAAATGTAATTAACAACAATAAAAACTTTACAACAATTATGATTACTTTCAGGGAACTAAGGGTTTTGATTGAAGCTAACTGTTTTACAATATTCACAGCGAACAGTCCTATAAACACATCTTTGAAAGTTTTAGTAACAACAGTTCTGAACCAAATTCTCAAATAATGCAAGAATATAAGAGATTCGTCTATACAGAGATACAGCTAAACAGTTATAAGCCAGCTTTGTATAAAGGTCACTGTGTGATCACATACG
Source organism: Lutraria rhynchaena (assembly GCA_008271625.1). Classification (NCBI taxonomy): domain Eukaryota; kingdom Metazoa; phylum Mollusca; class Bivalvia; order Venerida; family Mactridae; genus Lutraria; species Lutraria rhynchaena. The sequence continues at coordinate 391,625 of VIBL01000127.1, forward strand.
ATGCTAACTCTTAAGCAAACATTTGACAATACAATAGAATTCTATAAAAGCCAACTGAGTTTATACAGTGATTTTTTCTTTAATTTTCAAAGCTACCTGCACCTCACTAAAAGGGGGAAATATAGCTTGATAAATCATGAAAAAGGGGAAAAATTTAGAGAAAAAAGTAGCAACTTTTTTTGGCTTGGGGAAAGTGCCTGAGAATATTCTCCAAAAAATGCACAACAAAGTCATATTTGTTTCTACCCTTAGGTGACATTTGTTCTCAAATTTTACAATGTTTTATACCAAAATTTGAATATTAAGAGCATATGAACAGATAATCTTTACCTCCTGTGCTGCATCAATACCAGCTTGTCCAGTACAGTAAGATCCTTTAATTAATGAACAACAACATTTATAGCCCCATTTTCCTGCATTCCAGTATGATCCCCACACACTCTGTAGAGTAAAAAATGAAATAAAAATTAATATTTCAAGAAACACCAGTCAATGAGATTACCTGTAATCTTGTAATATGTAACAGAAAGTGTTATCTATTCAGTAGCGAAAATTCTTTCTACACAATTTATTTTATTCTTGCATAAAAATGATTTATCAAAACTCTTCAAAGAGATCATTCCTTCTTACAATACAAAGTTAGCCAAAAAGTCTATGAATTTTTTTTTATTTTATGCTCTACAGTCAAACCTGTGCTTATACTGACCATCTGCGAATAAAGATGAACATTTACCTATCTTTAAGACACAGGTGTTGACAACAAACTATACAATTCTCTAATTAAACTGTGCAGAAAGGCTATATATCTTTACTGGTCATTGTTCACAGGTTGACTGTATCATAATAATTCCATACCGAATAAATGTGACAATTACCATGTGGTTATTTGTATATACATCTTCTTCATATTTGGATCGTACAACTGGTTTCTCTGCACCTTTCAATACCTTACCGTGTCTTGAATATTCAACATAATCTTCCTGAAATACACATAAGTCCAGAAATAGTATTTAATATTAATTCGTATTTAAATGGTTTAATATTTCATATATCATCATACAACAAACCTATATCTACTAAGTCGTTTATAAAGCTGCATAATTTATAATCAAAAGAAGTCCTACAGTTCTTAAGATATGTATTTAATGATTAAGATACAGTCACAATTTATAACAATTAATCTTAATTACTGCTTCCATAAATGTTCATTAGCACTTGAGCAGGAAATGTAAAGGTAAAAACTGAATATATTCATGCTTATCTCAATACCTGTAGTATAATTACTAATAATAGTAAGAACGTTGTAATATACTCACTATGTTAGAGTAGTAATGGTCTCTCACTGAGAGTCATTAACACCTCACTGCTTTGAGTTCGAATCCCACCACATATCAGACAAATTTAACATGGGAGAAAGTTGTCCAGCCAGCTTACAGAAGGTTCGTAGCTCTACCCAGGTGTACACATAAGGTCCTACACTGTTAAAGCTGGAAGTCCCCAAATGACCCTGGTTGTTGAAGAGTTACTAAACACCAAAAAAATTTAAAAAATGTAAAAATCTTGAGTTATATTTAGACACCCATAACAGACACTTACTGTTTGTGCAAGAAGTAATTGCCGGGGAACAGCTTCAAGATACTCCTCTCCTCCATACTTTGCGAGAATGCTATTTTTAGCCTGAACTTTTGTGTCTTCTTTTCTCTGTTTTACTTCTCGTGACAACAATTCAAGTTTTGTGGGATCAGCCTGGATGTGAACATCAGTTCCATGCTCATAAGCATCCCAAGCAAACACTACAAGAACACAGAAAAATTTAGAAAAATAAAATCAAATAATTTTTTCTGGTTTTATGCCCGTTTTGAAGAAAAGTTTGGATAGATTGAGATAAATATATGCTGGCTTTGTAACCACCTCAATATCAAGACCTGGTTACTACCTCATTATAACAAGCACTTGTTATGAAACCAGTTTTCATTATTTTCTCTTTGATTCAACATGATGATCAGATCATCTATCATCATGGATAATTTCCTTGGTCCCAAAAGTGGCCTTAATACTGAAGTTTTACTGTACATTCCATTGATAATCATTCAGAGAGGGTGAATATACATAAAAGATAACAGGCCTGCAACAACATAACACCACTGCATTGACACATGACATGAAACTATTTAAAGACCAATGTCTTTCTAAGAAAAGCATAATACACATACCTTGTTTCTTAGCAAAGTTTTGTGCATCACCTGAGTACCTCACAAAATTATCACCAAGAAATTGTGCTCTGTAAATTAAATTGAAACCAATTTAAATACTCTATCTTAAGGCTGAGTAAAAATAACATACACAAAAATACCAGCACATTCATTTACTGACGTTATAAATTCTAACAACTGCCATTTTTTAAAAGCAAAATATTTTACAAATATGAATGAACATTAAAATACAGAAATAATGTACAATGAATAATCTCAAAGTGAGTATTTATCACATTTTGTTAAATAAATATTAAAAATATAAGTTAAAAAGTCATCAACAGCTATAGATTTATTTGGTGGAACAAAATAAAGGGAGGTTGATCTTCAATAAAAAATATCTCACTCATGTTCTTTTCCTGTGTTTTTGAAGGGGTTTTCCCTCATTGACCTTGTTTTAGGGTCATAGTAAGCAGAGTTCACATCCAAATTGTGTAGATACTGAAATTAAAGAGTAAAAAATATCAAATAAAAAAATGAAAACTTACAGCCATTGTGAAAAAGTATCACTCGACTAATCAATAGTTTCTACTAAAATGTACAGACTTTCTCTAAACAGTGCTGACTTATTTAATTTAAATTAGGTCTAAAAAAGGTTTGTTTCCGGCTACCCCAACCCATCTTTTACCTGCCAACTCCTAAGTTTTACGGCATCCTAATCTTAGTACTATATTGCAATTTTTACAACAGTGTTGCTGATATACATAAAAAAACATACAAGAAAAAATCCCTACCTACCTACCTACATGTTTTGGGGCATGTAACCATAAACAAACCTTTTTTTGTTTAGGCCTTAATTAAATAAAACAATAATAAAGTACTTATGGATTGCAATCATGCAACAGATACATAATGCAAAAGGTTGTTATGAGTACTAAATAAATGCAATAATTTGGCCAGAATTACATGAGCCACAACAAACAAAATATTGAACCTTTACACCGCACAATGATATCAATCATCACTAATATGAATGGATAGTTAAATAATCAAAATGACATTGAAATGTAAGCCACAGAAGGTTACCTTGGCTTTGTCCTCTCTGATACGAAGATTTCTAACCGTGATACGCTGTTTAGTCTCAAACTTCTGACCAGGCATAGACACATCATCAGCATATTTATCCTCATCATCAGAATCATCTTTTTCCTGTAATTTATAAAAGACAAGCCATAAATAAACACATAACACCATCTATAATACAGACACCTATACACAAGGCTCGACAAATCCACTTGTCCGCTCATAATTACAAGTAGAAATTGACTCAGGATGAGTTGAAATTGCTGTAGATCTAGTTAAAATTCTAAGCTGGTAAACCTGCTGGATGAGAACCCTGAAAAAGATTTGTCAACCCCCAATACATTCTCTACTAAATTTATAACTTAGTTTATATCATGGGTCATGACCGTGGTCCAGTGGTTAGTGTGCTAAACTTGTAACACGGAGATCCTGGTTCGAATCCTAGTCATGGCTGGTCATACCCTTCTATGAAAATTTGACAAAAATGTTGATTTTCCTCCATATGTGGAGAAGTGGCTGGCTCCTTGTGGAAGGGTAAGTTAGTACTGGTTAGTATACAGTCCAGGAAAACTGGTAAGGTGAACCGGTCACCATATATTACTGAAAAATAGTATTAAACCCCAGTGACAATTAGTCTCATAAAAACAAACAAACAGTTTATATCAAAGTCTCATATATGTGTACCTTTGTCTCAGTTTGTTCTGAATTATCTTCTTTACCATCCAACAATTCTTTCTCAATGTTTTGTTCTTTTAACATTCTCTTAGCCTGAAAATAATACAATTATTTATACTCAGATCCGACTAAATGAAGAATAAGTTTTGTTGCTAAGAATATTTACGGTACACCACAGAGATAGGAAATAAATGCTTCATGCATGAAAGTTATGAAACACAGCAAATCTCATATAGCAACTGCCTTAATATTGAGAGGTTCTTTTTTATCACGAAAATGGTTTTAATATCATGGTTTTATTTTAGTAAGAAAAAAGATTCCTCCCTCCTAGCAAGTCTAGAGTTACAAAGCAAGCCCATTGCTACAATTACCTGTTCAACTTTTTCAAACCGTTCATAAATTCTTTGATGTTCATCAGGATTGTAGCCATTCCATCTATCTCGTTTTCCTTCATAGTCAAATGATAATTCAGGTTGTATATGTTCATCAGGGGCAAAGTTATCACCAGAAAACCTGGCACCAATTTTTCTTGGTCTCTGTAAAAGGTGCGATCATGATTAATTAACACACAAGAATTTCCTATATTTTTATACTATATTTTTAAATCTCAACAATAAGTAACAGTATGCCATTTTTCATATTTTCAGTAAATCTTATACACAGAGCACAATTTAAGTTCTGGAAACTGGTTGTCTAAAGTTGAAAATATCTCATTTTAACATACACCTAATGTGGTCAAATTCAAACTGAATGAGGTGATTTTTTCTTGCTTTTCTTTGATTTCAAACAAAGGTGTCTTAAGTTGCAGGCTGCATAAGAATAACAAAAAGGCATAGTAAAATTCTGCAAAGATATTGTAGCCTTATATACTGATTCAATTCAGTAAAGTTTTAATCAATTTTGAAACATACAATTTCGGTTCATGTATTTTTGTCAGTCTTAACACTATTAATCAATCAAATTCAGTTATTTAAGAGGGCATAAACCTAACAAGAGCCTCTAGATTACCTCCCTTTTCTCACATTCTGTAATTACTTACTATCAAACATGATGGAATACTTACCTCAAGACAATCTTTCTTCTTATGAGTCAATGCTCCACAATTTTCACATGCTCCTTTTCTGAATTTAGTGGCTACAGGTCCCTGTGAACAGTAAAATACAAAATGACATCAATATACCAACAAAATTCTAAGTTAAAGTGTAAAATTCCTCCTGTGCACTGACAAAATTCAAAGCTTTATGTCTTCGTGAACAATGAAGTAAAAATCCCCCTATACATTAATTAAATTCTTCAATAATCAGGAGATGACCTATATAAACCTCAAGCCTCCAATCTAATCCTGAAATATTGTAAATCATTTTGTTCAACAACTTATTCGAAAAATAAATATATTTACACCTTTTTCTTAAAAATTGTTTCAATAACATACAAATGTTTCAAATAAAATATAACATACATCTTTGACGCCCTTGTTGAACCATTGTGACGGCTTTGAGAATTCATGTTGTTTTTCTGGTTGAGGTCGTTGATGTTTCAATGTTGGGCGATTTTCCCCATAGTACCAGGGAACTTGCATAATATACTGTGGAATATGAGGGTTGATATCCCTGAAAGAAGCAGGAAGAAATATTCAAAATGATGGGCAAGATTCATGCATATCTGGGGCTTGCCAAAGATTTTTGGGAAATGGGGCCATGGCCAACAGATTTGAGAATTTTAGCAGCATTTTGAAGAATTTGTGTGTTGTTATGTCACAGAAAATCAACTGATTTAGACTTGTGCAACACGTTTATTTCCTCTATTGGAATCAAAGTAACTTGTCATTTTTTTCATTTATGCTCATTCTTATCCATCAGAGGCTAGATTATGATATATAGCTGTGACTATACGTACGTGTGACAACTGAATTAAACAATAACAATCTAAATGAAATATTACAACTAACTTAACCCCAAAACAACTAGATAAGAAAATAATGTACATTATAAATGGAAATTTTTACAGGTGAAAAATTCTACATGAACTTGGTATAAATTATGTTCCCAAAACAAACTTATTAAAATTCTAAAATTGTCTTACTTTCCCTCTTCATCTTGCATGGCAGGAACAGTTCCAGCCTTACGTGCTTCTTCCAACTCCTTCATTTTCTTGTAGTCCTCTCTGGACTTCTTTTGTGGCTCTTCTGATTCATCGCTAGCAGTCTTAGCTTGCTTGGCCACCACCGATGGCGGCAAGCTTGTTGAAAAGGACATTTTTTTCTAACCTGTCTATTTTCTGTATACTGAAATAAGAATTTGTAATCATAGCATGAAAAAATTATTCACATACTGATAACAATAATTCCAAATAATATTCTCACAGGAACATGTGGACATTTTCAAATATCTCATGATACAATGCTGAAATTTCCTCGTTTTCAACTAGAATATTCACAAACAGAACTATCCGACAACTAGTCAAGTCCACAAATTGAATAAAACAAGAATATTCTAACTAACCAACATTCAGTCACCAAAATCTTAATAAATATCAGTTAAGTTGTTAACAAATATTTATAGTTTACCAATTAAAAAAATAATGCATACCAAAATATTAATTATTTTATTTTATTACTCCGTAAAACGTTTGAAAGTATAAATTCCGTACCACACGTTCAATCGTACCGTAATCAAAATAGAAATGTGTATTCCCCGGCCACTGTGCGGGGAAATAAGAAAAGTAATTCATGTTACGGGGCTTGTTGTTTCTTTTTTATTTCACAAGCGATTTTTATAAATCATATATTAAATAAATAATGAAGTTCTGAGCTTTCTGTACATATAAAACTGTTAAATGCATCTTGTCAACAAATGCGATTTTGAACGATGTGAACTTAGTCAAGATTTCGATAAAATAGTCGCTTATTTTCACGTCCAAAATCAACGGCACAGGGGTTACTTTTTATTTTTCATTTTGCCATATTCTTAGTATCTTTGTATCATATCAATGTTAAAGCGGTTAGCTTTCAGAAAAGTGGTTCAATACAGATATGTTTTTGAGCAGCTCAAACTGATACACAGCATATTTTTGTGTACGTTTATCCACATTCATAATTCATTTTGGCCAGACCATATTATTATCTATAAACAATAAAATATCACAGTAATAAATCCTAGATTTGTAGAATTCGAACCCAAAGGTTAGTAAGCAACTATTTTTGTCGAAATTTTGACTAAGCTCATGTATGGAAAACATATTTTTTTATAAGAATCTGTATCAAATATGTTTGTATACTTAGTATGCAAGAAAAAAAACTAAGAACTTAATTCATCTTTAATTCGATATATGATTTATAAAACTTGATTGAGAAATATTGAAAAAAAAACACCTTGGGTCCTGAAATCAATTTCTTTTCCTCATTTGCAGTGCAGAGACCCGGGGATTACACTACCATCTACCGTCAAGGTTCGCTGAACGCTTAAAATGCATGGACTAAATACCTATATAGATCTGTACCATGCAATTGATTGGAATGAAGATATGTTTTATGAATACATAGTATATATAAATTCTATAAATAACGTTATAATTGTGTTATGCTGTGCAAGTTAATGCTAGCAAACACTTATACGAAAGTCAAGATGTAAGGATGCATTTAAATAAACAATTGTATTTAACTTCCTGTAATAAATTTCCGCCATAATTATACTGTAAGAGAGGACGGTTTTAAATCGGTCCCTACGAAATTGAGTGATACAAGTGTGTTGAGGAAACGGATACTAAATGCCGTTCGGTAAAATCTGGGTATTACCCTAAACTTTAAAACATTCTACGCAGTGTAGAGGACCACTGTGAAGGAGTTAATGTACGTATAAGTTCCTTGCTATTAATCAAAATACTTAAGGAAATCGGTGCAAGCAAGTTGTCAGGAGCCATCATGAGAATGTCCGCGTCCATGGTGATTCTTTACTTTTTTCTGTACTCTGTGACAGCACGAAAATATGTTTCGGAATACACGGTTGGGGACGCTAGTCTAAAGGAGGACACTGCCAAAACTATCCTTGATGGTGAAGCAGAGAATATGCGTAAGTAATTTTATTTTTGGAAATACTTGATTGCTTAAATCGTACTTTTAATAAGAGATCGAAACTATACGGTACTAGTGGGTCATGTTGCATTATGGCCAGTCTATTCCTGTGTCCAGTATAATAGGACAAGCACTGATAAGCCCAGCGCTTTTTACTACCAGCTTCCATAAGGTTAACATCTCATCAATGTTCAGTTAATATAGTTAAAATAATAAAAGTTAGAACACATTACAGTAGTTCTTATTTGTTATAAAAAAACTATATAACAAAACAGGTCATACTAAACAAAAACGGTCTTTTTATATCTTTGTCGTATTTTGTTCGTATATAGCTCTTCACGATTCCAGTAATATGACAGTTTAAGATATAAGTACATTATAAGTTACATATTTAAATATCATATGTGCTAAACTTTTACAAAATAAGTAGTCTTTGTAGTCTGGTGTCTGTATTAAAAGAAAAAATGTCTTCGCTGGTCTGTGTCATAGTTTCCTCTGACTTGCAAATTGTCTGTGTCCGTACATCACGATTCTGGTAATAAAACTAAAAGGTCAATTTATGACTTAAATACTTGTACATCAGAAAATGCATTTTTTTATTATTAAATGCATTAAAATATTACAAAATGAATTTCTTTGTATGTTTTTGTTGTGAGAAAAACTGTCTCTGCATGTCTTTTGCAGTCAACGGTTCAGTAGGACCGTCTCTTCTATATCGGCGGATGGTCAGTAAAAAAACTCACTGAGAGACTCCAGATTAAGGAAATTATGTGTCGGGGGGGGACAAACCCGAGCGCCTGTCAGAAATTTAATATGAAAAAATCTCATTTCAAAACGCGGTACCCGTGAACACCCTAACAAGTTAGAGTTTCCTGTTGATTCTTAATAAGTTCATCGCGGAGGAAAGTTTAACATTTACAAGATGACATGAAGTAAAATACGGTAAAATACTGAACACTAGACATTCTAAAAAATATTAATTAGATGACAGTACTAGAATTTATGAATATCTTCATTTTATCTCAAATCATTGCATACTATTATGCATTTTGGATGAGTGAATAAAACTGAGAACCATAATATCAACGCGAAGGTGTCATGCATTTGTAAGTTGGCTCCAATTAACCAGCCCATGACGATAAGTAACTGTATAACATACAACGTTCACATGACAAGAGAAAACATAAGAACATAAATTTACAATGAAGGAGAGTAATTAAAGGCGATTTCTGAATATGAGAAGTTTTATTTTATCCTGCACGCTTTGTGTTAAATTAGCATGGAAACTTCCTTTTACAATACAAGTACAGTCGAACCTGTGTTTACGCCACCCCCTGAATAAAGACCGCCCTGTGAATAAAGACCATTCTTTGAAAGCACATTACTGATTATCTAGAATAAATCTACCTCCAAATAAAGGCTACCTGTCGATAAAGGCCACGTTTGTCTTTCCCAAGGGTGGTCTTTGTTCACAGGTTTGAATGTACTTTATTCAGTGGTGTCTTAAGTAGGATGATATGAACATCATCATAAATACACCACTGTGTGTGATCACGTGATTCATCATATGCAAACAATATTGAAACGTTAATTTCCGTTTAATCATGATAACAAATTAGTCTTGATAAACAACCTCTTGAAGATGAGGAGTGATCAAAATGTGTTTCTTTGTGATTATTGTCCGTCTGTCCGGTGTAAGGTTAAATTCAGATCCATGGGACACCTCTGAATATAATGTATGTATAACGGAAAATGCTTCATAACAGTGATCATGTAACCATGTGTACATTTTCATAAGTTGCCATTTATGAGTCTCTTTTAGCCTGTACATATAACATCTGTATTCTACTTATGTAACATCTTTATTCGAGGAAAATAATTTGTATGTGCGAATATCACGTGTCATTGTACGACCAACCTCGTCAATACATTCCAAAAACATGTTGGCTTTCTTCAAAACATATCGTCAGTAGTGTGAGTGAGGGGAAAAATCATTATACAGGTTTGTTTATAATGACATATTTACAAACTTTCTTCTTTGTTTTTGACATGCATACTTATAATTTTTGTAGTGTCAAGTGATACAGGTGCGGAGCACTACCCATTCGTCACTGGACTGGTTTCCTATAAATGCCTAGAATGCATCTGCAAAGTAAGTTCGACCTATTAAGAGTTGTTTCTGTTTATTTGGGGTTAACGTCGCACCAACAGCCAGGGTCATTTTAGCAACATTTTCAGCTTTAAACATAGAGGAATACCCTCAGTGTACATCTTGATAGATCCACCGATATTACGTAAGTTAGCCGGGCAACTTCCACAAATGTTTGTCTGGTCTCGGGTGGATTTGAACTCATTGTGGTTAGGGGCTTATGGTTACTAGTCAGGGACTGTAATCACTCGACCACGCCGGAAGCCCCCCCCCCCCACTAAAAATAGTTTCTCAAAGATTCGCACATGACACGACGTAAGCTTTGCTTTGTATTTTGCGCCTAAGACAGGCACGTACGCAGCTAAGTTCACATTGTCTTTTTTAAATGATAATAATACTATATGTGATGTAAATTATATAGGAATGGTGAAATGGCTTTAATAAGAAATTAAAGTGAATCAAAATCTTGACTGAGATAGGGTTAAACTAGCTATTTTCTGAAAGCAACATATTCTTGAATCCACTTCAGTTTAGCCTGGGTAAGCGCCTGCAAGATGGTTATAGGATTTAGAGTCCAGAGTATAATTTAAATTGCTACAATTTCATTCTGACTATCAAAAACTATAAATAAAGTATATGAGGAATTTAAATCCAGTGTTTATTTACTACAACACCTGGTTAAGTTTTCAAATATGTATAGAAAAATGTGTTAAGTTTTTACACGCAGCAGAAATACGCACGCACATATACATATATACCATTATGCCTGAATTTATTTGTTCTATATCATCATTATACAAAATCGAGAAAATTAGAATTTTATGAGTGGATCTTCTCTTCAGTGAGGTATGAATTTCCAATATCATCCCGGCATATACAATGCTTATGTGTATTTTCAGTTGGAATCCAAGTGCCAACCGTTGGGATGTAGAAAAGATGTTGGTACCTTGTCTTGCGGGTACTTTCAAATAAAAAAACCGTACTGGACTGATTGCGGGAAACCAGGTGGAGGTAGATACATTTTACTATGAAGTATTCATCCGTAAACACACTCATCATTCATTTGCTCCGTTCACACAATTCATGAATGATTTAAAGACAGATATGAGTACCATATTAAAGAGAAAATTGTGGGTATAGATTTGGTGTTCAATGTTTTCATTTAACACACTTGTATGTTGTTTTGTACTGATGACTCTAACCACGTCCACCAGAAGAATATTAATTTCCCTTTCTGATAGATTTATCGTTATCCAAAACCGCAGCAAACCACAAAATCATATCACAAAATAACATCCAGTATACAGTAAAACCTCACATGGAAACCACTTCTAAATTAAGACCGATTATTTATAACGACCATCTATTACCGGACCGGCTTTCAATGCGTTCTCTTTACTAGTATTTTAACTTAATAAGGAAGCCACATCAATAATGTTAATAAGGCTTGTTTTTTTTTTGAAAGCTGAGATGGTCTTACTATCGAGGTTTTTTTCTGTAGGAGGATGAACAACGCTTTGAATAATAATTGTTTCGTCGGAAATACCTTTTTCTGAAGAATTGTGGGAACTCAGTTTTACGATTTTTTAGCTAAAAATCGAAATTTCTGAAAAAGTGGACCCTACATCAGGTTATTTCTACAAACTAGTATGTCATTTTTCCCATTTTGAGAAAATCGCATTTGAAGTCTTGAACTGCAATAACTTTAAGCGAGTTACGCGTTTGCGAGTTACGCGTTTGTAGAATTGGGATTGCATAGGATAGATCTACAAGCAGGTAAGTATGATCATTGTAAAGAGCTCATAGAGACGAAAAAAAATTATACCAAAATCTCAGTATTGCCCAAAAAATGAGTTACGAGGTTGTATAAATAAGCTGATGCCCAGTACGACTAGATAGATTTAAAGAGTCGAAGATGCAAGGTCTGTTAAAGACAGAAGTTTGGTATTTATCCACACTAACATCTTTATTCGGACGTCCTTTCTGGTCTGTTGCATCATTACAAGCGTGCAGTTGTCCACCTGGCGGCCGTTAAAATAGAAGTGGTGATAATTCATGTTGGACTGAATTTCCTTTAGTTACAAAGACATTTAAACTTTTCTATTTTTGTTATAGATTTGGAGACTTGCGGAAAAAACGCAACGTGTTCATCAGGGTGTGTTCAGAAATACATGGCGAGGTATGCCGGAGGGACTGGATGCCCCAAAACTTGTGAGACCTATGCAAGAGAGCATAACGGGGGTCCACAAGGGTGTAAACATTCAAACACCCTTAAATACTGGGAAAAACTTAAGGAAATACCTGGATGCGAAAATATGGACGTTTGAATACTCACTTGATTTTGATTCGTTAATTAGCATTCTCTTTTTCAAAATTCTACTTTTCTATCAACATATATTGATACACAGTATATCATTATTTTAATTTAACAGAAGTAGATATTCACTAGAAACTAGCTTTCCTAAAATACCACCATGCTCGTATTGCCATTGGCGGCAAAGTTGTGATGTTCAGCAAAATACAGAATATGTTCTCTTCATCCAACTTTGTATTCAGCTGCAGGATTATTTACAGTCTCAATCACTACTGTACATCGTGTAAATGAATTAAGTATCAAAATAGAACAACTACCCTGGAAAACAGTTTGAAGAACATCTTGCATACTTCTTATAACACTTTTACTCTGTTTTGTATAATTGCTAATATCATGCTTTACAAATAAAACAAGTTACGATATGTTATAATTGTCACTTGATGGATACATGAACTATTGATGTTCTATACCTGTCTTGGCGAAATAAACAGTGAAACTAACTGTTTGTAATTAGTTCTACTGTTACGTCGTGCAGGCAAATAATAATTAAATATTTTATAAACACAATATGTGTTCTATTACTGCGGGTTATATGATGGTACAAACTTTTGCACTTGTTCTTATTATCGTCGCTTATTGAAGCATTTTCAATGTTTTTTCAGGGACCGCTTCCATCTATTTTTCTATAGATACAGAAAACGAATCTGATCACCAGCCTTTACCGTGTCTGAACACACCATATTCCCTCTCACAAAAAACATAACACCTTATTCTAAATTAACATGACAAAATGTTGACTATATGCATATGATTAGGAAAAGTCGAAGATCCACAAAATACGAAATTACACTGGGTTTTACCATCGCATTTTCCATTTTGTGCAATTATACTTAGGACCGACTGCATTTTTGACCATCTGCCTTTTTGAAATAATAGACAAAACGCTACAGTCCACACAGAACACCTTACACTGCTGTCTCATTAACGAGATAAAAGATGAATATAGCCACACATGTAAATAAGACAGCTGTTTGTTTGTTACACATCTGATGACATACTGATAGTTCACGATTTGAAAAAAGTAAAGAAATCTTGAAGAATAAAATCGTACCTTTAGAATAATACACGCAGGCTGTCACAAATTGTTTAGCAATTTGAATGATATTCACGTGCCAATACATGGCAGAAATTGAATGGAAAATCAGATACATGTATATGTAAATATGCGAATAGATCAATAATTCTTTATAGTTTAAACGATATAATATTGATATATTAATATATAACATGTGTGTTTCTTTTTATAAAAACAGGACATCATAGTTTAGTACTACTTTCACGTTAATTTCTTTTTAAATGTCCGGATAAATAATCAGAATCCATTAGATCAAACTACTACTAGCATCAATTGAAAATCTATTACTAATTTATAAATAAATATTTTTATAAATTAAATATATTTGTTGATAATTTGAATAGAGAAATTTTTCGTGATTTCTGCTTTGCGAAAATGAATAAGTACGTGGCTCAAACACGTTGAAAATTGTTATGGACGAACGACAACTCTAATTGTAAACACATTGATATATGGAGGATTCACCTCCCTTGACAAAAAATAAATTAATTTCGTGATTATGGTGTTAAACTAAATGTTCCGCGAAGTATGTGTTTATGACTATTTGCTAAATGTTGTTTAACTCGAAAAGTAAATAAGCACCGTGATATGAATAGGTTAAACCTCTGTGTCAGAGGTCGCGTGTTCGATACCAACCACCGTAAACCTAGTCGATGAGGGACTATTATTAATGCACAAGGGCTGACACACTGTTTTAATATCAGTTTTCAAAACAACGAATTTAAAATTCACATTAAATCATTCAAAGGAATGAGCCCTGACCCTAGAAATATTTTTTCGAAAACCGAAGAGTTGAACAATGCTGAACTTGGGTTTCGTTTGTGAAAATAAGCGCTGCCTCTGCTTACGATGTTTTATATGAAGTACTACATTGGTGTCGTACATGACATAACACATTGTGGTCTTTATTCAGAGGTGGCTGCTATCATAGGGTGACTGTACGTCTTGTAAGTGAAGTTTATCAAAAACCGCCAGACAGTTTGTATGATGTTATCAGAAGATAATGTGAAGGGAAGACGGACGAACAGACGGAGGTCTAATATCACTATAATTTACCTATCGGTACTTGTCCTGGTGAGCCAAATATTTTTATAAATCAAAATTCTTCAGTTTACAAAAAACCAGACAAGTAAAACAACTGCCTTGTGTGTACACATATCAAGCACACTTTAAACATCCGTTATTTATATAATATTTGTATCTTATTACTTCGTGAGTGGGTCATAATAAGTATTTATATACTTATATTTTCCTATGTATAAGATTTGCCCAGTTGTATGTCTAATGGAAGGTTATTTATTGCAGCTGACATAACCAAAACTATGCTAAAAAGTGAATGACATTAAAACCTCGTTCTGACACTATGACGTTAGTATTATGCCAATGTCTGTATAGCCTCGTTCTGACACAATGATGTTAGTAATATGCCAATGTCTGTATAGCCTCGTTCTGACACAATGATGTTAGTAATATGCCAATGTCTGTATAGCCTCGTTCTGACACTATGACGTTAGTATTATGCCAATGACTGTATAGCCTCGTTCTGACACTATGATGTTAGTAATATGCCAATGTCTGTATAGCCTCGTTCTGACACAATGATGTTAGTAATATGCCAATGTCTGTATAGCCTCGTTCTGACACAATGATGTTAGTAATATGCCAATGACTGTATAGCTTCGTTTTGATACTATGACGTTAGTACTATGCCATTGATTGTATAGCCTCGTTCTGACTCTATGTTGTCAGTATTATGCCAATGACTGAATAGCCTCGTTCTGATTTTATGATGTTACTAACGTGATATCGATGACTGCATAACCTCGTTCTGGTACTATGACGTTACTAACGTATTACCGGCGACTGTATAGCGTTGTTCTGATATTTCGATGTGTCAACAATGGTATAGGTGACCGCTAAGTCTCGTTCTGAGACAACTTAGAAAAGACAGAAATCCCTCATTCAGGACGTACGACGATACTTGTGTAAAAGCGGTAACTGTGAAGTCTTGTTCAGATACTTTGACGTTAACAATATGTAAGCTTAGGCATTTCATTTTCGTTCCATTACTAAGATGTTACTTACTTCAAAACGATGTCAGTAAATCCTTATACTTCCACGTTACAAGCATGACATAGAAACTAAATCAATACAGCCTCGTTCCGACACTATAGCAGTAGTGTTAGTATATCCACGTCTTGAATTTCCGACGTTATTCACGTAGAAACGACATCAGCACAGCTAACGTATTATTGCCAGTGGTAGCCTCGTTCTGATACTTTTAGACGTTGCTGTAATTAAATCGTTAATAGAGCCTACTTCTGATTCTACGACATTATGCCTCGGCATAAAAATCAGACAGTATCCGTTCACGACTACAAACAGCTTCATTCTAATACTCAGACGTTACGTGCTCATGAACGGCGATACTGACTAGATTCCACGGTTTGATTAATACAAACGGAATTTCGCCGTTAATAGAGCTTAATTCTGATACAATGGCTAACTTGTCTGTACGGACAATAAGGCATCGCCCTGAGCATTCTACGACATAAATTACTTGCGGTGACCATACAGCTTCCATCTATTTCAGGGTTTTGTATGTATGCTATGGCGACATTACTTTTTTTATAACGGCGGCAAAAACTTCGTTCTAATACTTTGACGTTTTTCACATAGTAACGGCGTAAGTTCAGCCTCATTCTGATAGAACGCCATGACTCACGTGATAACGGTGCCAGTGTAACCTCGCTCTGATACTACGATTGTTTACAGACGAAATGGGAGGCCAAACAACATCTTATTGTTGTCTGCACTTCAAACGAAAATATTGCATCTAATTATGGTAGAAACAACTGAATTGGAGTTTTAACCATGTGTTCAATTAAATTTTAAGAGTTATGTCATAATCAATTCAAAATTATTACGTGAATTCTTTTTATTCCGCTACAAACACTCGGTTTATTTGATAACATGATGATCTTATTTGCCGGGTATTCACGACTATTAGCAAACATTGAATTTCATATTACGCTTCAGACTGGCATGAACAGTGCAGCGAAGGTAATTTCCGACAGACGATCAGATCAACCAGGTCCTCCCTAACATCCAAATTCCTCAACCAAAGTCGATCAACTGCTTTATGAGACTTGTACACGACTTCTTACCGATTTTTACTCGATCTTATGCATAATATATAAAGTTAATTTAATTGTGTTTTT
Source organism: Lutraria rhynchaena (assembly GCA_008271625.1). Lineage (NCBI taxonomy): Eukaryota > Metazoa > Mollusca > Bivalvia > Venerida > Mactridae > Lutraria > Lutraria rhynchaena. The sequence goes on from VIBL01000127.1 coordinate 408,463, forward strand.
TGTAATATGTGAAATGTTGTCTTATTTTCTAAATAAAATCTATGACTAAAGTCTATGACTAAAATCTATGACTATAATCGTTTAACATCATATTGGCTTTTAGGGCCACGAAAAACCATACGCATGTCAGATATTTCAGATCCGTCGTGTAAATTGCAATGCACCAATCATGGGTGATTTACTGTAAAAGGCTTTAATTTAAAACACTCGTTGCATGACACAACAATATAATGGATGTTCTGACATCAAACGTTTGTTAACCATATGCAATGAAGAGGATTTCTCTTATCGTATACATAATTAAAGAGATATTAGCCTTCCATTAAGCATACATGTAATTCTATTCCTGTGATCACGTGGATACTAGTCAGTGAAAGAGCAAACACGCGTTTATAGCGTAGGGGTTGTGAACTTAAATGTAGAATCTTAAACAGTCTTGTTTTGTTTCACTGAAGTAAAGGAGTTCCGGTTTAGATTTGTTTGTTTTGGGACCCCGGTGAACAATTTACCGTTAGCTTAATGTATTACTGCACAAAAGAGTTCCGGTAACGTGACACCGTCATTTTGTATTTTATGGAGTTAACGCATCAATTTTCTGCCTTAGGTTCTGTTGTTTTATGAATCTTAGTAAAAACGCTAATCTCACAATTTGGTGAAAATCTGTCGTGATGGATACAAGGGCGAGAATTATCATCAAGCATGTATTTATGTGTTTCATATTTCTACATAATTGTGCTGCTGATGATTGTGTAGCAGATAAGGTGAGTTTTCTTATTTTATTTATGTTGCATGTGGCGATCACGTTCCGTGCAATAATGAGATGGTTTGTATTTCGCTCTAAAATTTATCAAGTTTAATGTTCTGCATTCGTCAGGTCATTGTATGTAATGTAAAATTATTCCGAATCCCTGTTAAATACTTTTTGTTAGTGACATGCTCAATATGAGAGGTTTAATACATTTTATAATGATATTTTTAATAGTAAAATTAAGAAAATATGATCATTCGATACACGGTATGTTTTTTCAGATAAAATATGGATTTTAGCATTACTATACCGAAATTGATTCAACATACATGTATAGGTAACCCTCAACTTTAAGATCGCCTTTCGGACCAAACGATCAGTTTTAATACCGATATGGTCTCAATACAATACAATTCAAAATCTGTGAACAAAGGCCACCCTTGGGAAAGACAAAATGTGTTCTTTATGAACAGATTGCCTTTATTCGGAGATCAGTTTGTTCCGAATAATCAGTGACGGTTTATTCAAAGAATGGCCTTTATTCAGAGGGTGGTATTTTATTACTTCGGAGGTGGCCGCAAACACAGGTTTGACTGTAAATCTGAAAATTAGTGATCGCTGTAATGAGGTGCCGTCATATTAGAGTCGCTAAGTGATGTTTTACTGCACTAATGAAATGACCCATGTAAAACCTGTGCATTTTATCGGAAAAATACTTTAAGTACAAAAAAATAATTTGTATGTTTATGGTCTGACGGTCTCACAACAGCTAGGTTGTGTAGACATATATTTCTGTTTCAGTAAAATCGTTTAACTGACTTCGATCATTTACTTGTAAACAACAACCAATCCTATGTGATTTTATCAAAAGTCTAGAGTCGGGATAAATGTGTTAGGTGAGGCCGTGTTCCCCTAAACAACATTTTATGCCTTATAAATAATTGCTAAGTCCAAAGTTACATTATGAAACCAATAAGTAGATGACGAAATACCGCGAACAATCCTGCGAACAAAAGTCAGCAATTAAGAGTGAAATATGCCCTTTATGCAGAGTAGACCACTACATGAAAATGTATTTGGTGTAATATACCACATAATAAATATGTGATTAAAGGTTACTGTAGTTCAATGTGATAAGTTTCTGTACGTGGTAGTACATCCGCTGGGATCGGTAGGTAATGTATTAGATCCACACATGTCGTGAGTTCGATCTGTGGGAGGGTATAAAGTCTCTGTGACGATCTGTGGGAGGGTATAAAGTCTCTGTGACGATATCGTTGAAGGCATTATATCTAGGGTCATACGTCATCCTCATGATTCGTGGGGAGAAATTGGCAGTTACTTGCGGGGAACAAGGTTAGTAACGGTACAGAATTCAGGCGTGCGGGTTAGGTTAATTAATCTGAAATACTGTAGAAAACGGGCGTAAAGTCAAGTTATGTAGCCTTGTTCATGCTAATCAAGGGAGCTTACTCGCGAGTAGTGTACAAATTTCTAGGTTTGCGATTCTATTTCATTTTTCTAAACACAGACACGTAACCTCCGGCTCTATAGTCGCAAGCACGATATGGGTTAATGAGTTTCAAGACAACTAATGATATTCTGATGAATCTGTTTACATTTCATGTTCGCATGATTCTCAGTAAACTAACCCCAACTCAAATCAATGTACCCTTACCTATATATACCGGTCGTCATAAGAAAGTAACCAGTAGGTAATGTTGGTATAAAATAGACAAAGCGCAAGTAATCGAGATGAATTTAATTCTGGAAATAGCTAAAACATTTCATGATATGGTTTATTGTTATCCATTATTGACAATAAAATTGCTGTATACCATTAAAATTTGAAGGTCAGCATATTAGGCCAAAATAGACGAATTTTGATGATGGTTACTTTCTTATGACGGCCAGTATACTTCATACATTATAAGTATATAGTCGTATTTTGGGCGCTGCCACTAAAGTTTTTAAAACTCCAATATTTAAAGTAAGAAAATATTTGATGAGTCGTTCGTAGTATTCTAAATAAAAAAAATATTTAGAAAAAGAGTAGAAAATAATATTTTTCCGACCTATCGATCCTATTGTTTTTGTCAAGCAACCCTCAACATGACTACTTTTTTAGCCTTACTGTGCAGTTTCTTCATATCGATTGATTTTTTGATGATAAACAAAATCGGTAATAAACTAGAGCCCTTGCACCATTCGTATGTCGGATTAATGGGACATCGCCGTCGCTTGAACGGAGTATCACATTCATTTACAAAACGTACAGACCTTCGTATTATAATAAAATAATTAGAAACGGACATTGCACTAAACTTCTGTTATCTCGGTTCTTCTGTTATCCGGAAATACGCATCTTACGAAACTGTCCGATCAACCACTCTAAATTATGAATAGATACATTGTAATCTATGCCGGAAATCCGGGGATTAATGGATGATGCTTTAGTCTAATCCTGCGCATAATGATCACTTGTATAGAGATCAGTTACTTAAATACAGAAGTTAATCCTAGCGGTGAAAGGTTCGAAAATAACATGTGGCGCGCTAGATTCCGCCAATTACCAAATAAGTTATAAAAAATATTTTAACAGACTACACCATCTACGGCTTGATATTAGCATTAAGATTTATACCTCATTTTATAACTACATGCACTTCAAAATTAAGACCACGTCATAATAACGACCATTTATGTTTGAACGGATTTTCAGTACTTCCTGTGTATTTCAATTTGACCCTCAGCACTAGGAGTTAGAATTCCATCCCGAACCAGACATACGTCACTTGTGAGGAAGCTACTCAGCTAGTTTACGTAAAGTGGGTGATTCCCATGTATAAACCAGGGGTTTTCATCCATCATTGAAGCGGAGCAAGTTATGAAATGACCCTGGCTGTTGGCGCAACGTTAATCCCAGAGAAAAATCGATTTGATAATGGCACCACCTCAATATTAAGGATTTTCTTGGTCCCAAAAGATGTCTTCATAACAAGGCTTTACTCAGTATGGTGCCGTGGAATTATGGTCATACTACATTCAAAATTTAACCCCATAACAATATTAGTTCAAAACGAAACATCACAACTTTGATTTATGCTTCGATAGTACATGCAATTATCTGTATCTGTTGAGAATTGTCATGCATTAGCATAATGTTGACGAACGATTGTTCATGTGGTTATTTCAGATACCTAATGTAGTACAATTACTTGTTACGTAGCCTAACACTTTGAGCAACATTATTGTGACATTTCCTATGAATTGGTCTAGATTATGTGATTGTGATTATGTGGCAGTTGCAGAGTATTAATATGCTGTGCATTAATGTCAGTTGTGTGAATTATGAGATCTGCTGTAAATAAGAAATATCAACTGTATGCTAATATGATATATTCATTTATAATTTATATATATACAGGTCCATACAACCGAGAACCTGAAAAAAAACTTGGCACACAAGTGCGTGGGAATCATTATCACGTAGTATTTTTATGTCACTATCAGAACCGGATTCCCACACATTTATGTATTTCAAAACAACAACTTTATTTATTTTCCACATAGACGTGTTGATTGTATGCGTAAATGATTCAAATAATTTCGTGAAGAATGTTTTATTGACAAAATTCTTATACCGTACGAATTGTTAGAGTGATTCAAAAGAACAGATACCCTGTGTAATCTATTTGATCAAATCATATCTACTTTTTATTAAAACTTATCCACCACAGAATAAATTAGTCATTATACATCCGGGTGATTTTTTGTGCTAACAGAAGCTTTTGCTGATTTGTTCCGACAGAAAGAGTTTTATATTATAGATAGATGAACATTGTTATTCGTCTCGGGATATTGTAGATACGTTTTAGTTTATACAGCGATAAATGGAACTAAAGGTAGCGAAATACAATCTCCACCCCTCGCTAGCACCCAGAATTCTGTTCATGCACAAATGATTGGTCATAATTTGTCTTATTAGAACATTGACGTATCAAATTCGTGTAGGAAGGCACGACGTGTTCATACCTACAACTAATGGCATCCAGTCGTGTTCATCAATAAAATCTACGTGACGTGGCGTCATGTACATGGCAACAACCTATGACGTCATGAAGCGTACATGGTCACAACATATGACGTCATGTCGTTAACATTCCTTTAACATAATAACGTATTGTTGTGAATATGGCTTTAACCTATGACGTACTGACGTGAACATTGTAACAATCTGTGACGTCATGTAGCGTACATGGTCACAACATATGACGTCATGTCACAATCATTGTAACAACCTATGACGTACTAACGTGTACATGGCTACAACCTATGACGTACCAACGTGTACATGACTGCAACCTATGACGTTCTAACGTGTACATGGCTACAACCTATGACGTACTAACGTATACATGACTGCAACCTATGACGTACTAACGTGTACATGGCTACAACCTATGACGTACTAACGTATACATGACTGCAACCTATGACGTACTAACGTGTACATGGCTACAACCTATGACGTACTAACGTGTACATGGCTACAATCTATAACATGACATGTACTTAGCTACAACATGTATCGTCCCGTCGGGCTCAAGGCTACAGCTAATCTTACTCCGTACTGTTCTTTTTTAATGTTTTATTACCGGATATACTTCTACGTAATTAAGTAATTTAAAACACAAGCACTTAATTAAATGTACATCCATGTATGATTATTACATGCGCACATTTTTTTTACTCTATGCGTCTGAATGAGGGTATGTGGAACAGTTGTACGATAAGGAATTCCACTTATTTTTTTACTCCAATCCAAAGAACTACCAGTGGTTATTTCAGATCATTTGATTGGATTAATTGACAGAATGCAATTATAATATAGGATTATACATTCCTGGTGCTAATGAGGGTATAATTGTTTATTTATTAGCCATGATAAGCAATCGATAAACTGCACTTATTATCTCGGGCTTGGTTGTAAACAGCATTCTCTGCAGTGAAGGGAGAGAAGTGTTTACTTGTTTCAGATCACGTGATAGGTCTGTCGATATGGAGTATAGGTTTTTGCACATACTGTGCATTAAAATACATTATTCTCTCTCTAAGCCGCGACCGTGGTCCAGTTAGTGCTCTGGACTTGTTACCCGGTAATCTGGGTTTCAAATCCCGGTCAAGCAGGTAATACCCTTCTATGAAAATTTGACATAAATGTACATACCTTCTACACATGTGGAGAAGTTGCCGGCTCCTTGAAGAGTAAGGTCAGTATACTGTCCAGACAAATGTGTGGTTCATGTGAAGGTCAGTACATGTGATAATAAAGATGGACACAAGAGTGTAAATTCTGAGTGGACCTCTTATAAATATTCACGCCTGGGAACATGCAACTTATAATCGCTGATACGCCGTGTAGGCTTTCCATATAAACAGTTAGTACAGTGACTTTCATAATATCTGGTCCACGTTTACATGCGTTACTATAGATTGTGTGGTTTATAGTTAGTCAGTTATCACAGTCCCATTTTACATGATAACGTTATGACCAGCCTTCCTGTTAATTTATCTCTTTTTCTCACCGAATTCTTACAATATAGTCGGATGGCATCCAACCAAAAATTGAAATTCCTGCTCATAAAAACAAATTAATGTACGTCTTGTGTCCTTATACTGGTCTCAGAAACCCGTTCAAAGACTTAAAATTCATTCAGTGATAACTAAATGAGAAGTTCTGTTTATTATAAATGGTTCTCATAATAGAAATTATTTCTCAAATAGAAAAATGTGAGCAAATGTTTGTTATCATAAAATGTTTGGGGATAATTATAATACGTAGAATTGTTAGATTGTTTTCTGGTGGAGTTCAGGGTATTTTTGGTCTCTGTAAATTGTCATTTATAGTGTCTAGCCTGAAACAAAGCACGATTCTTTTTCACTAGGAATTTCAAGCGAATGATTCCAATGAGTTATACCTAGAACATAGACAGGGATTGGAAACGGTCGATTAGTCCGAAATATGTGTATATTTGTCCTAGTTTATATGTACATGTATATGTGGGATACTTTTAATAAACTGGAAAAGCTAAAGGATCAATTTGATGAAAGGATACACAACACGTTTTGTTTTCGTTTTTTTCTTCTTTGGTCTTTTTTTACTGTGTATTGCATTTTTCGCATCAAAGCATCTTCAGAATCTAACTTTTTGTAGATAATCAATATAAGTAGATAATCAATATGTACACCCGGGTCACGTGCATGATATCATTTCTCTACATCTCTTTTTCAGTTTGAAGGTGACATAGATCTTTCCCTGGCATGTTACAAAAGTATATGTAAGTGCTTTATTAATTATTTTATTTCATGCTGATATTTTGCTCTGTCAGCTGAGATCTACAGTCAAACCTGTCAACATAGGCCACCTTGAGAAAGACAAAATGTGGCCTTTATTGATAGATGGTCTTTAATTGGAGGTCAGTTTGTTCTAAATAATCCGTGAAGGTTTTTAAAAGAATGGCCTTTCTTCACAGGGTGGTCTTTATTCGGAGGTAGCCACAAACACAGGTTTGACTGTATGTACCCAGATATTAGATTTTCTTTATTTACTCTTGTAACATTTGTTTTATTTCGCTTTTCACACATATCTTGTTCATATCCATGTAAGCTGTAACTTTGGGCAAAGTTTGACTATGTTTCTGTGGTTTTGTTAGTTGGTAATTATCACAACATTCATGCCATGTATTTCTTATATTTTTTGGCTGAGCTCAATTTTATTCATTCACGTATTTTCATTACATTGCTTGTATGTAAATACGAAACAAAATTCTGACAGCGACAAAAATATCGCAGCATTGGAAATATGTCAGAATTTTGCTTATCTGAACTGGTCTGAAAGAACACTGGTGTATTTTGACATGAACATAAACATGTTGTCAAGTAGTCTCCTATCAATTAGTAAATCAAAGCGGTCGAAATCAATTTCTGCACGTAATTTATAAATTATTCAGATTATGTGATGTAATGTGCTGAACATTTGTAACACAAGAAATGTCAATACATTACAACAGAGGATCTGAATTATTTATTACAATACTCCCATTGTTGCATTTTTTCGTTCTACAATAGAACATAATCCCTGTTATTTTTTTCATTTTTATGTTACTGAATTAGTGATATGATTTATTCTGTGTAACATTAGTTAATACTCAAAGCTAATCATGTTATCTTCTAATCAAAGGATAAAATACTTTGTCTCTGGAAGGAGTAAAGCTGCTTTTTGTTTACGGTAATTTTGTCCATCTTGGGGATCAGTTGGTATTTTCAATATCGCAACAAACTTTTACCGATGCATGTATTTGATTTCACAAACTCCAGTGGGTGAATAAATGAATTTGTTGTGAATAGATGATATTTGTATCATTGATTTGATATGAACAATTTGAAAGGATGCCACTGTGAATTGATCCCAGTATACAGGTACAAGTATACACATGTGGTCCCACTTTTCGCTTACAGTATAACCTCACATAGTGACCACCTCGATATTACAACCACCTTGTCATGACGATCACTTATAGTTGAACCGACTTTCAATAATTCCGGTATAATTCAACTTGATAATGAGAGCATCTCATTATTACAACTGATTTTTCGGGTCCCAATAATGACCTCAATATCAAATTGTACAGTTCATAGTGGTACCATATATTTAAATTACTGATATATGACCAAAACATATTAAATTGTTAAATGATGCCGGCTAAACCTTAAGAATTATACAAAATACATCTACTAAAAATCTGTTGAAGTGGCGACCCATATTTTGTTATTAAAATATGACATTTTTGTCGTTTGTAGCCCAGTGCAGCTTCGGGTCACTGCAGAAAAATCACCCCACTCTGTACAAGAAGTTTGCATTGAGACAACAGAAAGCTGCCAAATTTACGGTGACATCATTTTGTAAACTCGACGAAAATGGTAAAAACCAGTCTGGATTAAACATACAATGGGAACTACAAAATACCTGTAAGTGTACATTATATATTATAAGGCCTAAAATAAATAGCTTGTTTCCGCTACCCCGATCGACCCTATTTTTTTGCCGCCGATCCTACAAATTTTTTGGTCAAATTATAGTTTTGCAAAATAAAAGTAATGTCAGTCATATTCTGGAATATAAAAAATAAAAAATAAATCCCTACCCATTTAAGAAAATTGGGTAATTTTTCTCTGAGTAGAAAAACATTGTGGCAGAGAAGCCATTACTCATTACAAGCAATGGCTTATTTTGCTGCAATGTTTTAGAAAGTTGTCTTCTTCAAATGCAGGGAAATGCGGTATAATGTGGCAAAGGGTTAAATTTAATGTTCATGCCAGAATTATTCTACCACTATATATTGATAACTTATCTCCAACTTGCAGCTGTAAATGAATCCAAGTAATACATACTGGAGGTAATCTGACTCTCATAAGTGATTAATTAAACACCTTCCTATTCAGACAAGGTATAACATCCGTTTGTTTCAATCCTTTCAAATTATAAATTCGGAAAGATACCTGAGGGTTAATTGTCAAATGGTTATAAGCTCATTGAAATACCCGCCGTCAAAGTAGATGTTAGTAGACATCTGACATAAGAGAAAAGACGTCCCACATTATTAAAAATGTACCTCAAGTAAGAGAAAAGACGTCCCACAATATTAAAAAATTACCACAAGTAAGAGAAAATGTCAGACATTTGGAATGAGCATAGCAGGAAATACAGTGAAACATCAAATAGTGACCACCTCATTATAATGACCACCTTTTTATAACAACCGCTTATTTTCAGACTGGCTTTCAATAACTTTCCTCTAATTCAACTTGATAATGAGACCACCTCATTTTTGTGACCGTTTTTCTCTAGTCCAGAATCTGGTCTCATTATCAAGGTTTTACTGTATACCTGACATTTGATGCCTTGTGTAACAGGTACTGTCTGAATCATAAAACTGATGGTGTGGTTCTTAAGTAGTATGAGATTTTAGCGTGCCATTCTTAGGCATAAAGAAGTCATGCAGGAGACAAGGTACATGATTATGGCTTTTGTAAGGAGAGGGAGTGGCGGGTTAGTTTGAGAGAGGGAATTGGTGACAGAGGGAGAGGAATTGCTGTAAGAGCAGGCAGAGTTCTGAGTTCTTATTAAACATGCAAGATAATTCACCCCCTTTATTGCAAAAACGGTGCTTAGTGACATTTTTTGTCAGAAATGACTTTTTGGAATACGCCTATTTCAATACAATAGTATTGTACCTACATTCTGTGTAAATCAAAATTATATAATAGTATATTTACATATGCAACATCCAAAACACAGAAGTACCAAGGGGCAAACTACAATTTGCTTTGAGGAAAAAAACGCCTTTTTATGGCACCTTGAATAGAACGATACGTAAGTATCAATGATCAAGGGAATGAGAAAATGGTACTTTGTGGAAACAACATGTGATGTACTGCATTATTTCTGATGGCACTACTGTTTGAATGGTATTTTTGTAAATATTGTATGGCTAATGTATACCTATCATAGCTCTTATCAAAAATGATAACAGTAACATGGTGTAGGCCCAACAATTCGACTGTTTATATTCATATTAATAATTGATCAGTTAACACAGTAGGTGTATTGGCTTTTATGAATCATAGACACTTTTTATGATAATCTATACAATACGTCTGCTGGGAAAATAACAGTTTCAGCTAAATTTGTTCAGATAAAACATATAGCTGCGTCATTTAATTAATTAACATCTCAGCGACAAAGGTTAAAATCGTGCATTCATGGAAAGTTCGATCTTACATCACCATAATTATTCATATGTTTCATAGAAATGAAGCTTAATGCTTTATTGTGTATTTTGATTAGTAAGTATCTTACTAGAGGCATCATGATGTGCATATTTTGATAAATCAATACGGTATGATATTGCAGTATGTTGTTGCAAGCAATATAATTTTTGCAGTCAGTCAATAATTTACCCTACGCTCTGTTAATTGCGTACAGATGATAGTATTGTGTAACAATTACTTTATCTGTTTCAATTGAATAATAATTATAAAGTGGTTATTTAAAGGTTTATCAAAATGTACCTGATTCTCCTGATAAGTACCTCGCAATGTGTAGATACTAGCGCTAAAATGAAATGACTAATATCACATAAGATTGGGTCAAGATAACACCATGAGGGGGCGGTATTATCAGTGAATTGTACCTACAAAATAACAATCTGTCATACTGCTCAAGGCTAAGTAGATGAAACTTAAAAATAGTGCTTAGACCCAGTCCCAAAATGACATTAAAACCATGTTAACATTGCTATAAGTTAATAGAAAGGAGAAATCAAATCATCGAGGAGAATGCTAGTTTTTGATAATGTTTGTTTTTAATTTAAAATTTGTGTTCCAGTAAATAGAAATATGTTTTATTAAATATAAGAACACAGCCTTAAAACAGAAAAAAGGGCAGCAAAAGAAACCCTAAAGGGGTATTATACTGAACTGGAATAACTTAAGAATACTGGGTTAGGGAACCCAGATATTGCAAATGATCTACAACAGGCATGAATTAGAATTCAAGTGTCATATAAGGTACTGTCAGCATCCATGATGGAGTCCGATGAACTAACATGAGCCACACAAGTCGTCCATTGTTGAAAACAAGAAAACTAGTACATTAGACATGTAATCGTCTACTGGTACTTATTTCATGTTACCTGAATGCATGTTTTGTATGATTTTGTCTAAATTCGTGTTTCACCTCTACTCTTTATTTTATGCAGATGGAGTTCAAGGTATCAAAGGTTTTGAAGTCAGAATAGAAGGTTACCGACGTGACTTCCGCTGTGACATTTTAAGTCTTGAACAAAATATCACAAGGGATACAATAGACGTAAGTTAATAAAAACTTAATCCTCTTAGTTTGGTGGGGACACGAAAAAAAATAGCTGATGAGTCATTTGATGCTTGTTGGCTGAAATTTACCAATATACTAGTCTGATCAGCTTTATATGGCTTATTGAGCATACCTTATTTCATAATTGTTTCAGTGAAATCAAGTTGCAAACGTCAGACAAAGGAACATCGGAAAATACAATCACAATTTGATCTAAGAGTATGTGCATGCATGCATGTGTGCATCCTTGCTAAAGATAGGCTGATGTAGTCATACTGACCCTTTTTACAAGTTCAATTGAAAATTATTGTGTTTAATAAGTTTCTGTATTTTTTATTGTGGTTTATAGGCCAAGTTTAGTGGAAGAGTGCACAAAGTCACGCGTCAACAGCCATTTAGAGTAACACTCATCAGTTTACCTAGAACAAATGAATCGTTCTTGGAGTATGTTGATGTACAGTCACTGTATTGTGGTAATTATATTATTCTATCAAAGGGGGGCAACAGATTAACATCAGAATATCACCGATCAATACAAAGCAACTTAATGCAGTCTTTGAGATAATCCACTTGCCCAAAGCCTGGTTTGTTTTAGTGTTTTGTTTTTATGTGGCATTGACACATGTTTTTAATAAAGTTTAGCCAGTCTTTGACCCTTTGCCACATAATACCACATTTCCCCGCATCTGAAGCAGACAACTTGTGACAAAAAGCCATTACTTATCACAAGCAATGGCTTCCTTTTCCACAATGTTTTCCGCTCTATCAGAGAGAAATAACCCAAATTTCTTAAATAAATTGATGTTTTGTATATTTACTTTGAATTTGGAAGATTCCAAAGTATGCTTATGAGGCAAAGGGTTAAAAACATCTTTGATGGAGTTAAATGCGATTTTATTAGAATGTAAAATACACAGCAAATGTGAGTAACAGAAACATCACTACCTGTGTATACAGTGACATATGGTGTCCCTACAAAGTTGGGTCTTAAATATAGGTTTGACAATAAAATAGTTCCCTCATACCAAGTCATCTATTTCAGACCGAGGTATGGCTTCAAACACATGGTACTCAAAGACAGCAGATTATAAATATAATTGGCCAAAACGAGAACTTACAATCATGTTTGAAGAGCCACCTGAAGTTTATAACTTCACAGAATTTGACGTATCTATTTTTTCACATTTTGTATTTCAACAAAAAATCAGCAATTCAGTAAGTTCGCAACATTTTGATTTCTGAGATTAATAATTATTTAAACTTTTGTAAGGTAAAACCTCGTTAATGAGATCACCTTTGGGATCCAAAAAATCGGTCGTAACAATGAGATGGTTTCATTAACAAGTTAAATTATAGACGTTTTATAGCAAGCTGTTTCGAAAATAAGTGGTTGTTATAACAAGGTAATATTGAGGTGGTCACATTGTGGGGTTTTACTGTAGTTTAAAAATCTAGGTTGATTTCTTGTTAATTTTAACACAGTACATTTATAAATATTCCTATAAATACAGATATAATCCTGGTATAACAATTAGTGTTGAACACTCAGTAAATGGTCAAGTTTGTTGGAAACATTTGTATTTTTAAGACTTTGGTTGTTGATGATCACGTCATTGTGGTTGTTGCTTTACAGTTACTTAATGAAAACAATTACACTTAAATCCTTCATTTCAGACAAGTGTTGTATTTTCTAATGTTGAACCAGGAACCTACCTAGTGAATGTAAGTACATTTATGTGGATACATTCAATCTTAAAATCAACCTATGTCTTATATATAACCTATATAGATCTTAATTAAAGTAAAACTTCTCAATGGAATTGTTCATATGAAAAATTGTAAATACGATACTGTTTATGGAATAATTATATAGGATATAATACTGTTTATTGGATTATTAGAGTATGATATATTTATGTGATATTTATGTTGTTCTATTTATCAGATATTAATACAGTCATTATATTAGACAGGGTTCGAATTTAAGCTCGCAAACTCGCTCGCAAACAAAGTAAAATTTGACTAGTGTGAGTAGTTCTTGTTCAAACTCGCAAAATTTTGCGAGTGAAAAAATCCTGATCATAAAACAAATGATAACGCGCTATATGATGTGAAAATGAAAAAGAAACTCACAAAATCAAAGTATGTTATACTTGCGAGTCATTTTTCATTTTGCGAGGCACAAAATAATCCACTTGCAATTTGATATAATTATTTTTGAACTTAGATATTAATGTCCTCATGTTTATCAGATGCAGCCTCATGATCCCTTCCGCCAAAATGACGAGTTGTGTCTGTGCAGAAATGACGAGGGATTTTGTAGATCATGCTATCAAAATGAATGGAGAATAGGTAAATAATCGACTATCTCTGCTATTGATGGTATCATGCCATATCAAAATGATTCTTTGTTTATATTATGCTTTGAACATTTAATTTACAGTATGAAAAGTTTTGTGCTGACCCATGTAGTTCAATAAGGAGGTCTGTGGACTTTGGGTTCGTGAGTTGGAACTGTTGGTGTGACACATCTCGTTTGTAATTCATTTGAACACATTATGCCTGAGCGCCATTCACTCTCCACCACTGATCATACATGTAGAGAACTCGGCAATTCTTTGCTGAGAAGAGAACTAGCACTGTTACAGAATCTGGAAACTCGCCGCAACGTTTATCACCTGCTGCCGTTATAATAACTGAAACACTGTTTTACTTTTTGCCTCATAATGTAGCATTTCTGAAGCAGATGATTTTTGAAAACATTGTGGCAAAAAGAAGCCATGACTTGTAATGAGTAATGGCTTCTTTTACCACGTTTTCCACTCCGTCAGTGAGAAATAACCCAATTTTCTTAAATAAATTGATGTTTATATAGGTGGTCATAATATTGAGATGGTCTTTATTTGAGGTTTTATTGTACAATAAAGTCTAAAAACCAGTGTGAAACAAAAGTACAATACATGTTGTTTCACCAAATTTCAGAAGTGAAGAAGCCAGTGCTAAAAGCACCAGAAGATGACACAAGTTTTACCACCATCATCATAGTGGCGACATCTGTTGGTGTTTGGTTGCTTCTCGTAATTCTGTTTATTATTTTTCTGAAAGGTATGTACATCTATATAGTAAAATTATACAACCATCCTACACTTTATGAGACCTGGTGAGAATCATACACTGCGACAATGACTGTACCTTGTAACTATAGGTAATCAGTTTCCGAGATTTTATACCCGTACAGGTTATTTTTTAATCTAAGCTCATCAAACAACGCATATCTGTGAGAAAAATCTTCATGCCGCTACTGTGCATATAAGAAAAATATCTAAGATATAGATTAAAAAGAAATATCTGTACGGGTATAAAATCACGGAAACCGAGTGCCTATGCATGCAGTTAGAAAATTTAACACTTTACTTGAACTGTTGTCATAGTGCTAAAAACAAGGCTTTGCTGTTACCGGTAACTTTTGCTTCATTTGACATTCTTGTAACTTGTTTGTGATTTACAGTGTTAGGATAAACGATGTTTGTCTTTTATAGTAAAACCTTGTTATTTAAACCATCATTGGGGCAAAAAAGGTCATCCTCGTATTTGAGGTGGTCTTATAACAAGTTGAAATACAGTCAAATCTCTGTTTGAGGTCACCTGCGAATAAAGACCCCCCCTGTAAATAAAGGCCGTTCTTTGAAACACTGTCACTGATTATTTAGAACAAACTGACCTCCAAATGAAGGCTACCTGTCAATAAAGGCTTCATTTTGTCTTTCTCAAGTGTGGCCCTCGTTCACAGGTTGGACTGCATAAAGGAAATATTGACACCTGATCAATAAATAAGTGGTTCTTGAAATGTGGAGATCTTAATACAGTAATAATGGCTGTGTAAGACTTAACGAACCATCATTCGTCTATTTTATTAAGTGAATTGATTTTGGTAATCTAATTCACATCACTCACATATATTTTGTGGTTTCACATACACACTCTTCTTATTTTAACAGTGGTCGCTCCTCGTTATGGTATCACATGTCACATTGGAGACTGCTGCTTTAGTAGGACAGGTATTACAGATTAATTTGTTCCTCCGAAATCTGTCAACCCCCTTTAGTTGGTAGTAATTACATGGGTGCAAGTTGAAAATTTCTAAAATCTGAAAATACCACTGCGAGCCTTCACACGAGGACGCTTTGCGGCATGTCGCAAGAGTTGTTTCCCTTTTACTCTAATCTCCTTAAGACACGAGATAACTCCTCCTGAACACTTTAACATTTACATGCCGTGGAAATGCAACCTCCCACCCCCACAATTTCTCAACAGATTTTGATGATTTGGAAAAATGATCCTTGGAGCTCTTCAAAAACTGGAAGTCCGGTATAAACCGGAAAACTTGCGCCCCTGTAATTACATGGACACGAAGCACTAATATGCCTCGAGGCTTTTGAAACTGAGTCTAGTTACAAAATCTCTTCTTGAAGTTGAACTGTGCTTTCACAGTGTTATAGCTTAGATATATAATATGGTGGCAAGAAAATGAATATTTATTTAGGATACTTATAGACTACAGTATCTTGTTCAATGATTTCATTTTTATGATTTTATGTCACCAAAATAAAGTGGAGTTCATTTAAAATGTTTTCATGATTGCTTGTTCAAAAATGTTATACCATGTTGGGAAACAGTGAAATTTTGTACTTTGAAACTTTGGTCATAAAAAGGTTTGAAGTAATATTTGTCTCGATAAACTTACCTCTTGTAGAATATACCGTGTGACAAACTGTATAAGTAATACTTCAATATAGTCATGTTACAAACAGTGGTGATAAAACGGTTTACATGATCATCTCCATTCAAAATAACACTTGATTTTATAAAGGGAATATACGGACATGTATTTTAGATCTATGTTAAATTGAGTATGAAAAGATCAAACCAGTTTTTCACTCATACAGATATTTTACATCTTCTTACAGAGAAAACCAGTCTGCTTTGTCTTGATGCTTCTAGTTCGGATATGGCAAAAACTTTCAAGAAACTTCTAAAGAAAGAGTTTAAACATACAATAAACTACCAACAAGTGACATATAGTTCAGATATGAGTAGTAATTTCGGACAACTGGTCAAGGAGTTTGGCAGTGAATATAGGAGAAACTATATCCGCACTGATCTTTTCTGTTGCAAGAAATACCAAATAGTTGATCAGAAAAAATGTGATAAGTTAATCATTTGCTTGTTGGTAAAAGACCTCCACAGCCAGGATACATCTCATATTTATCGCAGTCTGTGTATTGAAAAATCAAAATTGAAGTTGGTGCATTGTGACATATTGGTTATATATTCCACAAGTGATGGTAACGTTTCTATCAATAACACATATAAACTATCTGATAAGAAGGGTGTGGTGTCAGGCATTCATAAACTACTAGCTAATACAGCCGTGGTTGAAGCTGATCAAAACAAATCATCCAGGGTGAACTCCAGTTTTTCAAATTGTTTACAAGGTCATTGCAATATTACTGAATCTCCAAGTATGATTGAACTACCAGCAATAAAACGTAATTTACAGTGTGATGACCACAGGCTCAATGAATGTTACAAAATACAAAGTAAGAACCGTCTTGTAACCTCAGATACAAGGGAACGATATCTGTCGAATGATTCAGGTCACGGAGCCAGTATAAAAGAAGGCAATGGATCATGGGAGGAAATGACTTACAATCCAATATGGAATGAGCAACATTTAGTGCCAGCCATGCCAAAAATACAACAACTTTCTTACCAACAAAGAAGCAACTCCGGAAGCTTTTCATTTTACCCTCCTTCAGTCCTTACTGAAGATGACCTTGACATTTGTGAAGACTTCTATAACACTGATGCCTATATGCATCCTTGTTGCCATGGTAACTGTCACAATGATTTAAGTGTTAATAAAAATGAGGGTGACGACAAATCAATGATGTCACTAATGAATGAAATGATGGCTATGAATGAACGAAGTAAACTGGTTCGACAAGATCTCAACCTTGAAGATGTGCACACCATATGGGAGGAAAAAGTCTAGATTTTAAATACAAGATGGGTTTAATTGATAAGATGTAATGCTGAAGATATCTCTCAGTCCTTGTGTCTTATTTCATTGCAATATTTGTACTTCATCTGTCCATAAAACTATTTTTTGTAAATATTTCTGATTTTATACTTGTTTTTAGGAGTTTTCATTTATGTACTAGCAGGTAGATAAACCAACCAGTTTTCCTGGGTTCTGTACCAGTATTAACCTTGTTCTTTGCAAGTAACAAACAACTTCCCCACACAAATGATCAGTGGTGGAGGACAAATGGACTGACACATTATGTCTTCAACCAAATCATCTTAGAGTACAAATGCGACTCCCGGAGTGTGAACTCATGAACTTAAGTTCTATAGTCTTAACACTCACCAACTGAGCTAAGCAGACTTAAAATCATAACTGGGTGTTAAAAAAAACCTAAATAAATCTATGAAATGTATATTTGAAATTTCTCCATCTAATGCCTTCTTTAGACCAGATAGCAATGACAGAGCAGCTCTACTGACTAGAAAGTGAGCAGTCAATTATGGACTGAGGCATCTTGAGCATGAAGCTATGTCCTGCCCTGTCAAAGTTTGTTGAAAATTACGTTTTCAGACTCATGAATATTTCATAAATTTCAATTGGCTGTTAGAAAATGTGTTTGAATATCTCTTCATTGCTTATGATGTTCATGTAAGTTTCACAGGCCAAAATACAATATAAATCTACACGTCACGTTTACCATAATACCTCGTTTATTTTGGACAACATACAAGCTCTTACAGTAAATAGCAACAAGCTGAAAGAAACAACATCATATAATCAGATTTATCAGAGTCAGTGAAATATATAAAAAAAGGAATATTGAATAGGTGAATGTAATCAATATAATTACAGCATTTTCACTGATGTTGTCACAATAAACAATTAAACAATTTTAAACAATTCACTTCCATAAATATGTTGCATGAAACAAAACAATTTCTGTATCACAATAACACTACAAAACCTTCCGAAATCTGGTTAAAATCCAATAAACTTGAAGGTTTTGCCTGATAAATTAATTCTGTTAATCGTTTAAAGTAACTCTGCAAAAATTCATTAACATACGTCAAGTCTATAATCAAATTGAAACAAAGACAAAGGTATTCTGTTACAGACTATGAAAAGTATTTTGTAAGATGCACATATTTGTTACATAATTAACATTAAATCAACAATTTAAAACTTTCACCATCATTTAAAGGGTACACCAACATTATCAGCCAAAACAACAGCAGTCTGTTCAAAGACACCAAAAAATATCAAGCAAGGTACCTATATAATCACAAACTATGAAGCCACGGGATACATAATCAATATTCAAAAAGAGAAATATTTAAAACAGTAACGTTATTCAGCATACAATTTACTGATAGAGAAGGTGAATGCCAATTTCCTTCTAATTGCAAAATTAATGCGATCCGTCATGGCAAAGTATGAAATCACATACATGTAAATTTAACTTATACACTGCAATATACCAATAGCAATATAATTTTCTTAATGCCACACCAAAAGCTAGGATCATTTGGCGACTTTAATGGTCGAGGAAGATCCAGTATCTTAATAAATCCAGGACTTTAAATTGATCTTAGATTCTCCTAAATTTTCAAAAAAATATAAAAAAATACCTGACAAAACATTACATTAGGACACCAATTTCACAAAATTCACATAAGTAGCACACAATTATGATCAGCAAAGAATCGCCCAATTCTCCTTAAATATTTTAAAATTGTCTAAAGCAAAAAAATTTGATGAATGAAAATCAAAAAAGTTAACATGCAGCTTGTTCACATATGACTGAAGATACACATTGCTTACAGTAAGTAAAAACTTTTACTATAAATAATGAACACTTGATTCCATAGAAGTCAAAAAAACACCAGACCATTCAGAGAAAAGATAAGAGTAAATAAATAAAGCATAATCTATTCATAGAGTATAATGTTATTTTAAGTAATACTTATATTGCACATATTTTTATGTTATAAGTCTAGCATGTAAATTTTGCAGTTGGTTGGGGTGTATATTTATCGGAATTGTCTGTCCTTTGCCGCCCTGTGCAGGAACCATTACTCTACCGACTAGCACACTGTCACGGGTCTTCTCATGTAGAACCTGTACGACATAGGAAAGTCCATATTGCAGCTTTGTAAGGATAAAAGTCCCTAACAAACAATCTACTATTTTCATCCAACAATTAAATTGGTGAAGCAATTTTTGCATTCTTCATCATTTCTACAACGTTAACATCAGGTAAATTGATCTCAAATGCTACGTTGCACTTAAATCACATGACACAGGATATTCTTAAAAACATTGTCTGCATTTTGTCATAAAATCATATAAAGTGCACATATACAACAAAATAATCAATTTGTAGAAATGACAAAGATTGCTATAAGTAATATTATCACCCAATTTATTGAAAATAAAACATCAAA
Source organism: Lutraria rhynchaena (assembly GCA_008271625.1). NCBI lineage: Eukaryota > Metazoa > Mollusca > Bivalvia > Venerida > Mactridae > Lutraria > Lutraria rhynchaena. The sequence goes on from VIBL01000127.1 coordinate 428,682, forward strand.
TATCATCCAACAGACAAACATTGTGATTTGAGGTAAAACACTGATTTTTATAATAAAAGGAAAGGAGAGAGATTGCTTGTACATAAAAATGTATGTCTTACAAGTACATACCCTGGCAAATTCTGGTGTAGGGAACACAGAGAAATCTGTTCTAACTTGTCCACCCGTTCTGTTAGCAGCAAGTAACATGGTCACTTGTACTTGTAACTGACACAAAAAATAAAACACAAATCATAGCATTTTTTTACAGAAAGACATTAATTTTATACATGTATATGTATCTAAAACATTGTTTAAATGGACCGTGAAGAACAATATTTCAACAGATTTCATGTTAACTTAGACAATAAAATTCAAGTTTAATAATAAATTATAAATCAAACATTTTAAATTTAACTACAGACAAGTGTGATTCCAACAGTAACTTCTTTGTTTTTATCACAAAGCCAGCCACTACATCACAATAAGTAAAACTGCTTAAAACTGAACTCCATGATAACTGGATAATCTTGTTTAAGTTTTTCCAAATAGGAATTTTCAAATCAGTATCATTTATAAGTACATCAGTTAACACTGTTTATACAGACTAATGCTTATATGCACTGCCATCAGATTATCCTACCATTGCATGTTTTATCTTCAATCAAACTGGCCAAGAAGTGCCTCATCCAGTCCCTGCTATAGACTGGGTCAAATGAACAAGCTTTTATATAGAAAAACTGACATTCAAAAAATGTATTTCTAAGTAAACATATTTTAAACAATTACCTCTTGTGTTTTCTTTTCTAATACAGTAAGATTGGCAGTATTTCTAACCAGTTGTTGTTGAGGACTGGTAACCATAGAAACAGGCTCGGTTCCCGGCTTCCTATCACTAATATCAATCACTTTGGGACAAGAGCTCAACTTATGCACAGTCTGAAATATTATGATATGCAAGTATTAAAATACGCAACATTCATACATTTACTTACTTGATAAGTATGTCAATCTGATATGTATAAAACTAGTGAAAAAAATAGGAATGCAAGCAGAAAAGTACAAGGACTTTAAATATGCAGTCATAATTCCACATCAACATCTGAAAATCAAAACAATGAAAACTGATAAGAGTCACTTTATGTGTTAAATTTATTCAAATATTCATTTTGTTATAGGTCACATTAACATGAAAATATCATAAAGTGGACTTCAAACTTAATCATGGTAGATTTCCAACACATTTCGAATATTATGTCTTCTTACATAACAAAAGACCTAATAAGCATGTAGAAAATAAACATATAAACCTGTAGCAGGTCAGATGTCTTCTTGGCAAGACTACCGAGTTCAATCTTGCCTGGTACACCATCTGGTAGATCTCCCATAGCAACAGAACCAGTCCGACTTCCTAAACCGATCGGTTTCTTTGGAACACGCAGTGGTGGCAGCCGGGCCATCTGATCCTAAATCAATGTAAAATTGGTAACAAATTTAACACAAAAAAAACACAATACCTTTTTTTGAGCAAAAGCTACCAATGTGATCTGAGACCTAGCAACAAGAAGTAGACTTTAAAACAACAAACAAATATTCAAACATCCTTTGAACAAGATTAAGGACAAACATAATATTCTACAACAGAGCTAACACAATATTAAATAACTACATACCTTCATCATTAGGATGGATAGTTTTACCTATTTTCTGCACATAGACAACAATTTGTTTCAAACAGGCCATTTAAGCTCTTTTCAAAAAAATTAAATAAATATTAGCATTGTTGAAACATATGGGTGAAATGATATACTGTTGGAAAGTTTATCATAGTCATTTGGCCCCTAGTTGTTTGGTCCCGGTTAAGTTCATGATCCCAAAACCCAGGATGGTACGGCACGGTGCAGAATATTCCAGATCACTGATCAAGGGAAGTAATCATAACAAACATGGTGTCCTCAAATTAGCTAAAATCACCTCTGATGACATTTAAATCTAAAACATGACTCTAGCTTGCACTTATCTACATTTTATTTCATGCTGTGAAGTTGTAATACAGTTTAAATAGATTATACAGTCTTTCCATCTAAAGATGAGTATCGTGATATGAGTTGTATCATTCACCTTGTATCACCTTGTATGATATGTATCATATCATGAGGTGAGCGTATCGTTACAACTTTATAGAAACACATCAAAACCATCCTTCTAGAACAGAATGAAACTATTGATAAGATTGTTTACCCATACTTGTATAATATTAGAGAAATATAATGATTGTAATATAAATGAAGACCCATTCTTACCCTCATTCTGTCAGCAGACAGTCTTACATTATCTCCCTTGACACTGTGTAAAGCTTCCTTCAGTGAGTCAATCTGTAACAATAACAATATACATATATTTATAACATATTATATTAGCACAATACAAATCAAGTGAACAAATATTTAATCAGGGAAACAAATCAAATGTAAAAAGTTTGTCTTGTATGTTATATAGTATCAAATCACTCATAAAACCAATCATAAAAATGAATAAAAGAATGAATGAATAAAGGAAGGAATGAACAAATGAACAAACGAACAAATGAATCTATCAATCTATCATTTTATCGTCCGAATAAAGTATTAAAAGCAACCAGTCCCAAGCATGTACTCTTACACTGGTTCCTGATCACAGATTCATAAATTTAGCCCATAGTTGACAGGCTTAAGAAAATCAAAGTTGACTTTGTGTGTTTTCAAATTCATTAAAATCTGTGTAGGTACATGAACATCTAATGAGGAGAACAGTTACCTGCGCAAGAAGTGCTGGAGAGTCCTGTACAGAGAAACTGCTGCTAGGAGACAAAGTACCTGCAGAGGCTGCAGCTAAAAATAGAAACATTGATATACATTATTATCATATAGTATGCCAAATATATATATAACAAAAAAAAAAAAACAAACAAACAAACTAACCCACTTTGTAATACTAGAGCTCTGCAGTGAGGTTCCAATGCTAGTCTGTTTTACATCATTCTATTTAATTAGCAATTTTGACCAAAATTTTATGTTAAAAAGGGGTATAACTCCAAAAATATAGCTTTCAGAATAATGTCTCTTGTCTCACACCCGCTCCTTGTAATGATAATCAAGTATTCCAAGTGTCTAGGTACATGTAAGTTTGTGTATGATACTTCTCTCTGTAGTTTTGCTGGGTCCAGTAAATATTCATAGATAAGAACAATTCTGATGATAAGGAACTTACAATGATCATATAACTACTTAATTATAAACATAAAGAGTATATAACCTTACCTGACTGCCCAGCTTGTCTCGTAAGACCTTCAAGAAGCGTTTTCTTTGACAACACACTCAAACGTTCCTTCAATTCCAATTTCTCTTGCTCCAATGTATCAATGTCAGCTTGTAGAGCATCCATAGTTTGTTCAAATTCTCTGTAAGGTAGAGAAACTTTAGCTTTGACTTTGATGAATTAAACTTCTAGACTATAAGGACATACAGACCTACAACCAACAGGCATTTAACCATGCTTAACCCACCAACAATGGCAATCAAAAAAATGTCCACTCATTCTTCAAACAGTTCATTTATAATCCTAACAAGGTTCACTCACAGAATCATTCATCAAAAAGTAAAATTCAGTTACAACTGCTGAAATTCATTATTGTACTTATACATTAAAACATAACCCATCATAATGGAATAGTTTCAAAAGCCAAATTGTAACAATAGATTTGATTGGCTGAATAGATTTGAAAACTGCCTGACACTGAAATGGCATCGATGATTATCTATGCCAATATTAAAACAAACTGCTTCCAAATCAATCATGAACAATCATGTCATATAAACCACCTTTATTCATTATTAGACTATAGAGGGTCTTAACTAAGAGGTCCTATATAACAGTCAGGTGGTTTCTGACAGCTAATGTAAAACCATAAAACAACAATTTACTTTTCTTTCTTCCTAAGTAGATTCTGTGCTTCTTCCAGTTTCCTCTGTACATCATCCACCTTATCATTAGCATCTTTGGATGCTGTATCAAGCTTCTTCTCCACCAGACCAACACGCACCTGTTGTTCACTTAACTCTTCTTGCTGAAAACAAAATATATAGTGATTTCCTATTCTTAAAATCAATGCTATAATATAAGCAAAGACATGGATCAAGTATTGTATGAATGATTGTATGTTTGTTTGTCTTTGATTTTAAGCTGTTAACCATCACTATGTTACCATATGTGCTCCTCAGACACCAATCACTACTAGCCTGCTCCTAGGCAACCAAGCAATGACCACCATCCTTTAATGATTCCACACATCAATGTCCTATCAATACCTATTTGATAACAATTTATTATTTAAGAAATCAGAAGGTCAAAGGTTGCATTTCACAGAAAATTTATTCTGGATGCTGAGGGTCAAAATTAGCCATCTGTCCCAACTGATGAAGACTACTGCAGAATTATGTGAGTTCCATTTACAAAGACAACCCCTAACATCAGTCTGTACCTTCATTTTCAACTGACGACGCAGATCAATAATTTGTTCTTCTTTGCCCTCCATCTTAAACTTTATAGCCTCGATATCAGCAATCTCAGCCTTCACTGCAGCAGCTCTTAATGTCACAGGTGGTGTCGGCTGGAATAGTCAAAATGTCGAGATTTACAAGAATCTTTTTACAGTAAAATATTAGGGGCAAACAATAGTAGACAATTAAAATTGTGGTTACTGGACATACACTATCAGATGAACAATCCAGTTCAATATTTATTAACATAATACAATAAATCAACATCGAATTAAAAGTTAACTGTGTATAAAACTTACATCTTCTCTCCTCCTTCAATAATCCTTGTTTATAGGTTCAACTATACAAGGCAAACATTCTAAAATTTTCCAGATCAGGAAATTAATTTAAATCTAATTAATACAATAAGGAGAAATTAGCCATTTTTCTAAATTGCAGTTAAAAACAAACAAAAGTTAAAATCATATGAATATTACACTTTTTACAGTTTGCATCAATTTGACAGGTCCTCATTAAGCTGTTGATTACTAACCTTCTTGTCAATGGTTCCATCAAAATCATACTCTCCATTCTCCATGGCATTAGCAGTCTTATTCATGGTTCCAACAATCACACCAAATGATAATCTTTGAATAAAATTGTTTCCATGACAACAAATTGATGACATTATGAACAATACAAAAATTGAATGGATTTTTTTTTATTAGACATGATAAAAACAAATGATTTTCCTTCAGGGATATTAAATGGCCATAAATGCATAACATGCCAGGGGCAAATACATGCTTTTTGGTAAGGGGTTAGATGTCTATGTAGAATGTTGACACAATCAGCACATGACCAACTTTTTTTAATAATGCTTGCCAAATTTTGCAGGGAGCAGCCAGCTCCGTCTCTCTCTAAATCCACGCTTGCATGCCATCAAATCATATGTGCCTTGGACATGTGTCTTGTCTGGGTCTTGCATCAACAGAGTTCAGGCTAAACTTAAGCATTTTAAAACTGTAACAACTCCTTTACTGAGTTAAATAGACTGGTTTACATTTTTAAATCAGAACAACTCCATTTACTGAGCTTAATACATGTAGACTGGTTTACATTTTTAAATCAGAACAACTCCATTTACTGAGCTAAATGGACTGGCTTACATTTTTGAATCAAAACAACTCCATTTACTGAGCTAAATAGACTGGTTTACAATTTTAAATCAGAATCAGAACAACTCCATTCATTGAACTTAAAAGACTGGTTTACATTGCAGACATTTACACAGGTTTAAAAGCAAGGCAACTCAACCAACTTCAGGTAACATAGAATGCTTGCGTTTGATGTAGGAGACAAGGTCCAGAACTAAGTATCCCATATCTGGTTTATTTCTATTAACCAATATTTCAGAAAATGTGACAGTATAAAACTATCATACATATTATACCAATAAAAAGCTGGTACCATACCTTAGACACTCATAGGGACCGGTGTCCTCCTTTCCATACACTTTGTCTGAAGCCTGATACGCAATCTCCTCTAGTTTCTTCGGTAGCAAACATTCTGTGTCTAAAACATACAACTTATTGTACAGACCAATTTTAATGTACAGATGATATTGTACAAGTGTGCAGTAAGCTAGAGATATGATAGAATACAGTCAAACCTGTGTTTGCGGCCACCTCAGAATAAAGACCACCATGTGAATAAAGGTCATTCTTTGAAAAAACGTCATTGATTATTTAGAACAAACTAATCTCTTAATAGAGGCTATCTGTCAATAAAGGCTACATTTTGTCTTTCCCAAGGGTGGCCTTTGTTCACAGGTTTGGCTGTATATACAATAACAATACATTTAAGTTCTTTTAGAAACTTGGACCACAAAAAATATTCCAGATTTATCTTAAAACTGAAAACACTGATAAATTGGCAAACAGGAATATTCTAATCAGTAGAGAAAATCATCACGTCAAGAGCATAACTGTGAATTATTGTTTTTATTGAACATAGTTATTTTAAAATACACAGAATTTACAAACAAAGGTAGATCACTGTGACAAACAGGCCACTATTTAGCATTTTATACACAAACTCTTCCTCCAGCATGTTTTGTTCATCTTTATATGAAAGTGGGAAATTGTGGGCACATTTGATAAACAGCAAAATAGCTACAAAGTTGGTGGTATAAATGAAAGCACCAATATAACAACTTTGCATACTTTGCATAAAGATAATAAATTATAAAATGAATTCTGTGTATTATCAAAACTAACAGGGGTCAAAACTAACCTCTTACTTAAACCAGTAAATGCATGCTTAAACAAAACTAATTAAGTCGACAAACTACTTTTTGAGAGCAAATCGGTAACACAAAATAAATAAAAAATGCATTTTCTGTAAGTAGAATAATTTAATAACAATGTCATGCAATTCTTAATAGAGTTTCCACTTTTTTACTGAAAATAAAAAAATGACAAAATTTCACATTATTAACTTATCTCAACTTGATTTTATTTATTGAAATCATATTAGTGACAAATAAGCAATATTTACTTTGAAAAAAAGAACTCATATCTTTTAAATAATCTTCACTGTAAAGTTATAAAAATAATAGTATTAAGTGGTACATTATGTAATTTTGCTAGTCTATGTACAGTCAGTGTGACACTTAAGCTTCAAAAACAGGTTGTTTTAAATTGTGTACACTATTTACTCTATATGTACATCAGAAGTGAAAAATGACACAAATTTTGTACATGTCTGAGGCAATCTTAACTTGTTTCAGATAAACAAGCGGTTAAAATCACTAACTGCATACAGTTGCATGCTGTATAAAGATCAACTATAACATTATATAATAATACAGAGTGAGACTAAATGTGCATACATAACACAGGATTTTTATCCGGTGATAACATTTCATACAAATCAGATCATATTGGATCATTACAGGCTGTTATTCAAAAATGCAGATATAAATAAACAACATATTTATTGAAAAGACAACAGAACATTATTCATAGATTATAAAATAGCATTAATTTTGTCAATCACAGAATCTTTAGGTAAATTTGTAGGTAAAAACATGATATAATTACAGATTAGTTGCCATGGTGTCAGTGAGACTGGGTGGGGTAAAATACCATGTGTCTACAGTTAACAGAAAAATGACTTAACATTTCAATATAGTAAAACGCTCATACAAAAAAGGAGAATTCAGAAGAATTTAGCTACACAGGAAGATGGCACATTCAGCAAAATGATTGATACAGGTGTAAACTTTCAAGCTTGAAGTAATAAAATAGAAAGCTTTTTACAAGCAACAGCAAAAGTCTTATAACAAACAAAGAAATGTAAAGCTTTGCATTGAATTAAAAAAAAGTAACATAAACTAAAAATTTCATGATAGCATTTTGATCATTTTTAATCAGGAACACTAAGGAAAAAAAACAACATTCTGACATTATATTCTATGTACATAACAAATTATTCTGAGTCTTTTATATAGCCTTTTCAGAGAAAAAATCCATGCATGTATTAGGTATTCATCTAGGAACTAAACTAGGAACCAAAAATTATTTGTTTCTATGACAATGATATGGATTTTCCATAAAAATGGCAAACACCAAGGGGACCCAAATGCTGACTTGATAATCCTTCATTGTTAAGCTATAAAATTATGAGTGTATTTATACTTGTTTCATGTAGCTATCTAAGAACTAGTGTGCCATTAATACTTAAACAAATTAATACTGTGATGTGACAATAAATATCCCAGCAACATTAATGTTGGATGATATAAATACACCACTGCCAATTTAGCCTCTTATTTACTAGCTTTTACAGCAAAATCAGATAATAAAATGTTTTCCCCAAATATACATGCCTTCATCTTACTCCCATATAGAAAAAGATTAAAATCATAATTAACATAATTGACATCTATAAAAGAGTTCTTCAAAAAGAAGATAAAAAAGACCCGTCACACAATGAAGTTTTTGAAAGTTAAAGAAAATGAAGCAGAATTTTTCACAAGTGTCAAAGCTGCAGAACTTTTTATATCTATACATAAAAACTGATATACATAATTATTATGTGAAACCTTTTGATCCAGACTGAGCAAATTTTGAGGTAATATATACAGTCAAACCTTGCCTTTGCGGCCACCTCCGAATAAAGACCACCCTGTGAATAAAGGACATTCTTTGAAAAAACTTTCACTGATTATTTAGAACAAATTGACATTTGAATAAAAGCCATGTGTTAATAAAGGCCACATTTTGTCTTTCCCAATGCTGACCTTTGTACACAGGTTTGACTGTATACTACTTTATTTTAGAGATAAACAAAATTTATTTGAACAATTCTTTGAAGAAATTCATGCTTTCTGTTCCATGGCTAAAAACACAGGTGCTGTTTGTATTGGGGTTGAAACCTCACCAAAACTTATACTCTAGACATTATCATGACAAACAGAATTTATATTTCATGACAGTGGACCATAAAAAAGCCACCAGCAAAAGACAAAGTATGATCTGCAACTTAAACACAACAAGGCATTTTTTGTATCATTTTCAGAGTTCCAGCATCTAAATGGAGGAAAACATTTTATAAACCATTTATAGCAATAATAATAAAAGTGCTTATCAGCTATCACCTTTATCTTGTGCTGCTGAAATTGTCAGGTAAAAAAACACAGAATTCATTGTAATACATTTTAAACGAAGAATTATCATATCGACAAATAGTTGATGACTACCAGCGTAGGTCTCCCTAAATAGCATCAAATAGCCCCTAAATGTTGTAAGTCTCTTTAAAAGGGCATCAAATAGACCCTAAATGTTGTAAGTCTCTTTAAAAGGGCACCAAATAGACCCTAAATATTGTATTAAACTCCATGTCCACTTTTGCAAAACTAAGAGTCTATAAAATGCACATAAAACCAAAATGTTCATTATCTAAAAATAAACATAATCAAAACATGGATGAAATTAGAAAAGATTTATCTACATTTATTAACCTAACAAATGTTGTATGTGCTGTAAGTGCAACAAGGTCACATCAGATTGCATAGTTACACCATATTGCACCAAAGGTAAACTAAATCACACTTACAAAGGGTTTTCCTTGCCCTGCATTTTTTCCTAATTTAGAACATCATCATTTTTCAAAATGACCCCTAAGTCAAAAATGAAGAAGGTTGACCCCCAATAAATCATATATAAAAGCTGCAGGTTTATTGGAAAATCTTAATTTAGTAAATTCAGAGGTAAAAAAGCAAAAAATATTGTAATTGTACATTTACCAACATTTCCCCACAATTCATAAAGCAATAATAACACTAACTCCCCACCCAAAATGACCCCCCTTAGCTACATACCAATATTAATGGCTATATTGACCCCTTTCTAAATAAACAAGGAAAACCCTGCTTTTGCTTTCACCTTCAACAATTTTCTATGCTAACAAAAAAAAATCTGTGATGGTAATTACCAATAACAAATGTGTCTCTGTCTAATATTAACCTTTCTTTAAAACAAAACAATTCACATTAAGAATGTAAGTCAGACAAAACATCTTCATTATAAGATAATTCTAAACATTAAATTTAAACATGACCCAAACCATTCTGGACTCCAGTTAGGACACCAGTCTGACAACATAAGCTCCTGACTGGTTGATTTTAGGCAGTTTTGAAATTATCCAATGGCTTAGCTGCATTTTACAACATTGGATAATAACTACATGTATGTTATTGGGCTATCCTCAAAAAATGTTGGATTGCAAGAACCAAACTTTCATCAGTGAGTAGGCAAGTTTTTAATTCATTTTTATTTTTGTTAACATTATTTGCTTGTTCCGAAAACAAAAAGAGCATATTTTTTTTTCAAAAATGTATATTTCTGGATTGGGAGATTTTTTAATGAGTTGTTCATGTAACTACAAACCAACACATTTTTAAGGACTTTTTTATTGTCAAATTATGAGTCCTCTAAAAAAATTAAATTGTAATGTCAGACAGTTTTAGGGCATTGTGAACTAGTATTAAATAAAACAGTATTGTGTCTTTATCAGTAGCATTGCTCTAAACTGGCATATTTTTTAATCAGGACATACAGTTTATAAATCAAAATACACTCAAACTTGCAAAGAGACTGATGCCAATGAGGGACAACTTGTATTAAAAAGGCTATGATTGTGATATTACACTAAGTAAGTTTTGAAATTATCCTCTTAAATGCAAAAAGTCATCCTTGGAACATTTACTTAGCTAAAAAGCATTTTCCATTCATTCTAAGTTGTTACATAACCAGACAAATGTGATGTCATTTTAGCATAATTCTATTGGTAACATATCACTTTAATGAAAAATAAAAAAAATGTGTTAAGTAATGACATATATCACAACAGGCCTAGGAAGAGGTATGTAGCATGATGCACAAGAGTAAGAATACAGAAAAACTCAACATTCCAGAAATACATTCAGAAGCAATGACCTTTCTTATGTCAAGGTCATAAAAGAAGGTCAAACTAATTGACCTTTAAAAAGTATTCAGACACTTTTTCATCTAATGCCCCTAGTGAGAAAAAACCAAGACAAGATCACTCTGTCTAATTAAAGTTCAAGGTCAAAGGTCAAGGACACAATTCATGTCACACTAAAGATGCAAGAAGAATTCTAGGTATAAAACAATGCATTCAAAACAACTTGCAAAACTCAAGGCAATAATTTTACCTTTGTATTGCTCTAAATTAAAAGTTCCATCTAATGAAACAAAGATAAAATAATGAACATACAATGTATGAGGAATATCAGAATCAACATAAAACAAGATAAACTTTAACGTCATTTCATAAGGAATAAACAGTCTACTTATCTTCTGCCTTCAAATGAACTAAAATAATGACAGCTCACTTTTGTTTGAAACATACAGACTGGTACAATGACTTTATTTCATAGAGATTTCAGTCAAGAGACCAGTCTAAAAATGGAAGCCTCTGATTGGTTGGTGCTTGAGGAAGTCTAAAGATTAACCAATGACATTTTGGCATCCCTTGCATGAAATTATCTACATAGTTAAATAAAGTATTGTCTTAACTACAATGTATATGGTATTGTGTACAAGGCAATTAAGTACCAGCACCAAAATAAGCAGTATTCTATATAGATGTGGGGACTCCGATAAACATCAGTTCAGTGTTTTTGTCCAAAGCAATTCAACAAGCCAAGCTTTCTTGTTACACAGAACATATGAAGAAGAAATCTACTGGTTTATTAGACAACTGGCACAAAAACACGTGGATTAAATCTGTATGTTCTCAACCAACAATAACAAAATTTTAAGGTATGTACACAATACAATCAGCTAAAACAATCTTCAACAAATTGACTTCCCCAAGGTAGTGGAATAATCATATCTACAGCTATCATCTGTCTTGATAAACTGATTACTGACAGTTAACAATATATTTGAAACAAATCATGATTCAGATACTTCATGAAACATCACTAATTAATGGAGACCGGCCATCATTACAAGAATGTCATTATCTTACATACATTTCTATACCAGAAATACTTATAATACGAACAATAATCATTTTAGTACCAGGTCCTATCTACACATTAAACACATAGTATACACAAATATTACAACTTATGCATGAAACATTCAAAATATATACGTAAATGAAAAACAAAGTCACTCATATAAAACTTTAATCTCATTTGTGGTAATACCAGTTTGACTGAGCAAACAACATATTTTTAGAATTCAATGACACAATTTTCACCTATAGGAATAGCTTTACAGAGTGACTTTATTTGTATAGTTTCATTGTTAAAATTTTTCAAGTTCTCTGAATTATAAGTCAGCATTCCTACATGTAATAATTCGCAATAACTGAAAATTTGTTATTCAAAATTAAAGTCATTTTAGGATAAGCATTAGAACACATACTGACACGGCGTCACTCACACCTAACCATGCTGCAAGCACTGCAAAATTAAAATATTAGCTATCTATGAATTATCAACCACGAGGTAAGATAAGACCATTTCTTACACATGCTGCAAAGTTGCGCAACAATCAGTGTATCGTTACAATTTATACAGATAGTTTAAGCAATCTTTCCTAGTGGTGAGACTACTTTAAATAACAAACAACCTACCTGGTCGACCTGAGCAAATTAACAGACAGAAACGTAAGTGCAAATACAACAAAAATAAGACACTCACACAGTGACATACATGTATATAAGCTTAATTCACACAGCAACAAAGGAACAAATATGTTCATTGCATTCTTCTGAACTAGTTAGACCAAACATGTCTATTTATCATCCAAATCATTATGGACTAGATCTTATTCAGTCTACAAATTCAGACTAAATCAGGGCCAAATCATTACGGACTGGAAATATCAGCAACCTACTGAAATTTCAAGCAGCTCATACATAATGATGTAAATTTAAGGTCAAAGGTTGATAAAAAAAGTAGCCTTTGATTGGTTGGATCATAGAGCAGTCCTGGATTCGTCCAATGAATGCAGCACTCTGAGAATAATATATTATGACAAAATTTGAATATAGAAGAAATTTAACCATTTCACATTAACATACCTAACCATATGCTGACAGGTCATTGTCCACAGTAGCCAAATAAACTGACAAGCTTCAACAATGATATGAAGAATATTTCCTCTTATAAAAATTGCTCAAATTATAGGACTGAACACAAATGATTTGCATTCTACCTAAACATGCCAACTCAGACAAGTCTAGATGCTAAATCAGTCAGTAATTTCAGTGTGTACAACAGAAGAAGCAAAAAATCACACATTATCCAAAGATCTAACAATAAATTCATCACCAGTCAAACATGACAGCAGTGTCAATGTTGATAGTAGTGGTACTGTTCCCTGCCTTGAGAGCCAAGGAGCATTAAACTGTTGACTTGAAAGTAAATATACAACAAAAAAAACCTGAAAAACTGTCCATATAATGAATTGTAACAGACTCATGGTTCATGATAGGAATCAGATTAAGGGGCCTCTGTGGTAGGGTGGTTATGATTCAAATCCCACCCAGGAACAAATTCCACAAATGAGGAAGCTTTCCTCTGCTAGCTTACAGTAGGTCAGTGGTTTTACCCAGATGCAAGCCTGGGGTCTTCCTGCACTCTGTCAAAGCTGGAAAGTAACAAAATGACCTTGGCTGTTGGTGAGATAATAAACTCCAATGAAAAAAAGGGGGATCAGATTAAAACTGAACAAATCTTCAATACTAACCAGTTAGAAGAGCAGCCTGTTGCATGGCCCCGCTGGCAAGATGTTGAAGTGTCTTGGAAACCTTTAGAATTTGTCCAGTAGTTTCTTGAATCAAATCTTGAACCTGTGTAAACATACTGTGTTAAAGATTGAGGGTATAATTGTTACAGTTCTTGTGGTTGCCACTTACTCAGAAGGTCTGACGTTTGAACCTTATCATACCTATATTACAAGATGTTCTTTTTCCAGCATACAGTCTCATAAGTGATATCAGACATACATGTGAATATTCATTTTGATATTAGGCCATTTTTACAACATCACAAAAATTAATCTTTTTTATTTATAAGCTGTTTCTGAACATCATCTGTTATCTAAGTAAAAATGGAAGAACAAAAATAAATTTTGCTAATTCCACCAGTCTGGTATTTTCTATTTACAAGATTACAAAATGATTCCTCTAGCTCAAGCTTCCTGAAAGTTGCTAGACCATCAGATGTCGCAGGCAAATTTCCAGCAGGTGCTATTACTTTTTGGCAAGTACCGAACCAGATGTTCAGCAGTCGGACACAATTCACAGCATTTGTCACTTATTTATCATATATTCGGTCAGACAAATTTTCATTTGGTCAAACTGAAATTGTAACTATGCCTGACCAAATGGCAGGCAAGTATTCCAGCAGTTTCGAGAAGCCCGATAGCCCCAGACTGGGACCTGGATGGTAGAAACTTAGATCATCACTTTATTACATGAATACACTTACCTCCTTACTAAAGTTTAATGGTGTAGCAGTATTAGCAAAGTCACCTTGTGGGAGTCTCCTTTTTACCTGTGGAATAACATGATAAGATTTAAAAACATTCTCAATTAATTAACCAGTAATCAAATAATAAATATAAGTAAATTACTACATATAAAATTATCAAGTGTTGATAAAATATGATTTTCATGCTAACTTACTCAGCCAATAAAAATAATAAAACTTGTGAGATAACTAGTCTTATAATGCAGCCTTGTGATTGGTCAGTTTAAAGCTGATCATCAAATCAACCAATCAGACACTTTTTTGTCTTTTAGACTGGTTATCTAGATCAGTTTTGTACTAATAATCACAATCTGGATACAGTCTTTGGTATTTTACAATCAGTGCAATATAAAAAGTATTACACAGGACAGATCTTAAAAAATCTCAAAGAGTTTTAATTTTCCCTTTCCAAAGAGAGACAACAGAATTTGCAATCTAGAAATGTTTAAACCATTAGTTAAATGAGCTCCTATCAACCACACATGAATACAGATGGAAAAGTCTACAAAAAAAATAAGTATGAGACATAAACCTAACAAGAAATGATTAATGTTAAAAGATGCTTTCAAAAACATCGCAAATTTTTCTACCTAAACAAGATGTAACTGAAAAAGAAGTCGTTAAGTGCATGTTAAAACAATCTGCTTCTTTATGAATGAACTACAGTACATTAAATTCATATAGAGTATGTCTAAGTTTATCGAAAACCACAGCAAAAGTTACAGAGAAATGCATTAAAATTCTGGCTGAAAGTGATGTTAATATTATAAGCCTCCATCTTTTCACAAGGTGACAAAAAAGAAGAATTCAAGTGAGCTACAGTGAATGTTTTCATTTTTTGCAGATATTTGTTTTAAAACTTTAAATTCATTTAATACTAGACAATTAAAAACTAATTTGTGACTAGCAACAAGAGCTAAGAATAGTCTTGTTTTAGCAATAATATAAAATTTCACTACAAATTATTGTCGAAATACTTCAAAGCAGGACCAAGTTATTTAATTTTATCATTAAATTTAATTTTACCAATTTACACATATAAACATGGTATTTAGAAGTTTTAGCAGACAAGGGGGCCCTTAGTTTTCCATTCAGTGTTACCTTCTCTACATGATTATCTATTAATTTATGCAATTCTTGATATTGATATAAACTTTAAATCACATTTTATCAAATTCTAATTGTGTACTGGTTGTCATGGTAACTATAAATCTAGCAAGTTGAATAAAGTCATTACTAAGGTTACTCAAAATAAATGTTTCAACTAAAATCAACTATTTAGCAATCAACTGAGATAAAACACTAAGAATATATTGTGATAAAAGAGCACCAGTTAAGTTTAAAATTGGATAACAGACAAACTCAGTACAAATAACATTTGAAACTAAGTATGTCACATATAGTTACATCTGAGCAACTGAATTACAACTAAACATTAATATAAAATGTTACGCAAGACAGGAAAAAGCAGTATTTTGTTTTTTGAGCCTATTACTTACATTGACCTTTGACCTTCAGTCTCATGATGGTAAACTTAAGTAATTTCAAAATCCCAGAATATATCACTGAGTTATGGTTCAGACAAAGATAAACCCCACAAACACTGATACACTCGTAAACACAATATATCCTTAGCCTAGCCTATTGAGTGCGTAACCAGTACTTATGTAACATAGTTTATTATAAAAAATACCAACAACAGAGAAGAGAAATCCTTGTGAAAAGAATTTGAAAGTCATACAGATATCGGTTTATACACTACACAGCAGTATACCTACCATGGTAGACATTATCATAGAATAGAGCTGAAATATTAACTTTGTCTTATAATCATCTATAAAATACCAACCAAGGATGTAAAAAATAAGATTAAAAACAAGAGCTCTGCAGATGACTTTTTCTTCGAAACAGACAAGCTAATAATCAAACAAGGAAACAAATATTCTAGTTTTTTTTTGTGAAAACACACTAAACTTGAACAAGATCAAATATGATAATAAAACATTGTAGTATAAATATCAGTTATTTCAAATGTATCTAACTGTATGTGAATACAGACTTGACTTTGATGAAAATATCTTGCATTTATTACAACTAAGCTTACATAAAATTGGTTCATATAATGTTAAAAGTAAGATTTCTTCAGCCTGTGACTTAAGCCACCAGTCTGTTGTTTGTCATTAACAGGTGCCCCTGACAGGTACTTGTCACACTAAATATCACACTCTACATACACATATACTACCAGAATATATGTACAGTGAAATAACAGAATTCCATCATTTAAAACAATTAGCATCACAGGCTAAAGTTCCAAAGTGTCAAATCATAAACTAACGTCATGCAGGACTAAGGACAATGTATAACATACTAAGGATAAAAACATAAGGTATCTATGTATATGGGATCATTATTTTGAAACAGGAAACCAGCCCCTAATAAAACTGGATCAGGTAATCATCAGAAAATTAAATTTGTCAAAAAAAAACTAGTTGTCTAAAAATTTACCAACATCTACATACTGGAACCCTGGGCAGAAAAACCAATAATAAACCAATACATGTAAATTAAAGTAGGAATTCAATAAAATCATTTTTTTAAATGAACTAATTTAACTTAATGTACCACATATATTACATAACCCATAATTGAAATCAATCCATGTTTACTTCATAGTAAAATTGCCACACCTGTAAAAGAACTTATCATGAACAAGATCAATTTGTGACCAATCTTTATGATGAAATAATGTACCTAACATTGATATAAACATATGGTATATGAGCCACATACAGCCTTATGTCTAAAGACATAATTGAAACACAGTCAAGGTGACATAGTCTACAAAATCAAATTTCTGGTCTAGTTGATAACAAAATTTATGAAAAAATGCTTAGAAATTTATCAAAATAACTCTTTTTACATAAGAAATATCAAAAAATTCGTTCGAAGACCCAAATCACACAATACGGCTTCACATCCAGCTATCTTTCTTATAACCTGACCCCAAATCAGCTATCACAAAATGATACTTGTCCATGTTTGTACAAAGTATCTTAAAAATTTACCTCCTCTTTTCTTTGTATCTATTGCAAATTTATATGTTATAGAAGGTATCTAGTTAAAACATTAAAAATACACAAAAAATCTGATACATTGCTGATTCAGCAAAATCCTTTTACCCCTTAGAGCCATAATATTCACATGAGTTCAAGCCTGCCTGCTAAGCTCTATAAGTAAACCCTTAAGTCCATGGCAGTTACTTGTTGAAAATAAAACAAGTATTGGTACAGAATCCAGAAAAACTGGTTAGGCTATCTGCCTGCCAGAGTACTGTTGAATACTGGTGTAAAACTGTTTCCAATATGTTCAATGAAAACAACTTTCAAATGATACAACAATTAGATGTAAATATAGGAAGTAACAAGTAAGAAATTTTAATTGAAATTCATATCTTCAGGACTGAAGATCACATGTGAAGTAAACATGCACAGTACAAAATAATGGAGGTTTATCATGAACATGAAGTAATTTACTTCATATGCAAAGTGAATACAGAACAACCCCGCTATTAGAACTATCTTTTGAACCAAAATAAAGTCTTCATATTAAGGTTATCTTGTTATCAAGCTGACATGAGAAGAAATATTGAAGACCAGTCCAAAAATATATGGTCATTATAACTGGATGGACTTAATACTGAGGTGGTTGCTAAGTGAGGTTTTACTGTACAAGTTTTGGTTTCAAAACATGCAAAATCTTGAAGTTAATGACAACCTCATGAAGAAGAAGGGCTGACGAGATCAACATTTTTTTTACAAATCATTCTTTTCATGAAATAGACATCAACTTAAAATCAGTAAATTATAAAAATGATAGCCACTAATCGTTGATCAGGACACACTGAGTACCATAGAAAGTCACAGGTCTTACATAAAGATACTCATCAGTCTAAGATATCAAAATGGGTATTCACTAAGAAGAATAAACCAGTGGGGTACACTTCTCTACAAAGAATCAGTCAACACAATACAATCTACAAAACAGTCTAACCAGAGTTAATAACCACCAGTGAACAAAAGCCACAGTCAAGCACACAATCATTAATATAATACACCCAATTTGCCTCAACATGACGAACTGAGCATTATGCCCATAATGATTGTCTCCCTTTGATGGCCTTTGTTCACAGGTGTGACTGTATACACATGGAAGTATATTACTCTACCTTTCTGGCACACATTCTTGTATCATTGTTGTAATTCTCCAGATCCCTCAACAAGATTGATATCTCAGTGTTCTCCTGTCCAGGCTAGTATATAAAATGAGAAAATACACATTTAAGCCAGTTAAAATACATACAACTGGTAAAATTCAGAGGTTTGTTATTGTACTACTGTACCAGATGCTTCCTAGAAATTTAACTGAACAACAAAAACAGTCCACTAAGTCTTTTCTCTATGACAACTATATGAACACAGTTGTGGCTTATCCTGATCACGCTAATGCACCAAATGATAGAATGATTGAATGATTGAATAGTTCAGTACAAAAAGATAACTAGGCATCTAATTAATGTTAGTAAATTAAAATATCAACTTTGTGTATTATGCCCAACAATCAAATTTCTTGTGTCTAATTGTTTGCTATAATAGAATGGAGGGAATATGATGTACAACCTACGTGAACTGTACAATAAAGTAGAAATTTATCAAGTTCCCAAATGATGACAAGAGGAAGTGAGAAAAATCTCACCTACTCAAAAAGGAAACAAACTGAGATAAGAATGTAATTAAGACTAATTATATGACAAATAAAAGGCTGTTTAAAAAGACACAATAACACGAAACAACTAAAACAAGACATACCTGTATAAGAACCTTGACTCGACCAATGTCTGTACTAATACTATCACAAGCACTCAACACTAGACGTGTCTGGTCACTCATAAATGATGTACAGTTTAACTGTTCATTTGACAAATGTACTGAATACAATTGCTGAAATATACATGTACATTGTAACTGGTCAAATCTGGTTCTATCATTAATAGTAATTAATAGTAAAATCTGGTTTAATCATCCATAGTCAAATCTGGTCCAATCATCCATAGATACTTAACATCACGAATATTTAGTGTATCCTAATCCATGATCAGAAGTAACAAATCTTGAACTTTGTGGACTGTTTCAATCAATAAATATATTAGTACCCCACCCACCCACTTATGTATCATATCTATACCAAAGTCATCTACATCCAAGGTACATTTTCAGTCTTATAGAAAAATATTCATCACATAAAATTGCACATGCACAAATTTGTAAAAGTTTTAAAGTCATCTCATTTTAAATACTGAATTCTTTCAGTGATCTCAAAGGACTGTTTCATGGAGTTGAATCACATTCATACACATTATGATGATTTGCAAGTTCTATTTTTATAAATACCTGGAAGAAACTGATACTCTTTTCAAGTAGTTCCACTGATGTTGTCTCATCCAGCTGAAACATGTAGGATAGTACATACATGATGTGATGTAAGTAATGCAAATATTACTAAAAAAAAGCTCTGCAGAGTGGTACCAACACTTGTCTGTTTTACATCATTCTATTTAATAAGAAATTTTGATAAAAATTCAAAGTCAAAAAGGGCATAACTCCAAAAATATAGCTTTCAGGATAATGCCCCTTGTCTTGCAACTGTACCTTGTCATGATAATCAAGCATCCAAGGGTCGTATTGATATGTATAAAAGTCTTTGAGTTATGGGCTACATTAAAGTTTTTGCAACAATGATGACAACGACGCAGTGACCATAATAGCTTGACTTTTTCTTCAAAACAGATGATCTAACATTTACATCACAATTTTATGGTCAACAAGACAAGTAAAAGGATTTCAGAATGAACACACAGTTAGTATAACTCTATAATATAAGTAAACTGATATCAGCATGGAGTATTACCTGATCTTTACGCAGAAGATCAATAAAATAATCCAGCGATTTCTCGTGAGCAGCCATTTCTGGTAGCAGGGTCCCTACTTTCAGGAACAGGTCCACATTGCAGGTTTTCAAAGCACTAAAATAATACAGCAACAAATGAATGAGCAATGAAACAATATGATTAAAGAGACACTTTAAAATAAAGGCCATCATCTACACAAAGGTCACTCTTTTTGACACATATATTGATACAGCAGACCAAACAAAGGGCAAATTAAACACAAAAGTTCTATTTCTCACTCCCTTTGGTATGGGGCCTCCATGGTTGAGGTCTCTGACTTGTAATCACTTGCCCTTCACTGCTCGAGTTCGAATCCCATCCAGGACCAAATTTCACGTGCAAAGAGGCTGTCATGCTCAGAGAGTCGTTGGTTCTACCAAGGTGTAGGCCTGGTGTCTTTCTCTACTGTTAAAGCAGGAAAGTCACCAAATGACCCTGGCTGTTGGTACAGTTGGTATGATGTTAATCTCCAGTAAACAATTCCTTTTGGTGACCCCTGTTCACACGTTTGATTTTCTTACAACCATCTTTTACATTAAAGTTTTTTCACAACAAAAATGATGACAACAACAACACCAATGATGATACCGTAGCAATTACAATAGCTCAACTTTTTCTTAGAAACAGACGAGCTAAAAATACTACATGCAAATAAACTAGCAGATCATTTTAACAAGCTGAATAATCATTTTATAATCTAATGTACATACCAGTCATATTGTCTCATAGATGCTTGTAGAAGATTTAACATCATAATAAGATGATTAGCGAAGCTACTTTGTTCAGCCTGGTGAGACTTTAGTACAGTACTACGATCAAACGATGTCATCATCTCATACTAAAATAACAGACAAATAGTTGAACACAACAGATTACAAATTATTTAGGCATAAGTTTAATTCCATTAAGTATATTTCTTCCACTTGTTCTCAAATCCTAAAAATCTAGAAGGGAAACCATGTTTTATTAATAGGATCACTTTAATTAATAGTTCACATCATTTTATTTAATAGTTTACTTTGATTAACAGTTATAAGCTAATTCTTGTAATTTATTGAAAGTCTCATATTTTACATAACGTAAGTCATCTAAACAAGCATCTTAATTTTCACGTCTCGGACAAAATTCACCAAACCTTTAATAAAGGATCAGATTCCTGTTCAATATATGATGAATATGCAGTATGAAGAAATGCACAGTGACCAAAATCTTTGAGATATAATATCATATTACCCGATCATAAGAAATAACCGTAATTTACCTTATCTCTGATCTGTGTTGAGAGAAGCTCAGATTTACTGATTACACGTGGTACCATTAACAACACCAGTATAGCGTCATGATCACCTATAACATAGTATACAATAAATAATGTATATAACTGTTTACTAACATTATCAGGTCTGATAACTGACTACAGTGTACTAGATTTTACTTATTTCATAAGATCATCTAATTACCACATTCATTCTACTCCTCTACTTCTCTCAGTGGCTTGACACCCAAAAATGGCTATCAGGGTTAAATATGTAAAGGGTTTAATTCCATAGGATGACAGATATGATTTCTGGATGATAGACAAGTTAATCTCTGGCATATGCATAAAACACCGGCCTCCATGTATTTTGAAAATTGATAAGGTAATCTTTAAAATTCATTTTGAATTTTTTTTTACTATTGGCAACAAAATAATTAGTAACACTACATGATTGCATGTATTTTGGATCAATAACTTATTTATTTATTTAATGGTGTTTTATGGCACATTGACTTCTAGCGGTCAAGTAGTGTGCATTAAATTAAAGGTAAAGCAAACAAGTATTAACCACGTAAAAGGATAATAAGTTAATAAAAATAAAGGATGACAATAACTAGATTAATAAAGGTTTAATCATTATATAGCAAGACTCAGTAAAACACTTACTTCCCCTCCTAAGGAATGATTCAGCCATAAACGACTGTAATAACTGGACATGTGCATTTGCTTGAGTAACATCAAGCTTTCTTAATTCCATATCAATCGTCTTAGCGAACGCTTTTGACTCGGCAAATTTCGTCTTAAAGTCAAACATCTCCATCTGAGGAGTTTCAGCTTTGGTTCCAGTCTCTGTCTCACGACTCTTCAATTCTCTGATAGTTTCCTGGTTTGAAAATTTGTTGGATGCATAAAAATAAAACCGTCCATTTAACAATCATGATAATGGCACTGATAGGAATGTTTGCTGAGAAATTTGGAAGTGAAAGAGTTTATCTGTACAGTAACCAGGTTAAAACATGTTTGAGATGAAGCAATTAAACGTAAGACAAGAACTGGTATATATTTCTGTGTAACTTACCTGAAGCTGAGCAACTAGATCACGGAACTTGTTTATAGTTTTCTCATAATCTGACATGGTTTCTTGTGTCGCTTCTAACTTTCTTACAGCCTAAAAAACAAGAGGCCAGATGTAATCTTAAGCTCCAACATTAGGTCTGTGGATCTATAGCCAATGATGATTATGCTGTTCTGAGTGATGAATGTGGAGAAGTTGACTGTTAGTAGCGGAGAACAAGGTTAGTGCTGGTTCAGATTCGAGGACAACTGCTTAGGTCAACTGTACGTCAGTATGTTAATGATGTAATGTTGAAAACAGGGCTTAACCCCTGAAAGCATTAATTTATTCAACCACAGCACTTAATATAAATAATAAAACTGCATTTTGAACTATATTAGTTACATGTATTGTGTATTTTGGGCCAGAGGTCTTTATCTACTCACATGAATAAACTTACTTACTGACTTACTTCCAGGCGCAAGTTAACTTTTATCACCAGAAATTTTCACCAGATATAAGATCAAATATCTCATACATGTGTAGATTAATTTTTTAGCAAATCTAGACTGGATTTAAATACTTAAAACATGTTGAGTCTGAACAGGTGAAAACTTCTGAACAGAAGCTGTAACTAAAATGATGAGCATTCAACTTGTAAAATATTTAAAAATCAATGTTTACCTCTAATGTTTTAGCATTAGCAAGATCAACTTCTTCTCTGAGTTCAAGTTCTGTAACTCTTGCATTTTCCTGTAATTCTTCATTCATATCATTCATTGCTTCCTGCAGGTAGAACAACATTCAGTCAGTCAAATCAGAAACACAAAAACACATGGTCTTACTAACTAATGGTAAACACATGGTCTTACTAACTACTGGTAAACACATAGTCTTACTAACTACTGGTAAACACATGGTCTTACTAACTACTGGTAAACACATGGTCTTACTAACTACTGGTAAACACATGGTCTTACTAACTACTGGTAAACACATGGTCTTACTAACTACTGGTAAACACATGGTCTTACTAACTAATGGCAAACACATGGTCTTACTAACTAATGGTAAACACATGGTCTTACTAACTACTGGTAAACACATGGTCTTACTAACTACTGGTAAACACATGGTCTTACTAACTAATGGCAAACACATGGTCTTACCAACTAACAGTGCATGTGTATGAATAAACAAGCATGATAACATCATACCAGTGTACTAAATATTGAACTAATGTTTTATGCATTTTATAGGTAGTTGAACCATAAATTACATGAACTCGAACACAATCTTACAGCAAACACATAACTAGACTGGTTTGATTACAGTAAATCATCACTACAAAGATCTCTATTGGGACATTAAATCAAGTCTTATATCATTATCAACATAAAATATAAATGAAAACCAGTCCAAAAATAAGTGGTTGTTATAATGAGGTGGACTTAATATTAAATTGATCTCAAAATGAAGTTTCTCTGTATTATATATATTCTTTTCTTCTATGTAAGGACACAACATCATTAATCTAGGAGACCAGATTCTCAACTCAAACATCTGGCCCCAAGGTTATAAAACTTGAGAACAGTCTCGTAGCTCAAATCTCAATTCCATTCTCAATGTGTTTGATTGAAAAGATGTACCTGTTTCAAATTTAAATCTATATAGAGGTCAATTTTGCAGTCAAAATAAAGTATTATTGATATCAATATTGTTTTATCAAAATTAATTTACAAATATGACAAGAAAAAATATGAGATTAGAGCCTTGAGACCAATCTTAAGTTTCATAACCTCTAGGCCATGCTGATTATTTCTGAGTAAACTTAAATATCAGCATGGAAATATTCAATTCTAAGTCTGGAAACAAACAAATCTTTAAAGTGTTTTAATTTACCAAGTCTGCTTTTTCATCTTGAATTTCTTGCAACTGTTCTTCCAATTCCAGATTTTTATCAGTCAATTGTACAACCATTTCTTCAGCACCAAGAGCAGCATCAGACTGTTCATGGAGTTCAATGACTTGTTCATTCAAATCTGACACTTCAGCAGTTAGACGTTCCTTATCTTTCTTCAACATTTTAATCTCTGCAGTCATTGCTTCATTCTGTTTCTGTAATTTCTGGTTTTCATGTTTTTCCTGGTTTGACAAGTCACGCATCCTGAAAAACATATGAATGTCTTAGATTTTTTTATATCATAAGGCACTAAATAGCAATGGTTGTGCATTTTTTAAGAAAATGATTGCACAAAGTTGATTTGATTTTAACAATTCCAGCATTTGGAAAGTCACAGGTTTCAGAAAGTCAGGGTACTAGGTTAAAACCCTAAGATCAGACTTCTAGCTTAACTCAAAATATCTGTCTTATAATGTATACTATTGAATCAATTATCTATTATTAATTATATTAAAACAATGATGATATTGTTGAGACATCATTCTCACTGGAAAATGTATTTAAACAATAAACAGCTTTATCTTTTCCACTAAAATACGAGACTGGAATCTAGATTGGGGCTTGGTGACTACTCTCAGTATGCGATTGTTCTGGTTTGTCACAAGGGCAGATAACTGACATAAAACAACACACAATTAACTTACTTGACAAGAGCTTCTTTAAGTCTATCAATCTGTTGATTCAATTGTTTCACAGTGAAATCAGTCGCCACACCCTCAGTGCCTACAATATTCATAATTCACAATAAATAAAAATATGGTTCGGTTCCAGACACTTAGGGTACAAATATGAAAATAACCATAGTATGTGGAAAGTGTAATATATACATAAATTTTATGTTTCACCATAACTGGGACAAAAGGTGTAAAAACAGTGTAAAATAAGCTGTTTGCCATAAAATTTAACCTGAAGAAGACACTGATGCTGAATCTGGGTTGAAAACAACACCTCAACATATTAATCAATTTGTTGACTAAATAAAAATGAACAACAGAAAAAACTCTTTATTTTGAGGGGTCATTGGAACAGACAAAATGTATGAGATAAACATGGTGCTTGTAAAAACAAGGTATTTTTTATTACAGAAAATTATATACAACTAATTACTAAAACACTGACAGGACTTTAAAAAATCTTCAAACTAAGTTGGGTGCCTGTGATATTGATGCTCGTAATAACAAAGTTTTAATGTATGGACAAATAAAATTCAGTCAGGTTTATATTATAACTACATCAGTATCAAGCATCAAGAGAAATTTCTTGTATATTCTGCGGTAAGACGAAATAAATGTAGTATAACCTTGATAACAAGACAACCTCTGTGACTAATAAAATCAGTCATAATATTTACGTGTTTGTTATGTAAGGTTTAAAATTCTAAGATGACTGACTCCAACATTAGTACTATACACAAATAATCAGATAAAAATAATTTCAGACAAATTAGAAAAATAAATTAAAATAAAGCAGGATGGAATTGTTAAATGTTACCTTTGTCACTAATTTCATTCTTCAAAATTTCTAAGTCCACTTGTAATTCTTCACATTTCTCTTTGTACTGTTCTAACTCTTGTTGAAGAGTTTCACACTGAAGTTAAAGAAAACACTATTAACATAAGGATGTATGTTTAGTTAAAGAAAACACTATTAGCATAAGGAAGTATGTTTAGTTAACTATGCCATATTATTTACTCTTTTCTTACTGCAATCCCACTATACTCTTATTATTCGATTCATTGAAATTACAGTAACAAGACTGTTAACATCAGTTGGAAATTTAAAAACATAAAACATTATACCATAATTGAGCAAAATATTGAAGTTAACTTTACAACAATCAACAGCCATTCAATAACACAGTGACAGATAAAATTTTACCTTCTCTTCAGCCATTTCTTTATCTAGCGTAGCTATCTCAACTGTCTCAGTCAAGTCAGACATATCTTCCTTGTATTGTTCAAATGCTTCTAAATGATCTCGAGCTTCCTAAAATCAATAAAAAAAACTTGGGTACAGTACAAGAAAACCTCAGTATAATGACCACATATTTTCTGACTATTTTTCTTTATTTACTATAATTCAACTAGACAATAAGACCATCTAAAAATAAAGACCATTTTTGTATTTTTCCCCACAGTGGTCTTAATCCTGAGAACTTACAGGTCCTACATTTCTTGTTTCAAATAAATCAGTAACCAAAGGTGCATTCCTTCTATGGAAAAGTTCAGTAAAAAAACAATCCCAACATGCCTAATGCCTAAAGTAATGTCACATCAAGCATCAGTGGCAATAAAACAGTACAAAAAAACAGCAAGTTATTTCTTTTATCAGGACACCGATTCAGTAGTACATAGATCTACATGCTATGTAACTATACTGCTATAGTCTTTTAACCAATTGAAAAACATACAAGCAGAACTTTGCCCTCATCTCATCAGTATTAATATTTCCCACTCACTTCTAAAATTGGGGGTTAGCTTACACCTTAGGTCTGAAATCTAGAGGTAAGAGAAGTATTTTGGGGGAATGAAGATTTTCAAAAAAAAAACATTTGTATATGCATACATCGTAATGGGTGTTTCCAGAAAAATCAGTGATTCATCCCTAAACATATTCGTACGCGTGCGATCTTGCACCAGATCAAAATATGCAGCGTGATTTCCAATTTTACATTAGTGGGACACTGATTAAAGATATACAAGTTACCTTCTTAGCAGTCTGTAGCTGTCTCTGTAAGTCTGTATTACTCTCCTGCATCTTAGACTTGTATTCTTGTAACTATGGCAACGAAATAAAAAATCATTTAACAGTTTATTCTACATACATATATATATATATATATATATATTTATATATATATACAAATAATATACACAGTGAAACCCCTGAAACTGGACCCCAACCAGGTTGAGCCAAGAAGTCCGGTTTTCTGAGAATTCTGGTTTTCAGAGAACTATTAATTATAGAAGACAAAAAATGGGACTTGAAAAATCGTCTGAATTTCAAAGAATTCCGGTTTTCAGGGGTTATACTGTATATTATTTTACTGTTTTACTACTGAACACAATTCAAGTACAGACACCATCACAATCTATTTTGTACCAAACCCAGAATGCAATAAGTCATAAAACAAGGGAAAATGTTCTAGATGGACAAGTTAGCATATTAAAACAACAAGTACTAAATGAAATGAACCAATTTTGCTTAAGATATGGTATATAGAGGAAATTCTAAAAATCTGACAATCTTAAACGTACTTAAAAATTAAAAAATTCAACCAAACCTAAATGCAATCCAAATCACTTTAATTTCGACTGAATTAAAAGAAGCACATAACTACGAATATGATAATATACCTGCTGCATTTGTATTTTAGCTTTTTCAAATTCTTTCAATTTTGTTTTATCTTCTGATCTCTTAATTTTCAACGTATCCAGTTTCTCATTTAAATCCTTAACCTCAGCCTTCAAACCCTCAATTTCTTGTTGTTGTTGTAGATTGGTCATCTGATTGTCAATATTAGCAGACAGAGCGCTAATATCAGCAGCTGACACCTGAAAAATGATTCCACTCCGTCATTATCAATTTAAACTCTTCGAAAGAAATCTTATACACACCAAGATATGCTCTAGTTCAGTTAAAATGTTAGTAAAGGTTTAATTGCGGAAAAAGTAAACAGAATTTCAAATCGATACGATAACAAGAAAATTTAAAAAAATAGAAACGTTGATCAGAATACAGATGACTGAAGCTATGTTAACAATGAGTAAAAAATGAAGAATCCTTCACTTTATGGTTTCAGTTCTTAGCTTAAGAAAGAAAATTTTGATAGTGAAAACAGACTTAAATATAATTTTGTGATGAGGTTAATAACTCAGTAGGTAGAAGGGGACTGGGATACTAAAGGACTTATGGTAGATACTGTAAGTAAAAGGATGTAAAATAAAAAAGGAATACTACAAGGTTTATATCAAAGGTCATATTAGTAATACAGTATTTCATATGCTCTTGATATGTATACGTCTCAATGTGTATGAAAACATGAAATCAACACATTTGCAATAAAACACAAATCACCCTGTCAGTGCAAGAAGTTGATAACTTCATTCTAGTCAGGCTAAAGTGGCACAAACTTCCAGGTAAAGCCTGCAAAAACTTCAACATTCAGTGGACTCAGTAACCGTCATGAATCATAATCACCACAATGAACAGGGACTCGTACACACATCATATAGTATCATATTTTCATTTTTATTTCAGCAACAAAACAATCTTTGTATTGGTTGAGCAATTAGGTTCATTCCACCTTACTCAAGAAAATGTAAAAATGTTTACTACTAATAGTACTATATTCCATATCTGAATAAAATCAACAGAAAAAAACTCTTATGCTGTAAAAGAAAATGAAAATTACTTCTGATGTAAGAAGAGCACAGACCCCGAGGTTATAAAACTTGAGAACAAACTCCAAACTCAAATCTCAATTAAATATGTGAAGCATTCCCATTTGAAAGATATTGTAGTTAAATGATAAATGCATTTTCAGATCATTTTAGCAGGCAGAATAACATCAGATTGCAATCTTCATTGTTTAGTAATGATTAAGTTTGAAACATCAAAGAACAAAACATGAAATTTGAGCTTGGAGACCAATCTCAAGTTTTGTAACCTTGGACCCAGGTGGTTTTCTGAGATGAGAATAAAGCACAGGTATATAAATATAGAATCTCCACCATGGAAAGTTAGACACTAACATAGACATGTATTATGCTGATCACTTATACCTTCATCAACATCTTCAGATAAAAATAAAATATTTTGATTCTTGCTTTTTAACTTTTGATCTCAATGTATTGAGGAACGCATATATATGGTTACCACAGGGACAGGTATAGTATGAAGATAATGTGTAACATTTAACCACAGGGGATGGTATGAAGATGATGTGTAACATTTAACCACAGGGACTGGTATGAAGATGATGTGTAACATTTAACCACAGGGACTGGTATAGTGTGAAGATGATATGGAACAGTATAATGTGAGACAAAAACTCAACAGATCAATATACCCCATTCCCCCCATCACAGATCGTGTCAATACACCTCAGCTCTAGAATTAATACCTCATTATGTGTACATAGCAACTTTAGTCAGGCCTTATTAGTAACAAAAAATGACAGGATTTCAAAAAAAATTCCAGAACCAGGATTTAAAATTCTGTGCAAAAGGAGAAGTGCCAGAGGAACTCTGCAAGGTAAAATTTCTAAATCATTTACTCTATTGCTAATGGCAACAGCAGAACTCAGTTCCAGATTATTAGTATTATCAGTGGCATCGTCAAGAACAGTTTGGTAAGAGGCTGACGTGTCAGTAGACGTGTCAGTGTCTAAATCAACCTGTAATAGTATTGTGTTCATAAACATTCAATGAAAATGTAAGTGGTAGAATTGTCCATATTATTACAATAACTGTCAAATAACATAATTATTGTTACAGTAATATAATTATAATTTAATATTATAATCAATGGTACAATATTACAACTTTTTATTTCAATTTATTGTTACACAATTAAAGGCTATTTCCATTAGTTAGAAAGTTTGCAGTTATTACAAAGTAAAAAATATGGAGAGACAAATGTATACAAAAGCCTGATTCAATTGTAGCACTATGCTAATTACACAATAAATTAAATAATAAACATATGAAACAACACTATATACCTAAAATAATGAGATTTTAACATCAAGGTAATATCAGACCCTATCAAATATAAAACCTGACATTGGCTTTGTACTTCAAGTTACATGTAGCAAAACGTTAAATTCAACGTAGAGGAAAAACAACTGTTAAATATTAACCAGGATTTTCAACTTTTAACTGGTCAACAAGAATAGAAATCTTGCATGATTATATTTCATGACAAAATGACTAATTAACTATCTTGGGTAATGGCAACCTTTGTTTCCATGTCAAATAACAAATAAAACATCAGTGATAGTAAGAATAGAATGTTTGACCTCAGACGGACACATTCATTCTAATCATTGACTTGTGACTCTTCGGCACTCACCTTAGATAGAGCTGGGGTTGAGGCATCTTCTGCTTGTTTTCTTGGCTGAGTCTGAACCTCAGGGGATGGGCTCTTCTGAGAGAGTTTCTCACGACTTGCCGGTTTTTGAAGGCCAGATGGCTTGACTGGAGAGGCACTAGCTACAGATGCAAGATCCTTAGGAATGCTGGTTGCCCGTTTAGGGGTTTCAGTGTCAACCATTGACTCATTGCCTGAAAAAGAGAAAAAGGAAAATTTAGAAAAATACACTGTATGATACAATGAATTCAATTAGCACCATTACATAATATCATATAACAACAAAATGACAAATTATACAAAATGTTCCATCTCATTAGAATTTAAATTATGATAAAAACCTTGGACAACGTACAAAGAAAGTTGAAACTAGAACATTTTTCAAACATATTTTCTATTTCAGACACTGTTTGCCATTCACCATGTATTAACTTGCAGAAAAGTTTTTTCTGAGTGATAGACAAAGAAGAAATAAGACTGAAATATATATAACATGCTTAAAGTAGCTTTGAATTTTTGTGTAATAGAAAATTACTAACAGAATACAAAGAAATTTGGACAGACAACAAACAGTCTACAAAAAACTGATAGATGATATGGTCTAAGACAAAATCACACCAGTAGCTTGTTTGATAACATCATCAAATAGGTGTCACAATCCACAGCTGCATCAAATAAGGGAAACAGTCTACAACTGCATTAAATAGGTGGCACAGTCTACAACTGTATCAAATATGTAGCACAGTCTGATGGTACATGATCTGAGATGGCTATCTGCCAAGGACTATAGAGTAGGGTTAGCTAATTGATTATATTTGGTGTTGCAAAACCAAAATTAGCCTAAAGAATGTACATTCACTAAATATTATACAGAAGATGCATGTTGATTATAGCAGATACAGTAATGATAACAATATTATATTCTGATCACATATTTAATATATAATGAAGAAACATGCTACACATATTGTTGTTATACATTAAAACACTGTTGTAGGTTTGTTGTTTTATACAATAGTGAGTAGTTGAAAAGTATTCATAGTCAGCAAGAACTGAAATACATCCATCCCCTCCATTAAACTAGAGAATTACACAAGAATTAGGAAAAGAAAGGCAGAACCATAATGGAGTATATGCTTGCAAGACAATTTGTGCAAAAAATATAAAAACAATTAAGTGACATCATTTTAAGGATAAAATCTTAATAAATATTCAAGTTTTTCTAAAATTGATAAAATATTACAGACATTGAACCATTTTCTAAATAAAACCTCAAATTCTGCATGAAACTGTAACAAAATCCTTCTTAAAAAAATTACACAAATTTAACGCTAACCACTGGTCTGGTTGTGATTGACATGAACAAATATTTCTAAAAGTCATGACAGGGATCACTTAAAACTAAATTGCAGATCTACTAAAAGATTACTAACAGCAGTAAATACTTCTGTCTCCCAAATGATGAAAGTTCTGCTGCTCATTTTTATAATACAAAATTTGTAATACAAAATCTAGTAACATAGCAAGGCTCAAATGGATGAATTCACTAAATTCTAACCACCAGTGTAAGCTCTATGTCTTCTGAGAGAACCTCACCTTCCATTTTAAAATAAATCAATTATAGATATTGAGCAACTTTAAAACACAGTTCAGCCTGTGGACAAAGGCCATCAAAGTAGGGAAAAAGGCATCCTCCATTAACAATTAGCACAGTTTACCATTATGCACAATTAAGCACAGACAGACTTTATGCACAGGTTTATCTAGACAATTAAATTAATAGATGTATGCCAAATATGTATCTTGGATCACATTGTAGCCTTTATTCACTCTGTTAACTGAGGTTTGACCGCATTTATTTCAGCATTTTTTTCTGCCTAAAAAATCATCTTTTACTAATAGAGCAACAAAACAAGACCATTTCTACGTCTGCTCACCTCAGCTTTGTAAAGGTTAAAAGCAAGCCATGAACAATTCATAATTAAACATCCTTTTTTTGACATCATATTATAAAGATGGTCACTCAACATCTCTAAATAGGGGCAATATACAAGTAAAATTAATGCAATAATAAATTCAACAGATAAAAAAACATACTAAACATGCTGACATGTATTATTCTGCTTTAAGTAGAGATGTGAACAGTCCAACCATAAAAAATTGATATCTTTAAAAGAAAATTTGATTATCAAAAACTTTAACAAATTTACTAAAAAGCACCTGTGATCATCTGTGAAAACTATAGCATCAACTTAATATTGAATGGCTTGCAGAGAGTAAAATGTTCAATAGACAAGTAATGCTACCAGACATTAAGAACAATTTCCACTGGATAATCACTGCACAATACACAGCATGCCATTCAATAGTACAAGAATTTAATGCAATAAAGTGCTACATATAGCAACCATTGTAAGGAAGTAAAACTAGGACTCTGATTACCTTAATTACCCATAACCCCACCCGCCCAACTATACTCCAACATAGCCACACTCCTGTCCCATAACTTCCACCCTCACTGCAATACTCCTTCTACATAGCCACACTCTTCTCCCATGACTCCCACCCTCACTGCAATACTCCTCCCACATAGCCACATCTCCCTCCTCAGTATACCCCTCCCACATAGTCACACTCTCCTCCAACTCCCACCTTCACTGCAATACTCCTTCCACATAGGCACATATCCCTCCTAGCTATACCCCTCCATCCCAGTCAAATCCCTCAAAGTGATATACTTTCCTCTATCCTAACTATACTCTCAGACACTCTCCTCCATCTTAGTTATACCCCTCTCTCAAATCTCCACATTATCTCCCTCCAGTCATGATAATCAAAACTTTTGCATTTGATTTCCATAAATATAAACAAATTTTAACAATTATCTTAACATTTTTATATCACAAGTAATAATGGCATTATTGTAAAGCCAGTCCCAGTTTAACTCAGACACAATAACAATGATTGCTATGTTACTTACTTCTCCTGGCTGCATGCTTCTGAAACACTATTTAAAACATGCAACAACATAAAAAATCAAACGTCATAAAAGAATAATTATAAAGCTGCTGAAATGCAATCATTTTATACATAACAGATACATTATCGCAAAACAAGATAAAAACTTGCGAATATGCATGAATAAATGCGTAAGAAATGAAACAAAATAATGCCTCATCTACAAATGCATAACAAACAGCCATTTTCCTTCTTTTGATTCTTGGGTTTAGTAAAACAACAGGAGACAAAAACATTTTCACAAATTGGATCTTTTTGCAAAATTTTCCCCATTCACTGTTTTCTTTCAGGTGTTTACCACTAAAAGTCCAAATCTGAATTGTACATAACAAACTTCTCTCAAAGAAGAAAAAATAGCTGACACAAAAAGATAAAATGAAGTGTTCAAGTGTATCGTCTCACAGGACGCTGTAGGTCATACCTTCATGAAACAACCAAATAAGACTTGAATTATGATTCAAGTCAGCTTCCATTGCTTTCAATAAGAACAAAACAAAAGGCTTCATTCAAGAATGATAATACAAAACTATCAAATAATATAAACTTTAATTCATTACTTACTGAATTGACAAATACTTTAAGGAACATAGATTTCTTCAAATGAATTGACAAATATGTAAAATATATATCAGACATATCAAACAGACATATTCTTAAATAATACTAATATAATATTAAACAAAAAAATTTCATTACATCAAAAAAAACTCTCTCCCAAAGCATAAATAATGTTAGGGCTACACAATGACAACAATAAATTATAACAACATAAATACAAATAACAAGACAACATCATGCTATAAGATGCATAAACATCAAAATGAATAATCAAATTATAATCATATGCTTAAAAATTATAAACATTTTCTAGTTCAACAGTAAATCAACACAAACAAGCCTCAGCCACCAAAATAAAAAAAATATCCAAACTCTATGCAATATGTATGAATATTTTCATCTTTGGCAAATATTTCTGAAATAAGGGACAAAATATTGAGTCATACTTGACAAAAAAGCAGAACTGTCTGCAGGTCATTAATAAGATATAAATTCCCCTTACTTTTTCCAGCATAACTCGGTGGACGAAGACCAGATTTCTTCACACTCCGTGGTTGGGATGGAGTAGGTAAACCAGATGAAGGAGTTGGTGTTGGAAGAGATGATGGCTTAGAAGGAGTTTCAGCTGGGGCAGATGGGCCTCCATCCTCAATGGCAGTTATCTGTGACTGGCGAACAAATATACCATGATTGTCGGGGCAAGTAAAGTAAGTTTTCCCTTGAACTGTGCCATCATTTTTACCCTTGGATTCATCAAGAATTACACCAATCCATTTACCTTAACAATAAAATCAACAAATGCAGACTTTAAGTGTTCAACAATTACAAGTTTACAAACTTTTTTGCAATGAAATAAAAAATTACATAAGATTACACAAGAAAAAGGCTATATTACAAAATAAGTTATATTATTGCTTCAATGAAAAAACAACTGAGTTGACAGAACAATCAACATTAATATTATTCCCTTACTTTTTTTGACTGACAGACATTTCCAATGCACTCAGCAAAAAAACGAAGAAGGAATATATTTCTCTAGCTTTTAGTCAATAATCAATGATGGAATAGGTAATGTTTTTAACAAATAAAATGAACTGTGAATGAAATACTACCTGATGAAAACATGGTTGTGCCAATGTAAGCCACAGTTCCAACCACGCCTTTCCCAATCACCTCCACCCTAGTTCCCATCTTGATTGGTTTCTGGTCGGCCATACTGAACAACTTTTATGACCAACCTAAAGCAAATATCATTCAAGTATTACTTTCACATAAATATCAAGAACTCTATGAATGCTTCAAGTAAGGCAGAATTATGCATTCAGTCATCTTACAGCTGTGAGAGTTAGCTATGCAAGATTTTTCTGAATAGATAAGAATTTTGGCTCATTGCAATTTGACTATATTTATCCCCTATGACACCCAGTTATCAGTAATCAATTGCTAATTAAGTAAGTACTACAAATTCCAGTTTAATCCTAACGTTTTTATGAAAACCATCTAAAAAATCATGAATGTTCTTCAGGAGTGCAATAGTTTCTAAACTTGCATGAACAGTTTTTACTTATCTTTGTTACACATATCCTTAATTTGTAAAGCTTAGTATCCTGGTTGTATGTATTACTGCGAGTCTAATTTTTACCTGGCTAAAAATTCATGATAGTACTAGTATGCAATCATGATACAATTTAAGTCCCATATACAGTTCTTCTCCATGTCCAAAAAAACATAAAAAACTCTTATAAACAAATGAAAACATACATCAACTGCTAATATTCTTAGACACACTGACGGCCATATTGATCCACAAATCAGCCAATTAAATGCAAGATAATAAGTCACATATATGAAAAAAAATACTGGTACTGTACAAAACTTCCAACTAATATTAAGTATTTTCCAATACTAAGATACCACAGGGGCATTTTTATTTAAATGGACGACATATTTTTAGCAGACTAGAATCTACGAATGCAAAAAAATGACGGTATAAATTTTGATTTGTTTCATGACTTTGTAAAATACAACTGGACTAACACCATTGAAAATGTTTGACAGTTGCAGTACGCAATGCAAACAATGCTGTTGAAAACTGAAGTAGAGGTGATGCGCATGTGTTTCAGTTAATGTTATTATATGAGCACTTGCGGATATGTATTGTATATCGCAGTAAAGGTATACAAGGGATACGTAACGGATACCCTTGTTTACATGACAAACCAAAAGAAGAAAATTTATACAAGGTTTTTGCACAAGTCATCCAGTATGGAGTTACAGTGAGGACTGTAACACATTCACATTGAAAAGCACCTCAAAAATCATAATAAATCTATACTGGATACAAGTTGGAAAAAATTAGTTTTGGATGAGTCATCTCTCACTGTATTTTTTGCGGAGAAATAAAGATGTAAAATCATCACCTCTTACCATGAAAGTGAATACATGACGAATATAATTTCAAATACTAAGTACGCATGGTCAGCCCTTTGCGTGCTGACATTTGTACATTCTGTTTGTAAGTTTAGATTTCATGTACAGAGGGTATGAAAAATTTAAGTACGATTTTGGAGTGCTCAATCCAAGACAAGGCCGAATGACAATCACAGAGAAAATGCGATGCATTGACAAACTGTACCAAAGATGGATTAAATCATTCACCTGTTATGACAAGAACGGAAACAGCCCCTGCACTCTCAGTTTTCAGTAAAACCTATCTCATTAAAAATGTAGATCACTTCCAACTTCGTCTTCTTTAATGAATACAGGAAACTTACGAGGTGTTCCGATTAATCTATATTCTACTGGTTCCCGTTATACATCGCGCTAGATTCATCGAAACGGGTTCCCGTAGATTAAACTGCCCCCTTCCATATTGCAGTGTACCAGATCTTATTTAAAGCTTCGATACTTAACTATCGATATAAGAATTGAAAATCAAATAATTCATGACGAAGAAAAAGTGATTGAAGTGGATTTCATGGAGTCCAGGAAACAACTGTTTAAGTGGCCTACAAAACAGTATTTAATATGGTTAAATACTGATGCGATATTATGCAGGATTGACACGTCAATTTCCAACGGGAAAATCGCAACGAATGTTTACTATAGCGGACAGTGACAGGGTCCATATAACATATCTATTTAACAAGTTTGGTGACAAATAAAGGAAGCGTAAAGTAGTCAAGTTGCATGACTATGGTATCCTTACCTGACTGTTGAAATAGATTTAAAGTTCAATGTTAAATAACACTTTATTTTACACCATATATATGGACAGGAAAATCCTTCGTTACAAACTTTCATTACCATGTCATACTTCTGAGAGAATGCTTTATGAAGGCATAATCAACAGTGTTAATTACAGTAACAAAAATATTTATAAATAAATAAATTCATCAAAGTCTTTTTATAATATCATTTACAGCAAAGGAAGTGAAGCGTATGTACTTTCACAAATTGGGAGTGAAATGCCTGGGGAGGAAATGCCTGAGGGAGAGAAACGTCTAGAGGAGGAAACGTCTTGGGGGTGAAACGACCGTCTTTCTCCCTGGACCAATATATATTTTGATTCTGTGTATTCACACGCAGTGTATAAGGGCAAAATATCAAACCTGTTGAAACACACGAAATTAAGTAAAATATGTCTTTTATTAAAACTAAACTTGCTAAAAACACTAATAATGAATAGAAATGACTGCAATGGTGGGTATCCGCTGTTTAGTCACACCGATAGTTTATATAGTGAAAAGTAATAAATCCGCAGATATGGACCATATCCGCTGTTTAGTCAAACCGCAGTAAAACGTCTGTTGACATTGATGATATTCATTGAAAACAAAAGGAATTGCAGCGGAATATAGACATATTTTCGTGCAAATCACGTAAAATTAATAATCTGATCGACGTAAGTTTTCATTCTCTTTATAAACAATTCCAAAATGTATTTTATTGTTTGGGCTTAAAATTATATTGAAATTCAATTTCGGACAGTTCATTTTTCGGATAGCTCATGGTTAAAGCTCTGAGGTTTTACCGATACATTGCAAAAGGAGCAAGAAAATATAAATATCACAATATTTCTTCAGCTTACCAATGGCAATAATATCTGGTTTTCTTAAATAATTGAATTTTATGTTTATTAATGTTAAAAATTGTCTAAACATTATTTTGAAGCATAATTCAGGACTTAAAGATGGCCAATGTCATATTATCAACTGTGTACACTCATAGGTATCAACTCTGCTTAAAATGGAACAAATTCTTTGAAGCATAGTTCCAGACTATATTTTCACCATTAAACCTTACTGTTTAGAGATTGAGTACTAAACATATTTCAAAAATCATGGATGAGTATGAAATCGTAAAAAAAAACATGAAAGCAAAACTGTTCTCTTTAAAGTATCTAATTACACAGTGATATATGTTAAACAGAAATTAAAATGAAATTCACAATATAATGTGATACAGCATACAATATTTTGATACATTACGGCATGCTTTTAAGGAACGATACCCAGCTTTAGTGCTGATTTTATCAATTTCTTTAGATGCTTATTTTACTAGTTATGTAACTTTGTATTTGTTAAGCAAACTCCTGCAAGCACTATGCAAATGGCCACTAACCGAAAGTGAAAAATAAAAAATGACTGTCTTATAATGAAAGGTTTACATTTTAGGTATGACAATTGACATTATGGAAGATGGGAAAGAATTTCTCAAGCCTTTACAGTCTGAAACAGAAGCTTCTCTCACCATGTTGAATGCTGCAGTTAACACAGATGTAAACACAGATATTAATCTTGGATCTCTAGGTGATATGTCAGACACGCTCACAACTGTCACAGAGGATAACTCTGACCAACATATAAAAGTCGACAGTAAGACCAAAATAAATTACATTCAAACTTTATAGATAATTCTACAAAAAAGTACATAAATTTCAGTTGCATAATTTCGTTGATAACAAATGTCTAGTTTTGAAAGGGAAATTATCTTCCTTATTACTAAATGAATTTTTATGATATTTTTGAGGCTATTTTGATTTCCTTCGATAATTATTTGATCTATTGAAAGAAAATTCTGTATTATGATTCATATGGTCCTGACTGTCTTGTTTTGAAGTGAATATTGACTTTGTCTTTCATAGATTTCACTTTAATGTAAGATTATCGCTGAGAACATTTTTAGCTAACAGGGCTTTTTTGTAGGGGAAGGGGCCTTTTTCTTAAATTTTGGAAAAAATAATATGGTATTTTTGCAAAAAGGGAAGAAAAAACTTGATGTTAACTGAATTTTAGGAGAAAACTGCTTGATTTTAAAGATATTTCTTGAGGAAAGACGCCTATAAATAGCCCCTGCTATTGAACAATAAACCCAAGTTTAATTGTTCAATTATTTAAGATTTTTAATTATACAATATGGTTACATATATCTTAGTTTATGAAATATTTTTTGTTTTATCAAATTTTAGGTGTTTTATCTACAACTTCTACAAACCTCTTACCTGACAATCTTGTGTTAGTTGAAACCTCCAAGGGGTAAGTAAGAAACTTACTTAGATTGATATTCAGCTATCAACCTGTGTATGATGTAGTTGTCTTAAGGCATTTTTTTTGGTTTGCATAATATGTAATTTAATAAAATTAATGAACTTTGTTAGATATAATAAACTTGTGCAATAAACAACTATTGTAAGTCAGTCAATAGCAGTTCTTATCAACGATAATATCAATAGTTTGATTTTGAAGTCAATTTTCAACTATCATACCATTTGCTATCATGATAAGTTGATACTAGTGATAATTATTACATCCCTGAATTATCATAGGTTAAACTTTCTTTTTCAGACTTGTACTTTCAAATTTGACAAATATTGATGGAATTAACTTCAGCAATAGTTTTGTCACATCAGGGGCAGATAATCGTGGTCAGGCTGTGATGACCACAAGTTTACCAAGTAAGAGTTTGTTAGTAAATGTCAATTTTACATTCAGTCTCCTTTTACTGGCCTAAAATGACATTAAGTAGATTTGAATAGGAAAGTTTCAGAGTCATAATTCTCTAGTTATAGTTTTGAAATTGAAAAAAAAACTATTTTATATTTACATTAGTATTATTAATTAGGCTGGATTGTTGTATGGAATTCTGGATTGTAAGTCTGCAGCAGGTAATAGTTGTTGATGACATCTGTTTTCAGCATCAATTCCAGTATTTCCCCAGTTAGTAAATGGTGGAGATGAATCCCAAGTTGCTATGTATGGTAATAGTGTCCTTATACCAGGAAATATCTTTCAGGTATGACTTTATTTAAAATATTTGTATGTATCTGATTTACCTAGCCTGAGCTAGACTTTAAATTTATTTACCATGTCTTTTAGCCGACAGTTCACTGTCATATAAATTCTTGTCCAGGAACATTGAATGCAATTAGCAAGTGAACATATATGGTTTTAAATGCTACCAACTTTTTCAAATAAGTGCCCCCCCCACCTAACTTACACCACAATCACTGTCTAAGTAAAACATCATTCACCAAAAATTCTTTAATAATTTATCAAATTATATCCATTTTACAAAATTTAAAAGATAGAAAGTAAAATGTTATGCTCCATGTTTATTTATTTGACATTATTTCATATTTTGTTTAAATTCTGTTTTCATTATATTCCCACTATTACAGGATGCTGATACTACTGGTGACTTACAAACAGTGACAACTATAACAATGGCTGATAGTAATGCTGTCAGTGAAAGTCAACCAAAGGTATTTTAAAATGCACCACATTTTGATCTTTGCTTAGAATCAATAGTTCCTGTGCAGAAATATTTTTATATTTGGGGAAGAATATGTTGCACTTTCATCAGTTCAGGAGTGATATTATTTTTTTG
This sequence comes from Lutraria rhynchaena, assembly GCA_008271625.1. Lineage (NCBI taxonomy): Eukaryota > Metazoa > Mollusca > Bivalvia > Venerida > Mactridae > Lutraria > Lutraria rhynchaena. The sequence continues at coordinate 470,098 of VIBL01000127.1, forward strand.
AATTTGCAATCTTTCATAGTTATATTCTTACGGTAATGAAGCCTTCATTCAATTAATCAGTTTGTGTGTAATTAGTTATTAAAACTCTTTTGTAAGCTGAATTTAAACAATGGATTAATTTGTTAGGTGAAGTGCAATCTGTTTTGTATTCTTACGATTTGTGTGTTCTGTAAAGTTTAGTATTTTTGAAGGAGTGCTTGTCCAAGCTACTAATAATATTAGACAGGTTTTGTGCCTGTTTACATTTGTATTTCAGTTATATGCGAGAGGACTGTGTGCCCCTTCTATTTTATCTTGGCATGTTGTTTCTTTATATTTCCACTGCAGCATAAAGTTGCGCAATATTTGTTTAAGATTTTACAGGAGAAAATAAATGTAATAAAATGTGTGTCCTACACTAATAAATGCTAACAGAACTCATGACATAAAAAGAAGTTTGTACTCATCAGTACTGATGAAGATGTACAATCATCTGTATATAGCTGAATAGAAACCAGTTGATTGACTCATGTGCACTAGTAATTCATTCTGTATTATTTGTATATTTCAGAAACGGAAAGGTCTGGGTGGTTGGCCAAAAGGCAAGAAAAGAAAACCTGGACCATGTATTGCTGTTCCTAAGAAGCCAATGACTGGGTAAAAAATAAATTTTGACAGCCATTGTTTAATTTAATTGCAAAATGGTTTCAACAATTTTAGCAATAGCAATAGCAATAGTTTGATATCAAACATTAACATTTAAAACAGATTTTTTACATAATACTGTTTGTACCTAGTGCGTGATCGACAATAAAATAAATAAAGCTGTTACGTGATTTTTGACAGCCTAAGTAACAATAAGATTTCAGTCCAGCATCTAGTGCTTGAAGTCCCTCTACAAATGCAGTTTAACTCTCATGGAAAAAGAGATTTTGTTGGGGGTTGCAAAATTATGACTTCTTGGATGAACATTGACCATATTTACTGAACCTCACAGTACCAAGTATTTTTTAAAACCAGACATACTGTTTTGATTCAATGATTGTAAGAACACTGATGTAGGTACAGTGCAATGTATTATCAAACAGTCAAGTTGCACTGTATAAAAAGTATTTTCCACTGTTTGATTTAATTGTCAACAATTTCCTGGGCAACATTTATAGTATAATTTACTTATGAAGATTCATTCCCTCACTAATAAATTTTGTTTAAATGCAGGTATGTGATATTTGCTTTACAAAGACGACAAGAAATAAAAGCCACAAATCCGGAGTTAAATTTTCCTGAGGTCACTAGACAAATGGGTCAAGAATGGTCCAGGATGCCCGAAGTTGAAAAACAGGTTAGTGAAAATTCATCTACAATATGCTGTGTCTCTATGCTCAAACTTTCCCAGGTCAATTTCTTTATTTCTTTATCTCAGTTTTGAAGGTGATGAAAAAGAGATTTTTTGTACAAAAACAGGTTTAAATTTGCCTGGGCACATTGCATATATATATATTTTACTTTGATGGGAAAAATTCATCATTTCTCATTATCTTTTTAGTAATTTTTTTACGACCTCTCAAACTATTGTTTGCTGATCCAAAGGTCATTGGTTTGTGTCTTTGTTTGGAACAAAAACATGTTAGTGTACCATCTAATTGTTAACTTACTGGAAATTCTCTGCTGTTTATTAATGGACTGATTACAACTTGTTGATTGTTCAGGGACACATGTTTGGTTAACTTTACTGCAATAATTAATATGGTATAAATGAAAATTGTGGACGAATAGATTATTGTAGTATAAAATTCAACCAGACTAGTCTTTAAAAAGGCTAAATTTGGATTTATTTTTAACAGAAATATTTGAAATCAGCTGAGGAGGACAAACAGAGGTATATCAGTGAGATGCAAGAATTCCAGAAGTCAGTGCAATTTCAGACATATCTTAAAAACAAGCGCAAGACCAATGATATGAATGACTGTCTTACTGATGATGGAAAATCACTTATTGATGTAAAGGTATTTTGTGATTAGTTAGTGTAGACTTTCATCAATTAAAATGTGCCTGCATTTTTATAGTCACAAAATTACATTGTATTCATCATATCTTGACCATAGTTTGAACTAACATTAATTCAATATAGTTATCGAAGACAGAAAAATCTGGAATATAAAACAATCAGGTATATGAAATTTGTTATGACTTATGGTCAGATTTTTTTATTGGTCTGATATTAGCTTAGACAATCAGAAATTGATTTGAAATTATCTTTAGGCCGATGTCTGTGGTTCACCTAACAGTACTAAACTATTCACAGAAGTAGGAGTCATATTGCTATAGAAACATGTGTCATGTTCAGACTTTGAACCTGTGTCTGTTTATCAACTGCCTTGTTTTCTACCAATTTAACTAGCCAGACCAGCTTGTGTGTATATATAGAAGTACATACACATCAGCCTGTATATTATGTTAAACCTCCAACTATATAGCCTTCACTGCAGCGAGTTAAAATCACCAATTACCTATGTGAGGAAGTTATTCAGCTAGCTTATGGAAGGTCAGTGTTTCTACCCAGGTGTAAGCCTGCGTTCTTCCTCTATTAAAGCTGGAAAAGTTGCCAAAATGATCCTTGCTGTTGTTGTTGGTGCTAGATTAACCCTTTGCCTCATAATACTGCATTTCTCTGCATCTGAAGCAGGCAACTTTTGAAAACATCATGGCAAAGGAAGCCATGGCTTGTAATGAGTAATTGCTTCTTTTGCCACAATGTTTTCCACTTTTTCAGCAAGGAATTACCCAGTTTTCGTAAATAAATTTATGTTTTGTATATAAGCTTTGAATTTGGAAGAGTCCAAAATATGCTTTTTAGGCAAAAAGTTAAACCCTTATGAAAACAAAATATGACAACAAGTCAATGATTGTTATACTTTACAGGTTGAAGATGATGTATATGAGTTATATTGTAACAAAATATGACCACAGGTCAATGATTGTTATACTTTGCAGGTTGAAGATGATGTAGATGAGTTATATTGTAAAGTATGCAAACAGTATTTTATCTCAGAGCATAATAAAAAGGAACATATGTTCGGAAAACAGCATTTACGGAATATTACAAGTAAGAGACTTATCTTTAAGTGATTGACAATTAATTCTGTCTGAAAATGATAATTGTATCAAACTTGTTATGATGAAAAAGTTTAATCTTATTTGAAAATAGATGGAGGGATGTTTATCTACTGACCACTGTACCTGTCTGACTGCTGTTCATAACTGATCACTTTACATAACTGACCACTGTATATAACTAAGATTATTTTGATAAGCCTGGTGAAATAATTAGGACCCTTTAGAATGTTGTATTGAAAGCTAATGTAATTCAAAGTTGACAGAGAAGTGGATAAAACAGTTTTGCTTGTGTTTGCCTCCCCCAGAATATAAATGCCACCTGTGAACTATGGCTACTCTGTGACAGACATTAGTTGACAAAATTGATCTCTGAATAAAGGCCAGTTGTGCATAAAGACTATATATTTTCTCTCTTTTTTGACTTTTGTCCACAAGTATGAATGTATGTTACTCCATTTAATTTTATGTGTTAAATTTATAGACGAAATGATACAAACAGAGGAGATGATGCTGGCATCAGAACCTGACGATATTAGCGTGCCTGTAACTATGAAACAATCAGAAACTGAGTCTACAAATAAACAAAGCAAAGTAGATATCAATGAATTTATGCAGGAATTTATAAAGAAAAATTCGGGTGAGAATCTATATTTCCTATTATGGTTATTGAAACCAGTGTCTATAAAACAAAAAATAGCAAGAATCTGCCAATTTATTTTTATTGGAAATAAAACAGCTGTTTGTTATGTTTGTAGTAAATTTAAATCTCTGGTTAAATTATATGTTGAAAATTTCAATATTTGAATGACATCATTTTCTGAAACAGGAATTTTGGGATTTAAAAAGGTACTCCTCAAATGCCTTTTTAAGCATATTAGTAGACAATCGTTGATTTATTTAGTGTTCTTAATTGCAATCTGTCTTACTGAAAATATATGTTGTCAGGTGTGATGTGTCAGTACCTAATGAAGGAAGTTTTTATTAATGTATTATAGGCATTGATGTCTTACTGCCTATTATTTTTCAAACATGGTTGTAATCCAATGTATAGATACTTTAATATACTGTGTTATATAATTATGTGTTAAATATGTTTTGCACATATTACAGAAAGAGAAGAAGAAATTGGGTTGTTACAAAAACTTCATAAATCCTTTGTAGATGAGAATTTGGCAATGGCAAAACAATCGAAAGAATTAGAGGTAAGACATTAGGTGTAAGGGATGAGCCTCTGGCATTGTACTGCAAAGTACTATTATTGAATGCAAGTATACAAGTTTGTTTTCTTGACATGTTTCTAAGACACATATATCTCCCTTCTGGTTTTGTAAGCTCAGTAAGTAGAATACAGTAGATTCAAGATGAAGACTCCAGGTGAACAATAATTCACAAAAGAAGGCTAGTATACTGTGAGTTATCTATAATCACTTTTCTTCCTCTTTGGTTCATTATTCAGTGAAAAAGTTGGCAGTTACATGAAGAAATAGGGGAAATATGTTAGACCTGTTTGGTTACCACAGCATATTTTTAGGTCAGCTGTTGAACTACATGACTGTAAATTGACTGCTACAGATGTATAGTATTTATCTTATTACAATTGTACCAATATGCCATTATTATTATTCTCTGCATATGTACATAAAACTTTAATGACATTGACTGTCTCTACAAATTATGTAACTGCTCGTTTTTACAAGATAACAAGTCGAAACTGAATCATACTCTGATGAACCAAATTAAAACTGACCTGAATTAAACTCCAATGAGTTAGAAGTATTTACAGATTTAATTAAACAGACTCTTGGTGTTTTAGAACGGAATGATTAATGCTGAATGTAATAACTTCAAATTCTTTTTTTATATTTTCAGGAGTATGAAAGTAAACTAGACCAAGATCTCGGAAGTTTAAAGGCGTATGGAGCCTCGTTATCTGCTCAAGTTGATGCTTTAAAAATGGTTCCTACATTATTTGGGGTCATTAATTTCTAATTATTCTAACATAAGATGTGTTGTTTGTTTTAGACATTGTTAAGTATACTGATACATTTTGGATTCTGTTATACATAGTTTTCACTAATTGAATATCTCAATCTTTTAATTTACTATCTCATGCACGGTATGAAGATTGGACCATTTGACTGATCATACTACGATTGAAGTCTTTAGTCGTCGCCAGTCAATTTAGTCACAGATTTTTGATGAAGATATTGCAAGTCTTAATCCTGGTCATATGCTCAAATTTCTCCATGTTAATTTGACATATGATATGTCATCCAGCATGTATGCATGAAGCTCTGGATATTTTATTTGTGGTAGGAGATAACTCTATTAAAGGGACTCAACTCCAGATTTAAGATGAAAATTATGGTAGTAAAAGTTATTGAAAAGTCACTCTAAGATTTAAGTGTCATTCTCAAATGTTAAATTATAAATCCGGAGTCTTGTCCCATAAAAGTCATAGTGCAATGTGTGTTTTTTAACATTTTTTCATAATAGAGTAATATATTTTTGTATTACCATGTTCATTACTATAAAATGAGCTATTTTTACTCAATGCCTGAAAATAATGTGTGCTATTTGCTTCATATGAATTTTGTTCCTTATCTTTTTGATAAAATTTGTGTTCAGATTTGTTTTAGAATTGAAAATGTGTGTGTTTTACTTTTTTGTATGTCTTGTTTCTTCATTTGTTAGATGTTTTAATGAATGATTAAGACTCATTGATATACACACAAAAACAAGTATAACATATTGTTTGTATGGAACTAAGATATTAACAGCTGTAACTTTAAAAGTTTTCTATGAATTAGTCGTCTCCAAACTTTTGAATATTTTTAATTTCACATTTACAAACAGACTGATAAAAGTACACAAGTTTTGCTCACTACGAAGTATAAGACTGTTGGGATAATTAATTATTTACTAAATTACTTAATAATCTGTTTTCTCAAAAGTTTTATATTTCTTTCTATCCAATGGCTTTGTTAAGCGAAGTAAATAATTATGGAACATCATCAGTGATGTATACATGTATTAATTATTTGATAATAGTCTAAAACTGTTACATTTTATTGATTGAATTCAATTTGTTATTAATTCATTAATTCACTCATGCTTTGTACAATGCTTTTAATTTATTTTGTATTAAATATTCAATGAAAGTTTTGTTTATTATAATCATCTGAATTTACTAACACTTCATTTAGTGAACTCAATTTATCATCACATTCCATAAACACACAGTTATATGATTTATATTTTTTTAGATACAAAACAGGATTCCTAGAAAAGACACTAATAAAACATCCCACCTTCTTCAAAATACTACCTTCCCCAATCCTCCCACACAAATCCTACTAAACTCATTGGCCCATGCAAAAAAATGGACAAAACACAGTCTCTGGGAATGGTTTCTTTGAAACAAAAAAAGTCATTTTTTCCATGCTTTAATATGTATATTACACATTAGCAATAAAAAAGCAGCTTAAATTTTTAGTAAATTTCCTTCAAAGTCACATGTACTAAAATAGTTCGTTTTTTACTATAAGTGGTACATATGTATGATATATACAATAATTGAAGTTCTGTTTTGTTTTGATGGAGTCTTTTATTTCTCTTCTTCAGCTTTATTTGGCGTGTAAGTCCTCTTGTAGGAGTGTTCTTTCTTTCTGTAAATCTCATTTTTGTTTGATATATGTTAAGTGTTGAGAACTGAGAATTTCTCCAGATTAATGAACTACTACTACTACTGAGATATTTATGCTTTCAGTTTGCCTTTGGTCTGTGTTTTTTTTTCAAACGAAAGTGTGAAGTCCCTCAAATCCCCCAGAAATATACGTTTGATGACACTCGTTTTCAAGACATTGTCTTTTCTCGAAAACAAAACATTTTTAATTGCACACACAATTATATCTCGCGTACGATATTAACGATAATTACTTTACACATATATGACAATAAACTTCAAGTAAACCAGGATGATTTAAATTCATAAAAACGTTTTGAGTATAAATTGGCACACTATATTTTAGCAACAGTCTCACTAAATAATGATAATGAAGTCGACTTTATTTGTGTAACTGGAAACATGTCTCGGTGAGTTATATAATAATCACCCTCAAGAACTACTGTCATTTAACATTTTTCAGTAATTTTAATACCAGAATTGTGAAGACTTATGAAGTAAAGCAGAAACAAGAATATGAGAATATGGTAGAGACAGAATATGGTAGAGACAGGAATTCGAGAATATGGTAGAGACAAGAATATGAGGATATGGTAGTAACAAGAACCTATGTTTAAGTTCTATTTGCCCTTACAAATTCACGTGACCTAATAAACCAGAATTTTGTACTCCTTTGTATAGTTACAGCTAAACCTCATATTACGACCACCTCAATATTACAACCACTTTGTTATAACGACCACTTATTTTAGGACCGGCTGTTAGTGCGTTGGACTTGCAACCCGGCGACCCGGGTTTGAATCCCGGTCACGGCAGGTCATACCTTTCTATGAAAATTAGACAAAAAAATTCCTCCTTAGGTGGAGAAGTTGCCGGCTCCTTGTGGAAGGGTAAGTCAGTACTAGATAGTATACAGTCCTGGAAAACTAGTTAGGTGAACCGATCGACGTATATAACTGAAAAATTGTTGAAAGACGGCGTTAAACCCCAGTGACAATAAGTCGCATAAAAATAAACAATTTAGGACCGGCTTCCAATAACTTCCCTACAATTCGACTTGATAATGAGACCATTAATTATTACGATCGATTTTTTGGGTCCCTAAGGTAGTCTCATTATCGATGTTTTACAGTATTTATTTACCTAACCAGTATTCCGGGATTCATTAGCGTAGCAGTACAAACCTTGCTCTCCGCTACCAACTGGCAATTTCAACACATGAATCGCTCGTATCGTAGGCACTCGGTTTTCGTGATTTTTATACCCGTGCAGACGTTATTTTTAATTTAAACTCATCAAACAACGCAAATCTGTCAAAACAAATTTGCATGCCGCTACAGCATGTATAAGAAAAACATGTAACGTCTGTTCGGATTTAAAAATCACGGAGACCGAGTGCCAATGCGGTGAAACTCAAACATGACGACACAACGTCTACAACCAAATAGTCACAGAAAACACGTGCCATGTCCAGGGTTCGAACAGCAGACATGTCCAACAAAAACATGTTTTTTTTCTCTGAATACGTAAAGATGACTACATCAGCAAGAAGTTTCTTTCAAATACACAGAAAATCATCTTAAAGGACAGAATGACTAAGATATAGTGATGGAAGAATTTAGTAGCTTTGAAATAATAGGTTTCATGTATTTCACATTTCAGCAGTAGCAACGATAAGAATGCAAATGAAATTAATTTTGTACAATGTATAACTTAAATTTGAGTTAGAAACTGATAAAAATGTCGACAATTTAGGTACCCGGAGACAAATTATTACGATTTGTTTTAATGATGAATATATTATCGATGTTCAGAATAATTAAGGCGAAATTTTCCTGCACAATTTGTGTCGAAAAATTAGCAAAAATGAAATAAAAAATTCACGATGATCATTAAAGTTAATGATGAGAAGTCAGTACATCTATATTCAACATTTGAACTATATTAAAAATATTTTTATTCCTTTCTAGGACTCACAACTGTTCATTATTAAATCATAAAAAAATATCTATAAGGACTGATAAGTGTAAAACGCCCCCTGTCTCTGTACGTCATATATTAGCACCAGAGCACTTACTTATACATGTGCGTGTAAATTTTATCGTATTTGAAGTTCCATTGTTTTACAGCAGAATCACAGCAACTCACATTTTCCAAAGCTGAATAATGTGGAATTTATGTATACTAAAAATTCTGTGTTTTCTGACATTTTGTCCGGGAACAGGTGGACATAATTCAACTACGATTGAAAGAATTTCTTTCTTGTTGGAACAATTTTGTCCTGATGATGGTATATGTCTGTCTAATCGTACAGAAAAACGCTCTAAGGACTCTGAGAGTCGTTCGTGCTGTTCAGGTAAGTTGCTATTTTTAAATTTGACCCTGTTAAAAATTAATTGCACAATGCAAAAGCCTAAAAACAAAACCAAGCAATTCGATACTAAATGGTCGTTATGAAGTGGTCTTAATATTGATATAGACAGTAAGTGAGTTGTAACTGTACACACTAATGTGTATACAGTGTTGTGTACATCATGGAATATAAATAAGACAAAGAACACGTGCGCGACAATAAACATGTACACAAAGGAACTAACTTGTGTATACAAAACACAGCATACACAACATGTACAGATGACGAAATACTACATGTATTATCAGTAGGAACAAACATACATAAATTATACATGTACATTTAAATCAAACCTGACTACAAACAAAATTACTACGGAAAAGGGAGCACATATATTCCTCGAACAGACACATGTAAATATTATAATGTAAACACGCACGACATATATTCAGTTTGGATATTATTAATTACTGCCTAATTCATTCTCAGGCGTTTTGTTGCTATTTTTCAGTATGCTCGTGTGATGACAACTGCCAATTTTCCAAGACTTGTTGTTTTCCCGAAATGTCCAAGAAAAATGATGATCCATCAGTTTTGAAGTTGCCTAAAGCACATAAAACATGTCTGTATCCATTTACAATTAATACTGATTTCTTAGATTACCAAAGAATGATATTCAACTCATACCACATGATAACATCGGAAGATGGCGCCACCTCCCAGGAATCATGTGGCAATGAGATAGTAGCATCGTGGGGTTCCATGTATCCGGTTTATTCGAAACAAAAAGATATGCTTTTCAAGAATCCAGTTTGCGCCAAAGCGTATGGTGTAGATGATGGCACTTTATGGACCCCATTTCTTACGTGTAAATCACATGTACAAAATTCTGGCTTCGCAAATGATGGTGCAACATTCACACTTGCTCCGGGAGTTAATTATATCCCAGATGATTGTTCCGTTTTCTTTAAATATTCAGATGATGATATTGATTCACATATTTGCTTTAATCCCGAAGAATTCATTAATACGTGCAAATATTCGGAATTTAGTTTACCAACAATACATTTAGAACAATACAGAAATGAGATAACGTCAGCGTGTACAAGCGGCCTCATTTCACCTTACAAAAATGATAATCTGTATGCGAATGTGTTCTGCTTTATTTGTAACGTAGGGAAATTCGATGAACGCGATAAATGCACCATGGGCGCTGTACGATCTATTGTTAACATGCATGGTTTTGTTGGCCTGCTAAACATTGACTTTTTACAATTTGATGATAGAAGAACAAAGAAACGTAAATTCCAATTGGCATGTCAACGATCAAATATACAGGTAACGTTATTTGTGTTTCGTATTGTGCTTTTAATATAAATTTTATTTATGTCAGTAACTAGTAAGGCGGTGATATAAAGTCTGTGATGTATAATCTCTTGTTTTCTAGAACATATGATGTTGTACCAAAAACACATGCACTAAGAAACCACTGTTTTTATATTCATTTCATGGTGTCAAAGGGCAAATAATGTCGTATTTAAAGATAATCTATGTCGTGATACATCATTTCCTATTTCATATGGTTTTGTCTGGATTGAAATTTGTTCTTTTTCATTTTCCTGATGTCGTTAATGTGATTCATTGCCAGTACTTACCGTTATTTGGGAAAAAAATAATTACAGCCAAACTTGTAAACAAAGGCCACCCTTGGAAAAGACAATATGTGGCCTTTATTGATAGATGGCATGTATTCGGATATCAGTTTGTCATACAAAGTCAATATTGTTTTCAAAGAATGGCCTTTACTCACAGGATGGCATGTATTCGGAGGTCAGTTTGTCATACAAAGTCAATATTGTTTTCAAAGAATGGCCTTTACTCACAGGATGGCATGTATTCGGAGGTCAGTTTGTCATACAAAGTCAATATTGTTTTCAAAGAATGGCCTTTACTCACAGGATGGCATGTATTCGGATGTCAGTTTGTCATACAAAGTCAATATTGTTTTCAAAGAATGGCCTTTACTCACAGGATGGCATGTATTCGGATGTCAGTTTGTCATACAAAGTCAATATTGTTTTCAAAGAATGGCATTTACTCACAGGATGGCATGTATTCGGATGTCAGTTTGTCATACAAAGTCAATATTGTTTTCAAAGAATGGCCTTTACTCACAGGATGGCATATATTCGGATGTCAGTTTGTCATACAAAGTCAATATTGTTTTCAAAGAATGGCCTTTACTCACAGGATGGCTTTTATTCGGAAGTGGCTGCAAACACAGATTTGACAGAGCAGTTGATCGGTTCAAAACTATGTGATGTGACTGATAAAAACACTGAAATACAAAATATTGATACCATGTTTAAGTAATTCGAGTGATTAATTGTGAGAACCATAAACCATGACTGATAAGATATAACTGCTAAAATAAAACCATTCTCAGTTTATTACAACGTATAAATAACCTGTAAGAAGTGTTTAGTTTCTGATGATTTATAGATGCATGGTATTTGAATAAAATGTCGCGAACTGTTCATCTAACCAGAGCTGGTGGGTTATCTATATATCACAACTTGTCACCACACAATTTGTGACTCTGAGTTAACGACTTTGGATGAGATATCGGCTGTCATGTTTTTAGAAGTATCTTTTCTTTCTTATTGCAAAAAATGTAAAAAAATCTGATTTTTGTATGTATCATCTATATCGTCTGTTTTCAGGATGCATCATGTCGGGAAATATATTGTTCGTCTGGGAAAACACGTGACTTTGATGGTAACTGTTATTTTTCAACAAAACGTTGGTATACCCTTGAATATGGCGTTTTGGTGAATTTAACGTCTGCTCATGACATAGATACAGAACATGTGTTCATACCCGGGAAAGAAATGGAAGCATTAAAACACTCTTGGCCAAAGAACTCCTATGTTTATCTCATATCACATCTAATGACGAAAAACAGCACAATGTCTAAGAACTTCCTAGTTCTTATAATGTTATCATTTAAAAATGAATTACACCCGAACATTTTGATAGCCATCATCCATAAAATCATTCATCGCCGATGGAGATTGATCATTGGTGACACACAAGTCTCCCTCCAAGCTGACCTCAGTAAAATTCAAGACAGTTTGTATTTTCTATATCCTCGTAGTAATGTTCGTTTCCCGACTGAAATGACTTTCAGAGACTCTGCTAACTGTTCCTTCACGCTGAAGTTGCCCGCGTTCCGACGAGTGTACCGAGACGACAGCAAATTACAACCTCGATGGCCACCATTTTATATAACAAAAATGTATTACTGTGAACAAGTGGATCTGTATAATTCAGAATTTATTTTGAATAAGATCGCTAGTTTATACGTCTTGTACAATAAATTAACAGGTCAATATATGTATGATGGTGAATTTACACTATTAAACAAAAATGGTGTGTTAACACCTAGAGTTTGTCTGGAGTCATCAGGTCTGGTAGTTTCCATGGGGAATTGGAATAGTTGTTATGGTGTATATACGGCATTTGTCCCCGCGTTGTCAATCACTATATGGTACTCCGTTATCGCTTAAAAAGGGGAGATCAGTGTTGTAGATCTTTTTTTGTGAATCTTGCAGAGTTATTTTACTTTCAAATGACTTTGATTAGTACACTGGTGCAAAGAATACTAATGATTACCATTCTTATCTATCGTAGCAGGGATAGAATTAACAAGATATGGTCTAATATTGATGTAGACGTTTTGTATTCCTTAAGTTATCCAAGGTAAAAATAAAATGTACCAATAGGTAATTGAAGGCTTGTAATTTTGTGATCGACAGTATCTAATATGTTTTCATGCATTTTACTTCGGTTGTTTTCAAGTTATAAAACCTTAAAATCTGATTTTTTACAACCAGTACTACGACCAGTATGTTATCACTCCGCAGCAGATACATGTAAAATGCAAAGTAGCAGCATCCATTGGCGACTTTCCAAACATACATTTTTAGTTCAGCACGTTAGATCCACGGACATTTCTTGCTGAAAACTTTACACTATAGTCAGTATGAAAGACCTCATTGAACGTAACATTGATCGAAAAGTACATATGATGTTAGTTTATCATATTCGGTTTGGAATAAATCCTCGGGTTTATGAATTAACCTCTCTCATGTCAAGAACTGAATCATGTACAATGTACATGTAGTATGTTTTCATCAGTTTTCAACACAGTTGACATGGTAGTGCTAAGATTTGCAAGTAAATTGCAAAGTTGTAAAGTTGGGTATTTTGAAGACCTGTGAATGGTTGTAAGAGTCACGTGTTGTGAAGAACTGGTAGAGACATGTATTGTGAAGCACTGGTAAAGTCATGTGTCGTGAAGAACTTGTAGAGTCAAGTGTTACAAAGAACTGGTAGAATCATGTGTTGTGAAGGACTGTTAGTGTCATGTATTGTGAAGAACTGATAGAGTCATATATTGTGAAGAACTTGTAGAGTCATGTGTTGAGAAGAACTGTTCGTGTCATGTATTGTGAAGGACTTGTGGAGTCATACATTGTGAACCACTGGTAGAGTCATGTATGTGAAGGTATGAAGGGTCAGATAATGTATACGGTTGAGGTAGGTATTGAGGAGAAATAACATAATCAGGAATCATTCTCACATGATAGAATCTGTAATTGGTAGGATATAGCATCAATTATGAATCATAGATTCAAATACACAACATTTTCAAGTGTTAACCAATTTATACGTCACCAGGGCACATGGTATCACTATTGCTGTGTGGAGGTTGAGAAAGTAAAAGTGAAGATCATGTTCACTGTTTGCATTTGACAATAAAAGCTTTTATTTTCACAACAATTGACACATTATATATGTATATATACAAATACCAGGCAGCATTATCATCCATTCACTCATAATCATACATGTTAGGACAATGTTGAACATTTTAAGCTGTATTTGTTGCTTTTCACTACTTGTTTACAAAATTCGCATAATTTTATTAAGCTATCATAAAGAAAATTCCTTTGTGGCAGTATGAATTGTAAAATATTCGATATATGGCAAAAAAAACAGTTAAATTTTGTACAGTAGTATGCGTTTATGCGTTTTTTTTTTCATGTCAAAAAATCAACAAAAAGATTAGAAGAATCAACAATTATGTCTAAAACTAAATTTAATGAAAGAGCATTTAATAAAAAACACATTTTGATATAAATACCTACATGGAGTGACTGACATTTTTAAACAGGAAGTACCTGAATTCTGAACAACCTCTAGGTGCTGAATCGTACAACAATATGTAGAAATAACGGCATTCATTAATGATAATTTCCAAATACTAAAACTGATCAACATTCTCCAAGCATATCTGCAAATACGTAAGTTTCTTTCACGTTTTAAAAATATTAATCTGAATTTATTCCATCTATTCTCTATCACATTTAGTTTACATCATCTTAATCTAAAACGTAAAGTTTATGTACAAAACATATGTTCAACACCACAAAATTATAGAATAGCACTGATACATTACTAGGAAACAGATACAAACATGGAACATGATTTAAAGGACTCGACTTCAGATTTACACATGAGAAAATCATCAGAACAATAAACGTCTTGACGGGTTTACTGTTATTTATACATTTAAATTTGCTGACGGTTTGTGAGTAAGAAAAGTGTACCGCTAAATTCAAAGTTCTCCATGGCACACACGTACTGCGTCAATCCCAGATACTTATTGTCTTTACGTTTAGATTATAACTACTTCCAACCATAGAGAGTTTCCAGATTTCCTAAAAATGAATTCAAAGTCTAGTGTTTTAAAAACCGCAGTTTTCTAGTTTACGTCAAACATTTCAGATGCGTGAAACCAGAAATGCTTTGAAACATAAAAATGTATTCATTAAAAATTGTCTTTAATTATTGACGATGAAATTGACCAAATACATGCAATTATGCTTTACGTTGATCATATAATTCGTATGGACATCTCGTGGTACTTCCTGTACATGTGGTAAGATAAACTGACGTATTCATATTCCTATGCAAATACATGTACTTATTCTGAGGGAGTTTTGTAAATCTTCAAATAAACAGAAACTTCGGGACACGTGTTGTAGCTTCAATATGAACTAAACTTGTGAAAAATTACAGACCAGAAACTAAATATAACTGCACCGTTGTTTTTCCTAGAAATCTTACTTTGCAAGTAACTAAATACCATTGACTGACGCCTGCACAACTAAAGACAGTAAAATTCATCATTATAAAATACAATGTATATTTCACTTGATAAACTTTGTATTACAGATATCATTTTATATATACAAGTAATACATAAATATTTAATACATATTTATCACGTCGGTCTGTCTATTCATGTCGCTTTTATGTAGATTTTAACAAAGTAATACTCGTGTCATGCTATTAATGCAATTACATTAATTCTGAACACTAATATATCCATGACGTCCCGGCGTAGTTCGGCAATTGTTAATTTAACATTAGTTATCTAGACCAGTTGTTTTACGTTATTGAAAATAACCATCATCGTCATCTGAAGCGGGCGCACTAGCTGCTGTCTGGTTGTACGTCACGTATTGTACTGGACATTGCTCGTTCATAATCAGGGACTGAAATGAAAGAATTGCGGGGAGTTTTGAAGCAATTTTTGTAATGAGACATTCAATGTCAAAATAAACTTGTAACTCAAATGGTCAATAAAAGACACAGACAAGAAAGGAATCATAAGACAATGCTTCATAAAGTACTAACATTATGTAAACATATTAAATTGGGAAGGCAAGACTACCAAACCAAAGACAAGACGGTGAACTTACAAACTTTAACTTAAACTTGTATTGTATAATCTGGTATGAGAAACGTAACAAAATGTACCTCCACCCTGAGAAACCAAAACTTACTGTAAGTGACGTAAAGTGGACAAAGAAAGGCAAAGATCACGTGCATGCATTAAAACGAAGGAATGGATCAGGCATACGTTTAAATAAATCAAATTTACATGAAGTATCATAGTAACTACAAGAATCACGAATAAGAGTCTTGATGACAACATGGAAATTAAGCTGATTTAACTGTTAATTGTTTTTGCTCTTAATTGTTTATACATTAAGTGGAAATGCAATAAAATGTAATACTAGAATAGCATTACCTAAGAACTTGACGTGCAAATTTCTATGATTTTGTTTTAGAATATTCATATTATTTTTACGTTAAAATAAGACTTCTTGAGAGAAATGCATCAATTAAGTCACAAATTATGCAATTCTATGTCGTTCTGGTATATTTCAGACAGGAAACAATAAATATTCAATCAGTCTGTTTTAATTAATAACTTACAAAGTAGGTGCCAGTATAAGCATATTAATTAAAGAGTGTGAATACTGTAAATCACATATGACAATGTCATAGAACGATATTCTATTTAAACGTCATACATCCGTGCGTATCGGACAGTCCGTACAGCGATATGAATCATCACAAATGTCCTGATACGCGGCCTTGGGAATTGATAGACCAACACCAAGCAGACTGGGAAAGTCTTACCACACAGGAAATATAACACGGTTTATTTTATGAGTCTAATGCATTCATCGGATAACACATAATACCCTTCCTTCTTTATTTTCCCAGCGAATGTCGAAATTAATGCCTTTTACATTTCCTGGGAATCTGTCTTCTATTCAAATATGATCAAAACATTCAAATATATTTGTAAGTGTTACCATTTTCTCTTCTTTCCCTGCTGGATTTCTTAGTAAAAATATCAAAGGTGTATAGATGAAGCTTGCTATGGCAATGATCCATAACATCCTGAAATATCAAAAATATGAAGGATTAGTGATAGATTGTGTTTATTTGACCTATAGCGTATTTATAAACCGACTTAAGATACAAGTAATTCTTCATTTATTATTATCACCCACGACAAAACAGTTGCATCTTGTTGGGTCACGGGATCCGTTAAACAATAAAACACATACATTTGTAAAGTCTTCTCGCCTATATGATCATATGATTACTGAATTGAGAAACATTTTTGAAATTGGTTTAATACATTTTTCCAGGGACTATGATTTATAAAGTGTTTGTATTCTAGGTTCATTTCTAAGGAGTGACGTACCAACTAAATCCAATTGCTTTAACAATTGTACCACTAAGCATCGGACCTGAAAAATGAAGGTGAAAAAATAACAGTAGAGCAGGGTCCAAGGTTAAAACATTGAAATGGTCCTACGATATATCTAACTCGTTTGAAAGCACGTTTTAGAAAAAGGATCATAAGTACGAAAATGGTCACTACAGAGATAAAGCAATTTGAAATTTATTATTTCGAATCACAAGTTAGTTCTGTCCGTTTCTGGAAAAGGTGCTTTATAAATGGGTTCATTCCAAACACTAAAATACAAACGTGTATTTGCGGTCACCTGCGAATAAAAACTATCCTGTGAATAAAGGCCATTCATTGAAAATCATCACTGTTTTTTTTTAGAACAATCTGATCTTCGAATAAAGGCCATCTGTCAATAAAGGCCACATTTTGTATTTCCCAAGGATGACCTTTGTTCACAGGTTTTACTGTTTGCGAATGGAATAAAATCAATTTGTATATTATTTATATTCATTAATTGTTTCATATCTATGAACAGCTTTCGACTGATGATGATTCCCATTATGCAAAACATGTAATTTCATTCAAACAAAATTGACAACGGTATTTGTTAGTTCGATACTTACCGACTGCGAAGCCCATGGCAAATGCTATATCAGCTATGGCGTAGATATTTCCGTATACTGAAACATGTCTAAGATCTACTAGATAGCCCATATGTGGCATCATAGATGCGTCCACCATACCTTCAAGTGAAAATATGTAAAAGGTATCGGAGTGTGTACTACTGTTGTGAATTGAGAAAACAGTTTTCGCTGTGTACTGATCTCTAAAAGTACGTCTGTTGGTTTCTCCGTTCTATTGTAAACTTACCTTTTTAAACTCATTAGTAATTATTAATATCTTAGTCTAGATTAAGTATTTTCATGTGTTAGTTTCATGTGCTTAGATTCTTTTCTTCTTTAATTTCAGCAAGCACCGTGTAGTCGTTCATTTCCTTGTTTTCATTTTAAACACCTTTTTACGTCAATATTAAAGTTCGCAATCCATCTAAATAGCAGCCGTATTGCATTCCGGTATCACCGCTTTTTTCCCAATGTCATTTACAAACCCCAAGATGTGAGGGGGCGGCGGTCCTTTTCTTGTAAATGCGACCTTCGCTGTTTATCCTTTTCATTTTATTGATTATTACCAATCGACTAATGCGTTGCATTCAGCAAAGAGCGGTCGGTCTTCTCTGAACAGGATTAACCTATTGCAGAACTTGTTAAAACGTTGGAGTGTGACCATGAGCGCATGGTGAGTTTTAATATTATTTTACAGCGCGTAATCGAACAAGCGGATATTGGTTTGTTAATTTATGATAAACAACTTTCTTTTTATTTCATCAGATAAGGAACATCCGCCGTAAGCTGTAATCAGTCGTATGAATGAGAAATGAACAAGTCAAAGATAAAATGAAAGGCATCAATACCAAAGTCAGTCATATTAAACACAACGATTCTCCCATAGCTGTAATAATGCTACAATTATAATTGTGGTCTCTCAGAATACCTACAAACAATAATGCGATCCTAATATTTGCAAGAAATTTTATCTTTCTGTAACAATTGCCCAATATGTGATGATGTAAAAATAGTTTTCGTCCTACAAATAAAACTTCTAAAAGTAGGTTCGAACGGAAAAGAAATTACGAAGAAAAGTGTTGACGGTGGATCAAATAACATATGAATGGTCCAAATTCGCAAAGCATTTACTGTCTGCAAAGTCGTTTAGTTGGGAATCATTAAATCGCTCGTGTTACGCAATTGTTATTTAATTCTGATAAATCATCACAAATAAAATTACGAAATTGGTCCCCAGAGAATTAATAACAACAAGTCCAATTACGTACCGATAGAAAATCCTAAACCAAACATAGGAGCTATTAAAAGTGCTGGCGATTTGCAGAATGGAATCTGAAAAAAAGAAGGTAAAAGAGTGCAATCCAGAGGAAAAAATATGCGTTGTTCACAAATTGGTTGGCATCACCCTATACGTTAATGTTATGGTGTTTTTTTGGAGGGGGGTTACGTCGCACCAACAGCCAGGCTTATTTGGAGATTTTTCCAGCTTTTATGATGGAGGATGGCAGGAGGCGTACAGCATAGTAGCATCACTGACCTTCCGTTAGCAAGCCAGACAGCTTTTAACATATGGTGATTAGATCGCGACCATGGTCCAGAGGTTAGTGCGTTTGTTAGACTTGTAACCCGGTGATCAAATCTCGGTCGCGGTAGGTTATACCCTTCAATGAAAGTTTAACAAAAATGTCGATTTTCCTCCATATGTGGAGAAGTGGCCGGCTCCTTGTGGAAGGGTAAGTTAGCACTGGTTAGTATACAGTCCTGGAAAACTTGTCCAGTGAACCGACCGCAGTATATAATTAAAAGGTTGTTGAAAAAACGGCGTTAAACCCTATGGAAAAAATGTGATAATGAGATTTTAGTAAACAACATTGTTGGTAATGATGAAGATTATGTTGTCTTTAGTCATGCCGACGTGGATAATGTAATTATAGATAATACTTGTGATTGTGTCGATGAATATGTCTGGTTTCTGTGATGTCGGTGGTGGTAGAAATATGAAAGTAGTTGTTACGTTGTTGCTGATAACCGCATTATGATATCGGTCATGAAAGGTAACACATCCGTATATTACATGAATCGGGGTTTTTATATGTGATATATACGTTTATGCGTTTCATGGTACTTTCCTTTTTGAAAAAGGAATTGAATGTAATTGGCGAACATTGTAACGATCAATCTAACGAGTGACATGTATAACACTTCTGCTGAGAGCAGAAAAAATAAAGATTTGTCATTGTTTGCATTCTGCACAGATACGGTAATTATCACACTCTTTATTTAGCATATTGGTAAAATGTAGTCTTGGTGTATATTTGGAAAGACTTAATTGTAGAGAAATTGACATTGAAGTAAACATCACAGACTAAGCACATGATTATGAATCAATATCAATCAAGTTTATTTAACAGTGTTGAAAAAAGTGTTCAACAAAAAGTGTTCAACAATGTCCTTTCAGCTTTGTTTGACATTCAAAGACAATAGTCTACAAGTAACAACCGTAAATAGTTAATCAAGCATGGAAGTTCAGACAAACCTGAGTTAACATCTATCTGGAAATAAGAGAACCACCAGAACAAAACGCATCATAAAGTATAGATGATATACTGATATATTATACAAAAATAAACTTTTGATTTTTGTGGGGTTTTTTCCTTTTCCTTTTTTACCTATGTGTTCAGATTTTACTGTATGAAAACAAAGTCCTGTACTTTTGTGAAGTAAAAACACACATAATTGAACGTAGTATTGTATATGCTTACCACAAAAAGACATATGGAGATGACTATCATTCCTAACATAGTTGACAACCATCGACCAATCTTGGAAGCCACTGGTCCAAATATATTTGTACCTAACAGGTACGATACACTGGCTGGCAAGAATGCCAAACCTATAAAAAAAAGTAAAACTTCGTTTAGCGATCATCTTATCGTACATTTTACATTCTGACCGGATTTCAATATTTCCTCCACAAATCCACTTGATCGTTTGACCACCCAAATGACAAGGCCGTTTCGATGGTCCAAAATATGCTCCTTATATTGAGTGGTGTGTTTTTTGGTCGCGTCCCTTGCTGATTTTGATTTATGTTGGTGTTGTTTCACGTTTGTCTGTACAACATGGTACAACATGCCAGATTGTTTTACCGAACTCGAGATAAGTAGGTCCGTGTTCCACGTTTAAAGACATTGAAGTAAGACTTTGCCTGAGCGAACTACAGAAAAGACTCCGTACATATTTCTTTTCTTTATTTGGCTAGTGAAAATAACCATATCTACAAATGTAGGCTGAGTTTGGTCACAAAACATTTCATTCGTATTTTTTCTAAACATACCTTTGTGTGTTTTAGAGGTGCGATTCGTTCCCAAATGTTTTCGTACTTTTGGATATTTGCTGTTAGAATTTTAGGGTCGGCGCCAAAAACAGGGTTGATTGGGTAACCGGAAATACAACTATTGTTTTCTGGCTTTACTTCCGTACGTATCCACAATAATGAGGAAGTGTTTAACAACACTCTCAATGTATGGTAATATTCAAATAAATTTTCTTCTGAAAAAATTGTCCACTGATTGTTTTTCACCAATCTTTACTTACATAGACACAGAGCATTATTATGATTAATAAGAGATGCTTTTGTCATCAGGAGTAAATGAAAGTTTTATTTGACATACGTTTTTGCAAGAATATATATAGACGCCCATTTATCTTCCAAGATATTCCGGGATGTCAAGATGGCGCCGGTCTACCGCTGATTCTTATAAATGTATTTTAGTTTATATTAGATAACCGTCGAGCCTAACATAAGATTCGTCATTTATCTTCTCATGAACTACAACTATAGTCTTCTCTGTTTGTGTTTTACCGCTGGTGTAATTGTTATTACTCTTACAGATCTAGATTTATAAACCATTAGCAAAGTAGTTTATTCACATATGGACGTTATCGACAATTTACAAATAAAAAGAGAATTATTTCCATTGTCTTGGTGTAAAAACATCAACTATTTGTCATATAGTGTGACATGACATTATCTGAGCAAAAGCATTTTCAGGACAACGCTGTGAATGACGTGGTCTGATTCTTATGACGTAATAACTGATGACGTAATAGTTCTAATGTACGTACCCTCTTCCCATTCTTCAGTAGACATCACTTTTTTCATCCAAATCGGTAATGAGGGCTCCATCATAGCTATACCCATGTTTGCAAATGTAATTGAACCTGAAACAAGGGTATATTTCTAAAACTGCATTTTCTAAATACATTTGCACCTGCTTAAACACAGTGTGTTTCTGTATTTCCTGCATCTTTTGTTAAATTAACTGCTATTTCGTCTGCCTTGTTCATGTGACAAGCGACTTGAACTGAGTCATATGTTTGTTAAACGTTTTCCCAGTATTTATGTGTCTTGATCACTGAGCGCATTCTAGACAAAAAGAAAATGGCGGTAATGGCAAAAAGACAGTAATAAAGAACGTACCAGCCGCTATAAGAATGTACGGGTCCTTGAGAAGTGTGACGTATGAAGTGCCTTCCTGGGATTCCGGCTGGACGGTGGGCTGTAGAACAAACAGCTGTAAAGCTGAAATGAAATCAATAATTGTTGTTAGTAAACATCATTTTTATTTTGCTGTAAAATATATAAAATAATCAGGAGACAAACTCCTGCCCATAAATTATCAGCTAATAATAAGGGAACTCATTAGTTATTTTTTCATGAATCAAGACCAGTTTTGTTCCATTCGATGTCAATCAAGTTTCGGGAAATTCAGAAATACGCTATATTTGTTTGCATAATGATGTTTAAGTGTGCCATGGAAAAGAGAATTTTAAAAGCATTATGACTTAATGTTGTATTTTTATCATTTGTCTATCCATTTGTTCATTATATGTCCCGGATCCATCCTTTCACTAATGTATATTATAAATATAATGTGTTATGTAATTTACGTAAATAACAAATAAAATGCTATCAAATAATAATGCAGCTACAACTATTGCTTCAGCAACATCTTCATTCTTACCTCCATCAAAGAGAGCCATGGCTGCCAAAATAAGGAACGGCGCTTCTTTGCCAGCAAACTGGTACATGATTCCACCAAATGGCGGCCCGACTTTAAAAGTAAAACAAGTAATGTATCATTATGTCAATAAGAAATAAAGAGCTTTTCATCCACCGACATTAGACTAGGATCCGTTTCAAAAATCATACATGATTTCGTCACTTCATTTTTATTTCATCATTTTGTAATGACAATGATTAAGATGATGATGATGATAGCGGCGGTTGTGATGTTGATGACAATTTGATCATTGTAACGTAATTATAATAATACAAATGATAATGATTTTATTTCATAAAAGAAAAACTCACTTAAAACTCCGAGAGCAAGTCCGCCTAAGGCTATACCCATAGCACGGCCCCGTTCGTCATCGTCCGTGTACCGCACAGCTAGCATTCCCATACCTTAAAGACAACAATTTATCCCGATTTGTCTGCATTTGGTTGATAAAATTTGATATTAAATTAAACGATGTATCGATGTTCTGCCATCTCGTTAAATAAGTGGCCGTTAAGATATCAATTTTATAAATTAAGCGGTTACTTGCAGTATATATACGTTAAGATATCTACCCTATATTGTTTTCGTTTAGGTTTTAACGCCGCACCAACAGCCGGATCACTTCCACCATTAATGGTAGAGGAAGTCCCCAAGCGTATATCTGGGAACCGTTGACTTTCCGTAAGCTAGCTGGACAGCTCACTCACATTTGTTTGGTCCCAGGTGGGATTCGAACTCACGGCGGTGAGGGTCTAGTGATTACTAGTCATAGAACATAAGCACTTGACCATGTTAATTAATTACCACTCATGTATTGACCCCACGTTAACAAGCTGAACTTACAGTCTATAAATAGTAATACCCTTTCTCTGATATACATTACAATCCTCAATTCCTGACAAATACGGCATCAAAATAACTTCCTAAAATATCGGAGCTTACAAAACTCCCGTAGTGCGTAAAAAGTTCTTGTCGTAAGGTATATTTTAAAACGGGAAGTGCAAAACATATACTTTATCAATCATCTTTCGTAAAAGATCTAAATAAAGTTTGTAGCATTTCGTTTTAACAAATATCTACAATTTAAGAAAATGGCCGATGAGTATGTTCTCAGTCGGTAAAATTACAGAAAAACTAAGAATTAAATAATTTAGTTGAAAATGGAGTCGCGTAATGCTCCTTAACGAACTTAATGCTTGATTTCTGAATAAACGTCCGGTTGACACAGATCTGTCATTTTGTCATGACAATTTAAACTTAATGCGTTCTCTTGTGTAAATGAATTACTGAACTAGAATCTTCATGTAGGAGTCTCTATAACACCGGATAAAATATGAAAAGGTTATCTACAGCATGTTTTATTCATTAAGTTCTGAAGAGTGCAATCCTATTTGTAGGACGATGAAAATCATTAATATTATGTAAAACTGTGACATGTATACTTAAAACGAAATGAGGCACACCGGAAATGTCAAATCATTCATATAACAAAGTATTCTCATACATCTTCTCGGGGCTAGAAAGTATGGAGACAAAGACAGCTAATTGATTTTTTTTTAAAATAAAATATCCAAGTACCAAATATTTTGCGTACTACAGACTTTATGTCAATTAGATACTTGCATAGCTTTCTTAATTTATTTACAAGTAATACTGATTATATTCTCCTCTTGTTGCAGATAGGGTAATGAATAATAAATCAATAATCACTTTATATCCGAGTATTAAGCTCAATCTCAGACTTTATAATCTCGGATATTTTACTAACCTGCAACACTTGAACAGGCTGAACCAATACCCTGAAAAGCTCTTGCCACGAAAAGCACAGCGTACGTCTCACCAAAAGCGAAAACTGAAAAGAAATTCAAGAAAACAATATAAATACAACAGTTCTCTAAGAACTAACCATAAATCTTGTTTTATTCAATAACATTATGTTTTCTCTCTTCTGTTTCATCTGTGATTAAAATTATACAAATTTTAGTGAATTACCTACATGGACATTTTGTGTTTATTTCATTAAGTCTAAAAAAGTCGTTTCTACAGTTACCCGACCGACTGTATTTTTGTCGCCAACCTCAAAGTGTTTAATAACAAATCCAAAGTATGGCAACATTAGGGGCTGAACCGTACCTCCAAAGTACGAAAGGTATGTTACCAGAAAGATGATAAGTATTGCGACCTTATTTAATTGATCAATTAACCGAAAACAGGACATTTTTTCTATTCCTGAAAGCACTGACATGTGTTTATCATTGATTACTTAGGTGATGTATGTTACAATTGGGCGAATATTCAAAATATTCTATATTACATTTGTGAGTCATACGTACAAGTCTTGTTTAGTTAATGATAACATGACTCCGGCATATTTTGCTCCAGTTTATTTCTTACATGACTCGGGGTTATTTCATGCATGTCATCAATACGTTTTACCATTGCACAATACATGTATGTGTGAGGTACCTATTTGGTCGAATGGTTATGATCTCTGACTAGTAATCACTAGCTCCTCACCGCTGTGAATTCGAATCCCACCCTGAACCAGACAATTTCACAGGTGAGAAAGGTGCCCAACTAGCTTACGGAAGGTCAATAGTTCTACTCGGCTGTAAGTCAAGGAAAGCATGAAGGCCCGAAATAACTTTTGGCTATTTGTGCAACGTAAAAAACAAGTGAAAAAATCAATGTATTTCGCTCGTTTATATTTCATCTGTTAACGCGCACTTAGCTCTGTTTATCAGCTAACATTTACGATCAGAAGTGTTTGTTTTGCTATCGTGATATAATAGTACTCTTAGATTTCTGCAATATATTCCTTCCCGAGGGTCGATAAACATCACAGTGTTTACAAGTATAAATAACATGCTTTTATTTATTGTCTTCTTCAGAATTTACTTTCTTAAAATAAACACATAGAAATTTATTACATCGGGTCATAAATTAGTGGCCTTAATTAGATACTTCATGTTAAAATTAATGGAAAACGACACATAAACAAAATTGCGACACGCTACATCGGATACACAGTAGGCCGAAGAAAAATATCTCTGTTACGTCTTACGTGATGCAAACGTACATGAAGAGAGAAAAAATCTTTTATCGGGACGGTTGTTATGGAGATTGTAGAAACATTCTTCCATTTCAACACTGCTTTTTAATGTATACTTTTAACATGGGAATATTATATTCATATCTTAATGGTATTAAAGGTAACATTGTGAGTGTTTTGAAAATTAGTCATAAAAAGCAGGGGAAAACATTTTCTTTACCGTCTTGTGATGAATGAAAGTTTAACACAGAAACATGTTCATGATTGGAAAACGTGATATACCAAGACGTGTTTAATTTTATACAATCACACGAATTACATGAATATACGAAATTATATAAACCTTCCTATTAAAACTATATAACATTATCTGATTGTGTTTTTAATTTCTGATTTGTGGATGCTTGAATTGGCATTTCTTTTTCCTGTCAAGTTATATAATAGATCATTTGATTCTATGAATAAAAAAAACTTTGAGACAAAAAATAGACTATTTGAGAGATTTCGAAGAATGTACGCATGTACTTACTTACTGTTGACGTCATCATGATAAAAAATCCAGTAAACATTGGTATTGTATAACCAATTCTGAAATGTAATTATTTGAATAGTAAATAGAAAATCTCGAATAGTTACTAATAACTTATCAAAACTAAATATATAACGATGTTTTCTCTGAAAAAAATCCATGTGGTCAAATATAACAATATAACTGAACTATGTTTCTTTGTGTCAAGGTCATGACTTATTGTTACTCTCGTATGTCACCGTTACCCCACCATACACAAAAGTAAAAGGATATGCAATCTTCATGCTTTGCCCCTGTCCATACATAAATATAACCTCAGAATCATACATACATACTAGTATACAGGAACTCAACTTTGCAACATTCGGATCATGACGCCTACATGTTCATAAGCAAAATATCAGCATAATTTGAACTACTCCAAAACGAACATTACTGAATGTAAAGATATTTAACAAAATTATCGTCATTTCCGTAACGCAATAATTAATCTAAGAGTGTGAAAGCATGAGCCCTTTTCCCTACCAAGAACATATTTTTAATCATTGCTCATCATAATGATAGAGTTAATCGAACGTGATCAATTATATGATGGCTGTCCAGGTGGTTCCATAGAGTCAAACGTGTACGCCGCTCCCTTTGTACACTTAATGCCTTATATAAGTTGTTTTGCTTTGAATTCGTTATTTCTGTGCCCTTATGTGTCAAACCTTCTTAAACATTCCCTCGTTTTTTATTGTTGTAGGAATATTGCCATTCCTAGGAGTTTGTTTTACCAGGCTTGGCCTCAACTAAACAAGCGATATATACAGAGTTCGTTTTTTGTAAACAAAATCAGTGATGTATGAAGCAGGTTCAACATCTTGTTTAAAACAGTTTACCCGATATTGTTATCAGCATTAATTAATTGTATGCCACAATCATCCTATAGAATACCATGTTTGTCAAAGCAATATGAACAGTTTACATCGTATGTGCCATTACAATACAATCAGGCATTGACTGAAAAGTGAATAATGCAGAACACTGAGGTTCCAAATGAAGGAAGGACATGTGCACAGTTTTTGCTCTCATTAGCTCTTGTGCCTTTTAGTGATCACACACGGCAGACATTTTGCCAGGCCTCCTGGGTTACCAAATAAATGTCACTTTTCATTGCCAGCAACGATGTATCCAACAGTATATGTTAAATTACGGGGTGAGAGATTTAAACAATGAATCATGTTAGGGAGATACATGTACTTTGACACTCAGCTCGCGAACCCGTGACCTCTAGATCATTGGCACTTCTACGACATACCTGTTACTAGGACAGACACTTGCCGAGAAGAAAAATGGTTTGACAGTCTTTGATATCTCTCTCATACTGATGTTAACCATTAAGTGTCACGTGATACAAGTTTAGGCCTTTGAGAATAATCGAATTATTTTAGCATCATCAAAACAAACCAAATTTAGAAACGAGAAACAATGAAATTCGAATGAAAATCTTAGAACCTTATGTAACAAATGTCAATTACATTATCAAGACAATGTTTTAAATATAGGGAAAATATCAAAATGTGTTGACGAAGTTTTGTTAGCACTTGGAGGTTGATTTATGGCAATCTAGTCTGTGTTGTTGTGTGGAACTTTCTATGAACAAAATGTCGAGAAACCAACCCAGTACAAACAAGACATTCAACCCAATCGTCATAACAAATAAATACTTACCTTTGCCCTTGTGATTG
This sequence comes from Lutraria rhynchaena, assembly GCA_008271625.1. Classification (NCBI taxonomy): domain Eukaryota; kingdom Metazoa; phylum Mollusca; class Bivalvia; order Venerida; family Mactridae; genus Lutraria; species Lutraria rhynchaena. The sequence continues at coordinate 498,360 of VIBL01000127.1, forward strand.
AAACCCAACGGTGTCACATCCTTACATGATGTCCATTTATTTATCTCATATTACATAGATCTAACTAATATTACAGACATCTAGCTAATATTACATATGTCTAACTAAAATTACGTACACCTAACCAATATTGCATATATTTAAATAATATTACATATATCTTAACTCACATTACTGACAACTAACTAATAAAGGTGAATTCTGATTGTTGAATTATACATATGTTGATTCGTTCACAGAATTAACTAAATATATACACCGTATTTCTTCGGAAATAAATTGTCATTCTTTTTGTTATTATATGAATATGCGCCATTGTATGAACATGTTCCTGTCGTTCTTATTTAACAGTTGGGTCTTTTTGTTTCCTTTTCGCATTCATCCTTGCCAATAAATTTGTCCTATATGAAAAGCATTCATTTTGTTCAGTTATATCTGCTATATATTATGTTAACTCAGTCTTTTAATGCTATATCGTGATGTCAAATAGTAATTGAAACGCACTAACCTGTTGGTGATTGGACCAACGAATGGATTAAACAACATCTGAACAAGAGCTTTTGAACCAAACATTATTCCTGCTTTCACGTTAGCATCACCGTATTCTTCGTATTCCGTTTGTTTCTTCTTTTTCTTGTATTCTCGTTCCGCGGTTTTATTTACTTCGTTTCTACATTCCATTGGAATTCCTTTACTTGCATCGTACTCATCCGAAACGAACGAAACATTCGCACCAGAGACATCCTTATCGTTCAAATTACCTTCTCTGATTATTTTCCTCTCGTATGAATCGTCAATAACGTCTCGTTCTTTACACACAATATTTGTAATATTTGGCTTTTCCTCTTTTGCGGCATTACTTTCTTCTAGTTTTAATATAAAGTTTGGAACTATAGGCACTGAAAAAGATTAATTTGGAACAAAATTAGTTTAAATCACTGCATGATAATCGTATTAAAACAAGGCTCCCACTGTATTTGAATACTTATCTCTGCCACATAATCTAAGTCCCGGGACATAAAAATGAAACACATTGTCATAATAACACTAATTGTCATGCTATATCACAGTACTAAATGCGCCTTAAATGCACCTTATGCAAATAATTGTTGACAAGTGACCAATATGGACATCACAGTGTAAGCTCAGGCGGTTTTAGAACAAACACGTACAGCTAAACATGGAGACGAGTCACAAACGGAAGACTGGAATTATGTTTTTATACACTTTAAGTCTATTCATTAAGTGGTTTATTCTGACCTATTATTTTTTCATTGTGTTTTTCCACAATTTTTCAGTTATATAAGGCGGCCGGTTCACCTTACCAGTTTTCCTGGGCTGTATGCTAACCAGTACTAACTTACCCTTCCACAAGGAGCCGGCAAATTCTCTTCTATGACATTTTTGCCAATTTTTCATAGAAGGGTATGACCTGCCGCGACCTAGATTTGAGCCTTGATCGCCGGGTCACAAATCCAGGACACTAACCACTGGATCACAATCGCGGCCTATTATATCACTAAGCGTGTGCTAAACAGTGGCCGTTGTTCACAGGTGACCGTTAACGCGGGTTTGACTACACTATCAAAGGAATTTTCATAGTATATAAGTCCGACCACTCTTTTAACATCAGAAGTGCTCATAACATTGACGGTTGAGCATCATAACGATAAGAGCAGCATGAACACGTGTCCCATTTTAATCTTAAGCAAGTGAAACGGGGGCCATAAAAATGTGAAAAATTACCCAATAATAGCAGTTTACTTTACTTAATATTTTATTTGATGTACACTCTTCATTTAAGAGAACTTATTGTGAAGTGTGAGTAAACATGTAACAAGGCAAGACAAAAAGTCATGTTCGGGTTACTTGACCCAAACAAATAGGGCAGGTAGATTAAAATTTCTGATTGTTCTTCTAAATAACCTTTGTCTTAATATTTTCGTACTTCGGTTTTTGCCGTTAGAAACTTCTTGGTCGGCGCCCAAAGTTAGGGTGGATCGAGTCACCGTAAACACGATTTTCTTTCTTCTCTGGTTTGATTGATGATGAATACCCAGTTTTCTTTAGATTTGTATTATACAGCATTGTTAATATGCTTACTGGTGGTGACACTGTTTTGTGTTGGTATCTTTATCTTTGAATCTTTTAATGTATGTCATGTTATCTGATATTGTGTTTTATAGTGCCGATGTTGAGTGCTCGTGTTCCTACTCCAGCCATCTTCATAAACAGCGCATCGCCTCAATATAATTAAATATCAATATAATTAAATATCAATATAATTAAATATCAATATAATTAAATATCAATATAATTAAATATCAATATGGCCATGAGCTTGGTCCAGTCGTTAGTGTACTTCACTTGTAACCGGCCGCCGTATATAACTGGAAAACATTTGAAGTGAACAACATTGACATACAGCTTGACATAGTACTGAAAATGTCTAATCCGAACAATTCTCAGATCTAGACATCTTCTGCCTAACGAGGTTTCACTGTAGCTGCCGTAACAAGCCTTTATTGCGATACCATACAATCAATTTACAACTATATGCATTGTATGTTATGACTTTGATTTCTAATGAAACATGTTCAATGATTGTCAACACTGAACAACCAAATAAAACAGAGAAAGTCCGCTAATAGCAATAAAGACTTAAAAAGCATAATAAAATCGAGAAAGGCTTTTAGACAAAACATGTGAAGGTACTGTAAGCACTCTCGGAGACTCAACAGTTATATACAAGATGAAACATCGATAAAATGCGATGAAATTCGCCATTAATTCTGATAATAATGGCAGTATGTTTAGTCTGCATAGACGAGATAAGCATACGATTTTTGGAGCCACATTTTTACATCATGCATGTCTGAGGGTTTCGTTTAAAACACATTTTTGGACCCGTAAAACTAATTAAATGATGTCTTAATTCAGTCTGTAGGTGAACGGACTGTGGATTAGAGTATTGTGATACAAGAGGATAAGATGGCAATTGCTTTCGGAGAATAAAGTTGGTACTCGCACAGATTCGAGGAACCTGGGTTAACTGCCCACAATACTGGTTCTGAGAACATTTTGGTCTGACTTAAAATAAATATGTCCCTGATACACACATGAAATAAACAAGGGTGAAGAAAACAAACAATCCTTCCTTGATTAATAACAGAAATACAAGGGTTATGTAAATGTTGGTGATAGGCTAGTTTTGTGTTTGATATTATGGCTTTTAACAATACTTCAGTCATGAACGGTCAGTTTACACAATCAGTGTTCCCCACACACTACCGAAACAGTGCGAACCTGTTCCCTTACACCGTCACTGATAAAATCTCGAGAAAAATGTTTCCTGGCATGCTTGGAATGAAGGTAAAACTGCAGATTGACATTACATCGTATGTGTAAACATACACTTTGTGTATAATTAGTATTAAACATTTTCATTACATAAAATCTTACGAATTTATATCTTTTTGATACGTGCATTTCTTTATTTGATGACTAAAACAGTTTTAATGGACACTATGTAAAAGAATGTCATTCGCTTTGAACAGCTTTTTGAAGCTGAATAATATCTCTTGAAAATGAACCGCTCCTATAAAAACACTCCAAAAGAAATCGTATAAACAAACAGAACGACAAATCTCCTACAGAGCAACCATAATTGTTTAGATATCACAAGCTGTGATTTTTCTATCTGCTAAATTATTTTATCATCGCCCCGTAGACAAAACAAGAATTTATTTTTTCATCAACAAAGTCCCATAAAGTGTCCCACGTCGTAGGTTATTTTTGGGAGAAATCTCTGACGTAGCCTCTACGTTCAGACTCGGCTAAATTGTGCCAAGAACCATCTAGCTGAAGTTTAGCAATGTTTGATGTTTGACACGGAGCCACGATCGATGTATTTAACAACTTAGCTAAGTGCTGCTACCCTTTGTTTATAGCTCCTATTCAGGGAAGCCACATTGAAAACTATTGGTTTTCCATAATCAGATCTTTTATTACACTTATTGGAAAATGAGCAATAATCTAGCGAAAGCTGCCACATAGCTACTGTTTATTGTCCCGGGACCAGAAAATTGACACATTCCGTATTTTAGGGAAACGTTTCGCCTTTTTACGCAGGACTAAAGGTGAAAAAATACCATCGTACAACCATTTTATATTTGTTATTATATTTCGTATAAAGAGTGATTCATCTTTACAATGCATTTAAATGCCATTCTCAGTAAGCCTAAACCAACCAATGCTCCTGTCCTCCCAACCTTCTATACATGCATATCTACGATATAACTAAGTATGAAAACAGAATACAACTGCACGCGTCTACGTTATCCTTTATTAACCACGCCTACTTTCATCACTTTTATATAATATTATGTAACTATGCTTCTGAATCATCTTTGTGCACGTACATACTCATTTATTTCTACATTATCTTTGATAAGCACGCCAACTTCGCATTATCTAATTACAGCATGAAGTACAGGCTTTTCTTTCCACAATTCGCTCTAAGCAACGACCAATGGCATATTCCCGCGCAGATAAGTATGTCCCCTTATATCCCCTTTTCTAAAATTTCTCATCTAATCTGTAGTCGAAGTTACTCTCCCTGCTTAGCCAACAAATACATGTAAGTTATACGAGACTAGTGAAGACAACAGAAATGACATTGTTTTGGAATCCACTAAGATACCATCTTCTGGGTGTAAATATGACTTTCAAAAAATGATATACAGTCAAACCATTAAAGGGAGAGAATTTGAGCTTTGCGTTTAGTAGCCCTTTATTCAGAGTTCATTTTGTCTGTTGTATCAATGTGCTCAAGTATGGTTGTAATTTGCTGGTGACTGTTGTTTACAACTGGCTGTTTGCACAGTCGTTCTGTATCTTAGAATTTGAAACAAAGTGTTGATGAATATTCGATCTGTCGAATGCTAGTTGGAAAGATCACACAGAACAAAACAAAATATTAGCAAAGGTTATATTTTATGGTTATATATTAAAGGTTATATGTTACATTTCGGTGGGCCCTTTGTATGGACTCCGAACCAGTTCAAACACTGTTCTCTGCAACAGCCAACATCTTTACGTGATTCAACACAAGCCAGCAATGTAGTGGCAGACAAAGTGTATTTAACAAAATCGTCTCAGAGAACACGTGCCGTGCCAATGGTTTGAACTCATCAACCAAAACGTCTGAAGATCGAACGTTCTACCTTTGTGGTAAGCGGGCGACTTTCAGAAGAAAGTGAGTTTTGCAAATCTTACGTTTTGAAGCATTGTTTGTTTGTACTTTTATGTGACATTGTCAGTGAGTTTAACGCCGTTTTTTCAACTATCTTTCAGTTATTTAACCAGTTTTCCTGGACTGTATTCTAACCTGTACTTACTTACCCTTCTACAAGGAGCCGGCAAATTCTCCACATATGGAGGAAAGTCGACATTTTTGTCAGATTTTCATAGATGGGTATGACATACTGAGATCGTGATTTGATTTGGTTAACAAGTCCAGCGCACTAACCGCTGGACCATGGTAGGGCCTATGTACTTTTAAAGACCTTTACAGAAGTGCATGTAATGTGATTCTATTAGCCGAGATTCGTGGACACCAGGAAGGTAAAGACGACAGCCATATAAATATGAAATTCAGTTGACAGTACAACATTTGCCAAACCATCAATATTCATCTTGCTTTCCATTCTATAAATTGGTCTAAAGAATCTTTATCCCGTCCGGCAAATATGTCTGACGGTCGGAAATTTTACTATCCACAAAGAATTAGACGTTTACTCGAGCGAAATCTGTCCATGCATTTATCATTCTATCCGTATGAAAGATCATCTTCGCATGAAATGTAGGTAAATTATTATTTATTATCATCGATTTGTCTCCAGTGTTTTATATTGTGACAGAAAATATTTAGTATTGTAATTAGCCCCATGTTGTTACAATAAGACCGGTAGTTGTGATATACTGCTATATTGCGTTCTTCCACGAACGTATTGTCTAGACGGCGTTATACCAATTTTGCATAGTAGTAAACAGGAAAACTTTCGTAACTAATATTAAATATTCATATCCTCTCCTGCTGTATCAGTTTCATCGCGAAAATTATAATCTTTTCAAAAGAATTCCACCGTAAAAGTACTAGTTGTTTTATTTGTTTCAGTACAATGGCATTAAACGTTATTCATCAACCGTATTGTTTTTTTTCTGATTGACGAATAGACAGGATTACGATGTAGCTATGTTAAGCTATTGTTGTTTGGCACATGCAGAATGTAATGGCGAACATTACGATCAATTATTGTATCGTTTGAGTAACAGGATAGGATGAAGTAACCTAATTATTGGCCTTCAATGCATACAAATCATACAGCATAATATAAATCAAAAGATAGCTGTTCTAGCGAACGTATAGAATTGCATTCTCCATTTGTTTAAGGCATGGTTTGTAGAGACAGCCGCCATATTGTCCGAGATATTGTGTAATTTAAAACCACGTGATACACAACAGCCATTAGCAACAGGAAGACATTGTCTGCGCGACTCGGTTTCCAGCAGTATTAGATTATCAGTTGATCTACTGAAGTTATTTATGAAAATAAAATGTGTTTTTTATAATTTCTTGATATGGTTGAAGGTCTATATTAGAGAGCTGTTTTTTCTATTTTTAGAATAATTACACGTATTGCCGAGCATTTAGCAGTATGATTCCATATTACTGTTACTGTAGACATATTGCTTGGTCAGTAAAACAAGCGAAAATTCATTTTTCTGTCTAAAATCGTGTTGTAAAAGCGTTTTATTTGACGTTGTTTGAAGAGTTGGAAAGATTTCTAGAGAAATCAAGCTTAGAACTCCCAGAAAAAAGGCCCTACAGTTAATTTAATTCTTATATAAATACGTTGACATGATAATGCCTTCAGTTCGTTCGTTTGTGCTTTCAGAAATGTGTGTGTATATATATATATAAAGTTAAATTTAACCATTTTGGTTTACTAACCATTAAAAAAATCATTAAAACAGTCATAAAAGACTACCATTTTGGTCCTGGTCACCGTTTATGTTAAGATTTAACCAGCATCTTAGACTTGGGCTAGATTTATTTGAGCTTCAACAAAAACAAAATTTGGTTAAACTTAAACAAAATTTTCTACAACAGCTAACCGACAATTTAACCAAAATTTTAACCAAAACACTGATTTAACCCAGTGGTTAAAGTTAACCAATGTTTATACAATTAGGTGCTGATGCTAAAAGAGGAATTTCACAGAGACACTGATATAAAAGACGTCAATCAGATGTACATGATTTGTATCATATACGAACCTGTTTATTACACATTGAAATATGAAATGCAATGACATGTCCAGGGTAGCATTTAAAAGTCACGCGTGTAAATTATCGCTCCGGTTTTTAGTAGTAGCATGTAAATATTTATGCTATGTTATTAAGTTTTTGTTTCCCTGGGGATAAGTTTGACGTTTGGTCCACTGAAATATTTAACCCTAATTTAGCTTTTCTACAGACCGTTCCAAGGCGGTACCCTCTAGAAGACTGTGTTTTGTCCGCCATTTTTGTATGGCCCTGCGTGTTGGGAGGGTTTTGGTTGGAGGACTTTGGTGCAGCTAATATTTTGGTTAAGATGGGATGTTTTTAATGTGTTTTTCTAGGAATCATGGTCTTATTTCTATATATAAAATTGCATTGTATGTTTGCATTACTATTTTTTGCAATATGTAAATTAACAAAGAAACAACGAACTTACCACGCGTGTTAGACATACGACGTACGTCCTAAGCTTTTGCCATCTTTTGCTGTCATATTGAGATTGATTCCAAAAATATCCAGAACAATAATTACAGGGGTACTTATATACCTCTACCCGAACATTTACTTGGTATTAACATACATCATTCCAAGTGACATAAATCTAATAATAAATACTAATGTTTGAGGTAAATTTCATGCATAATTACGCTGCAAAGTATGAACCGGTCGCGAGGTTGTGGCCCAACAGACGGACGGAGAGACAAGCTGATTCCAGCACAACCTCATCCTCTTCCGTGCAAGTACAATCTAGGGAGTAAGAGTATATACTCAGTATGATAACACGGCGGTATTAATTGGCTGGTTCTTCTAATGAATGGACATCATTCTTCATCTTTTGTACGGATCATGCCTAACAACTTATGAAAGATCGTGAACCAGACAATAATTATGTAATAAATAGTCGATGCAATTGTGTAATTTCATATCGGAAGCGCGCCGTACCATGATGAAACAATAACCTTCATACTGTATATTCAGTCATCAGCCTACCTCTAAATGAATACTAGCTTTGTACTAGTATGTAGTTATTGTATTGACCGACATTCATTCTATGAAAATTTTAACGTTATGTTAAATACATCACCGCCATAGCTATACTGAGGCACACAAGGCACGTGCCTCGGTTAAAATTTAGGCAGGTAATAGGGAAAGTTTCCGGGAGAGAATGCCCCCAGACCCCCCAAGCTTAAGTGAACAACGGATTCCAGGCGGCAGACAATTACGGAGAGGGGTTCACTAACACAGTCGGTACAATTCAAGTCTGCTGGACGAAGTATCTTGGGTTCGAATCAGGAACAAGGACCGTGAACATTTGATTGTAGATATAAGTCGTAGAACCGTTTGTTTAAACATCATATACGATCTAACCTGTGTTTGCGCCACCTCCGAATAATGACAACCGTGTGAATAAAGACTATTATTATAAGGATTATATAGAACAATCGGACCTCTGAATAATGGTCGCCTATCAATAAAGGCCATATTTTGTCTTACCCAAGGGTGGCCTTTGTTTACAAGTTTGACCGTATATGTTTTATGTTTGCTAATTGTAAGGCTTAGTATCTGTTCTGTCAGTTAAGAACTGTTAATACCTAATATAGAGAAATGTGGAAACTAATTAATCATCTCTGTGTTTTGGCTCTGCGTGCATGTGCTTTCATGCGCACATGTGCCAGAATATTGTCATATATTGTCACATTCCTTTATTGTTTCCCGAAACAAATTATGCGTACTAATAATTAACGTACCTATTATACTTATATTTATGCATTTATTTATGCCCATATTATGTTTCATTGTTTGTATTGATGAGACTACACTAATAAAGATATATTCATGTATACAGTGACTCACTAGGCTTTCATAAGTCATTTAATTGGTGACTCCAAGTGTCCTGTTAACTCGTTAACTACATCAAACATCGATTAATCTTTCAACTTGGAATGGGTATTGAACACGGTATTATTAGGCTCATAAAGGAAGTGATATTGGGTATGGTGAATTCCATTGAAGTAAGGTCTCACCTACAGGAAACGTAAACTAATTAGTTTTACGGACTTCATAAAGGCTCGCGACAAACGCTACTGATTGTTTGCTGAAATATAATGTTTAATGATTATAGTCAAACCTGTGTCAGCAGGAATCATTGACGAACAAATACATTCAGACTTTGGTTTACAGTCACTTATGGACAAAGGCCACAATGTATGTACCATGCTCTCTTAAGCTCACCCTTTTCGATATGGGAGACTAGCTAAACTTCTGACTGAAGGCTAGGTGTCCCTAAAAACATACTTTCGATTACTTATCTCTCTCTTTTATGGCATTTGTTCACTGGATTGACTGTATTAAATCATGTTCTTTAAACGAATATTGGAAACCTTTCTAATTTGTATAATAAAACTAATAACACAAGAATTAACGCAAGTGAAATCAAGTATTTAGCTAAAAGGAATGTGAAAGGAATTTTTATTAGTTTGTTTCTGGAGAATGGTTTGGTATTTTTTTATCGTTAAATTCATTCAATGACGACGATACGCGCAGATGTTTTATATTCGTGGTTACGACTATCTTAATGCGCGTCCTTTGTGTCACCAGAACTTAGCTTGATTTTGAAGTAACTACTGTAAAGCCGCGCTATTAAGACCATCTCATTATAAAGACCCTTATGGACAAGTTAGCCTTATTGGTTTGAAATAAAGTACAGTAACACCACAATAATAATAATGAGACCCTCGGGACCCGAAACATCGGTCGTAATAAGGAGGTGGTCTTGTTATGAATTTGAATTACAGTGGAATTACTAAAAGCCAGTCGGAAAATAAGTGGTCGTTATGACAAGGTGGTCGTAATATTATGATGGTCGCTATTGGTTTTACAATCTCTATCATTAAAAAGAAGACTTATTTTCGGACATACTTTCTTCATTTCTTCGATATTTCAACTTGGTAATAAGACTATTGTATGATCTTTAGGGTGGTTTTTATGCTGAAGTTTTGCTGTATTTATGACGGTTAAAATACAATTAAATAACAATTACAATGTTAAACCTGGAATGTATAAACAATCAATGTATATACAGTTATTACGTAATACTTTTGAGAATACCTCTATTTTGGAACTCAATGCCTTTTTACTTCGTCAAGAATGCCATATCATTTAAAAAGGAATCGGAAAAACTTTCAGCTGTCGAATGATGGTGGAAAGTTAACTTCAAAAAAAAAAAATCTATTTCAATTAGCATTTTTTGGATTCTTAGTGATATAATTCTACGAATGAAGAATCGTTGAATAATTCATTGACCTTTAGCGCATAAAATCACGACATGAGTTGGTACTACAATTTAGTAATATTATAGGGACAAAGACAATAATACGGAGTTCGGAACAATCTTAAAGGTTCAAGTATCAGATTAGACTGATTAAGGTTAAAATCTACCTAAGTTTAACGATGGTGTAATGCATTGTGCGGCTGATATGCCCCGACGAAATATTACAAACCTGGAAAACCGTCGGACGACGATGTGTTTGTGTCTTAAATGTTTTAATGATGAACATGTATCTTTGTACCCGGATATAACCATGAGCTGAAGGTGGAGTGACGGGTCTTAAAACTGTAGCACAAAGGGTCGAATCATAGCGGAAACAAGATTCTACTACCATTTCCTTCCCACCGAATTATTCGTCAATATTGGTTTAATGTAATTTGATGTAAGCAGTTTTTAATCAGGGCCTTTTTTAAAAAAAATGGGAGGGGGTCTTAGCCTTTCATTTTGGGAAATTCAAATGTGTTTTCGGCCAAATTAGGTAAAGTTAGACAGACTTTCAAAAAGGGAGAATCAGGTTTCAATATATTTGGAATTTCAACATTGTATTTTCGGAAAATTCTTTAACAAAACTGGGAGAAAAGAAGCTTTTGCAATTGGGAAGTCACCGAATATTGGCCTCTATTATAGAAGAATAAAGGCCCTGTTAATAGGGTTTTAACTATTTATTAGTGTTTTGTTTCATAATTGATGTAAAATAAGAAATAACGTTGTACTAGCAATACGGCACTACATAAAATAGTTGAATATTTGTAATAACTAACGTTAATTGTCTCCAGAACAGCATGTCATATGTATCCTCATCCAAGTCACCATTCTACTTTAATTATGTGCAGTACACAGACACGGGAAATAGGAAACAATTAGTACTAAGACACAGTTCTCACAGAGATTAAAATGTTCCTCCTCTTCTTTCTGATATACTAAAACGTGTGATATATGTACTTTTACTAAATGTAATAAGTGAAACAAGAGGCGGTATTCAAAGTTTAAAATACACATGTATCATAAAGTGGTGTAACCAGTAATAAGCTGTTTATCATGGTCCTGTAACAAATCATTATCTTCCTAATAATAAATTCTTAATGATTGCAATCAAGACTGACATCGGAATCTGAGAATCAAGTACGTCAATCTTGGCATAATGACCTATCAGTACTAGCTTATACACCGATTTTGGTTCACGTGACGGAGAGAGAGGGGAAAACTTAGTCTAACAGCAAGTAAAAGCCAAAACCTCTGCTTCAAATGTTCTTAAAATCTCACCAACAACAAATGCCTTTTATATTTCCATTAACATTTAAACGCAAACAGTGCACTTATCAAAATATTAATACATGTATTTAAAATTTGACGTGGATGTTCAAATTATACACGGACCTAATCTGGTATCTGACAGTCATGGAAGAACATGGGGAACATATATCTGTACTTACATAAAAAAAACAGATGAGTGATTATCGTTTTATCCCCTGACTTAAAACCCTTAAATTATGCATCGATAAATATCAACATACATTGAAGTGCCAAAAGCATGAAACGCAGCAAACACGGCTAGGACTGACCAGACAAACGAAGTTAGTACTGACAAGACAAACGAAGTTAGTACTGACCAGACAAACGAAGTTAGTACTGACAAGACGAATTCAGTAAATACTGACTAGACAACTCAGATAGAACTGATAAGGCACCCGCAGTTAGTACTAACAAGGCAAACGCAGTTGGTGAGAACGTTGACGTTGATGAAACATAACACACAGGGAAGAAATATGACTTCTTTCTTTCTTTACTTTATCGTACTTATACATATTTAAAATACTTTGTGTTTTAAATGAATATTGGATTTTTCTTACTATAGAGACACTAATAATTAGATATAGTATATTACATTTATTTCGTTCCTGAAAGATCTGATGAACTTTGTGAGGATTGCTTCAATATCAAAACAAATGTCAACATCTGAAAGTTAAATATGAAGATTTTAGAGGATAATCCTGACATTGTCCTGACATTAGCTTGTACTTTGTTTCAATGTGGGTTGACGTCAGATGATGCAGTGGTTACAGGAAGAGACAGTGGGTTGGGCTAGGGATTTAGTAAAGGTAAAGGTATAGTTCGGATGTCACAAGTTCGGACATCTCAAAAATCCTATCATCTAAACTATTTAACGCATAAAAAAGCATGACGTCACTTCTTTTGTTGATATAAATACAACTTTTGTATTGAATACAACTGCGACCTGGCCTTCTGATAAGATATTTGTCCAACTTATTTCAAATTTAAATGATTAAAATGATCAAAATGTCTTCCTTTGCAGTCAACATTTGTGAAATCACCGAGTATAGCATGAGCTTTTCGATTTAATAAGCAATTTACTAACAAATAAGCATGCAAGCAGCATCTAATGACTCTCTACAATGCTTGAATTAGGATTCAGTCATCGAAAGTGGTTACTAAGGACAACCACATGATCGAAACTCGTAGTTTGGAATTTTGACGGGTGAAAGAGAACAAGATTCCATTTTATTATTAAAAGTCCAGAGCAGACTAAACTCATATGACACCACATGGAAAACCTCAGCGATGATTTAACGGGCTGACGACATCAATTCAAATTCAACGTTTTGTCGGAGTTTTAAGTGCTCTCAAAATGTTCAAATTTAATAAATAGTATCATACACAACTTGTTATATATGCTTTTCTAAAAACTCGGCCCAACATTTAGTGTTGTGACAGACGTCTAATATGACAACAAACAGGTTCAAGCTTCTAGACTTTTCTGAATGAAAAACTGGTTTTTACTAGGCAGCAACTTTTTCATTGGTAGCTGAGGTTCAATTCAGAATATATAACATGTGTGGTCACGTGTACTGGTCATATATCATTAAAAGTAATGAAATTATTAATAAGATGCTTTATTTATGTCCGTCTCTTTGAACATGTACGCATTATTTCTACAGTACGTTATCACATAAGTCCACCTGTCGTCATAATAAATGCGTCTCTCAAATCGCACAGGTGTCTGTTGTATTGTTTTCAAGATGATAGATAGGGTCACGTATTGAATAGCAATAAATATATTATGCTATATAAAATAAAAACAAATAAAATGACTCACCTACAGTTGTCAACAGCATATTATCCAGGAATATAGCTATAAACACTATAAATAGAATAAGTTTTCGCGACCCCCTGCAACTGGCTACGTACTCTTTAGCTTTCTTTATTCTGCTAGTTGTGGCGTCCAAAAAAGTCATTTTGACTTCCGCGAATATCGTCAAAACTCCAACAAGTGCTTAGAATTTCCAAAAAAATAAAATAATAATAATAAGTCAAATAGCTTTTCCCTATTTACACAACACAGCTAAATATCACGACTGTATTGATAATACAACGAAAATGTTCCGTTTTTAACGACTACCAGAAGAGAAATTAATTTATTAGATAATAACGGTATCATTCGTTTCATTTATTCCAATAAATCCCAGAAATATTAAATTATTTGAACGTAATTCTGGCTCACTTGATATAACATCCAAAAGCTATACGATATAAAACATATAAATTATAGCGAATAATTAGCATAAAAATTAGCGTGCACGTAATTCTCGCGGCGGACGTGAAGAAACGTTTTGTTCTAATATAAGTTCCAAGCGTCCAGAAAGATCCCACCAATCAAAATCATGCAGACGCTTTTCCAAAATTACAGCTTTTGGACATATGTTATTGGATGTTTGCGCTATCGTCTTGTTTTAGTAGCTTGTTTCATCTGTTATCTGATCATGTCACTCGCACTGTAGACAATTCTGCTTCTATACCAACCTGCAAAGTATGAAGAGGACTTATATCTATCCGCAGTATTGCCATATTTGGAATGCGATATCGTTGGTACGCACCCTGTATTCATTAACGAGCTTGTACCAAGTTTATCGCAACTATCGTATATTCTCAAGTTTTATGATACATGTAAATTGGGGTCTCAATAAAATATCGCAAGAATATATCATAATGGTAAGAATATAATTTAGTTTTATCGATGGCGTCTATATTATTACAACGAAATTGCGTGTGAAAAAAGTACGTAAATTGATTTAGCTATTGATCTTAGGTGCTAAACCAGGATTTTTGTCAGAATTATTTGAATATTCAGTCACTTTGAATAATACGCGAATTCTTTTCAATAGAAATTTTAGGAATTATTTAATTTTAATCATTTCAGTTAACGACAGAAAATGGAAGAGACTAAACTGACGTGTACATATTCACATGAACGAACGAACGAAAATGGAAAAATGTCATTTTGTCTAATTCATTCTTATGTGTGCATAATTCAGTTTATCTTATAGTTGTTATTCAATGTATTTACATGACATATTAGTGTCTAATTAGGGTGATGTGATTAGAGTGAGTCTTATTTGCACATTTCTTTATTTCCACAAGCACATTGTTTAAAATAGTTAGTTTCTTTATTTTAACTTAATTTTTAATGTTTCTGGTTTTCTTCAAAAGTTAATGGGCTGAGTAGAAGTGAGGCGCGTACATTTTCAGCTTCCTACGTGGCTGCATGGTGTGATAGTGTTATTGTGAATTCTGCACACTGCATGGAACATCAGGAACATAAATGTACTTAAAATTGATTCTCATGTTTCACTATTTGTAACTATTAAACGTAATAAAAACTGTGAACAAAGGTCGGCAAAAGAGGAAACCAGTTTAGGCACAGTGGACCGTTTTAAGTGATTGTTTGTATGAGTGTAAGTGAGAATGTGTCCTTGTTTTATGTCCGTGCGTATGTACGTGTGCGTGTGTGTGGCTGGGGGTGAGAGAGTACGTGAAATAAACTGAAACTGGGGCTTGTACTAATATACAAACACACCGGTTTTAAATACTTGCCGTTGTTCACATGATGACCTTTATTCACCAGTGACCATAAATTCAAGTTTAATTGTAAACTTGATTTCATATTTAAGCCTTCGTGTGCTGGTATTTGAGTAAAAACGGGCGAAATTCTTAAGAGTAAATTGTTAATATGTAGAAACTACATAAAGGGCAAAGTAATTATCCACGCGTTACTGCAATTTGTTTAATCGCAATTATTTTAGTGATTATTAGCTGCATACCATAGATATAAAAAATGAAGAAACAGTTGAATACTGAACAACTAAACTTAACGACCACATCAATATTTAAACGTTACTACAACCAGATTTTCATTTTCGGACTGGTTTTCAATATTTTCTTTACATTTCACTTTGATAATAATATCACTTCAATATAAGATAGATAATTGTTCCCAAAGGTGGTCTTAATATTGAGGGTTTACTGTATTAACTCATTATATTCATATGATTTAAATAACAAACATTTTAAAATTAGTTTTCCTCCATGGTTGAGTGGTTAAAGTGACTGACCAGTAATCACAAGCACCTCACAACTGTGAGGTCGATTCCCAACCGGAACCAGACAATTTTCACATGTGAATGGACATAACGCCGTTTTTCAACAGTTTTTTTCAGTTATATACGGCGACCGGTTCACCTAACCAGTTTTCCTGGACTGTATACTAACCAATACTAACTTACTCTTCCACAAGGAACTTCTCCATATGCGGAGAAAAATCGACATTTTTGTCAAATTTTCATGCAAGGGTATGACCTGCCGCGACCGGGATTCGAACCCGGATGGCAATGACTCTAATACGTGTAGGTGTATATTGATGATCGATTTAATTTCTGAATAAGGCTGATTTCGCATTGGCGCCATATATGGACCTCTAAGGCGTATTTTCATAATGCTAAATGTTAATGGAGAGCATTGAAATTTAAAACCTTAGAAAAACAAATCTGGGTCATTGAAGTGACACGATTCTGTTTAAACAAAACATCACCACTATCATATCAAGTTACGTCCAAAGTTAACATAGTAAAGTAATTACACTCAAAACTCGTACATCGATACCAATACCGGTTGGTGTCAATAGCTAAAATCATTTCATTCTTTGGAAATCTGATTCTGATGGATAAAAGTCAATTAAAATGTCAAAGGTTAATGGTTATAAAACTGCAAAGTAAATAACGTTAAAAACGAATACAGTCAAACTTGTACACGGAAGCCACTATGGGGAAAGAAGAAATGTGGCCATTATATACGATTGGCTTTTATTCATATATGTATTCGTTCTCTAAAATCAAGAAATGTGGGCTAGACAGGGGCCATGTTTTACACGGTACCTTAATCTACGCGTGACTGTTAACTGTGTATAATCAATGCTGCTCTGACACAATGAGCAGTACGCTTCAGAGGAAAGAACTGGTGTTTTGTAAATTTTGCAAAGACTCTCGTACATGTATAATTATTATGTTCTGAATCACATACCACATTTTGACGTATAAATTATTGTTTCTAGAGTAAATACTGGGTGAACTTGACAACTTATTGACAGAAAAGCCTCAACTTCATCACGTAATGCGTTAAATATGTGTTGTTTCATTCACTTTCATAAATAAGATCTTCAGTTGATTTTTTAAAAAACTTCCCAGCCTCTGGAGCATGTCTCGAATAGATGTTCAACTTTTCATTTAAAAACCTATTTTCAACATCTACCCAGAGAAAGTCTGTTTTAAACATGAAATTCGCGTTTTGAGAGGATTACAGTCATCAGTACAAATGAAAAACGAGTTCAGAAGCTTTAATTATTGTTGAATCAGCATTTTTAAGCAGTGCAACGTTCTTATGGATAACATATGGTCCACTTGTCTTTGAAAATTGCATAATCAACATTATGCTATCGATTTTGTTTTATAAATAAAAACTTTTTACTGAAATATTTCTTCCAGGCGTCAGTCCACTAAATTTACAGTTGTATAACGTCGATTGTACAAACGATAAGACTCGTTGTTTCTGCAAATGGAAGAAATTGAACATACGAGAGAATAAAATAATGTCGTATTTGCATATTCATAACCCTGTCGACTTCTAAAGTCTTTCCATGAAAGATGGAAGGGACTTTTATCCTACAAGGATACAAACTTCTCCTACATGTTCACTTGGAACAATTAATCCCAGACAAAATTTTGTTTGTATTGTCTCTACTCGCGCAAACTTCATGAAAAACTAACTTGTTAAAGTAAAAACAAAACGCGTATTCGCTTGTAGAGCAAATTATGTATTATAGGGTAAAATGAGGCATGAAAAGTCATGTATATTGACGAAAAACAATTAGAGCAGGTAGGTAGGTAGGTAGGAAAACTTTTCTATTCTTTTCTTAACACCCTCTGTGAGACTACTAGGTAGGATTCATCGCCAATTATGTTCGTACGTAAGATTTTCACCGTTTGAAATGTTTAGGTCAGCACCAAAAGTAGGATCGGTTAGGTAACCCGTAAGACGACTATTTTTTCCTAGTCTGATTATTTGACTGATTTTCGGGCAATATCCAAAGTCAAAATGGCTCCAGTCTCAGATTCACACATCGTATGGGAGTGTAGAGAGTCACTTTACAGACTATAAGTAAACACTCACTTCTGGTAGGTAATACATTATCACTAGTTAGTGTATAGGCAGTCACTTTACAGATTTTAAGTAACCACTCAGTTCTGGTAGGTAATACAATTTAACTAGTTAGTGTGTAGGCAGTCACTTTACAGATTTTAAGTAACCACTCAGTTCTGGTAGGTAATACAATTTAACTAGTTAGTGTGTAGGCAGTCACTTTACAGTTTTTAGTAACCACTCACTTCTGGTAGGTAATACAATTTAACTGGGTAGTGTGTAGGGAGTCACATTACGGACAGTGAGTAAATACTCAGTTCTGGTAGGTAATACAGATCACTGGTAAGGGAATCTATTTGTAACTAGTGAAGTTATATTGATAAAAGGCACATATTAACTAACTAACAGAAAAAGATCCAGACAGACGAGGCCTAGATGAATAGAACAGCTTTATTAACTTCCGGTCAATATTTTTGAGACGGATAGATCAGTGCGAAAAAGACAGAAAATGTAAAGATGAACAAATGTTTTAAACACGGAAATAACTTATTTTGTTCCCATAAACTCATAATTATCACAAGGATCTCCAAAATGTCAACAAGTTCATCATCGGACCGCACAGGAGGATGGTACATATGTACTAATTATTATTTACGCATTATGGACTAACTGTTCAAAACAAGCAGAAGTGTAAATTGTTTTGTAAACCAATAAGAAAACAGTGTTACGACTTCCAGTAGAATGGCGAAATTTGGAATACATGATTTTTCTGTAGACATGTCCATTCCGACATTTTATCTAAAATATTCGAATATTCGTAAACAGACAGTAAATGTTTATTAATGCAGGGCTAGTTACCTTTCAAACTATCGTTCGTCATATTTCGTATCATAAATGCCCGACCCTCCCCTTCCGCCAATGTCTACTTAGATAATTATACGCTTAGTATTGAACGCAATGCGGGGTATCAGTTAAACACGGTTATATATCCTGAACCTCTAGACTTGTAGACTTGTACCCGACTTACTACCACTTCACACAAAGAACCATAATACATATACATATGAATGCATTTATGTGCAATACTATATGTATACTGAATTCGTGTCTACCACTAACCGAACTAAGCAGTGTTTGTAACTTCCGGGATAAGATTTCTTGTAAATCTCGAAAGAAAATCTGAATGATATCAGAAAACTCACATCACAGATTTGAAAATATGTTTCAGTTTTAATGATGAGAGGGTATTAAAACAATGGGTGGGGAAATAGGCGATGGACTAAACCGATCATGTTTTTTATATTGAATAAAAACATGTAATGTCATACATGCATTTACAGTGCAACGCAATCTGAGCATGTGACAAATTTGAGGACGGAATTCCTTAGAATTAATGCCAAAAAGGGATAGCCGAAAATAAAATCAGCAAACATTATGTAGATTTGAAATGTTTAATTCCAATATTTAATTTAAACTTCCAAAATTGCTCAATTGTTTCATTCAAAATTAGAAATTCATTAATTTAACTCAATATTTTAAACAGTCACATTCCAATTGCTCATTATATTTATCGTGAAGTGGGCTGACTTTGATTCATGGCTTTTGATCATCCGATAACCCATACAGTAGTTTATCGCTCAATGTTAATTGACAAAACTATCTGACTTCAAACAGCAGGTACAAGCAAGATTGCAAAACAAACTCGCTTTTCATTTTATTGTTCGCGTAGGCGCTCCATTGAAATCGGTTCTGTATTGTTACTGACGCGACATTTGTACTGTGTTTGATTTTCAGAATTAGCTGTATTTAAAAGAAATAATTGCATTAACAGGATAGAAGAGTGGGTGCATATGTTTTTTTATTGTTGAGAATCTGTTTATTTGTTTTTCACACTTTGTTTTTCATGGCAGCAAATCCATTCGATCTACGTAGGTTGGCAGGTGAACCTGTATATGTTTGTTTAACAAAGTGTAAGAATTGACACAATACTGCAGTTCGTAAGACTTCTGAAAAAAAACTATTGTTTATCTACTAAATTGTCGGTAAACTGGCGATGAAAAGAAAAATGAGCAAAACTTGAAACTAAATCAAAGCTCACTCGAGGAATTTTTCCTAAAGTTCAGCAACACTGTTCACCTGTAAACAAACACTCTGGTTGTAAATCGAACGGGAGCATCTTGCGTATATACCCGCTGGAAGAATAGTACTACATAAATTATCATTACGTATTTTATGCAGCGAGAAGCAATTTAATAATTAGAAAATAAATAGATCATTTGCATAAATCTTTTTTACCTTCCATCAACAAATCGTTCTTGCAGCGAGCGAAACATTATACGTTATACAGTAAAACCTCAAATAACGAGCACCTAAATATTACAACCGCCTTGTTATAACGACCACTTAAGTTATTTTCCGACCGGCTTTCAATAACTCCCCTATAATTCAGCTTGTTAATGAGGCCCCTCATTATTACGACCGATTTGGGGGTCCCAAAGGTGGTCTCATTATCTAGTTTTTACTGTACAAGCGTTAAATAACTTGTTGACTTGCTCTGGCTGGGTGCCTGTGCATGACAAGGCACTTTTTGTATAAGTAAGATTCAGACTTACCACCAAATATTAACGATTCGTTATACAACATGATACAAGAAAACAATCTCAGAATACAGTTTTATCATTGGTCAACATCGAAACCTACGTCAGAATGTGCGTGTTTGTCATTGGACTCCGAGGTTGAGTTTCGTAAACTAATGGTCATGTGTGACAATACTAAAGTTTCAGTATATCATCGTATGGTTCAATATTTACATTCCAGCAAAGAATTACAAAAATCAGAGGATTGTACTATTTGTTGTTTGAATCAATATTGACTAAATGATTCCACATTTTCCTCTATTTATACAATTGTTAGTCAATACATTGAGTGTTGACATATGCGTCTGTTATCCGAGGTTTTAATGCATAAATATCTTACGCGTCTTCAAACGTTAATGAAAATGGAACAATTAGGGACGTGTTTGTTTTATCGACCGCTGTGATTACTGAGTGATAATATTGTAATGTCGACTGTAGAACTTTCATTCGGACGTGTTCGTTGCATTTTAGCGAAAGATGCAAACGTTTTAAAAGGGATGCTGAAGCCAGAACGCTTTTCGAAGCGCGTGGTTGACTATGATGACAATAGAAACTTGAGAAGGAGACGTTTTATCATTTTAAATGATATGTTAAACACAGACTAGAAGACTCATGAATGGCTTCTATAAATAAATTTCCGCATTTCATACTCATTGAACAATTTGAAATACTGTAATCACAGCTAAAAATGTGCAAAACTACAGATTCGAATTACCTTTTTTGTCCTAGTCCCAGGATTGAAATAAGTAGAACAATGATTACAATAATTATTTGGGACAATATGATACTACGACGCCTGTGTAGCTGTTCAGTGTCTCTTAGTGCAATATTCACAGCAGAAGCTCATAAATTTCAACAAAAGCCTGAACTTATTTCTAAACCCAGCTAGCCTCACCGACAGAACACACGACTCAATCATGACACAGACAATGCTACAAAGTGAAAGTTTGTCACAAGGTCATTTCTTCACAAGGTCATTTCTTCACAAGGTCATTTCTGTCCCTCTACAGACACCAATAATCAGACAAATGTATTTACCTAGATATTGTACTTTTTTCAAAATTCTATTTCTTTTTACAAAAATCACGTTTACACTCTTTAACTAACAATGTCTGCAGTATGTACCCTATTAATTAAATGAACGGTTATATCGGGAATTAGTCTATCTAACAGTAATGACGGAGGAGTTCCGGATATAAACATTCGAATTGTGCATTACTCGTCACTACTACTTCCGAGATGACAAACGCAACAGTGAATAGTTCGTCATATGACAGACAAGAATCAAGTCGGCGTTTGTTAACAAATATGTTTGCATTTAGTGAACTCTCGCCAATGAGATTTCATCACGAGATTAAAAAGACGTCATTCATTCATTAACACGTTCTCAAAAGAAACATTAGACTCACATGAACTATTTTTATACTCTCCGGATATCCGGCACAATCGTGTGCTGGTTGAACAAGTTCGTTTTGATTGTTTAACAACAAAATGCCAAATGGTTAAAATATCAATTATATGGAGAAAATGGTTTCAACTAAAAACGTATCGTGAAAACTTTTTCTCAGCATTTTGTTTGAACGCATAGTATAAAGATGGGAGTATAAATTCTACAATACTCCGACAATGGACAATATATCGGTCAATGTACATGAAAGTTTAATCAAAATAGTTTGTAGAATCATGAGTACGTATATAAACAGAAGGGCGCACAATGTCCAATTAAATCACCAAGTGATTAATAATGGTTTTCATATTGAAGGCATCTTAATCTACAAAGGAATTATGCATGGAAACTACGAAAAAGAAAGAAACACTCAAATGAAATGGAAATTTTATCCTGCTTACGGTGCGTACCATTGGTCAGTCGAGAGCCAACAAACGACAATAAATTTATTACAAATTTTTACAAGAATATTGCTTGCTGTTTACTGAATGAGTCGATAATACATCAATATATTCATCTAATAGACCATGTAACCCGACAGTGATAAAAGCTACAAAGACGAAATATTGTGAAGGCAATCCTCAAAGATCTAAGCATCCGATTCGTTGTACTTGGGTTCAGTCTTAGTGTAAAAAATGACGAGGATTCATCTTAAGATTCAACTTGATGCTTTTAAGGTTTCGACCCAACAATCATATATTAGTCTTTGAAGTATTTTTATTTAATACATCCCACAGAATATGGTGATTTTCTTAATTTATATTTATCCAGTTTGTCTTGAGTGATACTTTATTAGCTTTTTACACAGCTAGCCATACTGTGTATATAAATGGACATCATACACATACATGTACATGTTTACATGTTTTAACACTGAGTAAAAATTTGTTAGGGAGGTTGTTTTTAAAAATTTGTGTAGAAATAGTTGACACCCT
Organism: Lutraria rhynchaena; assembly: GCA_008271625.1. Taxonomy (NCBI): domain Eukaryota; kingdom Metazoa; phylum Mollusca; class Bivalvia; order Venerida; family Mactridae; genus Lutraria; species Lutraria rhynchaena. The sequence continues at coordinate 521,538 of VIBL01000127.1, forward strand.
TACTAAAAAGTACTAAATAAATCAATGCGCATATAGCAAGAAACAGGGATGTTAAAAATGTAATTAACTGTATCCACTTTTTGACCGCACTCCAACATTTTAAATGAACATAACATCTGCGATTCAGCTTAGAATCCTTTAATTGTATAACGACGATATCAGTATTGCTGTATGAATTCTATCAAGTGGTTTGTTTAGATTTCATTCCGTTTTGTTTGGACGCCTTCTTGTGTCACTTACACAGATGCTTGAACATATTGTAGTTGTCATAAAGGAGACTTACTTCATTTCCTTCCATCTTCACGATGACAGAATATTCTATTCAAGTGCTTTAATAGAAGCGTCAGCATTTATTTGTACGGACATATGCGGAAGTTAATTTGGGCAGAATAAGAGTGATGCTACGCGAACAGGGAATTTTGAGACTGAATTCGGAAACCAAATTCCGAGCGTATGTATGACTGTTTCCGTGAAAAGTCTCCAAATTGGCTGACTGCAATGTCGCATTAAAAGACCACATTGTCTCTTACATAAATTTTAAAACATTCAGACCAAAGTAGACACTAGACTTGTTTAATGTCATTTAGGACTTTGTTGCTGTTTTGTCATTTTAGAGAATATATTGACCGCTATTTTCTTGTCCGCTATTTTCTTGTCCGCTATTTTCTTGAAGTAAAACGATAAGACGATACCTTCTTTCATGCGAATCAAATGCTGCTGTATTTGAGAACTATTTTTCTTTAATTTTGAATAATATCGTTAAGACCCCTTCTCTGAAGATTCACGCATAAAAACTTGTAAAAACAATTTTCAGTAGGGTTAATATTAAAAGAAAGTACTACATCACCTCACTAATAGTACTCGGACCAAAAGTTTATTTTGATGAAACAATTTTGTGGGTTAGAAATGTATTCTGCATTATTTTCAAAACCCAAGACCGACATTCGGATTAGAGATTTTTCGGATTAGAGAGGTTCGCTTCAGACAGGTTTCAGTGTATTTTCTCGTCAAAATCAAATGTACATATGTCTACAAGAGAGTCAGTGATGTATGGATCTATATCGAACACATCCAGTCATTAAGCAAAAGGCGACATATTAGTTGTTTATAAAGACACTATGAAGTGTTGTACCAATTAGTATCACAAAAATTCTATACGACACAACATTAGCCTTTAAAGATATCACTCTCTGAGTCCTAATTACAGATACAATGTCAAAATGCTTTACCCATTATCAGCAACGGAAAATCGGGTGTCGCGTAATCAATACACGACTGTGAGAATCACTCAGTAGGCTAGTTTTGAATCTACAATGCATTTCCATTAAACTAAATCGATGACAGATAAAAGAGCCGTTATAAGCAGAAATTCATTTTGTATACAAATGAAGCATTCATTAAGTAACACAAGTTAGAAAGGAACGCATTCATGATGCGAAATATCGAAATATTAATTGGATCGACGCTTTGTAAGCTCGCAGAAAACCAGAGATGTCAAGTACTAGTCACTTCAAAAGAAATCAGTTCATATTGATATATTTCAATGATTATGGGTATATCGATTTGGTTAAATTTGCATAGATGTGCTGAAATATCACTCTATGCTAAAAAATAAAGTGGTTTGGTGGTAAAATATTCAGTTTTTCAATAGATGTAAAAATAGATTAAATAATTTTTTGACGCTTGATATCAACTACAGTTCTAAAAATTCTTCAACATGGCTCTGTATAAAAAATGCCTTGTGACCATTTTGGCAAATAGTCTCATCAATTTACCGCATTTAGAGTACCATAAACGACAAAGTCAAATAACTTCGCGGTAAAGATTGTGTATATTGAGGTTTGAGCAAAGTCTCAATTTTCATATTCTATCACATGTATTTAATGTTGACATTTAAAACATTTAGAGATCGCTATGACGTCATCGAGTCTTGAAGATCTATTTTAACGCATGATTATCAAAGCGATTTTCTTACTTAATATACACATAGCCATCAAAAGTCAAGATTTTTGTATTTATTCTAATATTATGGCTACTCAGTGACATCTTGGAGGATATTTTCGGTATTAAACACTTGATGAAATGTCAGTGTCAGCATACTGGCGGATTTTTCCTTCTCGCCATCAAATAATTCATTGTCGTTAGTTGAAGCATACAATTCTAACGTCTCTCATTTCACATTCACTCGTTTCTCATTTACATATAAACTATGGGACATACTAGCAGTTCTTAATTCGATATGAAATTTATTCATTACGACTGAATGACCAGCGCTCATTTTGTGTCATTCTTACGCCGACACCGTGTGATTCGTGACATCGCCTAGCCACAACATGTCAATGCGATTTTGCACGCAAAGAAATCAGGAGTGATCATGCGAAGTATCCTCCGCATGCTTAAGCTCAATGTCTGCTGAAGATTCATAAATATTGCGAGATGTTAAATACTACATAACTTAAAGCGACTGTCTTCAACATTTACATCCGAAGTGAAAACAAATGAACGCCGTCTGTGTTATCAAATAGACAACATAAGACATTGTTAATTCCTCAATAAAATATCATTTGCTACCACATACAAAATCATGCAGCTGACATTTCATTAGCTAATGGTAAGTATTTTTAAATATGTTTGAATCACGGTTTGTCATATTGTAGTATGCGGCTCTTTATGAATTTGAATGAAGATCTTGGTTTTTTAAGTATACTCAGTAGTATGCAACTCTCGTTTGTAAATGTAGTCTATTAATTCTCAAAGCAAGATGAAGCGAGTGTGGGTAAGAAAAATACAAGGCATGTCAAAACGCCCTGTTTTATATATCTGGATGGCTAAAGGTATAAATGAGATTTTTACACAATTTCTTGCCGCTTTCCAAAACAAGACATGAGAATTATTGTTTTATTGCAAATACGTCAAATATTTTTGATGGGTAAAATAAAAAAGTTGAAACATGAAAAATGTGTTTTTGAGAGTATTTTTGATTTTCAAGAAATGTTTCATCAATATTTGTGATAGCAGAGCTAGTATCCCAAAGTGTCGAACTTCTTTCATCCCGTGAAGTCTCGCGTATTACGTGATGTCGGGACAGAGGCAAAGGAAATTTAGTTGATCCTCGTTATCTCAAATTTGTAGGGACTGTGGAAATTAGTTTGAGATAAGCAGAATTTGGGATAAATGGATATTGTATAATTTTGACATTTTTTTGGTCACACGATTGTAAATCTCACTGAACCTTTACTTCAATCTGGGACAAATATACACAATTGGTCCCCGCTTCAATGATTGAAATGTCACCATGTATAGGTATGAAAGCGTTCATTGTTCGCCGATCAGCTCCAACTTTGAGACAAACAACTCAAACTGCATGCCAATTTTAAGTTGGACATGAACGAAATTGTTAGGTATGTGAATTGGAGGTAAGAGTTCTATTATCATATGGAGAATAGAACCAAAAAAATCATGACTTCTTGAAACAGTTTGACATAACCGAAATTTTTATATAAACGAGTCTGGTCTAATGACAATCAATGGCATAATTATATACATGTATATGTATAATGGTCACTGATCAAGCTAATCAGAATACTACAATACATTTTAATTATATGTTTATTTCAAGTACATTTTAAAATAACGTTTAGGGAAACAGACGATCGTAATTTAACACAAGGCGACAGTATGAATCAATTCATGTTTGTTTTGTTTTAACAGATAATAAAATTACAACCTAATCGCTCGTTCGTTGCAGTTTGTTTCATCATGTTTTCTGCTTTGTTTAAATGTAGAAAACGTTCTAAAAACGAATTATTAACATCGTAAATGTTTTCACCAGACGACATGACGATAGGCTGGTTTTCGCGGTAATATAATGTAAATTATGTTCGGTATAGGAATCCTATAAGCCATGTTCCTAATCCACGTGACTTTACTACTTGTATTACATGAATTTGTAATTACCGGCGTATCGTCTTTTGATGCATATCTTCTGGCGTAATGGGCCAAAATGAAAAAGACCCTGTTACCAAAATAGAAGAATGAATTTACAGACAATTCTATATTTGCATTAACTAACTATGAATACTTCGGATTCTACGGATTTTATCGATTATTCGTAGTCTAAGGAGTAAAATATTCATTGAACGAAATATCTTCCTTATTCGGATAGATATTTGTATAAAAAATGACTCTGATTATGGCGAAATGAAAAGTCAATTTGTTCGCGGACATATTCAAGTACAGTACACAGGGGGTCGTACGTAATGTGTTTGTGCTTGCACTCATTCCGGTGAATTCTCATTAATGCTGCCATTTTTCTTACTGGGGTAAACCCACGCGGAAAATCCTGGGTAATTTGAGTAATGATTTTTTCGACAACATCACTCAAAAAGTAGTTGCTTTCAAAGTGGTTTTGGTCAGAGAGGGTAAAGTGATATAAACACGGTTTTCTCGTACGTGATTTGGTTAACATTCTTTTATTTTGCATAGAATTTTTACTTATTTATTTATGCCACACCTCAGTTACAAGTATCGTAGTTTTCTCTAGTCCGTTCTAGTTGAGACCATTATACACATATGCATAGGCCAAATGGTCTCAGGTTCTAGTTGGTAAACTCTCATTTTTAAGACTAAACGATGACTGTTGGTCCAAATAAATCTTGATACTGATGTTGTCTCATAATCATGTTGAAATAAATAAATAAATATTGTAAGTCGTTGCAGTTATATTGAGGTATATTGGTCATGGATTTCTTAACACAATTTATGCTGTTTGTGTTTCTTTCATTTCTTGAAAACTGTGTTGACTGTGATCACCATCTGTGTTAAACTATACGAGCAGGGGACACGAGCAATCACAAACTTAGACATTACATGCATATCATACTCATACATTTATCCACTTCAGACATTCTTCTAATAATTATTACATATTGCACAATTAAAAACATTTGAGTTTTTGCGATATTGAATTATTTTTATTCCGAAAATGTCGACACCACCTTTTTCAAATATTTATCACCTTCTTCAAATATTTATCAAATTTATTTCGTAATTTCTATAAAATGCTCTTTCAAACAAGCCTCAAAACAAGAAACTACCCTTCCTAAAAACTTTAAGACACTAAGGATCGTTTTGATTAAAGAAGAATAGAGCCAGTTGATAACAATATATCGCCTACAATTAATTGTAGGAGTCGCCGAACTCAAAAACTGCCATAGGTATGACGTCATGGGATTGTTATTTCGGGAGAAATGACGGATTTGAGGTCACGTGATTTATGTTTGTATAAATAACTGTCCATTCAGAATACCACGGTTATCATCCAATATGATTAATGGTATTGACTGAGGAGTTTCGAATGATTCAAATTCGACTATTGTGTATTTAAGAGTGATTCATTATCAGCCGAAAACAAATATTTAAAAAGTAAAATTATGTTTGCAATTGTTCTGTTATTTAACAATTAAGTATAGGACTTCGTGATTTTTAACTTAATGACTTAATAAGTCACTCGGAACAGTTCGGTCAATGACGTGTGTTGAAAATGGGAGCGAAGCAAGGGCGACAACTCCACATAACTCCGCATAGTAATTGTAAACCAAGGGAACGTATCATTCACTTACTTCATTAGTTCATTTTATCGAATTGATTGACAGTATTTACAAGGTTTTCGACTGGAGGTTTTCAATGAAGAATTCGAAGTTTCGTACTAATTCCTGAAAACATGAAGCTGATTTTGATGTTTTTGTAAATAACTGACACCATTGTCTTTATTTCAAATCAGAAAACAGCAACATTAAAATCCGGGCCATTGATCGATCCTAAATATAGGACAAACCGTATGAAGGTGAGCTAAACTTTCATCATTCATGAGAGTAACTCGATACACGCAGTATATTATGAATAAACTTTGATTTTAATCCATTCACCAGCCCATTAAGATTTTTTCGATATGGAACAGGAATTCTGAATTGAAATAAGAATATTTATAGTCTAAATTCATCGGCGAAGATTGATCGACAACAAACACAAATGTCATTCAATTGACTTCTATTGAATCAGAATATTGCTCCCATACTGTTGACATATCTTTTGTATTACTCTCAATAATATTTACTTAGTGGCTTGACTGACATCAGCGGCGTCGCTTTGTTCAGCCTCTGTGTAGGATTCATTGTCACTTTAGTAGTCAAACGCAGTAATTAATGAATTTATGTATTGGATTTTACGTTGAGTTTTTCCTAGTTTGTAGTCCTGATATACATACGATGACAAAGCAGCAAGTATCGAATGCTCTCCTATGTCCAACCACTTGTACTTTTCCCTAATAAAATTTTGTCCATTATCTATTATTTATGTGGGTAAAAGACATACTAACCGGGAATTTAGATTTCAATTTTTGAATTTTGCAGAATGTCTCTTACGGTATCAGTTAGGGTCATTAGGCATCTTTTCCAGCTTTAAAGGTGGAGTAAAACTACAGGCGTACACCTACGTTGAACCACTGACCTCCGTTAGCTAGCTTGCAACTCAAATGAGTCTAGATTTTGTCTGGTTTTAGGTGGGATTTGAATTCACAACGGTGAGGGGTTCATGATTACTAGTCAGAGACTATAACCACTCGACCACAGAGGTCCCTAAATCAATAGAATAGAACAAAAAAGCAGCAGTTTTACAGCCGTGTGCTACTGATTTAGTCGTTCGTACTAATCTTATTGTCTGTTAGATGACGAAAATAAGACACTAAAATAAGACTGTATAGGGCTTTATTATAGCCCAATTTTATTACAGTAGAAATAACTTTTACTTTTTCACAATACAATAGGCATATACAAAGCGAGCGATTGTTTGACATTTGTACATTGAACGCCCAACCTCTCTATTTCTTACTTCCCTCAACCTCTCTATTTCTTACTTCCTCTCCTAAAATCAAGTAGTGTAAAGTCTGCGTTTTCAAGTCTATCTTCACCACCCCAACACTAATATTTCCTCTCTGTAACTCATTTCTGTTCACCACTCCATTCATCATTTCTTACCCTGAGCTCTAAACAACTACATTCCTCTCTCCACGTATCTCATTCCAACCCATTAAACATCCACTATTTATCTCCATCCAAACCTCTTCCCATCTCCAGCTTCTACACTATTCATTTCCACTCATAGAACACTGACCTCTTTAATGGTCATTTCTATCCGAACCTCTCATAGAACACTCACCTCTTTTATGATCATTTCTATCCGAACCTCTCATAGAACACTCACCTCTTTAATGGTCATTTCTATCCGTACCTCTCGTTTCGTCTTTCCCGAACATCTTACTTTTTTATAAAAATGCATCTTGTATTCACTGACTCTCATTGTCTCACTGCGATCCCTTACCTGTCAGTATGCATTATGTAAAATGCACAAGACCTCTCCATACGACTAGACCACTCGCCTACTCTTATAATCTCTCTGACAGCCAACATTTCCTCCTATAAATGTATCTGTACATTGTATTCAAATATTTAAAATCGTCAAAGAATAAAAAAACTCCATAAAAGAAGCCTATAACTCCCTGATTCTGCTGACGATTTATTAAACATTTAAAACCTCGCATACCAAACCGTCTCCTGAACTATTACAAACGTTTGTGTAACAACATTGACAATTCTACGTCTCCAACAGATAATATCAGGCATTAACAATAGTTCCTATGAATTTCATTCATTAGTGTAGCGTGTCAAAACCACATATACCAAGATCGTTTGAATGTAGCTCATTACGCGGACTGGTTTTATATTCCAGTAGAAGTACTCACATAAAGCCAGAATGACGTGAACCAGTCAACACTGACAATGGCTTAGGAGTCGTAATTAAAAAACAAACGTTAGTGATTAATTGGTTTGAACAAATATAGAAAAAAATGACTGTATTGTAGGATTTGAAGACAAACAACAGACGTCAATGATACGTATTTATGTTTGAAATAAAAATACAGTGTATTTACGTGTATGCAGTTGATTCTTTCCTGTTACATGACCAAATACCTATAGTACTCTGAATGTGTTTATCTTAATTTAGACTATTTTACAGAAAATAACATTTTTACTTCGCAATGTCGATTACTCGTACATACAAATAATCAAATCTTTAGGCACATTAGTTTTAGTATGTTTATATAGTATCTCGGATGAACATCTTTCAACAGACATTATACACTGGTGAAAGTTGAAAATTGTCAAAAATCTTAACCTCCGGAAAAATTCCGGAAAACTTTAAACTATGCATATGTAAGTGACCAGATCTAACCACTGACACACACCCAAAGTGAGTCCTAACATATTTTATCATGATGAATTATTTGCAATATTTTAATATAAATATATATTGCAAGGTAATGCTAATTTTGAGACAAATGGTGTCAAATGTTTTATTGACAATTTTATTGACGTCAACACCTTGTAAAAATGATGTCGTAAGACTTACTCACAAATGAAGTACACACACGAACACGTTATTCAGAAAATACAGGTGTACTATGAATAGAAAAGAGATTTTGATAACGTTGATGTGGTCACCGCACATTAATATACCTTAGTATTTACAACACAGCCTTATCTACTGCAGTAACTTATGTTTCCCAATTGAAGGGTCATAGTCCCAATTATTATACAACCAATACTGTGTTTTAAGTTACATAGTATACAGAATCTAATCCTTATCTGTATCTCCAACAAATGTCTTTTTATTGTTGATTTGAAATCATAGAATATAACAATATCTAAAATCTACATTTAATTTTACTCAAGTGTTGCGAATGTGATTCTCCTAATGTGCGCAATGTATTACATAAAATATCAACATACATGTTCTTAATATTTCTATCTGTATCCACAGATAAGTGAAACAAAAAAATATGTACCTATAATTGTTATCTAAAATTCTCTCGGTAAATGAAACATATTCGGTACGTATGCTTGTTTACAGGAAGTAAAATCCACTTACCAAATTTTTAAAACACGAATATATTCCTGACAAAAGCTTTGTCGAGTTTCCAATAGGATCTTGCAAATACTCTTTGAATTGTCGACAAGCGTCCGGAAGCCGCTAACGAGCCACGTGACTTTGTTCAATGATAATAAAAAGTCTGATTTCCGGTTGGGTATAAAGTCATTGCGAATGTGTACAGTGAAGCATCGACGTGTGCTTTCTGAATGTCGACAATAAAAATATACAAGACACAAAATGAGAACAATTAGCGCTTAACGTAAAGCCAGGCATGTTTCCTTTGAACCGAATGGCATTAGGGCTAAATCATGATTATTTTAACGCATTATTCTGTTCGTGATGATTAGAAATTACGACGATACAGGCACACATGTCAAGCAGTAATGCCTCAACGATAATTATTTGAAAATTGATCCGTTCTGTCAGTAAATTGTTTCAAAATAAAGCATTTTCTAGATAGGAAAAATTTGTGTTTCTACTTTTTTTCTCGATAAAATGCAATTCGCATATGCTATTCGAAATACAAAATGTAAATATATTCTTATACAGTGTAGTAACATCAGTTTAAACCATTTTCCTAGGAGATAAGTAGATTTGTACGCATATAAGAGTATAACATGTAAAATGAATGACTTCACTGCTTGTAAATTCCAAAGAATTCGTTTTGTTTTTTTTTTGCCATTTTTGTAATGTTTGTAATTACTAACGTTAAATCCAGACTGATGTTACAAATATTGATGAAAATTCAATGTTTGCACAAAGTCATTCATAAATGGTAATTTTGTAGATGACGCAAAAATATAACTCATTTTTACGACTGCTATCAAATAAAAATTTGCTGACTATGAAAAGATGGTCGTCAAGTGTCTAATCGCCGTTCATGTCGAAAAAAGGTATATTCTTACAACATTGATCATGTTGCGAAAATAAACACTGATCAACGTCATAACTAAAACTTCTTTTCAGGAATTTTCCCAATGTGTGAGAATTTCCCCAAAATACAATGCTGAAATTCCCAGTATGTTGAAAGTCTGTCTACCTTTTCCCAATATGGCCGAAAATGACATTTGAATTTCTCAAAATGAAAGACTAAAGCCAAAGTTTTGGAGAAAAAAACATGCTTTTAATAGATGCTTTGTTCACACTTTAGATGAATTTTGGTCATGGGTCAGAGCCGAGCGATATCTGGACCATGGGACGGGCAGGGGCTCGTCTTCTAAGACACTTTCGTGTCCTACTTATTTCTTAATGAAGGCTTTATCATCACAGCGACACTGAATCGTCTAGCATTGTCAATTAAGCCTGTCTTGTAGCAGAGATATTACAGGTTTTAGGAGCTCAGATAAACGAAATTAACTTCTTCATTACTGAATCTGGCTTTATTGAGAACACAGACTTGTATGAGGTTATAACATGTACACGTGTAGTTGTTAACGTTAGTGTCAGGTTTTTACTACACTATTACAGGTGTGTTTATAGTTCCGTTGTTCCAACCGGTACTTCAGAGATGCTATCATATGCACCAGGGCGTAGCAAACATTTCTTGTTTCACCGAAGGAGTAGCACTAAAAGTCATTTGTCAACCAGAACAAATCATGGTGAAGACATATTTTAGATAATACATTTTTCTATCAGGCAGTCATAATAAGCATTATCTTCGATGGACTTTTCTTTGTTATCCATAGATACGTTGGCATGCGCTCTCCCTAAAATGAGACCGCGGCCGTGGTCCAGTGGAGAGTGCGCTGGACTTGTAACCCGGAGATACGGGTTCGAATCCCTTCTATGAAAATTGGACAAAAATGTTCATTTTCCTAGATAGGTGGAAAAATTGCCGTCTCCTTGCGGAAGGGTAAGTTTGTACTGGTTAGTACACAGTCCAGGAAAAATGGTTAGGTGAACCTGTCGCCGTATATAACAGAAAAATTGTTGAAAAACGGCGTTAAACCTAAGTGACAATAAGTAACATAAAACAAACAAAAACAAACAAATCTCCCTACAATGGTCATGTCGAGAGAAGTACATGTACTTTTTTCACTTTTCATAAGATTTCCTTTTTTCTTACTGTACATATTTTAAACATAAGTGATCAGATCCAGTAAGACCTGTTCAAAAGACAATGTTTGTTAGATGATCAGGTATTTTCTCGTTTCAAGTGTTTATAAAATCACCCTCTGTTAATACGTCATAATTTATGTGCATATTTTTGTACTAGAGGGTACTAGTGATTACTTGTAAGCCATTCATGTCAATAATATACATGTACAGTGCAGACCCTCCAGAGAGGCCTTCTCTTGTGCAACAACCTCCTTCAATAATAGCATGATTTTTTTCACTGTACGATTTAACTATCAATTTAACCTCTCTAGACCAACAACCTCGCAAAAACAACCACATAATTCTGCGTCTCCCAAACGCTGTTGCACTGTATATTATTTATTTACTGTAAAGACTACCATCCTAATGAATTTTGTAAAGTTCGGCTTTAATTGAATTCTTTCAGCACTCAATACAACATAGTCTTACCTAATTAATGCAATTAGAAGATACATGTAACACAATGTAACACATGTAAAATATACTGTATAATACAATGGAAAATAAGCTGATATAATAGACCGAAGGGAGACAATTTCTTTTTGTCAACCTTTTAGAAACCTTCAGCAATTGTAGATCGTGTTTCTCAAAATATCATTCTATTGAGAGACTGTTTCAGTGTGAAAGTTTGGCGTCACGTTCAACCATTTGTTTATAACATTTGCCTTTTCTATGTCAGAAATACATTATGATAGATTATGTATGCTATATACACATCTATATATATTTTATAATATATTTTAATTTATTGGAGGCCCACCAGGTTAAGTTAGGTCAGTAGAGCATAAGATTTTTCATAGAGAACCACAATTTCGAGATTAGATGAAGTATTTGCTCTCGTATAATTTGGTTTGGGGGATCCAACGTCATTTGTTGTCTACCTCTGAACCACACACAGTTAAGGCTGAATGCTTGCTCTTTGTTGAATGAAAAGAGAACTGAAAAATTCTATGTGTTTAGGTATAGTAGGTTCACGAACCTCTTCGTGGCTTCGTGGTACACATTGCAGGGTCAGGTCTTGTCCTAGATGGTTATAATGTTCCGGGTCAGTGTAGGAATATTTTAACCAATCACAAAGAAGCAAGAAGCGATCAAGAAGAAAAAGACGAGCGCCGTACATGCACAAGTTTATGTATGTCTATTCCCCATGCTTATCACCAGCCTGGATGACTCTAGACAAACTCTTGGTATTATTACACCATTTTTATGAATATATAGTATATTCACCATCATACAAGTACTGACCTGTTATTTTATTGTACAAGAAGATACTCGCTCTTGTGGTCTTTTCCATGATAAATTCCGAATTATACAATTCCACTTGTTCACAGTAATATAACTTCGTTATATAAAAAGGTGGCTTCAAAGTCTCCTTTCTGTCGGTTCATTAAAATAAAATGGATAACCAAAACCAATTTTAATTTTACTAAAGTCTGCATGGAGTGAGATTTGTACGTCACCAATAGACAATCCCCAATGACGATGTATCATTTTATGAATGTTGGCAATGAAAATTTTTGGGTCGATTTCGTTCAATGACATTCTTATAAGAACCAGAATGTTCCTGGACATTGTGCTGTTTTGTGTTATTAAATGTCCTATGAGGGTAACAAACGAGTATTTGGGCCACGTGGGCTTCAGTACTTCTAATTCTTGCCCTGGTTTGAACACTTGTTCTCTGCTCTATGTCATGAGCAGCCGTCAGATTGACTAAAACACGATATTCCGTCTTATACCAACGTTTTGTTGAAAAATAGCATTTACCATCGGAGTCACGTGATCGTCCTGACGGACAATGTATTTCTCGACATGATACATCCTACAATACAAAAGCATAAACAAATAAACAAAAGAAAGATAAAATAGATGACATATATATATACGTAATTATGTCAGAATGTTTACAACTTCATATCAGTAAGAAGGTATTTTTTGTTCATACAGGACACAGCTTTTGTAAGGCATGTAGGCACAATACGGAACACAAATGACGTTACCTGCACATTTGATCGTTGACATGCCTTGTGGAATTTTCGTTTCTTTGCTCCTTTCTTGTCAAGTTGTAAAAAGCCGATGTTTAACAAGCCGACAAACTTAGATCTAGCTGCAAAAGATCGCTCAAAACTTGTCGTACATATTACGCTGCTATCGTAAGCACCTTGGTTGCAAATACTACAGAACACATTTGCATACAAATCATCATTTTTGTAAGGTGAAATGAGGCCGCTTGTACACGCTGATATTATCTCATCTTTGTATTGTTTTAAATGCTTTGGTAAATTGAATTCCGAATATTTGCACGTATTAATGAATTCTTCGGGATTAAAGCAAATATGTGAATCAATATCATCATCTGAATATTTAAAGAAAACGGAACAATCATCAGGGATATAATTAACTCCCGGAGAGAGTGAGAAAGTCGAGCCGTCGTAAATAAATTTTAAATTAGACGTAGATGACTCGCAAACTAGAAATGGCGTCCACAAAACGCCATCATCTACACCATAAGCTTTGGCGCAAAGTGCGTTCTTGAAAATCAAATCTTTCTGTGTTGAATAAACCGGAAACACGGCACCCCACGATGCCACGGTCTTGTTGCCACATGCTTCCTGGGAGGTGGCGCCATCTTCCGATGTTATCATGAAGTATGAATTAGAAGCCATCCTTTGATCATGGTTAGGATAGGTTGCAAATGGATACAGACAGTTTCTATGGAATACTGGCGGGCGACTTCATTCTTATTGTTATGTCCATGTAATCTGATATTTTCGGAAAGCAACATGACATAGAAAGGTAACATTGGTCGCCACATTCGCAAGCTGTAAATAGAAAACATATATTTTAGAAATTATATTTTACCCAAGTAGTTGTCATGACTACCATTATATGATATCTAACGTGGTGTTGGTAAGCATTGTTGGCATTTACAAATTGTTCACAATAATTATAACCGTGTTATCCAGATATTCTTTTTCAAGGAGACCTGATTTATGATATATTTGAGGTATTGTTTAAATATGATGTAATTTCATACAAAATGAAATGAAAACCATGAATGCAATCAAAACTAACAACAAGAAGACAGGAACTGCTACAAAACCAGGTTTTCATGAGAAGTCGCGCACAGAATATTACATGTGCACAAATTAAACAAAGGGCCATAATTCCACAAAAAAGAGATCGAATCACAAAACCCCGACTATATGCCCTGGGTACTTGGTGATGTTAAGTATGAGAATGTTTGGTCGAACTCCCTTGAGAAATGTAGGAGGAGAAGTTATGGACGCCCGCCGACATTCGCCAGTTTAATAACCAGGACCAATATTTCCTTCAGAAGACCAACAAAAAGTTACTGCTAGAGATTCGAGTCATTCAAAAATGTCTGTCTTGTTAATATCTCATAAATGTATGAGTACAAGCAATAATCAAACTTAATTAAAACATATTGGCAAAAAACATTGTATACTTCTATCGCGTACGTAAAGACCCGAAATAGTCTTGTAGTCGATGGACACCTGTTTCAACCTTTGATATACTTTGGTCATATCATATAATTACTTATATCTGTACAGTTTTTCAGACTTCAAAAAATGCATTGTATATTGTACCTGTGTAAATAACGGAGTATATCTGGTCACGTGAATGCAAAATGGAATCAGATTACGGGTAAAAAGTTCACAGTAAATGTGAGTTGACATCAGTTAGGTTATCATCTTTAGGCTCTTTTGTGAAAATTCAAAATCTGAATGTGTTAATAATAAAATTTTCTATAAACAGAGTTATGAAAATAAATCGTATTGTTTTTAATAAGTATCACTCAAATGGGTCCCGCTACCCACAAAACTCAGGCATGACATTTAAAAACGTGTGTAATAAAACCAAGGGTTACAGTTCGTGAAGAGAATTACAAGAGAGTGAAAAAAACGGTAAGCAAGGGGTCTAGTCCCTTTAAATATAGAACTCACCTGAGCAACATGAATGTCTGTTAGTGTCCACGGATGTACGATTAGACAAACATATACCATCATCTGGACAAAACTGCTCCAACAAGAAAGAAATTCTTTCAATCGTAGATGAATTATGCCCGTCTGTTCTTGAATAGAATTCCATAAAAAATAGAATTATCAAAAACACGTGGTTGCCGCATTCTAACTTTTCAAAGAGGCAAACTTTCAGTATTCAACATAAAATAATGTAACCCTAAGAAATAATTACAACAAGTGATGGTGAAGCATTTTTTATCGAAGGTTTTTATGGAATGAATAAAACGTTTGGGGATATGTTCAGCAATAGTTTCACTTTATTGTACAAATTATTCATTACATAAGAATATGAATTACAGTCAAACGCGGTTACGTCAAGCGACAACTTACATCAAGAAATCATAAATAAGCCATTCACATAAATAAACCGATTGTATATATAAATCACTTGCACAAATCAACCATTTACATGAACGAACCATTTGCATAAATAAGCTAATTGCACAAAGAGATCACTTGCATAGCGCGATCTCAACATAAATTGACCACTTGCTTAAACAAATCACTTGCATAAAGAGACCACTTGCATTCATAGACCATTTGCATTAAAAGGTCATATGCATAAAAATTAACACTTGTATTAAGAGATCTTATCATAAAATTATTCCATGGAACCATTTGCGTTCAGGATTTTTTTGCTCTTACAAGTGGTCGTTTGAAGCAAGCTGTCCTGTACAGCGATATAATTCCGAACTGAATCCGAACATCATTATAAAACAGACTTTTACAGCCATCAACGATAACTTTTATGATTTGATAACCGTAATTGACAGTGTGGTGTATAACGATTGTAATTAATGTCGTAAATCCGCAGACTAGTTCGTCTGTTCAGGGGAACCTTAACTACGGTGTGGATGCAGTAATTATAAAGACAATTATGCAAACATCAGCGTCTGTGCCATAAATAATTATAACTGCGGATTGTCTGAACTTTTGACAGAAAGGAGTGGTTTGCATTAATAAAGCCGTTTCTGAAACCTGAAAAACTAGCCTCATTAATCCAAATTGCGCTAAAACAAATACATGCGCCGTTATGAAATAGTCGTCATTACATTTACTCATAGAAATTGAAATGTATTAATTATTCCATTTTTACTGCTCCACGTGAATTAAAGCCAATTACGTGTATCCCTAATTATGAATTGTCTTATTAAAATGTTACTAAATAAATTAAGGAGAAGTCATTCTGACTAAGTGGATGCTACCTTGAAAAGAAGGGAAATTTCAGCAAGTTCCACCATATCCAGCTTTAAGGTCCACTGGTGATATTGGGCCATATTGGATCGGTTTTGGTTCTTTGCAATATCCCAGTACAGATAACCCAATACGCTGATTTCTTTATCAACCGCGGCTGGAATTAACACTTTGCGTACATTTGTACTACTCGCACTTTGCCATTACTTACATGTTTGGGATAAAATTCATGTCACGTGGCACGTGTTAGAGACCAAATTCATAGCATGTCTTAGGGATCAAATTCATCTTCATTTTTATTTTTTTTTGAAAAATGATTGGAAATGCAATATGACAGTCAGAAGTAGGAGTACTTTTTTAAAATAATATGATTAAATGGAAATGTCTTAACTAAATGTGAATAAAATTGTTTGCTGATAATAGTTTTTAACCAAATAGATTTATTATTGATTGTCTGTGTTTTTCCGATAACGATTACGATAAAAACCAACCCCTGTGGCTAAATAAAAATAAACGTCACCAAAACTTCGTACATATTTAATTAATTTATTGAAGTTACCGAAAGACACACCTTTATACATGTATAATTATCTATATGACGAAAACAATAGCTGCAAAACATTGTTTATAATTTCCGACACTGACAGTAATTGTTTTGACGAGGTAAAGTTCACAACTTCATAGTTCGGTCTATCATTTGCACTGTCAGTTTTACGTCAAGTTATTTATGGTAGACATGTACATGTATAGATATTTTATTTTGCGTCTATAGGTCGATATACAGTATAACCCGTGATCACTAATTTCCAGAATGGATTTCAATATTTCTTCTACATTTAACTTGATATTGAGACTACCTTGATGACTAGACCTTAATACAAGAATTTTCGTAGCATTTATCATTGGTTATTATTAATAGTCAATTGGTTTATTGATTTATAGGTTTTTATATTAGAAAAAAGATATAAATATATGTACGTATTAAATAACCTCCGGCAACGCAAAATTCTCCTATATGTACAATTGTGATCATTCAAGACTTTCTTTTAATTTCATTGGACCATTATGTAATGGCTAATTATACAAATACATCAAACGTTAATTTACAAGCTTTTCAGTAACCGGAGCAATGTGGTTTACCATGCTGCCTTCACCATGTTGTCAACACCCTTATAACCTTGGGCACTTTGCTAAATTAAATCAGAACATCTATCTTGTTTTATAATTAGTGATGTCGAATATCGAACATAGTAGTGCGCAACCTCGTTGATTTATTAAGAAATATACATTTTTGATAAGAAATATAAATTTTTGATAAGAAATATAAATTTTTGATATAAAGCATTTGCATATTTATTGAAGTCGAGAATTTCTTTCACTGCATCAAATAACTCGGATGTCATAATCACATGCAATTAATCTCAAACAAAACTGAATATAACTTGGAATTCAAATTTTATTGACTTCTTTGGAATTAAAGGCAAGTATTCTAGCTTTGTATATGTGATTAAGTTTTAGTCACTAGTGCAAAATTTAGAAAAGTTACAAAGTTTGTTTTAAAGAAAAAAAAGTGTGATCAACTCTAATTTATATTTATAACAATTGAAATAAGAGAAGAATGAATTAAGACTTTGAATGCTATAATTGTTTATCATGAAAGTCGCTTAATTAGGTCTTGTGATGTCTGCTTTGTTGCACCGTTGATTAAAGTATAAAAGTATTTCATGCATAAAATGGAGTATCGTTCATGAATTTATTTGTTGACTTCTGAATTCTTTCAGATGACGTTACATAACATATGCGTAACTCTGATGGTTCTTAACGTGATATCAGTGACGATGATTATAATTTTATACCGTTATTCGTCCGAAATTATTGCTCTGACGAATATCAAAAATCGAGCCGAGATAATAATCAATCAGGACATAGATCTAAGGATAAATTCGAATTCAGAATATTCGGAGAAAAAAGCAAATTTGGATCACCTAGAGACAACAAATGGTGAAAAAGAAAATGCTACAATAAAATTTAAAGCTAGTGAAGTGAACATTCAAGAGAAGCACTTTGTTCTATTACAGGGAAACACGGGCGCTGATCCTTCCGTGATACATGACTATTTTACTCCACGAATGGAGAAAGTAAATCCAATGAAGTATAAGTTTCTGATTGAAGGCAATGGTGTTTGTCAGGGCGATAGGGCGCCCTTGTTGTTAATCATGTGTTTATCTGTTGCTAAAAATGTCCAACAACGAAAAGTTATAAGAGAAACATGGGGAAGGACAGCCCGAAATTTGCCTTGGCCGGGCAAAAGAAATTCTCACGAGCGAGTAAAAATAATGTTTATTTTCGGCACAACAAATTCACCACAGGATGAAACCATTTTGCAGTCGGAACGTTACGCACATGGCGACATTGTCAAAGCCGACTTCGTTGACTCGTACAGAAATCTAACACGGAAAGTCATGACCGGAATAAGATGGGCAACAATACATTGTCCAGGCGCGCGTTTCTTCATGAAAGTTGACGACGATACATTTGTACACGCTGAAAATGCCATAATGCAACTGAGGCATATGGAAATACCACCAGAGGGCATTGTGATCGGTCATGTTGACCGTCATCCTAGGGTACAGAGGGAAAACAAATGGGGCTTAGCATTCTCCGACTTTCCATTTGAATACTACCCACAGTACGCATCAGGACAAACGTATGTTATTTCAGGAAATATATTAAGCAAGTTGTACATGATTGGACAATATATGCCGTACATATTCATTGAAGACGTATTCGTCACTGGTTAGTACAGTCTTTTAAACGTTACAATTAGCGCTGGTTTTCAGCGAGGCACCTGTCGTAGTTTTGGTACTTTTAATGAAAATATTAACTAAACAATGACTATTTAATGAATGTCCACTTTGAAAAACGCCAAAACATCACATGTTTATGCTATGCTTGACGGTATATCGCAGAGGTTCGGACTGATCCTCGGCGGTATGTGGGCCGCTTCCAGAACATTCCGGGTTTCACCGGTAAAACCAGAACAGGCTAAGCTGCAATGTTAAATATTTGTTGGCGTATGTTTTTAGATTCTGTATCAATACGCAAAATGTATAATATAGTTAAACGTCCCTAATCCGGACTTATCCGAATCAAGGAAAGGGTCCGGATAAAATGGTATCTCTTGTAAATGTGTTTTTGTCCATTGTAAATCCTGCATCGAAATACGATTTTTACTGAATAAGGATATCGCCATTTCTAACTATTCACTGGTCAACTACATAAGGAGACTATTCTATAAATTTATGATATTGCTGATAGTATCTTCCACGTGTAAATGACAAATTTTCCTCCTATACCCTGTTAAAAAACATTTTAACTGAAGTTCTTATCTTTCTTTTTCAGGAATTCTTCGAACTGTGATCAATGCTCGACTAGTTCCTAAAAAAGGTTATCCGCACATACTTATGAGTTCAGCCGCGCCCTGCTCGTTTCATAACAAAGTACGAGTAGCAGCCACTAACGTTACACCAGCACATATGAAAGAAATATGGAAAGGCTTATTCAAAAAAATGACTGATTGTTATGCATGTCGTACATCCTCGTGTTGATTACCTCGTCTTATATAAGGCAAATGAACGCCAGGGGAAAATTATCCATGAACAACTTAAAGGGTATAGACTCCAGAATTAGGATTTAGTTTTCAAAATTTGCCATGGTTGTCTAATGTTACCGTCAAATCCTCTTAGTGTTTTTAAAATGGTAGTCCGAAATTACGGCATTCTGTCATTTTACTGTTGACATTTTAATAAACGTGATAAAAGTAAGTTTCGTACTTGTCCTGGGCAAAGTAACTTATCCCAGACGTCAGGTAAGTAGCTTTAGTAACATTTCTTATTCATGAAAAAATGTGTTCTTCAAAAGACTCATTTAACGATCCCACGTCTGCCAGAAAATATTATTATTATATTTGTACATTGTATCATACAATTATAATTATAAATGATTTATTACACATTTGAACATACGTTTCAAAATACTTTCTCCGATACCCGATACTGTAAAAATGCTATTACAAAACCACTCTTAGCAATGTTTTGAAAATACAGACAACAAAAAATCTTGTTTTCACATACTATTTCCAAAGATTTTCTCATAAGGCATGTTAGCATTAACACTATCTGAAAACTTGCATATTTATCATTATGTAGTAAACTGTACCAATTGTTCATACTACATGTAATTAGTTTAATCAAGGTTGTGTATCTTACATTATCATGAGCTAAAATCATTGTAAATAACTGCTAAACCTTATGTTTGAATTTGTTTAAATAAATAAATGAACTATTTTGACTTTTTCTGATTGTAAATCAAAGTTTACTTCTGTGGTATCAGTAATGATTCCTGTCCGCAGTGAATGTACTATGTGTTGATTTGATTGAAACATTGCATCTCAGACCATTCATCCTTCCCGATGATTGCTTTGTTTTTATACGACATTGTCAAAGCATTTGACACTTTTTTAACCATTTTTCAGTTATATACGACTGCCGGTTCACGTTACCAGTTTTCTTGGACCGTATACTAACCAGTACTAACTTACCCTTCCACAAGGAGTGGGCAACTTCTCCACATATGGAGGAAAATCAACATTTTTGTCAAATTTCCATAGAATTCATTTGAACCCGGGTCACCAAGTTACAAATCCAGTGCACTTACTGCTGGACCACGGCCATGGTCCTTTCCGATGATTCGAATGTATCATTTAAGATTTGGAGAGACACAAAAATCAAGGCACGTACTGCAAAGTACAGAATCTAGGGATACTGGTTAATTATTTGTTGCGATGTATCACTAAAATACAATGCACTGAAAAATTAGGCATAAAGCACAAAAAAAACATTGATTACTTTCAATTAATGAACTGCAAATGGTTATAGAATGAGTTTAATACAGTGTATTTTGAAATGTATAACAGCATGCATACATATACTTAATATACTATACTGTGAAACGTACTATATTATACATATAAATATGAAGCCACTGGTAATTGATTCAATTGAACAATTCATCAGTGTTTAAATACTAACAACACAGTATAGATTAAATAAAAACTGATTAATACTGGGAGAAACAATCCTTACATACAAAATTAATTACAAATCTAATCAACTTTCATTTATTTTCACATCCTCCCTCAGCAAATGAAAGAACAACAATTTTATTACATAACTTTATTGTCTTTATTTTTCCATAAAATATTAATGTACATAATGAGAGACTCATGTCAAGTCGACAGCGTCTTCTACTGACGCTAGGGTTAACTCGAGGCTTTCTTTCAAGTCTGTCTGCAATAGATCCATGTTCTGAAACAAAAAATATAAAAAACAGTCATAGAAAATTAGGTCTAAAAAATAGCTTGATTCCACTACCCAGGCCAACCCTCCTTTTTTTGCCACCGACCCAATGAATTTTTTTATCAAATTAAAGTTCTGCAAAACAAAAAAAATGTTAGTCATATTTTGGAATAAAAAAAATCCTTACATATCAACCCCATTTTCTCCGGAGCTGGTAGTGGAAAAGTCCTTTTTGGGGGACTTTAGTAGAAATTATGTGAAAAGTGACCTTCCTTCAATACTGACATACAAAACAAATGTTTCAAACCAACAACACTTTGCCTTAAATCATTAACATCTTTATACCTGCATCCTTAAGACAATCTCACACTGTTTCACATAGACTGTCACAGAAAATTAGTTGGACACCATTTCACAAACATTCTATCTGTAGTTTGATTCTCAGCTTTTCTTGGGATTTTAAGTTTGATGCCTGGTTGCTGTTTCAGTAACATATCTGATGGCAATTTTTTCTCTTTTTTTTTGAATATGGTCAAGGATATTTATAAGCACATAGAGTGATAAAACATTCATATGTGAATATATGTCATTATAAAACTGACAGCAGCAACCAGTTGCAAAACGCAGCTTTTTCATTGATTAATTATAGGACTATGCCGAAAAATGACCTGACAGGATTTTAAGCACAGAGTACAGTCATTATATATGTATGTAGATGCACTACATTAAGATAAATCAACTCAGAGACCTTATATTAAGGCAATTATCCCTGCCCACCTCAGTTTATAATAGAACTTCAAACCAACAGTAATATACTCTCCTAGCTTTGTCTACAGGAACACCAAACAAACTTCAAATACTTCAACTTTAGATACTAACACATGTGATGGCACAGGTAATTGAAAGAACATCTCATCAGTACTGGTATATCATTACTAACACCACAGTATAGAGTAAAATCAAAAACTAATTAATACCGGGAGAAACAATCTCCACAAACACTGGTTCATCCTCACTGAAAATTTGTAATCTGGTCAGCAGTCAATTATCATTTATGCAGCCAGAAACATGCAGAATTCTTCTGCTGCCTGTAAGAATGCAACAAGAAAATATGTAATATCTGTTTTCATACAATACCTTTCGTCTGTTGGCTTGTTTTCCCTTTTTCACATTCTCCGGTGTACGTTGGTTAAATATATCCAGTTTTTCTGAAGATTTGAAAATATCTACTGGTTGCCTACAAAAGAAAATCAAGTCACAAAATAATGGCTATTTCTGAAAAGTTCTCAAATTATTTGCATCAAATACAAACAAGGAATAATATTACCAGTAAATCTTCAACAGACGGCAAACTTTACAAAACAATTAAACAAGATTGACTAAAAAGGCCGACTATCACACATGCCTGGTTAAAATTCACACTGTCTTACTGTCCTAAAATTGCTAAGTATTTTACAGTATGTCCATAGAAAACATAGCTCAATCTTGTACCAATCTGATTGTGAATTTTTCTTGGAATCTTGTAATTATGTGAAAGAAAATATCAAAAACTTCCAATCTGACACCAATATACATAGTTTAGTTTATACCAGTTAAAAACACAAGATTCTTTTTTTTTTAATTTTAGACTGATTCATATTGGTTCAAAGACAATAGATTATTTTGCTCAAACAGTCCAGACTAGTTCTCAAAGGAAAAGACACAAAGGACTATTCATACACTTTCATACAGCTCAGACTGATTCACAATAATCATACAACTCAGACTGGTTCACGGCAATTATACAGTCCAGACTGGTTCACAGAAATCATACAACTGACTGGTTCAACAATAATCATACAACTCAGACTGGTTCACAGAAATCATACAACTCAAACTGGTTCAACAGAAATCATACAACTCAGACTGGTTCAACAGAAATCATACAACTCAGACTGGTTCACAGTAATTTTTTCACAGTATAAATGTATCATGACTACTTACTTGCGTAAATCAGGATGTAGTTGGTTTTCACTAGATGTGAGATTACCAGAACATAGATGGGATGATAGTTGTCTAACTTGAGGATCATAATGGTGCTGAAATATGAGTGCAACATGTATATATTACATATCTCCATACGTAGATAGGTACACACAATGAATAAATAAAACAACAAGTGAAGTCAGAGGGACAGTGTGCTCGACCCATATCACAGTCTTTGTTCATAAAATATTAGAAGTCTTCAGATGATGTATCTGAGGCAGAAAGACTTGCTAACATATGACTTGACAATTTTTTTTCAAGCCACCTATCAAGCAGGACAAATAGCTTAGAACTTTAACTACATATGTAGTTCTATGGCAATTTCACCTTGTCCTGAGTTCACTTCTACATGTAAACTTCGAGTGAACGAGTGGATTTGTCAAGCCCTGTAACACAACATATTGTCAGCTAATGTCCATGTCTCATAAGGGTAATGTATAAATCTCGTCAATCCAGGACTAACATGGATATGAAGACCAGGAACCATGTAATACCTAGGTGCTTAACAGTAGCAAACACAATGTGATGCTTAAAGACAAACAATCACTAGTATAAATATTTATACAACTTTCCTCACAAGAAATTTGACTGGTTCCTTGTGGGATTAGTAATCACAGTGGTGATTACAATGTCAGAAGTCATAAGCACTCGAACATGGAGGCCCCAAAAATGCTTATATACCATATGTACAAAGATCAAGGCAATACATTGATATTACATACAACATACCTGTAATGTGGTAAGTTCCCATAATGTTGCATTATGAGCGTTACAATGTTCTGGATCTTCTAATTCAGGCAAGAAGACACCACTACCCTGAGCTTCATTATCTAACAATATATCAGTGTAACTGTATGTCTGAAATAATTGTAAGAAGCTGTAATTAATTATGTAGATATGATATACATTGTATAGACCATTAACAAAATTCATGAATTCTAACAGGCTTCTCGAAACTGCTGGAATACTGCCTGACATTTGGTCAGAATAAGATAGAATTTCTGTCCAACCAAATGAAAATTTGTCTGACCAAATATATTAGAAACAATCGATAAATGCTGTAAATTGTGCCTGACTGCCAGTCATCTGGTCCGGTAAGTTATTGGACCTGCTCGAAATTTGCCTGACATGTTCGACAGTCCGAAAACTTTCGGGAAGCCTGTTCTAACATTTTTCAAATGTTTTATACATGTAAGAAGATAAACAAACTATATCCATGATGTTCAATGAAGTTACTCTCTCATGGTAAGTATACATCATCTTAAACATTAGACTACAAAAGAAAAATCCTGTAAGTTAGCAACAGAGTAAAGTCATTTTGTTAGGTCCACAAGATACTATCTCTTTGCACCTTAAGCATATAATGGACTCTTCCAAATTCAAAGCTAATATACAAAACATCAATTTATTTAAGAAGATTGAGTTATTTCTCTCTGACAGAGTGGTAAACATTGTGGCAAAAGAAGCCATTACTCATTACAAGCAATGGCTCCTTTTGCCATAATTTTTTTAAAAAGTCGTCTGCTTCAGATGCGGGGAAACGCTGTATTATGAGGCAAAGGGCTATATATATATGTATGCAAAAGCTGTGTATGACCAAAGCATCTTGTGATATATTATCACAGTACAGGTAGACTCACAGTAATACATACAACTGTACTCAGCTTCTATGGAAGCATTTTTTCAATGACAACTTTGTTTTATTGCTTTGAAACACTTTAATTGATACATTTTGACTAAGAAATAGTTAGAGGCTATATAGAGGGTATTAACTTAATTAAAATGTTAACCAAACACTGACTAGTTTAGGAAGTATTTAACATTTTCAACTTCTTTTATTATTTTTTTCCACTGGGCTTAACACCATTTTTCAACAATTTTTCAGTTTTATATAACAGCTGATTCACCTAACCAGTTTTACAGGACTGTATCCTAACCAGAACCAACTTACCCGTCCAAAACGAGGCAGCTATTCCAAATATGGAGGAAAATCAACATTTTTGTCAAATTTTCAAAGAAGGCAATGACCTGCCACGATCGAGATTGAACCCAGATTGCTGGGTTACAAGTCCAGTGCACTAACCACTGGAACAGCTCCTTTTATTTTTTTTTACTGGAGTTTTATCATCCTTATTTTGTCATGAGTGACAGTATCATTGACTGGTAAAACATACCCAGGTGAACATAGAGCTTTAAACAGCTGTACTAGAGCAGTCCTACTTTATACATACCAGCATAAAACTTCTTATAGCAGATAACAATCCCAGAGTTCCAGAAGAAGTCTGTGCTGTAGCTAATGTTGCTAACCTCTTTATAAATGCCAGGACCCTTTGCTGTGATAGCTGAATAAGATAACAGAGAATGCATTTCACCTACAAAGCCTGTAATATCTTATAATTAGCTCATACTTCATAATACAAGAGATGCACAGAGTTAACATGTTTCTCAAAATGCTTTTTGTTTAATAACTAGACATGTTATTCTAAAACAACCCAACTAAAAATTGCTTCATTTAGAACACACAAAACATAAATCATCTAGTGTTATCATGAATGCTAAAAAATACACTGGTCTTAGACATAACAAAGTTGTTTGACCTCGAGAAAATAATGAGTTTTACAAGCAATACACTTAAATTACTATGCCTCTGTGCCATGTTTGGAAGTTGTGTTAAACAATGGTTGTCATGGAAACTTGAAAATTGGATTTTAGAATTATATCATGAGTAATTAAATAAAACATACTTGTCTCTTTCTCTTGCTGATCATGATATCTAAACATTCCAGAATTATAGGAATATCTTCAGATGTACATCCTGAAAAAAACATAGATTTTACCAATATATTAAAATACAGACTAGAAGAGACACTGCTTTTCCTACGATTCAAGCAGGTAAATGTTTTATGTTTTGTCAGGTGTAGTAAATGTCATTTATTTTGAATATTAACAACTGGGTTAATACATCATCATTCCTTGATTCTTAAAAAGGAAACAAGAATTAACAAAAGTAACAACTGAGGTAAGAAAACACCATGTGACCAAACATAGATTTCAGGACAGATTACTCTGAGAAAGCTGGAGAGAAGACATCTTTATATGATACATATTTTTTGTGACCGTCTGGTGACATGGTGTAGCCAGAATATAACATTCAAAGAAAGTAGTCTTACCAGCATGTACATGATATAGGTTCTTAAACAGATGTTTATAAAATACAACAGGATCTATGTTCAACACAGACCCCTGTCCAGATAAAATGGTAAATGCTGTTTGTACACAGTGCAAAGATTCCCTGTAGGATAACTCTTCAGCTGCTATCAGTTTGTTAAACACTGCAAACAGATCTTGGAAGAAATCTACACTGATCAGATGTGCAAACCTGAAATGAAACGGTTTCCATGGTAACAATTCAGTTTCCAGAATCAAAAACTGTTTCCATTTAGCTTTCCATCAACACTTATCAGCTTCCAAAAGCCATAATTAAATATCTGCAATTACAATTCAGTTACTGTAGAAACAAGTGTGTTACTATAGTAACAATACCATTCATTAGATTCAAATTCCACGGTAACAATTCCAAGTATCCAAAATAGAAATTTAGATTTCAAAGTAGCAATCGTTCCTGAAACATTTATGCCACTATTTCAACAGTAATTCAGTTCAGTAAAACTAAGTATTTCAAAACCCTTATCCATACATTATGAAGTCTCTTATTATAAAAAAACACACACATTATTCAAAACATAAGATTTCAAGACTTTTAAAGATACACATAAAGCCATAGAAATTAACAAAAAAAAACATATGAGACACAAGTTATCAGGACCACAATAAAATATAAACATACTGAAACACACAAAAAAACGGACAGATTGAAAGATCATACCTTGTATGATAATTTAGTAACCCGATAAACTGTAAAACTAGTAACAGAACATGTCTAAATACTTACTTTGCCAAGCCCTCTAATACTGCAGGAAACAGTACAGAACTTGTTGCTTTCTTCAATATACGGAAATAAGTCAGGAACACAGACTGAATAGTTTGTGTATGCTGTAAATAAAATATACTGCATCAGAATATTAACCTCATACCTATAAACAGAGAGTAATCAAATGATCATACTATTTACTACAGTAAATATTTATGATCTAAGATCTGTGACAAATCACTGACTGGTGGTCAAAATGCTTGCTAGTTTACAGGACTTCTTAAGTTCAATTCAATATTTCTGATTCAAAATTGTACCTCACATCCTGACAACTTACCAATTTAAGTCTCAGATTTTTATCCTCTGTCGCTTTTGTTTCATGCAGGTCTCTCTCTAAAAACATTTTCCTCTTTTTTTTCTAAAATAATAAAAGAAGCACTTGGTGTTATAGAAATAAAACTGTACATCTATTTGATCCTGAAATAGGAATGATTCAAAATAATGTTCACTCAAGTCACACAAATTTTAACAAGAGCTCCACAGAGAAGCACCAATGCTAATCTGTTTTACATCAATCTATTTAAAGAGTAATTTTGACCAAAATTCTAAGCTAAAAGTGGCATAACTCCAAAAATATAGCTTTCAGAATAATGTCCCTTGTCTTGCAGCTGTCCCTTGTCATGATAACCAGGTATTCCATATGTCATGCTGATATCCTTAAAATTGTTTGAGTAATGGGCTACATTAAAGTTTTGCATGATGACGACACCAACAATGCCACAGCAATCATAACAGCTCGACTTTTTCTTCAAAACAGATGTCCTAAAAAAGTAACATCAAGAATATAAAATGTTTGGTCTACTCATCTAGATTAATGAGCCAGAAGCAGTATCTAAAAGACCAATTTTAATCATGCAGTTATTCCCCTTTAAATCATGCAATCATCGGATGAAAACATTACCTTTCTTTCCCTCCGTGAAAGTTTGTCATTCAGTTTGTAATTCTCTTTCTTTTTCCCCTCATCTTTTGTCAGAGGATCTGTGTAACTTACTTCTTTGATTTTCAATGACAAGAATGTATACAGCACCTATAGAATTAAACATACATCATACAAAAACACCTTTAAAATTAAACATATATCATACAAAACACCTTTAAAATTAAACATAATTGATACAAAACATCTTTAAAATTAAACATATATCATACAAAAACACCTTTAAAATTACACATAATTAACACAAAATACCTTTAAAATTAAACATAATTTAAACATAACACTTTTAAAATTATACATGATTTATACAAAACACCTTTGAAATTAAATATGTATCACACAAAAACACCTTTAAAATTAAACATAATTTAAACATAGCACCTTTAAAGTTAAACATAATTTATACAAAATAGCACCTTTAAAAGCAATTACATAGCAAACCAGACAAAATCTTCAGACCTAGAAATTCATACACAACTTTTAATTTAATGTTTTAAGTACAGACGTATGTTTATCATGTAAAATAGAAATCTGTACAATGCTACAAACTTGGACAACTGAAACATGTATTACCTGAAACATCTACAAACTAATATAACTACAATTTCAACAAACAAATCCAATTAGATATGTGACCTAACAAACAACCCACCTTTGGTTGAATTCTGTAGTCCCTTGCTTTAATCATTTTACCAATACATTTTGTAAGCTGAAAAAAAAGAATACAAATATATATTAACAAAATTAATGTGATCACCATTTAAATAAGTGACTTCTTTAAAAGCGTTACTTTAGCGCGATCAAAGCACTTATTTGCACAAAAAAATATATTTACAACATGTCGGATTTAGTCTTAAACACTACAGAGTTTGTAATGCACAATAAATAGACTGAAATAAAGTTTTCTATTTCCATGTTAATAAAATTTCAGTAAAATTTATCAGTTTTAAAGATACAAAACACATAAAATTACTTTCATAGCTTTTCAATAATAAAATTTTCTGATGGCAATCTGGAGTTGTATCCCGTAACTTGCTGTAAAAAAATGGCCGTAGTATTTATCTGCTATAATTAGTTGAAGTATCATAAACCTACCTCTAATGTGATTTCACCCGCTTTATCTTCTTTGAAACACCTTCTCACACATTCACATGCAATGTCAGATATCTACAATATATTCACAGCATTCATCTAATAAAAACCATTAATAAAACTTCATTAAATACCCTTCAGATCAAGAATATGAGAATTAAACAGATCAATTAAATGTGCTGGAGATACTCTGGGTAGAAATGAACAGAGACACATGTTTAGAAAATAGCATAAATGATGAATAATGTATGATGATTCTTAAGCAGGAATCCAAGCAGGGAAAACGTTAGAATGACAAAACAAACCTGGAAAATTTACATATAACACACAAACATCATAAAACAGAAATCACAAAGTTGTTATCTAGGAAAAATTACCATCAACATAAAGACTCTATCGGGTATATGGATCAACCTGACATTTCTGAGGGAATGTAGTAATGCACACATTAAGCTTACCTCACCATGTCCGTGATTCATGTAGGGAACAATGACCATAATGATGTTATTTGTGTAGTTGAAATGAGGATGTTCAATCAGTAAATCACACATACACTTCACTGCTATTGCTGTACATGCCTGCAATAAAACATGGATGAGAACAATGGCATATTGTTTATCACAAGCATGATGCATTAATTTGAGGCTCCATACTTTAAAAATAACCTTTCTAGTCTGAATCTCTTCAGACAGACAAAATCATTAGGATCAGAGAGGTTTTCAGAAAACAAAGGCTTCAGATTATAAAGTTTTTAGCATTACATACATAATATAAAATCACACGTTTGGTTCACAGAGGATTCTGGATTGAAAAGGTTTGAATTAGATACGTTCAACTGGGGTAGTAACTTAACATTATAATAGGAGAATCAGAAATTCTTCAAAACTTCCATTTTTCATGTTCATTTTTTGTAAAGATGTGAACAGGGGTTTGAGACAATTGTTACATGTTCAATATAAATATCCCAGGGAACACAAATTCAACAGACAAGGTAAACTAGTTGGAATCTTTGCTTAGTCACAATCTATACAAAGTCTTGCCTAATCATGTTACACTAAGGTATAAAGAATAATTCAAGATGAGGACAGTTCCCATAATACAAGACAAATAAAAAATGCATGTTCACATAAATCTATACAAGAAAAACATCAATTAGAGTAAACAGATGAAAATACTACAATTAAAATCAAATTACTGATTGAGTTTTCACAGGGAGAAGAACTTCTTCCTTCTTATTCTTCTTCTTCTTCTTGGATTTCTTGTTATTATTGTTTATGTCACGTCTTGGACCTTAAAATTACATAGACATCTTTCTCAGGGCTTTTTTCACAGGTAGGGGAAGGGTGCTTTTTTCTTAAATTTGGGGAAAATAATATCATTTTTGCAAGAAGGGGATAAAAAAACTTGATGTAAGCTGAATTTTAGTGGAAAATGGCATGATTTTAAAGATTTTTTCAGAGGAGAAGACCCTGCTTCTCAACCACAAGAGGAGAGCAAATCATTCCTACTATGCAACAAAATGTAAGGCTTTTAGCATGTTCTTAACATTTATAGTTCTCACAGTTAAAACATAATACAATGACTGCATACAAAAACACAAGGTGTAATATATCAATCAGGCAGAAAGCTAAAATAAGTGAATTAATTACCACAGAAATTTTTAAGAGGGAACATGAGCTACACTTAGGTCTGAAACCGGATTAACAGCCCAACATTTTACTAACTGCGCTAACTTTGCTGGTTCACAAAAGAGAGTTTCTTATACAGTAACAAACCTTTGGCCATCTTCTCAAGAAATTCCAGATATTGTTTATAACACTTCAACAAGGACAACTCATAACCAAGCATAGCTTTAGTCTCTTTTTTCATCTGGAATGGATTGATGTGTAAAATTATCATGTTTCACACAACAGAGATACATTCACAGGGTTTTCCCTAGATGTCAAAAGTTGAGGGTCAAAAATTACCCCTCGGCTGATGGTAATTGAAAGAGTCAACAAAATCCCTTCTAGTTTTATTGTACAAATTCTCAAGAGTCAAAAGCTTCATTTAATTGATTTCAAAAATCAAAATTCTGTTTTAAGGGTCACATGAAAGCCCTAATTCATATCACCATTTTCAAAAATATTTGGTCAGCAATAAGTAAATGTTTCCATGCCTATGTTGTGCAATAAACATTTTTCAACTTCAAAAAATAATCTTTAAGTCACATGGATAAAAGTTGAAAATTAAAAACAAAAAACAAATCTTAACCTTAGTGCCGCGTAAACAATAAAAACCAGTAAAAGTTCGGACCTGGAAAAAACTGCACGTTCTAGAACATTCCAGAAAACTTTTAACCATGAAGTCAATAAAATAATGAGATGATTCAATACAAACAAAGCAAGTCAACCAATCATCATCCTTGTTATACCAGATTAATGAATATTCATCAAGCATATAATAATCTACTGCGCCTAAAACAAGGGACTTGGAACTCAATTTTTTCTTGTAATGCAAGGTAAACAACTCACTGACATCAAGAACCAGCATGAAATTGTCATTTATCAAGTTAAGTTTACATTAAAACATGGGTAAAAGTTGAAAATTTTCAAAAAAAAACACAAATCTTTAATTCAGTGCAGCGGATTCAATAAATCCAGTAGGGTCTGGACCTGGGAAAAACTGGAAGTTCCAGAAAATTCCAGAAAACTTTTAACCATGCAGTAAAATAATTTTGAACGACCAGTTCAATGGCTCATATCAAACACAATAGTGGGAGTCTTTTGCTTATGTTGGGAACAAATACAGCACAAACCCTCTGATCTTGTTCTTTCTCAGTAGGAGGTCGGATATAATAACCAGGTATTATGTCTTTGAATACTTCCAGTAGAGAAACCATCACCAACTTTTTGACAGTCACAAAAACATCGGGATCTTTTTCTCCCAACATTCTAACCAGTTCCTTCAAACTTTTAGTCTACAAGAAAAGCAATAGTCATTTTAACAAAATCACCATAACAGTTTTAGTTATACATGTAATTAAGTCATAAGAACAGAGTACACATTGTACAGCTTACTGTTCATACCGACTAGCCAACTGCTCATATTGTAAACCTAAAAGAATTCTGTAGATTACTGTGTATGAACATATACTTTCATCCTATGCATATATGTTACTCATCCGGAATCCAAACTAAAAACTGCTTTCTAGACAGCAATCTCTGAACATGAGTCAGTCAATATTCATTCATTTATACACAAGGAGTGTTTTCTTTCCAAACAACAAAATCTTACAGCCGGAGTATAAATCCATGCATTAACATTTTCCAAAGTATACTATAAAAAAGAAAGAATGCTTTCTGAAGTGCAGCAAGTACTATTAAGTAAAATTAATCTATCATCCACTGTACCAAAAGTGTCCTGTCTTTAACAGACAGTTAACAAAATAAATCTTAATTTGGTCTTTTTTGCCAATTAATCATACTTTGATTTTTTCAAAATAAATGTTAATTTTGTTCTAACTGAATCAATCAAATTTTGTTCTTTTGAGATATGTCCAGATTCTGTTCCCTTGAAAACAGGAAACTTTTCTTCTTTTACTATCAATCTCAATTTTCTGTTTTTGGCAGAATTTTCAATTCAGTTCCAAGATCAATCACAATTATTTTCTTTGATGATCAATCTCAAAATATTTGTAATGAAACAATCCTGTTAATGGACTAAAAATTTGTTGTGAACCATACTGAAAATAGGTTTTATACCAAGTATATCATCCATACAAAATGAAGTTGTTACAATCATAAATACAACTTACACCTTCTTCAGGATTGGCAACTATTGCACTTGACAAGCTAGCAATTTTCTCCTTCCTCTCTGTAAGTTTAGCCTGTCTGTTTATGTACAGTTGTACACCATTTAGTTCCGGCATTGGCTCAGTTGGTCCACTGCCCTCACTTTCCTTTAAAACATTATCTGCATTGTTTAAAGACTCTTCATTGCTCTCATCTACTTCTTGCTCAGATTCTGAAAACAAACATGAATAAATACTAGAATAAATAACAAGAATTGGATGACAAACATATATGGATAAAACAGTGTTTTCCAAACCATATATATGAACATGTAATTTTTCAGAGCCCAAATGAGCTACTAGTCAAATTTATACTAAAAACAAGATAAAACACAAAAAATTTGATAAGTACATATTTATGCTAAAACATATGGCTCTAAGATACAGTTACAGACACTGCAAAATTATTGCAAGAATTGTTTACAGTATTGTAAAACAAAGGTATAGTAAACAAAATATGAATATTGAGATTACCATAATCAACCAATTGTGGCACAATGCCATGTTTCGTTTTAATTGGAAGTATCATTTTCTTCTCTTTCATTTTTATAGTTTGTTTCCTAGGTAACCGTTCATAATCTTCCTCATCATTTTCTTCTTCATCTAAATTATTTCTTTTCCGTTTCCTCTGTTTATTTTCAACATCATTTCCAAGTATCCTGCAAGAAATTGAAGAATAGATCTCCAACTGAACAGACGCCAAAAGTATTGAACTGAAAAACTTCAGAACATTTTCTCTGGTAATCCTGGTATTCAGCACGAATTAATTAAACTTCCACAATGATGAACATTTTTCATCCATTGAAATAACAGACAGCCTGTAACATTTTAAATTTGGGTTTCAGTAGTCACAAAACTTAATTAGCATTTAACAGACAAGTCAGATAACAGGGCTTTTTTCACAGGGGGAGAAAGGGCCTTTTTCTTAAATTTGGGGAAAAATAATGCCGTATTTTTTTTAAAAAAAGGGGGAAGAAAAAACTTGATGTTATCTGTATTTTAGGGAAAACTGCATA
Source organism: Lutraria rhynchaena (assembly GCA_008271625.1). Classification (NCBI taxonomy): domain Eukaryota; kingdom Metazoa; phylum Mollusca; class Bivalvia; order Venerida; family Mactridae; genus Lutraria; species Lutraria rhynchaena. The sequence goes on from VIBL01000127.1 coordinate 556,110, forward strand.
ATTTTAAGATCTTTGCTGAGGGGGAAGATGCCTAAAATGGCTCCTGCTACGTAAGGAAAAGCCCTGTGATAATAATACAGGTGTGATTAATTCCAACTTAATTCCAACAAACTCTCAACTTCTCTGCCCTCATACAGACAACTGAATTTTTTCTTTTTCTGAAGACATCTACATTTTTAGGAAGCATCAAATTATAAAATTCAAGAATCTAAAATATATATTGCATTTTCAACAAACACTACAATATTAAAGAACTGGCCTGTAACAAATCTACAGATATAGGATTAAAAAATTAAGGCATATATCTATAACACAGTACTATTTTACGCATAAGCTCAATGCTACTCAAAAACATTATGAAGATACAAAAATAATATTGCCAAATATTTGTCATTTCTTTGATAGTTACCCTAGATATTAAAATTCAATTTACAACACATTGTGAAAATTTTGTAAGAGTTGTTGCTCTTGTTGAAACATAGATAAATATTAATTTCTGAAGACAGGGATTTCCCGGACACAGGTTTCTTGCATACCTAATGTGATATTCAGCCGAGGGACTCACATTGAGAATGACCACCGCATCCTCGGGACCTCTTCTGACTCGGAATTTGCCCTTGGCATTTTCTGTGTGGGACCCCCAAAAATCCCAAGGGACTCTAAAAATGTTGGAGATGGGAGCATCGGGGACCCTCAGGTAAAAAATCTTAGGGAAAACCCTGTGAAGATACTGCATGGAGACTTCATTTTTCTTTATTAAATTAGATTGATACTGAGTTTTTGCATCTTAATACAATGAGTTTTCATTGAAATGGATCTTCAGTCTATTCTTTAAAAAAAGACAATTTCCATAGACTTCAATGAAAATTAAAATGGACAATAACTCAAAGGATTGTCATTTTTTAAAAAATCATTTTCTATCGCAAAATCCAGTAAAAATTATAAAGGTTCCAAAAATCTGTCTGCTTCATTTTCAGATAATAGTTTTGGACATTATATAAAACCTTAAGTAATGATACGATGAAAAAATAAAAATATTATAACATGAAAACAGGTAGTACTTACTTCCCTTGAGCAGTAGAAACAAAGCTACTACTGATGCGCCTTTTCCCAAAAAACTTAATATCATCTTCACCAATATCATCATGTTCCAAAACATCAGAGTCTCTTTTTTCATTTTCTTGATTGGTCTTTTTCAAAGCTTTTCTTTCCTTTAATTTCTTCTTGTATGCCTCTTGTTTTAACTTCCCTTGTTTCCCGAGTTTATTCAAATGTTTGTTTGATAATTTTATAGCGCTTGTTTTAGATTTTGATTTCTTTCGTTTACTTTGAGCTTTCTTTTTCTGAAAAGAACATATGTTACCTAGATGAATAAGTGAAATATAAGAACATATATTAAAATATTTCACCACCATCCAATATCACAAATTAAAATCTAAAAAAGTTATGATGGAAGCCTTAACCTAAATACATTATTTTATGTGTAAAAATCAACTAGCAATTTGAAATTTTGAGCAATCTCACCGGCTACTTTTTCATGCAGGCATGTCCCCTACTGGAGGTAAACCTCACATCCCCCTTCTACTTTTTGTAGCTTACCGTCTACATGAAAACATTTCTACATCCTTGTTATCACGTTAATGTACAAACAGGGCCTTCATTTGACCCTTTAAACAACATTTTGACTTCTGAAATCAGTAAAATAAAGCTTTCGACTTTTGAGTATTTGTACCAAAGTTTCATAGTTAACAGAAAATGCATAAACATCAACGACCATGACAAACTGACAGTGACACGTCTTGTAAGTTAATGTTGTATTGAAAAATACAGTTCTTGCAAATTGATTTGTCATTACATTTCGCGATTATAGATACATTGCAGAACAGTTTACTACACACACTGACGCAACGCAAAATGTGATTCGAAATCATTGCTATCGAAAGAGTAGATCAATTGTACGTATATATGGACAAATTTAACAACGGTAAAGTAATCAAAACAAATACACGTGTTTTTCCTACCGATGTCATGTTTGCAAGTTGTAGTTAAAATCCGTTATAGCGGAAAGGCGTTTTCTGTCAAGAGTTACCGTTCGTGGGGATTAAAACTAAATGATAAACTGGTTTCCGATGAGTCTGGTTGTACATTGGTGCACTGCAATATTGGACGGGGACCAGTTTCACTAACAGAAGAAGCTTCAAAACTGGTTCTCATTGACCATGACTGTGCTGGAAGATGGAACGGGAACCAGTTTAAACAGCCTTCAGGGCGTAACTCCCCCCCGGGCACCGACGGATATACATATACGGAACTCATATAGACATAACTAAAGTCTTATAACAATGATCCTTCGAATTTCGAACATAATATGATATAATTATGAAGAATATTATAAGTATTGCTCATATGTAAGGACGTTAAAATAGAATCTTGTTTTTCTGTTCCTGTGTTATTTGAAATGCTCGGTTTTATAATTAACACACTTATTTTCAACTTACAGACGGTCACATTCGTCTGTCTGGACCACATTCACCGCAAATAAACTATATTTATAAATGTCTTCTCCACGAAAAGTCATCGAGTCCTAAACAAGTAAGAAGGTGACCGAAAAGTTCAGATAATGAATGAAGAAATAAGTTGTTCTACTGTTTAATCTGCTTTTTTACATCATGATATTATATGGAAACGAAATTCATAACAACCAGTCAATATACTATAGTATCTGGTTATTTATCTTGTCGGTTCAGTGTGTTTTACAACGCGTCAAACATATTTTTTCCACAGACTGAGGTGGTCACAGAATATTTTTGCTAGGTGCTCAAATCATACATAGGGTTTTTAACACATTTTCTAACTTCAGGAGCTTGTAGGAGATTTATGTGTACATACGTATATTGTAATGATAATCTCTAAGAAATGATACTTCGACAAAAAAACATATAGTGTCCCCTCATGTTTCAGATTCCTACTATGCAATAAGTTTCGACCACCCACTTAGCTAAAATCATGGCAAGAGCTCTTGTCTGTTGATAAATTTTTCGCAAATATCGAATTCGAAAGGCGCAGAGATATGTCTATATTGATAGTTTACACAATTAATCCAACTCCGTACATTTCTGTCTCCAACATCTGGTAACTATTTAAAACAACTTATTAATAAGGGACTTTGAAAGCTGGACTAAGCAAATAATTTGTTGTTCGTGTCATGTGAAACTGTAGTATCAACAAGCACGAGCGTTTCCGTCCGTCCTTCCGTCCACTATCTCTTTCCGTTTATTTCTTCCTTCATTCCATTCCATTCTTTCCATTCTTCCCTTTCTTTCTTTCTTCTTTCGTTGATTACGGACAATCGTGACTATGAATGATAGCTAAAATGCGTATTCCATTTTCTGTTAAAGGATTTGCGTAACGATATGTCACGTGATGCGTCACGTGTTTGGTGATGTGTTTATGGGAGAGTTACTTCCGGTGGTCGAGATGAGACTGGCTAGAAGTTCAGACACATAAATCAGAACTCTGTTTCGTAAACAAATTAAATTTGTTTCCATACTGCCCTCTTACAACCACAAGATAACTACTTGGTGAGTACAAACATAATATTGTCCGAGATGAACTATGGTTTAGAATTAAAATTGATTAAAATTATTACTACATTTGGTTATTACACAATATCACCCCTTTCATGCAGATAATCACTGTCCTTTATAAAAGTCTAAAAAAGAAATCAAACAAACAATGCTGGAAATCTTGAGTGCCAACAAACAGAATATGACTTATTTATGAACCTCTAAAATTTGTTCGTCTGTCCGTCCGTTCTTTTATTCATTCGTTCGTTCTTTGTTAACATGGCATTAATCCTTAGTTACCAGTACTTGTACAACATTGTCTCACACTTCATAAGCAACGGGTCAGTTCATAATGTAATTCTAATGCATAGATTAGAGACAAAATCGTTAGTTCGTTTATTAACATTAGTTAAGACGAGCTTGAGACTGAATGTAATGCCTCCTATGCATATAAATTCATATAACTAGTATTGAGGGGTTTGACACCAGCCAATGTTACTAACCAGCAAAGTACCGGTACTGTACATGTTTTAGCCAGAGACTACTCAGGTGATCCAAGACGTCTCCAAATAGTGACGCATAAACCAATGTCTGGACCACAAATCGCTCTCAAAGTGAAATAACATTTATACATAGAGCTTCAAAATTATTTTTACGTTTTATTTCCGCGCTTCAAATAAGTATAAATGCCTTGGCTGAAACAGCCAAACGTAGATTTGATATACTTGTGACAGGTAAGATTTCATTCTGCAGATTTTCGATAATACTTCTAATTTCTGATAAATCTTTTAATACTTTTTGTACGATTTAGCTTCACCAATCACATGCTGATTATTTTTTGTTATTCCTTTGCTAAACTTGGCGTATTAGATGTTTTTATTTCTGGTTTGCAATCCAATTTCGATATTTTTACTTGCGTTTACTATATTTAAAATCTGTTTCATTAAATGTAGCTATATATATATATGACTTTTACCAAGAGATATCCTTCTTGGTTCGGTCCAGGTATTTGATTGATGTCGTCATTTTTTGTTTGCAAACCGCTGTTTTTACTGACGTACTAAATCCGAGTTCTACTTATATCTCCAATAATCTAATTATCTGTGCAGAGCTTTTGTACGTCGGTAACTTTTTTATTTGTCGAGCTTTTGTTTATATCATTTTAGGGGGCATATATGGTGTACTTTAAAGATTAAGTAAATATTTAAGATGAGTCTTATTTCAGTTTTATTACGTGTAATTATTATAAATAGGGGCGTATATTAAGTGGGGGGCGCTCACTTGAAAATATTCGATTTATATAGAATTGGATACGACAGATTTTTTAAAGATTCAATGTTTTTACATATATATAAACATGAAATATCGTTCACACCAACACATATATGTCAACCATGGTACACGTGTATCTATGTTATACAAGTATCATAATATATAAATGTGTAACAAAATATGTATACATGCATTCTGTATTACATTTAATGCATGTAAAATAATCCAGTTAGAAACCAAAGTGGATTGTTGAAGTTTTCTTAAGATCTAAGGATCTTTCCAAGTTTCTAATTCTGCAGATTTCAGGGATTCCTAATTTTTAAAGATCAAAAGGATCTAAGCGATGATTCCTGATTTCGTGAATGAAACAGTCACTATGCTTCATTGTTCATTTACATACTTCATTTTCATTTACCGAATTAATTGTTTTCAGGTCAATATACAAATCCAAGATGAAGCTGTTCGTTTTGGGTATGCTTGCTGCGTGTACGGCGGTGGTGACAAGTTCCATCATGTACGGTTACCCCATTAATGGAGGAGGTGGTTATAATGTTGGTATGTGTTAATTCCAGTACAGTGTAACTTCCGAAATCCGGACCCGCTGAATTCCGGAAACATCCAAAATCCGAACTTTTTGGCCGGGCCCATGGGTGTTCGGATTTCAGAAGTAAAATCACATGGCTAATGATGCCAAGGACTACATGTACTTGTTTCCATAAGGACCAACTAAAATGTAGCTCTTGTCATTCTATGGTAAAAAGTACATTGTATGTTCATGTATACACAAATTATATTTTGTGCGTGGACAGAATAAAAATTATCACTGTATTCCCGTGTTTATTCAGTTGATAAATAATAAGTAGTCGTTTTGCTGCATGAATAAATTCTTGCACAACCGTATACTTGCCCATTTTTAATTAATTGATGATTTTTTCACTGGTTTTAACGCCGTTTTTCAACATTTTTTTTTCAGTTGCATACGGCGGCCGGTTCACCTAACCAGTTTTCCTGGACTGTATACTAACCAGTACTAACTTACCTTTCTACAAGGTGCTGGCAACTTCTCCACATATGGAGGAAAATCAACATTTTTGTCAAATTTTCATAGAAGGATATGACTTGCCGCGACCGGGATTTGAACCTGGACCGCCGGATTGCAATGCCACTAGACCACGGTCGCGGCCAATTGATGATATATAAGAACATTCGAAATATGTTCTTATTGTTCATTAAAAGTTAGATGGCATTTTCATGGCCATCGTTCATTGACGTCTAAAAATGTTCCCTAGGATCAAATGTTCATGACAGCATTCTTGGACACTAGTGGTCGGATATCCCAACGCAACTGTGCGACAGTTTGATGGGTGCAGCGGATTGTTCAGGTTCTGACTATGAATGCACGTCGTATACATGCCGTTGTCTCCGATCAGTGATAAGGGACACGATTTGAGAGGTGATTTTGTAACGTGATCATATGAATGTTAAGTGAATTTTGTAAGTTGTATGCTTGCAGAACGGCAGCTGAAATTACTACATGTATATTTTTATAAGTATGATGCGTATACAATAATTTAGTTGATTTATGTGAAACACGTCTTTAAACATACATCTAAACTCAATTAAAACTCTTCTTATTTTAAGGAAGTACTAATGGTGTTAGTAAAAACGTGGGTTTTGGTGCATTTGGAGGCATATTCCATATGATCATCTTCGGTAACTAACTAACCTATTATCTTTCTTAAAATACCTTCTCTGTTCGTTCGTTTGTTTTTCCGTCCGTCCGTTCGGACGTACGTTCGTTTGTGCAGTAAAAGCAATTATTTCGATACAGTTATGTCCATATTAATGGTCATAAAACGACTGGCAAAGAAAACACATACCATGGACCGGAAATATATAATCAATTTAGTATGCTAGATTATCACACTTCAGAATCAATAAGTCAAAGCAGTCTTTTATAATGTATAATTTGAGTAAACCTTGAGTACAACATAACGAAGAGTCTTTTTTTTCAGTTGTTGTATTTGTTCTGATAATCAATCTATTAACCTCGACCCTTGATTCTGGGTACGGTGGTAAGCATAAAGACCGTGGTGGCTACGGGTACGACTACAAGCACAAGAAAGACTATGGGTACGACTACAAGCCCAAGAAAGACTATGGGTACGGCTACAAGGACGGGGAAGACTATGGGGATTACCATGACGCCTACTAACTGCAACTGTGAGTGAGTCTAGTTAAATCAGATTTTATTCCTGCAATAAAGCATAAAGGTTCGTTCGGAATGATTTTATTGAATAATTCTATCCATGTACCTATTTCAGATTTGGTAAAATCACTATTATGTTATTTTTTGTTGTTGTTAGTTACAGTCATTTATCAAAACAAAAACAGAACAGAAACAAATGATATGCCAGTTCTGATGTCTTCATGTCCTCTTGAGTTATTTTAAATATTTCAAATGAAATTTCGGTCGGTTTTAACAATATTGTCGCCTTAATGTAAGATGAACTCTAAACCAGAAACAATGATGTCTCGTTTGGAATGAAAACATCTTACAGGCCGTTGATCAAGATATTAAAAACCGTTGAAATGCACATGACTAAATACGAGCCATATGATTTTTAAGTTAAATCTGTGTATTACGACATTATCTTCTCTTTTGCAGAACAACTTACGACTTTCGACCCCGGATTAAAGAATTTTAGCAACGACGCTTTCTGCTTTCTCTATACTTAATACAGCTTCAATAAAGCTATATTCAGTGCATCCTCACTAATTGTTTGTTATTTAAATATATGGAATGCAACTACCAGATAAATAAAATGCAGTCATTACCATAACAAGCTTAATACATTCTTCATAAATCAATGAGGTTCCATGGGGTTACCACCTACTGAAGGGGTATAATAGCGAGGTGTCATTATTTTCTTGTGAGTTAAGAATTGTAAAAGCAACTAGCGAATATTCTGTTGCTTTGGTTGTTGACATCGCATTGACGTACACACATGACTAATTCACCCCAAAATGCAGAAGATACATTACTGGCAACAAAAAAAATGCTTCAATTTGGATACGTTTTGATTTGAATTGCATACATATACATATATATGTTAGTATACTGTATCTCTTTAAAGAAACCTGCTGAACTAACATGTACGAGTATCAATAAAACATTCATTTGACCGAACAATGTTTGCCAAGTATATCGCCAAAGTATCGTAATAATAGTACCTTTACCTTGTAAACTACAAGATTTAACTCAAATGTGGTACATATGATATGTGTATTGTTTAGCATTTCTGCTGCAGAGTAAATTGATCTATTGATATAAGTGTTTATGAAAATACGTACGGATCACTCGATCTTTCCGTGTACACTTCTTGTAGAAAATATTACAATGAATGATATGCTGGACTTTTAAGAACGAAACATATATCAGCTATATGTTTTCATAGATTCAATAAAAACGTCTCATACACATACCTACATTGTGTTTTCTGTGTATACATACACCATACAATGGTTTACGTATACATGTACATGTAGTATGCACACAATCTAAGCTATGTTAGAACTCATTCTATCTATTGCATTACAAATTTGTAATGAATCACAAGTTAGATATACTTTAAAATATATGATATTGCAAATGCATTTAATTGCATAACCGTGTACATTAGTATTAATATATACTAGTATACAAGTAAACTTTAGGTAACCATTGCAAAGACGGCATTTTCCTTCAATTCGTCAAAACTCTGAGGATTCAGTTTGGAGTTGACAAGAATCGTCGCATAATTGATTGTTCAACGTTCTCCACTGCCATTATCTATATGGGGCGAACGGCAGGAGCAACAAAAACACCACCTATAGGTCATAGAATATCTAATAAGTCTATTGATATCACATACATATTGCTTATACATGTATATTAATTTTATACATTGAATATACAACCATCAACTTATGCGTTTTTAATCGGTTTTTGTGACTTTTGTGTAAAAATATTTGAAAATATTCTAAAATATTAAATGCATTAGTGCTAGTGTATATATTTGCAATAAGATTGACAATGACTATACTTCTCAGTTTTTCAAAATATCATAAATTTTACAATACTTATATGGTAAGTAGAGATATCTGAAGTGATGGGATAACTACACTAGAACAAACCACACACGAACAAAGATCATACATACTATAATAAGGTTCATAATTAGGTTATAAATGTAGCCGTTTCCATGTTACAGATTTCTTCCCAATTTTTGTTTTACTTATATCTTCATGACAAATAAATGGACTAGTCTTAAAAAATAAAATAGAAACAAAATTAGGAGACATCATAATATGGATAATGGAACCTTGACTTCGTTTACATGTAACTGAGCCTACTTCATTTTGTATCTAATACTCAAATGCATGCTTTTTTCTGGATACTCATTTGTTGTCATCTTTTTCACGATTACTTAGAACTTCTGCCTTTTGTTTCCATTTAAGCAATTGGACGTTGTAAGCTCATTACCGAATATAAACAAAAACTTGCGCTTGGTGCGCTTGATTATTAAATATTTTCTGTGATCTTCTTGTGATAAGTTTTGTCTTCTACAAATTGTATGAAAGAAATTGTTTCACTTAGTTGTAAACCTTATACCTTTTGTGACTTTATTTCTTGTTTTCAAGAATTTTGTGAAAGCTGAGGCGTTCACAGAGATGTGTCAGAGACAACTCTGGATAGAGATTGAATGTACTGGTTGAATTGTATAATCGTACATTCTTTTAAACTCCAAATTGACATAAAAATCGTCATAACATAAATGATTTAATTGATGTTGTTTGAATGTGAAACAAAAATCGAACTTTATTACATTTCAGCGTGGCTATCACTAAACTACAGACCAAAATTAAGTGAGCAAATTATTGAAATCTCCCTCATTGATAATACTTTTTCTATAATTTACAAATTCATTGAATAAGTTCTCAGCTTTCGGAAGATACTATTGACTACATTCCTTTTAAAGTCATAGTAGTTGAAATTACGTACAAGTTGGAAACAAATTAGCTTATAAAGTATTGACGGGATTTAACTCATAATTGTGTAAACAACCAGGTTTTAATACGTGCGTGTAATTGATGTCTGACAATTAACCTCAAATATTTATATTTGATATCTTGACAATTAACCTCAAATATTTAATGACAGTTGCCGCAAAGTATTTGTAAACATAATTTGTAAACACAACTTCGAAATTTACAAGTATTTTTAAAAGCTTGATTTAGTAATTTCCTTATTATTTAAAGTACACGTACGACGTGCAGACTTCTGTTGTATTAAAATATATTTGCATTGTATTTTATTTGTGGTTTTTCAATGGTTTTACTTTTATTTACATGATACTAGAAATAGAACTGTCAAAATACTGTGCCTCGTCTATAGATATAATTATATTCGTAGCAATCACTACCTACAGATACATGTTTAATGTCATTACAATGGGCAAACCACTTTAGCTACTTTAGTCGTGTTGTTTTAGAGATTACCGTTTGTGTATAAGTTTGCAAGCTCAATTCTCACTGACTTCAGATAAGTTCTATCAGTGATCAACGTACACATTTTTGGTTCCAGGTTCTATCAGAGGAGTATTGGTACCCGTTCATAAAGGTGCTTCAATGTATGGCGAACTTGAAACAATTAAGAGGCAGATCAAAACCTTTCCTATCCTCGTATAATACCTTATTCCGGTGTATATTCCTCGGGGAAAGAGACAACTCAAAGCAGAGAGTAAACTGGCTCTTGTTTCAGGTTTGAATACACCAAAGGAACAGGCCACAAGTACGTCCTAATTATCTGGCGTTTTGAATGGTCAATTCGTGTGCGCTGTGTCATTGTTGTATCTGACAGACTGATTTACGGAAATCCCTAATTCACGAACAGACAGCTGCCAGTAAAATAAGTTAACGAAGCGCTTAAAGAGCAACGGATAAATTATACTTTACCTTAACTGGGCCCCGTTTTATCAACAATGCATAACTTACGAAAAATCCTAAGCGTAATATTGAACTTCCGCCAAAGTTACGTTTTATATATAATGAGTAAGAACGGGGCCCTGTTCCTACCACTGCAACGTGAAACGGGAACCAGTTCGCTAAACTAACAGAGTCAACGGGAACCTGTGTAAAAGTATCGACCTATATCCAGAGTTGTGGTTCGTTATTGTCGCCGTTCACTGAACTGGTCTATGTTGCAGTGCACCAAAGTCTACGAACGCCAGAGTCAGCGCGTACCAGTTTACGTTCCATGTTGTACACCTTATAGGCGGATCCGGGGGGCAAACGCCAGGTCCGCCCCCCTAAAATTGCCGAGCAAAGGGTTTTTTTTCATGGAATATGATATAAATTTACATGAAAATATACATAAATGTCAGACTATTTTCGCACGGTACGCATGCAATAAGTTACGAGTACAGTAGCACAGCTGGAAATGTGCCTGAATCCCTTAGAAATTACCAAAAGTCGGGAGCTTCCGGGGGCCCTGGCTTGTTCAGTTTCCCCCTCCCCCCTAACTAGAAATCCTGGATCCACTGTTCCCCGTTCATGTTATAGTACAACTAGTCCAACTAATTAGACTGTTTGTGACGTCGAGACATTTTTTTATTTGGCCCCGACGCCCTTCCGAATTCATTTATGAAATCGGCCAACCGGAAAGCCGAATAAGTAAGGCTACAGTACAACCAGAGTCCACGGGAACTTGTTTACAGGGCACCAGTGCACAGAGTCAACGGGAACCAGTTTAAGATGTATAAGTACGGTTAAAGTCAAAATCCGTTCGATTTTTTAGCCAATGAAATATGTGCTTTCATTCGATTAACCAATCATAAAATAGAATACAAAGATATTTAGGAAATCCTAATACATCATGGCTGCCCCCATTAGCAAGCATCTGACATTTTCCAAATTGTCAGCTTTTCATAGGATATTTGGAGGTAAATTTCAACTTTCTTCTTGAAATACCTTGGAGCATGAAAAGAATCTTAGAGCACTGACACGTAGTGTTGTTATACTTCATTTCATGTGCCGGACACTGTTTTTGTTTGACGCGGATTTTCAAGGTTGTTCTTCGGTCTACTCTAGTCCTGTTGTGAAGTTAGGATGGAAGTACCGATGATCGAAACGTAAGCCTATCAAAAAGGCCCGTGCGATTTATTAGACTAATGTCTGTATGGTTATGTTACAAACATAATTTAATTCTCATCATATATATTTCCGTAAATTTGATTGATCTACAAACTTACTTGAACTGCGTTCGTGGTGGCTGAAAATAAATACCCTTTTCAAAAATACAATACAGTAATGTCGGTCCTAAACGAAAGTTTAATTATGAAAGCTAGTTAATATACGAAATGTGAAAAATATAATACATATTATTCATTATAACATACAGTATTGTTTCATTATTTTGGATAATTGGTGGTGTGGCCATTGAATGCAGGTTTATATCGTGTGAACCATGAATTATCTCATATTTTTGAAGAACAAATCTGAAAAAAGTAAGTGCACATATTTGGGTTGAAGTACTAAAGAAAACTCATAAGCTACCGATGAATAGCAGATATGGCATGGACTGTTGCAGATTTTGAATAAAATCCAATGTATCAAAAACAGATCGTTCATGAAACAGTTAACGGGGGTTGGGGGTTACTCTCAAAGAAATATATTTTTCAAATTTGTGTTTTGCAACTGAATTGTTAAATGCATGGATTTCAGGACTTAAAAAAATAATTGAAATTTACATGAAAATGAAAGATGATAAAATATTTTATGAATTTGTAGTTGAAAAGTCTATGCCTCCATCGTAAACAGGGCTATTGTGCACATAATTTGAGTCATTCAACCTTTTAATTTTGTGTAAATAACAAGAAAAAAAATGTTAGATGTAAGGTGGGTTTCAGTTTAAGTGGCCTACATAGTAATTTCAGTAAGAGTCTATATTTAACCTCCTTATGTAGTTTTTCCTAGAGTAATTTCATGTCTGAAAAACATACTCCGCACAAAACTTTTTTGCTTGCTGTGAGGGAACAATTCAAGTGTCGACTTTGAAGTATGTTTTTTTTTCAGAAAGCTTATTCAGTCCTCTACAAATTGGTCAAAACTGAACAGGGTCAAATTTTTGCCAGTTTTCTGGACCTAAATCTGAGATAGGGGGTTTCACACTCCTGTAACCTTCTAACCTTCTAATTGACATGGGCAAAAACATTTTTGTGTGAAAAATTGCTACAAATTAAGTCAATATTTTGGTAAAAAAGGTTCATTTCAAGATTCATGATATTGAATTAAAAAACACTGATACTTCATTTTATTATTGAACAGAGGCCGTACTTCAATTTTTTGTGTCCGTGGTTCAATACTTCTGTGTGTGATGAATCTTACAATCTTGTTGACCAAATCTGTCTCTGGTGAAAAATAAACTCTAAGTGAAGAGGCATTCTTATGAGTAAAGTTAGAAACACACTTGTCAGGCATGAGAATAGGGCTGAAATTCAGCCCAAAATCATTTCCCTCCCCACAAAAAATGTACAATGCATTAACAATTGCATTTATTACTAATTTTGATTTTGGTGAAAGTGAAATGACTTATGATTTATTGAAATTGAATGTTATGTACACAAAGCATTATCTTTTTTCCAATTGTAGGGGTTGGTGGAGTCAGACTCAGTGGCACTTATTTTTTTCATAGGAAAGATCGAACTGCCTCACAAAGACTTAAACAGGATATTTCTAAAATAGATCATCAGCCAGGTCCATGGAAAAATTACACCAGATTTCAAAAAGGCAAGAGAAAACCTCCACCAAAATCAACTGTAGGTGTTAAAAAAGCAACAGAGCTTTTGGAAGAAATGAATATATCTAAAACAACAGAAAATGATATGGTACATAATTAAAATTATATTTACCACTTTAAAAATTGGTGTTTTGTGTATAAAAAGAAAATTTTATGAGATCAGTCCCTTTTTTATAAATTCTTAGTTCAAACAGGTGAAAGTGCCAGAATTTCTGTTCTTGTTTTTTCTTTGTCATGTTAACACTGAATGTGTTTTATGTCCATTTTAAGAATTGAGATTATTCGTTTCAAATGTGCAAGATTCATCAGTTCATTGGAGTAGGATTTATAACTATAACATTGTTTTTGTTACTTTGTATTTGATTTTTAGCATTTTGTTTTCAGATCATGTTCAATAAGTGACTCACCATCTGTATGGTTTTGTCAATTGGACTTCCTATACATTTGAGCTGTGTGGATATTTTCTTAAGGGCCCTTCTTGGTCAAGTGGTTAAGATGTCTGACTTGCCATCACAACCATCTCTTGAGTTCAAACCTCTTCCAGGATAAAACTTTACAAATAAGGAAGCTGACCAACCAGCTTAATGGAAGGTTGATGGGTTTTACCCATATTTAAGCCTGGGGTCTTCCTCCATCTTCAAATCGCCAAATGACACTGGCTGTTGTTGCAAAGTTAAACTCTGGTAAAAAAGATATTTTCCTGAAGTAGGTGTGGAAATGAAGGCTTTATGAATTTGTACTGAAGTTCAGAGCATGATTTGTTTTCTTTTTCAGCCTGTTGATTTGCCAAACCCATTTGTTGATCCACCCAAACGTTGTATCCTCTGTATACATAACATAGAATTATCTTACAAGGTTTGTATATCATTTTACAGACTGATGCTATGAAATCAGTTAATGTTGATGTAGAGATCTAGCAAGATCATGAATTTATACATGATTGCATCATTAGTACTATAACTTTAAATAAAAATTACAAAAGAGTGAAATAAAAGTGAGCTCTTAATGTGTCTTCGCTCTGATGCCTTTGTTAGTATGTGACTTATTGTCCCCAGGGTTTAACGCCGTTTTTCAATTTTTCGGTTATACATAGCAACAGGTTCATCTAACCAGTTTTCCTGGACTGTATATTAACCAGTACTAACTTACCCTTCCACAAGGAGCCAGCAACTTCTCCACATGTGGAGGAAAATCAACATTTTTGTCAAATTTTCATAGAAGGATATGACCTGCCCTATTCGAACCTGGATCTCTGGGTTACCATTCCTGTGCACTAACCACTGGACCAAAGCGCGGCTTTTGATGCCTTTCAGGAGTAACTGTTTGCATTTTGTTGAAAATGTCTTATATGTAATATATTCACTATAATTCAGCACTGTTATCAAGGTGTACCATGTGTCTGATATAGATGTCAAACTTCTAGATCGACTGTCATTGGCTTGGAATGCTGGATTCTACCAGCTTAGCTAAGACTGAACAAGGAACGACTTCATATACATCTTCTATATTAACAATAATGCTGTACCTTCTTTGTGATTTTTGTTTTGGCTCAAAATGGTATACATGTATTTTTCAGAACCCTCAATTACTCAGTCAGTTTGTTTCACCCTACACTGGTAGATTGTATGGCAGGCATATAACTGGCTTGTGTCTGCATATGCAACGAAGAGTGGCTAGAGAAGTGAGAACAGCTCGCAGTTTTGGTAAATTTGCTGTTTGATTTACAAAAGCTATGAGTTATTGTATTCTCTATGATCACTTAATTTTCTCATAATGAATATTTTGTTGTTTTACTTGGGTTGATTCTCCTCAGGGCATAAAAGAGCTTTCAGAGTAATGCTCTTATGCAGTTATGCCCCTTTTTAACTTAAAATTTTTACACATCTCGTGCACTAACCACTGGATCATGGATGCGGCTACAGTATTTAAAGTTTATTAAATTAAGCATATTTGAATTTCATATCTTAAATATTTTCTTCAGCATGGAAAAATCAGGACACAAATCAAAATGTAAAAAGAGGTATGATAGAATGATTTAAAACAGATAAGCATTGGAGCTGCTTTGCATAGCTCTAGTTTGTACATAAATTTTGTATATTGAAATATTATATTTTTTGTGTTATTTCAGGTTTCATGCCTAGCAATTATAAAAATCCAAAGTTCTTGATGGATCCCTTACTGTTCAATCCATTTGTGAAGAAAAGTTATAAACCTGGGGAGTAACTTTATGTATAAAAACTGTTAATCTGAATAAAAATTGTACATTATTTATTTATTATAGTTGTGCTCTCTTACATAATAAAACATATACTTTACATACAAATGTTCTTGTATGTATAAATAAGACAATTGATACATAAATAGTAACTTAATGCACAATGACTTTTTTTCATCATTGCTCTACATGACTGAAATACTTTTGACAAATTGTGTTTCATAAGATTTATCTAACCATAGGCAGTAGTAACAGAAAACCAAAATTTAACTTAAAATTACTTTCTATGAAAAAAGCTATTATTACAATTTTGTGAAGGCAGTGCACATTCTTCAGAACAAAGAGTTATATGTCTTTCTAAAGTGTATAAATGCATAACTGCTGAACAGGGTCATATTGTATGACATTTTTCTCCATTTAAAGTAAATTTTAGGTTACATTTGGGTATTTAAATAGAACTAATTTCAATTTTACCATTATATGTCCATTACCACTGCCTGTGTATCTAAAAACACCTAATTGGATGCAGGTCTCATGTATTACAATGTATGGACATACAGAATGTGTCATGCTGCTATGTATGTTTCCTTATGAACTCAGTTTAGCAAGAGGAAGGTTTGATTCTTAATTTCACTTGCAGTATTTGCTGTCATAAAAATATAAATGTAAGTTTGAACTAATGAATCAATAAATGATGAGGGAAAACTGAATCCATCAGTTAATTTGGTAAATGTTTGGTGAGTTATAATCACAAAACTGCATTTGCCAATTGTTTATAATGCGTCATCTTGTGTTTGGTAAGGTTTCCTGACAATGCACATTTGTAATCACACATATCACATTTGAAAGGCTTCTCTCCAGTGTGAATACGATAGTGCTGCAGCAGCTTAAACTTCTCATAAAATCCTTTGTTGCATTCATCACAAAAGAACGTCTTTTCTCCACTGTGTCGAACTAGATGTTTCTTCAGAGAGCCAGCAGTTTTAAAGGATTTATTACAAGTTTCACAATCAAAATCTCTATTTTCTGAGTGAATATACTTCAAATGACGCTTAAGTGAAGAATTACATTTAAAGCTTTTGGTACATTTAGAACAGTGGAAGTTTTTTGCTGAACTGTGTGTAACCTTTTTGTGGTAGAGTAGATAGCGTTTTGAACAGAAAGTCATGCTGCAAATGTTACACTGAACATTATCTTCCTTTAGTGCGTGGTGATAATCTCGGTGCACAGCTAAATCTCCACGGCTGTAGAACGTTTTACCACATTCTTCACATACACATGGTTTCTCTCCTGAATTCAAATCAAAATATGATACAGTATATACTTTGCAAATGGTAGATTATTTTAAAATTTAGGAATACATCGCATTCCACTTTACTTAAAAACCTGTATTTTCCACAACATTTTTCAATGTTGATTAACTTCAAAATTTCAATGAACATTAATTAAAGATAATGAAAAAGGCAAGAATAAAGATAATCAGCGCAGAAGGTTTGCACTGATGCACTAAGAAGCTAATCATTGACATAAACAAACTGCCTGGTGTGCTGGAACCATGTTATGACACCATTCATACCTACTGCACAACTGACATATCAGAACTATCTCTGCAAATTTAGTCATAAATATAAAATAATAAAATATGGAAATTGTCAATAATTTCAAAGTAGTGACTGATATGTGAGCAATTTTATGACAAAATTGCAAATTTGAACAAAATACTTTCATCAATGGACAAAAACTGAACAACTGATTTGATAATAGAAAAATATCAATGCAGGAAATTCTGTTTAACAATATTTCATTTTGCGATACATTATAACAATATTAAACACAATTAGATGTAAATCAGCAGGTAAAAGTTTGGAAATGGATATGGAAGGTTAAATGATCCATTTTCCTCTTTCATACCTGTATGTAGACGTTTATGAATCTTTAATTTGTCAGAAGTCACATAGCCTTTTCCACAGACATCGCATGTAAAGGGACGTTCTTTAGTATGAGCTGAGCGAATATGTAAATCATACCGGGATTTTCTGTACAGGAAAACCTTATCACAGTATTCACATACAAATACACATTGACCACCATTTCTCTCCTTATGTTTATCATACCTAGTTTGTGATGTAAATGTTATTTTACAATCCTCACAGAAAATTGGTTTCTTTATGCATGTGTAACTTTTTGAATTTCTAGTTAGTCTTTGATTCTTGATAGAGTTTGATCTATCTCTGTATCCAGTCTGTATTTTATTGTTTAGCGATAACAACTTTCCTCTGGAAATTAAACTTTTCAAGTTATCATTTGATTCAAAATTTTTATTCTCAGATTCGCTTCTATGCCTTTCATTATCAGTCTTTTCACAGTTTATCTCTGATGATGTTTCTTCTAAATTTGACTTTTTCTGGTCAATTTCTTCATCTGTACATAAAATCTGGTCTGCAAACAATAGAAAGTTAAAAGCAGTTTGGAGATTTTCTTAATACATTGTATCTAGCTTGAAAAGCAGTAAATTTAATTTTGACAACATATAGCATAATATAGACAGGGTTTTCACTAGACTTCAGAAGTTGAGGGCCAAAGATGACCCTTGGCTGATGATAATTCAAAGAATCAAAAAATTTCGTATAAATTTTATTGTAAATTGGTTCAAATTCTCTAGAGTCAAAAGCTTTATTTTACTGATTTCAAGAGTCAAAACGCTGTGTTCAGGGTCAAATGAAAAGCCTGACAAATAAAATGAAATATTACCAATGAATAAGTTAAAAGTCTGAAGTAAAAGCATGATGCATAATCAATCGTGAATCTGTAGTAGTTTAACCGAAGTTAAAACAAATCTGACATTGAAAACATGTTTCTGTATAACAATCAATTACAAGATACTGAATCTTAAAATTACTATTGGAAGCTTTCACAAAAATCTGGGCAACAATTTGAAGGATTAAGATATTCCGCTTAAAATAACTCTGATATAGATTCAGTCTTTTTCAATGATAATTGTATAGTGGCTTTAGAACTTGACTTATGTTTTCAAATATAAAAAAACAGCATTATTTCAACTCACCTGATTTAATAGAATCGCTATCATTGCTGACATCAACATTCAAGTTAACATAGCTCAATTGATTTTCATCAGAAGTTGGCTCCACATTATTCTCTGTACTGTTATATATGTTGGTTTGTAGATTTGGATCTTTTTGTTGATCTGAGCTTAAATCTAAATAATAAGCAAATTGATTATACAGACAATACAAAATGTCAAATGAACCATAAAAAACTGAAATACTGTTTAAATAGATGTCAACAGCTATCTTAGGTCACTTATAACTTAATTAAAAAGTTTTAGCATTAATAACCAGTCTACCTCACCTTGTTATTTATGAAGACGACTAATGTAAGATGCAAGCTTAGCATCAGGGATATAATTATCTACTTTAAGTCTATATATGATAGCATTGTCTACCTGCTTTTATCAAGGTCCATTTTTTCACAGAGAACAGGTTTCTAATAGCATTTTCTTGTTCCAACGTTACAAATATTGTAAGCAAATATCCACCATCCATATCTTATACTACAAAAAAAATACAATATGTATTCTTCAGCTTAAGAAAAGTATGTCAATAAACATTCGATAACAATAATAAACAATGAATGAAAGATGTTTAGTACGAATAATATTACAATCAAGTGATCCGAACCGGGGTAAGGACCCAGAAAGTGGTCTATATTCCTACAATCAGAACACAGTTTTACACAGAGATAAACACAATTTCGACTGATAAGTCCTTAAGCAATACTTAACGATTTGACATCCTACCATTCTAAGTTAAAGTCATCGATAAAATAACACTGTAACGTCTTCTGACCAAAAGAACACTCAAAGCCGTAGTACGTTCACAATAAACACTGTAAACTGCCCTTCTCGCGAGCTAATTCTTCGTAGGCGGCCATTTTGCATGTCTAATATTCAACGAACACGTTTCGTCGTGGATAAAATTTCATCTGTATCCGTCCAAGACCCGGTTAATCACGAACGTTTCCATGAATCTCCGTGAATAGGATATAATTATTATTGTATTCGGCAGAGGAGACAGAAAGTTTTTTTTATTTTGGCATTTTTTTGTATGAATAAAGGTAAAAACTTAAACTGTCCCGTACCATCTTTCCTGACTTCTTTAATTTCTGCTGCTACTGAAAATGCAGAACTTTACTCATTTGATGTAAGCAAAGTACAAAAGCCATGCTATTAAATTGTGGTCTTAGTTTGCATGGTCGCCTTTCACAAAGGTTAGACTGTTCACAGTAGATGTATTATTCTTTTTGCGCTATGCAATGTATAAAACTGGATAGTTTCAGTGAGACTATATACTTTTTATAAAGTTATATTTTTTAACTGTCCATATATTTATTTTATTATTTACAAGTCTTTCTATATAAAACTAGTTTGTATAATCTGTACTGCTCATGATTTTCATATCTTCCCATATCACACAATACTTTATTTTAAGGATCACAATGGAGATAAGTTTTTCTAAACCCTTTTTTTGTGCTATCCTTAACATATGATGTTGATTGGCATGGCTCATTTAATTTTCATGCATTATGTTCATTGTTAAATGTATGTTTTAAAATATTATGATTGCCATGTAAATTGTACATTTTATGTTGAAATAAATATAATCTCATCTAATCTAATCTAGACACAAACAGAGAATCATAAATATAAGTGTACATAAACCTACCCATACACACCACCTTCAGGAGAGTAAACAATGATCTTTATTAGAGGTAGTTGATTTTGTTTCAGAAGTTTAAAACAAACTGCCAATTATTGCGTTGAAAATAAAACTGCTGAACTATACTGACAAATGGTCTCTATTCACATGTAGTCTTTTGTGCAGGTTGGACTATATAACTACACATGTAATCTTTTGTGCAGGTTGGACTATATAACTACACATGTAGTCTTTTGTGCAGGTTGGACTATATAACTACACATGTAGTCTTTTGTGCAGGTTGGACTATATAACTACACATGTAGTCTTTTGTGCAGGTTGGACTATATAACTACACATGTAATCTTTTGTGCAGGTTGGACTATATAACTACACATGTAGTCTTTTGTGCAGGTTGGACTATATAACTACACATGTAGTCTTTTGTGTAGGTTGGACTATATAACTACACATGTAGTCTTTTGTGCAGGTTGGACTATATAACTACACATGTAGGCTTTTGTGCAGGTTGGACTATATAACTACACATGTAGTCTTTTGTGTAGGTTGGACTATATAACTACACATGTAGTCTTTCGTGCAGGTTGGACTATATAACTACACATGTAGTCTTTTGTGTAGGTTGGACTATATAACTACACATGTAGTCTTTCGTGCAGGTTGGACTATATAACTACACATGTAGTCTTTTGTGCAGGACTATATAACTACTCAGAAAGGAAGACTGACACAACAACAAAGTGACAAACAATAACAAATTTATTTGAACACAATTTATATAAGAACACCAGTAAATCCAAACTGAAAGACAATTTAATGTAAATGATAATTTAATTTTAATAATAGAACATAAAATTCCCTCAGTAGTACACATTTTTGCATTCCATGTATTTGGTACATTGTTAACAAACTATTCAGTTCCAATTGCCTCACTTAATGAGAGACATTTCTGATTTATCAACCTTTAGTACATTCGGTACATAATCTTCCTTTACAAACTGCAGGCTACATTTTCATTCCCTGAGATCATGATAAACAAAACACTAAAACAAACAATAAAAATATTACAAATTGAACCACATTAAACCATCTGGTGTACAGGCTTATTAAACAAAACAGTAATAAAATGTAGACAAACTATGTTATTCTAGTATCAAGAATAAAGTACGTAAGAGAGACCAAATATGTGCAGTGATTGTCAGCTCCATTGTCAGTGCATCAATTACTGTCACCGTAATATGGTGGATATTTGAATAAAAGATGGTCACAAAAATTATTAAAATATCTTTCTAATAATTCAAGTTTTTTTATTCAAGAAACCAATTATATGCCTTATCTTATTTAAATATAATCACACCAATATGATTTATTAATATTGTGGTTATGGTATTGAAATGAAAATATGTATACAGTAAAACTTCGTTATCTCGAGGAGTCATCGGAACAGACGAAATGCTCGAGATAAACCGAGTGCTCGTAATAACGAGGTTTTTGTTTGTGGACTGAAAATAAGCTGTGCATCGTGCGCATAAATGGGCGTGTTTACGATAATAATACGAAATGCTTACGTAAATTGTTCTCTATGATGTCTAAGGTGAATAAACATGATAGTTGATTGCTGAAATATATATTGATCATTTTTTCTAAGTACTTTATCCACGATTTTTTCGTGTTTTCAATTGTGCAATGTCATGTCTGAATATCGTGTCACTGACATGCGGTGAAACGTCATAGTGACACATCGTGAAAGATACATGTGTTACGTACGTCTGTAGCAAAATGTGATATTTTTCTGTGTTCGGATAGCAGTAAGTGGTATGCATGAAGCATGCAAATAAAAGATTTGTCTCTGTTTTTATCAGTATCTGCTTCTCAAATTTGTCATTTAGTTCTCATAATTAAGGTCTCGTGATTAAATTCTCAATAATTATTAACTTTTATAACATTAGTCTTTGATCTTAAAAATTTTACTGCAAACTTACAACAAACAAATACATGTACATGTTTCATTGTCATTTTATGTCACAACATGTGAAATACAAAGTATCGGATTAAGACTCGTTCTTTTATTGTGTAGCTTTAACGACGTGTGAAAAACAAAGTACTCGATTAAGATTTGCTCTTTTGTTGCGTAACTTTAACGATGTGTAGAAAACACGGCTATCGCCGGCGCGCAGGTGCGAACGATATCCAAAATGACACCCCTCGAGGTAATCAAGGTAATTAACGCTTAAAAATAAGTCAAGGGACCATGATTTGTGCTCGAGATAACGAGATAACGATGCTCGTAATAAACATGGAAATTTATATACAACTAAGAACAAAAAATGACGGGACTTCAAGATCTCCTCGAGATAAGCCTAGAGCTCGTCATATCGATGCTCGTAATAACGAAGTTTTACTGTATTTGTATTTTTTAGAATCCTGCAAAGTTCACTTGTATTCACTATGATTATATTGTAGTGATAAGGAAGAATACACCTTCATGAAGGTTTATGGTTAAAATGAGGTTGTCTCCTTAATTGCAAAATTATCATTTCCAACAGTAAAATTGCAACATAAAATCACAATGTATAATTTATCTGAATAGTTCAATAATACATACTATTGTCTAAAAAATGTTTTAAAATATTGTTGTATAAGTATTATCTATGCAGAATGAATTTTCACAAATTCACACAAAAATCAATGTGCAAATTTACAATGCGCAAAACGCCCTTTTTGACTTGAATGAAAATTCATGTCAGCAAAATTGAATGATACCTTAGTATCATAAGCCCTGTTTCATTCATATTTGATAAAATCAACCATTATTAAACAAACAACTGAAAACTAGTTCTCTATGGGTAATGATCAAATAAACAAAGAAGTAGTGCTTTGTTAAGACGACACAGAAGCAGAACATATCAGCTGAAATAAGGGTCATTATGGAGTTTGCATTTCCGGATCAGTTGACTGATAATATAAATACTGACAATGGGATTGATCCATGATTGCCATCAATTCTCTTATAACTGTGACATTATCATGCATGTGTCAATCACAACTTCACAGCAATCTTGAAATTATGACAAATAATGTTTTCCCCAAAGAAACATTCAAATGTTTGATATTTAAAAATAAATAAGGTTTGGACAATATTAAAGAATATTTTCATTAAATTTGAAGAACACATTCTTCTTGAACAAAGTTTTTACATCTTGGACACACTTTATAAACAAGTCAAGGGATAGTTACTGTATGTACAAGAAATACCAACTACTTATTTACAACGTTACATAAAACATGGACACAAGCAATTTTTCCATAGCACTTCGATTAAAATTATTTACACATTTCTGAAGCATAAGACACTGTCAACAAGAGCTGAAAGGTAAGTACTGTTGCTACAACCCTCAATGAACAGGAAAAATATTATTTTCAATCAATGTAATTATGACAAAATGAATGAATATATTTCAAGTTATTTAAGAACAATTGGTGATTGTACATTATAATGAAAAAAAAATGGATAAGAATTAATTACTTACATTAGAAAATTATAGTTTGAGCTATTTGACCTTCAACTTTGGGATAAAGTCTAAGGTCAAACAAGGACACATCACTGAATGCTTCACCATATATTTTCAAAGTTTTATGTCAAACTATGCATGAGTTCACAAGTTAAACCATTAAGAAAATGAAGAAAAAAAAACATATTAATAAGAATAAGAAGAAAACTGACACAAACAAAACGTCTCCCTTCATTGATGAGAAGATGTAACACAGCAATTCTAAAATATAAGACAATGATTCACTGTAGTATAATGTGAATATATTTGTTTAGACACTACATTGTTTTAGTCAATATGTCGGCAAATTCAGATCTCGAACACACTGTGGCTGAAAAATAATAATCAAATAGATCATCTTTACATAGCAACACATGTGTAAAATAATAATACAGATTTTACACAGATACAGACAACAACACAGTCTCTTCAAATTAATCTAATCATCAAAGAAAAAAAAACATCAACTCTGATTCATTGACAATGGAAATTTAATGCTTTGATAAACTGGAGCACAAGTTTGTGAAGAGAGGTAATTGTATGAAGTGTCTAATGGAAGATAACTCCTATATGTTCCCGGATGGAGATAATCCATTCTGTTTGAGGTAAAATCTTGTTCACAACTTGAAGATACAGAATCCTGATGGTGAGTCCTGGAAAACAATAAATTTTATGAGCATTATCAAAAATATGTAAAATGCTTTAGTTATATATCATCCTTTTCATAATGACAACATAATGATAACCCATCAGCTCTCCAAATGAGGCCAGAATATTTTATCCCTTGTTTCATAAGAGTGCCATGTCAATGTAAAAACAAAAAAGCCTTAGATATTTAAATCTGGTCAGAAATCTCCTGTGAAACAAAACATAAAATGATTCTTTTCAGCGGATGTACCCAGAACCAAGTTAGAATGAGCAACTGATCTATAGAGTACAGATTAAAAAACCAAGCAGGCACATGTACCGATATCCCCATGGCATTTTGATGGAAGATTTTAAATTAACTTCAAACCATAAAGCAAAATGTTGTATCAATCAATAAATAGGGATCTTTTGATCTCATAATGGGGCAAGTAAATTTCTGAAAGTTAAGAAGATTTTTGTGAAAATGGTAGAAGATGTTTTTGTTTTTGTGGCAAGTTCTAGCACAAGAATAGAAGCTACTTACGCTAACATGCTTTGTAAACAGGGTAAAAGCTGTTCTAGATACAGGTCTGTCATTAGTTCCATCTGTTTAGGCCAAGTAGGAGTTAAATGTAGACATACCCTGGCAGCAGCAACACAAGATGCAGCAACAAGGGATGGGATATAACCCCGATACACTGGATCTATAAAACATACCATCACACTACACTCATCATGTATTCACACAAATCATTCAAAGTGGTAATTATATAAAAAACAAGGACTTGTTAAACGGTGTTCGCAACAAAAAGCCATAAATGAAAATTTACTTGAAAATATGCAATGCTGACCAATGAACTAATTGAATACAGGCATTTTTCACAAAACACAAAATTATCCCCAAAGCATTATATATACAAAAAAGATTACAAAAGGAAATGAAAAAAAGAAAGGCAAGACGGAAATCTGGAGGACAGACTTAAGCACAATAAACTTTACTTAAAAGTCACCAAAGTAAAAAGGCCACCTGGCACCATGTGAACAAATGCTTCTTTTTAGCACGTAATTTGCTTAATAACTGTTGACATAAACATCTGAACAAAGGCCAAATGTGTGTAAAACAATTTCCCTCCATTTGGAAGTTTCTATTCATCAATATGTTCAAAGTGTAGATACTAATTCATAATACCTTGTAATACTATCTCTTGGAAATAACATGCATGTTTTTCAAGGTAATTCTCAACTACTGATTTCGATGAAATAGGTAAACCATCCCTGAGATCATCCTCATCAACAGCTACCTGAAACAGGGGAAGAAATAATGAAAATCATTTTTAACTTCTGAAAGAAGAGGCTTCAAGTAAAACAAGGAATACTTGTAAGAGACACAAGAAATATTATATATTGAGTTAGCCTGGAACATTTCAAAATAACTTGATCTGATGTAAAACAAAAATTGTGACAGCTTTCTGCAACTCTGTACATCATTTCTACAATCATTATCTTGATTTTTACATATTTGTTACACTGTAAGTGAAATTTTAACATGGAATTATGATATGGTCAAGCAATTTCAAGTTCATGCACTAATTGGCTTCACATAGGTAACAACCTTTCTGTTTATGGCCACTATAATGAAATTTTGTAACTTCAAAAGTACAGTCCAACATTACAACTGAGTGGCTGCCACATATGTCAGTAATACAATGAATGCCTAAGGCACCTGGCTCCTTAAATACAAGTCGTTGGCTAGAATCCTTGCTTAAGTAGGATTTTTCCTGAGATTTGATTCACAATGTCTAAAATGTAATTACCACGGGGGCACTTGTTGGTAAGTACTTGGTATGATCTAATTTACTTACTTTCAGAAAATATGGTAAGAAGTGTGGCACTGTAGGTATACAAAGATTGAATGAACAAAATTTGAGGACATTTAACTCCATATACATGAATTGTTGTGCTGTATAAGGTTGACCACCATTGATCTGATTCTTTGGTATGTAAGTGTTCAGTTTACTTATATGCGGTATCCTGTCACAATGGTCCTCAAACTTTACTGAAAAACATATTAAGGGATGAAATACATGTTGTTCAAAGACTTACATAAGACAGTATACATGTGTAAAATAAATCTTTTTCAAACTTAAAGTCTTAATGCATTGAAAGTTTTGACACAACATTTTAATTCCAAAATGTCATTCAGTAAGTCTGTCATTTAAGACCTTGACAATAAATTAGCATTACCAAATAAATTTCAACATCTTATAATAATAACAAGCTCTGAGATCATAAAACTTGAGAACAGTCTCAACACATTCTATTGAGACAATATCACAGTTTATTGTTACAGCACATATCTATATCAATTATGTTGACAGAATAACATATGATTCATATACTCATTGTTCGGTCATAATGAACTTAGAAACATTAAAAGTCAAAATATTGACTGATCTCAAGTGGTATAACCTCAGCTCCAGGTATTTTAGGTCAAATTTATCAAATCTTTCCACGGTGGTTCAGAGATACAGACACTGCCTCAGTCACAAATTTAACACTGAAAACCAGCTCGAATATAGTAAAGATGTGGCCTTGACCCAGATGAAGACATTGACTAAATCAATGACCTTGGCCTTAACAATGGATAGTCAATTCTACTCATCATTTTGATGGGAAACCAACTACTATCAGTATACCATTGGGTGCAAGTGAACTTTATGAAGCTTTACATTATGAGAAGAAAACAGTGTGACAAGCAAGACACATACCAGCAATAAGTAAACAAGACAGGGCAACCAGATGTAGATAGCAAAGTTCAACTTCAAGTCCATCCATAAAATAGTCCAATAGATACACAGCCAAATGTTGAGATGAGGCACATATTCCAAGTTCCCCAACTATAACAGACAACCAATCAACTAAATGACGTCTAATCCACAACTGAGACGATTGTCCGAGATAATGAGGTATAGTCTGTTCTTTAAGTTTCAAAGTCGCATATATATCCTCAGCCAATTTATTCTGCCACCATTCTTGCTCAATGGCCATCATGAGAAATCATCAATACCTGAAATATTTGTTATTGTTTAACAGATTAATTGACTAAGTATCAATTAACTTATTGATTAATTTGTTGATCAATATTTTTGTACCATCTTCAAGAAGTGTTTCATTTACAACATTGTATTTAAACTTTTCAAGCCAGTGATTCTGGAAAACAATCCTGTCTGTTCTCATAGCTACCATGAATGCCAAAACATTGTAGATAAATGAATATCAATAGAATAACTGAATGGGAGAATTTCTATGCAGTTACAAACACTGGATTAAAGATTGACTACTGACCTTGACCTTTGATGTACGAAAATGACACTTCTGTTCAATTGACAATTGTCCAAGAGTTGATAATTGATAGTTATTTGAAACTTGTTTCATGCAGACGACATATACTCAGAGGAAAAACTAAGTACGACATCAACCTGTAAGACATAAGAAGCCTGCATGCAACTTAGAACTTTGGAAAAGAAGAATATCGTGGTACTAAAAGATTAAATACAAATGACAAAAAGCAAAAACTGATCTCGTATAAGGAAATAACAAAACAGACTAGAAAATGAAGTAGTTATAACTGAGTGATTGTCATGATAAACACTACACTACAATTGATCAATTAATATAAAGAATTTACTCACTTACAGGCACACATGTACATTCATATAACACTACAATTAAATAAATCATGCTATGTATGTCTTTTCAGGATTCAAGGAAATCGCATGTCAGTTACAGATATTTCTGTCATGTTTCATATAAAATAATTACACATGTAAAACATAAATACATTCATTAAAACCACATTTTCAAAGTATGTGGTCCTAACTAGTATTTTTGTATTGATAACTATATATTAAAAAAGTATTGACAGTGTATAATTATAATTTAATCCTTTGCCTCATAAGCATATTTTGGACTCCTCCAAATTAAAAGCAAATATACAAAACATCAATTTATTTTAGACAATTGGGTTACTTCTCTCTGACAGAGTGGAAAACATTGTGCCAAAAAAGCCATTACACATTACAAGCAATGGCTTCCTTTGCCACAATGTTTTCAAAAGTCGTCTGCCTCAGATATTGAGAAATGCAGAATAATAAGGCAAAGGGATAAATGGTTAATGAAGACTTTGTGTCATGTCACCTTAATAAGAGGCAGTGTGTTTATTAGGTTATATTTGGTATATTGAGTGTTAATTGTAACAACATAAATATTTTGATTTATATTAAGTGGGGCCTTCACCCTAAGGGACATAATGATGCACTTAACTAAATGTGCATAAGTGTCAAATCAAATAAAACAGAACAAATCACTAGGAATTGCGTATGTTTGACATGCATACCCCAAGGGAAAATTTTAATTTTTCTGTACAAATTTGTAACTTTTTCATCATAATATAAGCAGTATTTGTTTCATTCAAGGCAGTTTAAATGAAGTCAGCTGGTTTCAGCCTGTGGGTTCAAGAATTTTTTCAAATGTAAGGTGCATCATCTTATATCATATTTACATGATACTGCCTCTTGAAAAAAATGTTAACTAATCATAGTACCTTATCATAATTGCCTGTAGTATTTTTCAAATATTACAATATTAAGTCTCCAAAAATATAGGTATGGTAAATATAATATTCACATTGCACAAAATGATAGTTGTCTATGATAATCTTTGATGATCTAGGACATAAAATATACAAACATTCCTTACTGTCATCTAATCATAGAACTTCTTTTTTTAAATTTTGAGTTCAAATAATTGTAGCATCAAACATGTGTTACTTCAGAAGTACACTAAAAGTAGTACTTACATGTATCTCCTTAATGAACAGTCATCATTAAAATATAAATAAATAAAGTTTACTGCTAAAACATGCACTGCATATAAATTGTCAAATGATAAAATTTTGATAAAATAAAATAATACCTTAATCAGTCTCAACTTTTCTGTCTTCAAATAAACTATAAAGTTATACTTTCAAACACATATGCAGTACATAATAACATGTGATGTATACAAAAGTATTAAGTCATTTAGTATGCCATGTGTAAAATGTAAACACAGAAAATCCTAAATAAATGATGACTTTCATTGAAATGCCCAATACTCCTTTCCTTTAAAAACACACTCTGATTGGTGGGGTATTAACAAGTTAATAGTCAGCCTTGTCAATGGGTCAGTTTTAATGTGTTTCTCGGTGTTTATTTTATACAATGTACATGTCAAATGTGTCAAAAATACTTGATGGTAGATTGATGACTGGCTTAAACTTATGTAATAAATACATTGTACATTTAACAACATTTCACTTATCAAGTACTTTTAAAATACCATTACTACTGGTTAATAGTAAAACAAGAATAATCTGAGAAGAAATATTATTCCACTTTTTACTCTGTGGTTGAAATTAATAACCCGATTTGCCTTGTTCCAAAAATTTTAGCTTCCTCAAATGAAATGTTTAAATGTATAAAAACACTAAGAAGATAAATAATGTTTTTATTGGGAATTAATACATATTCTCACAGAGATAAAGATTAACCAATGAAAATCTGTAAACATGAATCACATGCTTTGGGACGACGAAAAATGAATTGTGGAATTTTTAATACATATGTTGAATTTGGAATTTTAACATTAATATGGATATTTTGGTATTTTTGTATGGACAGACCTGCGCTCAAATAAAATATCTCAGTAGGTGACCAGCATTAGTGCATTTTTTAATACCAATTAGTATTGTAATCCAAGTCACAGGAGTGACACTTAAAGAATTTGATCATAAGTTATGAAAACTGAAATGCTTGTTTTGTAACCAAAATAATGTTCATTCTGAATGTAGCATTAAAGTACAGAATCACATATTTCTTTGCTATATTATGTAAAGTTCTGTAATCATCACTTTGAAAAATCTTGTTTTGTTAGATAGTTCATTTCAACATCAAATCATTTTGTTGGTATCAAATTTATGAGTAAACAAAAGCGCACATACTGGTATCTAAAACATAATTCTTTCTGACACAATGACATGTATGTACTGTATGTTCTGCATCTAATATTTAGTATCTTTATATTTCATAGTAAAACTAATTTCCAGGCTTCAATTCTAGTAAAAAATTGTAATGCAAATTAATAGTTAATTACAACCAAATGAGTCACATGAAGGCTCAGAGTACCAAAGTCTATTAATGTAATGCCAGAAGAGTACATAACTCATTTAAGACAGATAATGGGTTAGTCTGTTGGGAGTTGGCACCATGTATTTTTGTTTGGTGTCTAAAATGGCTTTGTAGACCAACTGCCGATTTTAAATTCAAAACATAATTGTAGAGCATCCCTATTTTTTCAGAGTATTTCACCAATAGACAAAAATGTTACAGACCAATAGTTACAGAATATATTGTTATTACAGTATTTTGGAAAAAGTTAATTTTACTTTCGTAATATGTACCAGCGAATTAATAACCAGTTTATTACTATTAAATTCAGACCTGTTCGAATTGAACGCTTAATGCATATTCACACCAAATATTATACTTAAGCAATGATGAATCAGGGATTATACCTTACATGTTATATGTAGTCCGCGGGAAAATAGCAACGTCCGTTGCTATTCACACAATTATACGCTTCAGTTTTAGAATAAATAAAAAACAAACAAGCAATATCTCACCATTTACATTTCTCTAACATCATTTCCATCATGATTTAAAGCAGTCGTGAATTTTAGCCAGTTAATGCCGAGTCACGAAACTCGGTGAATTACGTGCTCATTTTCGACTGTAAATTTACAAATGGCGTTTTAAAACAAAGGGAAACTACTGCGTTTACCTCAGCTAGTTACAAGGGAGATAATCACAGTTTTATATCTTCGTAGTCCTCCCGCAGTTAACTCCCTTATTACTGGGAAAATTCATCAGAAATTTATATAAGAGTATGCATTTCAATATGGGGATTGAAATGGAAGTTTTAGGGGCCAAAACTAACCATTGTTAGTTTATCGAAGATACAATAACC
The DNA here is from genome assembly GCA_008271625.1 of Lutraria rhynchaena. Taxonomy (NCBI): domain Eukaryota; kingdom Metazoa; phylum Mollusca; class Bivalvia; order Venerida; family Mactridae; genus Lutraria; species Lutraria rhynchaena. The sequence goes on from VIBL01000127.1 coordinate 587,981, forward strand.
TCCTCATGGTAGGTATAGGCCTATATGTCGGTTACCATAATTATTGTGGTCTAAAAGGTATCCACAGTCATAATAACATTAACTACATGCCAGGTGACAATACAAGCCCATGAACTCAACCTTATCAGACACTATACTACCACTGAAGCTTTAATACTTAAGACTAACCCATTCAGAGTAACATTTTGAGTAAGTAAAAAACTGTTACATGTCAAAGTAACAGCCCTTACAAGACCAGTGTTTTTCGAATGTCCACTATACAAATCAGCAGTCAATTTCTTGCGACATATAGCTAGACCAAAGATGTTCATCTTTGACCTTGACCTACCTCAGACTTACAGTGTACTAAATACGGTCCTGCAAGGCTTATTTCACTCATGATTGATTGTTTTCAAGACTTCTCAGAGAGACCTTGACCTTTGGGGTCTTGTTCCCAGACATACTGCCTCATCAAAATAAACATTTGTGCAAAATAATTTCAAATTCCTCCCTTGAATGTCAATGAACATATAACATCTTGGCAGTCATTCTGGTCAAGTTATTTTGAAATCCAATAATAACCGACAAAGTTACTAGTATGTTCAAACAGGGTGTTTAATATCAATTTTGACCTCATTAAACTTCATACTTAGCGGTGCATATAATTTTATATTATAAATCACTGGCACAGTAACATACCATGTCATGATGATAAACTTAAACAAAATAATAAATTAATAATTCTATTTCCATTTATTTTACAATATTTACCAATGAGATAAAATACAAAAATCAATTTAACACATCCCTACTAAAACTTGCAGTCATTGATTAGATGACACTGCTAAGGGAACAAACAGAAAGAATAAGAATACGACTGGATGTACTTCATACACATCAATAATTTATTGACATAGTTACATTCGTTCTTATTTGTACAAGTGCTGAAGATCTATCAATGAAATAGAAATAAAATGTCTCAAACACAAACAAGTCCCTGCTTTTTACTAATGTTACAAAAATCTTAAAGTTGGTAAGTCTTGGTAATCTTTTCTCTTCCTTGCACTTCACGTTGCAAGTTGATTTCATCCACTGAAAAGAAAAATGAGACCTTGATAAATAACATCCAAGAGACTCAACAAAAGTCAATCCATTAATGGTAAATGAATCCTAAGTCAGGACTAGAAAACCTACACATAGACATTACAACAAGCATTAAACTTTAACAAACTTTGAAAAGGTTAGGAGATGTATGTTTCAACAGTCATTCACAATGATACTTCCTAGAGTAACAAGAAATGAAGATTCCCAAATAACAGCTTCCAGTGGCATTATTATATTTTATCTTTTTTTTCAATAGTTGAGATACAAACAATTGTTGAACAAACTGGAATTAATTTGAAGGATTGTAAAAACAGTTGTAAAGGGACATCATTTTCAAATAAGGAGGAAATTAATTAATTAATTAACAGACATTCTCAGACTGACACTCACAAACTGCTGTAATATACATAATAAATCAGCCAAACTAGTAAACATTCATTAATATTATATAATACATAGATATAATATATACTACTCAATTACATGTCATGTTCTTGCCATTCTCTTTGCATACTAATTTTGGATGTAAGCCTGGAATAATGTTTTGACATACAGAGATAACTAGAGCTTGGCAGAATGGCACGAACACTAGTCTGTTTTACAAGTCGGCAACTGGGGCCACATTTGAGAGTTGAGTTTGAACATGAAAAGGTATAACTTTGGTCAAAATTCTAAGTTAGAAGGGGCATAACTCCTAAAATATAGCTTTCAAAATAACCTCCCTTGTCTTGCAACTGCGCCTAGTCATGATACCAAGTATTCCAAGAGTCGTGATGAAGAAGGCAGAATTGACCATTTAAAGCCAGTCTTACGAAGGTTGAAAACTATTTCTTGGTTCATAGTAAATGACTGAGCTCTAATGAGCTTAAATTTCATGAAAACATCAAAGTCATTCTTTCCATAATAAGCCAACTTACATTCAGTCCTTTCTTTCTCATGTTTACTGACTCTGGCCTTGATGAAAGCAAAATAGTTTTCATTATCTTCATGATATTTCTTTTCAATAGGTTTCAAATGTTCTGAAATAAAAAAATATATAAATGATGGACAAGTCATTCATGCTATTCAACACAAGCAACTGATTGTAACCATAATTTTTGCAGTGCTCCCTCCGAAGAGCAACACTTGTTAGAGTTGCATAAGTGTTGCTCTTTGGGAGCAATTTGTGGCAGTTGTTTCTTATTATGTGTATGTGTGCCTTTTACTATCATTTCCGGTCTTTGGAGGTGACGTCATGGAAGGGAGCCCTGTATTACATTTTGGGAAACATTTTGGCCAGAAAAAGGTAGGCTGAAGAAAAAAAATACAGAAATGACTAAGTGGAAAAGAAAATGTAAGAACAGTGTTCTTTCACTCATTTTAACAACAAAAAATATTAATTCAGTAGACATACATCCTAAAACATCGTTTTTAATTGAATTTCACAACTGGGATGGCAAAATATATATACAAGGGGCAGTCATAATGTTTGTGAACAAACATTGTTTTTACAAAAGTTATCTACAGATTTTAAAATGATTTTGCCTCATTGATCATCAATGTTTCGTCAATGCGTAACTGAAACTTGAATGTCATCCATTGAGATTTATTCTGACAATATTTTATTTAAAATATATACTATTTGTTACACGGCCCTCTTCAATACGCAAATAAAACAATGAAATTCAACTAGTCAGAAATTGGTTTTCATTTTTTACGTTACCCAGTGGTGCCGAAGTGCACTGTTTATTGGACATTGAGTTGATAAGTATTTACATTGTAAATTCACTTGTTTCTGTATCAAATATAAATTTCATGAACATAATAAAAATACATTGCTGATCAAATGCACAAAATTATTCCGAATTCTGACATCTAGTTATGTTGTTACAGAGTTTGTCCATGAACATCATGACTGTCACTATTAATTGCTTTTTATTTTGAAAATGGCACAAACCTTTGTAGGCAATTTTGAAAAAATAATACTAACTGACGCATCCGAAGAACTTTATTTAAAAATATGCAAGATTTAAATGATACATCCTCCCCAATTTAAAAACATATTATGTGTAGGTCGAAGCTTTTTTTATTTCTACATGTTTATGATGAAGTCACCCAGTTACCAAATGAAGACTGGTGATTAAAATATGGACAAATAATATAGCACTAATTTAACAAAAAATGAAACTGAGAATGGACACTCAAAAAATAGGGGAAAATATATACTTTTCAAGGGAGTATGAGGGCTAATTTATGGCAAAAATCAACCACAAAAAATGTGGATAAAAATGTTATATATTGTCATAATTAACCCAATCCAGTGTTTGAATTATTTTTTTTTGTAACATTAGCCAAAACCGTAAGTGGGCTATTGAAAATATAAAAATATGTACAACTAGCTTGAATAGACAATTTTGGGATGGTTTGCAGGCATGAATTAAATTTATAAGCTCTGAGCATTGGGCTAGTGAATAAATCATTAAATGCAGTTTTAGACTGCCTATCAGTAAGTACAAATCTCAATGGGCCATGACAGGGCTGGATAAATCCACAAGTCCGATCGTAATTACAAGTAGAAATTGACTCGGGATGAGTTGAAATTGCTGAAGAACTAGTTAAAATTCTAAACTGGTTGTCTTGCAGGATGAATAACCCAGAAAAAAATTATTTAGCCCTGCATGTACATCACTGCAATCATGAAAAAAAAATTTAAATATCTGACTGGACTGAGATAGATTTATTTTCCAACTGTTGTTCAAATCTTTGAAATCAAAATGCAGCAATATTCAATGAAATAAACAAAAGCAGACTGGATACAATTCCTCGCTATTTGTGACTCCAGTAAAATTCATAGTAGAGGCAATAAAGAATGAATCATAATTCTTACCCAGTCTCCAAGCACCATAACAAATTCCAGCAATTAAAAAGGCATATCGTGATGTCTGCAAAAGACATAAATGAAAAAACTGAAACATTCACATATTAATTAATAAACTAAAACTAATAAAATTGTACATAAAACAAATAGAATTTAAAAACTTTTCATTTCTTATGCATGCATGATGTCTTTAAAATATTCAATGTACAAGTCAATGAAACTCATAACTTCTAAGATCAGGTAGAATAATTTCAAAAATAGAAAATATGGTCAGTTAAGGCGGAGAAATACTGTCTGTAACACATTTATAATCAGCTAGTGAACATAGTTTAAAAGCATGTTTAAACAGAACACCTAATCCTTATTCTCAGATATCTAATTTGACGGTATTAATGTGAACTGTCAAACAGATAACAACTGTTGTACTGTCAGGGAAGTAATGAAGCTGAGTGTTTGAAACAAGCGGTAAGAATTATTAAATTTATGTATCAAACTAACTAAATTGCACCCCACCCACCCAGACGCTAAAAGAATTTTGATACTGACTAAATGTAAATAAGACTGTATTTTCCAATAAATTATGATGATTGCTTACTTTAACTAACGCTGACGGAGCCTTTGGAGGCAACTGTGTCATAGGATTTGGCTTTCCGTACGGCATGTTTCCCTTTTTAGTGAAGGTCAGAGGAAAAACTTTACCAAGACACCGCCAACGGGTCGTGTGTAAAACTCATACACACATTGTTCCGTACATTTCCGTACTTGATGGACCGAAAGACAGGCATCAGGACAATTCGGTAATGTAATAACTCGCCACATATAACGACTCGCCACACATCTAATAACGACTCGCCGAAGAACATGAACTTAGTAATAAAGTATATAATAATTAAGTAATTAATAATGTATGATATGTACGTACACTAACCTACAGTATATAAAAAATCTAGATTAGTACGACCAACTCACGAATTGACCAAAAACACTCAATTTAAACGCGTAAAAAGCAACATTTCTGTTATATTAGTAGATATCAGTAGATATCGAGCAGGCTACGGTACGGGCTGAAAAGCAATGACCTGGGGTCTACTATTTTCAATACAGCGTCCTATTAATGAGAAAGTAACATTTTGAGACAATAATCCTACAGAAAGAGACCGGATAAGACCGGGACCGGATAAGACCGAGACCGGGATATAGTATCGTAATCTGGTTCCCGTTGACTTTGGCTGTACAAAGAACTTCAACCCGGAACGAGGACCAGTTTATACTTTGGGTTAATCAACATTCATTGGTTTAAATTCATTAGTGTCCTTGATCTTAACGTCACAAAATGGAGCAGTGGTTCATTATAACCGCTGCGACCATAATAACTTTACTTTCTTTAATTATTGTTTTAACTCTTGTGTTGGCTGCTGTTGGAAAATCTCTCGGAATTCGTAGGAAATATATTGAACTCCTTCTTCGTGTATTTGAGGTATTTTTGTCTTTGAAGACTTATCATCACAGTTCTTTCCTCATTTGCAGACGACGTAAACCCAGTTTTATCTAAAGGAAGCAAGATTATCTCTTGGTTGTGTTGAGTCGTGGATGGAAATTTTATGGTCTTGTTCTGTAATGATTGTCATTGTGTTGTCGCATGCAGCATTGTAGACCACAGTTTGCCACAGAGTTTGTTTATACCGCTAACAAATATCAAATTAACTCATTGTTTTTACAAATCAGACATTTTTTCCACACATATAATTTGGCCGGAGAAATCCAGCTTGCGGTATGTTTCAGCATTTGCTACAATTTCTTAATAACCATTGCAGGGATCATTCTTGGTTGTGATTTATGTGAATTTATTATTCTCACGTAAATCTCACTCCTCACAACAAAAACTATGAACTATGATCTTTTCTTTAAGTTTAACATGCCTGTTCTAGACTGTTGTTTCCAATAATTTCTCCTTTACACTCAGTACTTTCTTTTAGTACCAGGTGCTTTTTTCTTCAAGTCATTATGATCAAGTGATTTTTTTGCAAATTTGGGAAAGGGTCTGGGTCAGGTCCAATTTGGGGAAAAAATGCACGGTTTGAATTTTTAGGTCAGGAATTGGGAAACATGTCTTAATTTTGGGAATGGTCTGTTTACCGGACCCAAATAAAGAAGGAAAAAAATCACTGCGATTAAACAAAAAATCGCACCCAAGGATGATCCCTGCATCAGGTTAGCCTGTGGCATAAAAGATACTGAAATCACATTAAAATTGTCAAAATGCGAGACAATCTAGCACTGAAAAGCCAGTCCAGAATTATCCATGCCATTGATAATGATATGTGATTGTTTATCAGTTCATGAATAACAGTAATTACTTCTGATTTTAATGAATCAGAGAACATTTTATTATTGTTGAATTGAAACTGTTTTTGCCTAGACAATGCTGCCAATAGTCAAAGTAATGCAAATACTTACAGGTATGAAGTTGTACATGTATGTAAATGACCTCATTTCCGGACAAAATTACTGAAACTTTTAGCTGTAGGTTTGATGGGATTATGGAAAATAAATCAATGTTCCATTGTTGAAATTTGTATTGTTGAGTTTGTGAAATGTCCTGAACACATGCGGTCAGTCACAAGTTGTTTTAATTATTGAAACTAATGCATTGACTTAATGATCATAATGTTTTATTAGTTTGGTCGTAAGAGGATAGATAGTTATGCAGCATCAGAGAAACACAAACATGATCAAATTCAGACAGAAGAAGATACTGATGAGGAAGGATTGCCTAATATAGACAGTCAGTCAGACACATCTCAAGAATCAGAAGGGGCAGGTGGTGAGTTTGTTCATTGGATCTTCTTTTAACCTGTTATGTAGCTTACATTTTTCTTGATTGAGGGGAACTTTATACCTGAATAGTTTAACATCACTTTTAACTGGCCTATGTTTCTAGTAAGTGGGAGTGATGTAAATGTTAACTTCAGCTAAAACTTACTTAAAGACCACCTCCGTATTTGGGTCACCTTATCATTGTAACCACTTTTTTAAGACTACATATAGTTATGTTTGTTCCTTCTATACTTGATAATTAAACCCCTGCTTTATAAAGACCTTTTTGTCCCAATGGTTATCTTAATATTGTGGTTTTACTGTATGTAAACCTTTGGAAAATCACATGCTTGATAAATATTGACATAGGAATGATATTATATAAGTAGGAGAAACTTGGATTGATGATAAAGTAAAATTCTTTTTCTCAGAAACATCATTTGATTTAAAGATCAAATCTTATACAATAGAAACAAATGAAAACAACAAAGAATGAACAGTATTTCCTATAAACTCTCTGCTAAATGTTTCCTTATAAACTTGTGCATCTTCCATCATGCTAAGTTGTTTTGTCATTTCTATAATGTTTCAGATACGGATCATGTAATTCATAGAGATATTTCAATATCAGCTGTGGAAGGTATAAAAATACCATCAAAAAGAGCAGATTATGATCTCACTTATAGGAGAGAGTTCCATGTCTCTGATGTGATGTATTTTAGTAAATGTGGCATGGAGGTACAGTACTTTGTTTTGCTTACTACTTTCTACATTGATTGCAAAGTAGGATATTACAACTTTTACTTGATGCTCTGTTACTGTATTCTGAGTTACCTACCAAATTATTAGAATCATTCAATTATTTTGAAGGCCATGGAAAGTGCACATTGAATCTTAATCTCAGAAGAAAGCCTCTAGATTGTTCAAGCTTTACGATTTAAGGTCTCAAATGCTGTCAGGGGCAACACATTGTACTTAATCTGTATGTCAAATTCAGAGGATGACTCATTACAATCCAGACTTGTAAGCTTGGCAAATGTGCATTAGATTTGGTCTGGGCTACTCACTTAGCCAATTCAGCACTTAAAAAATTTGCATGAAAAGATTTTCAGTGCACTGTTTTTATGTCTGCAACATGCAGATTACAGTGTGATTGTCAGAATGTATTGAGATTGTTTTTGTTTTAGAGTTTGATTTTTAAGGAAAGAATGAAAAGTTATATTCCTCTCTTTGTTGTGATATTTTACGAGGATTGTCTGACACATTTTTTTTAACTTTGTTGTTGCTGCCTAAACATGATAAAATATTTATTTTCAGTCCATTATTCAAGATGATGTTACACAAAGGTTTACTGCTGAAGGTACAATGGTTCAATATTCAATCTTTATATAGTTTTCTTAACATGAAAGTTAAATGATTTTTGGTAAAATAGATTGCAAACACAAGTTTGAACTTGCAAAGTGTATTGTTATAAAAGTAATGGTTGCTTTGAAAGATGCTGTTACAGTATGCATGAAAAAAGTATTTTTTCTTTGGAAATTACTTGATCTGGTATTTTATTTAGAAGTTCTGGTTTATAACACATCACTTACCTTTTTATTACTTTAAATGACTTTTTGATATTGTGTATGATAAAATAAACAAAAATATATTTTAGAATTGAAAAATTGGAATTTATTGACCAGGACTGACAGAGGATATCATTTTATAAGGTAATATAATTGATGCACATTTAACGCTTATTTTTAGCTCATCTATTTCACAGAGAAAGTTGAGCTATTGTTATTTCTGGGCTGTCATTGTCATCATCGTAATCATTGTTGTGCAAAAAATTTAATGTAAGTCATTTCTCCAACACTTAAAGATATCAACATGACACTTGGAATACTTGATTATCATTACAAGGTGCAGTTGTAAGATAAGAGGCATTATTCTGAAAGCTATATTTTTTTAGTTCTGCGACTTTTTAAATTTTGTCAAAATTGCATATTTAATAGAATGATGTGAATCAGATAAGCATTCGTCTGTGGAGCTCTAGTTATATATTTTTTATACTTTTAGCTCACTTCAGCGTGAAATATTTATTATGAGCTACCAGTATTTTATTTGCTCTGCATCTCTGTGTTTTGGACTCCATACAGTGAAATGGTTGTAGTATTTGCTAATTTTTTAGCACTAAGTCTGGATTTGTAGAAAATTCTTTAGTATGCTTCATCATGTAATCTTTCTGTTTTCATACCTACTTTCACTTTCTCATTGAATTTTTATATAATGATGACTGACTCACATTTTGTTGGTTGTTGGATTTTGTGTAATGGATAACATTTTACCTTACAGTGCGAGGCTGACAATTTTGTGGTGGATTGGATGTTTTGTTAGATATTGTATTTTGTTACCATTTCGGTAAGTTTTCATAATGTTTTGTTTCACATTCTCTTATTGTTCTTAGAGATTAATACTTACCAAAGTTCTACGCAACATTTCTATCTCAATTGTTTTCTGTTTGATACATGTATTATGTATTTATTTACATCCCTATAATTCATTTTTTTAAAGTATTATTGACATTCTAAAATTTAAAGCCTGTAAATAGCAAGGAAATAAGTTATTCCCTGTTGAATTGATTGCAAAATTGTGTACTAAAATTTACTTCTATAGCAGTAGCTGATATGCTTTGATGTTTATATCATACTTCAATCATCGTACTTGATTAGAAGTATAAGAAGTACAGAATTCAAGAATTAGTGCTCTATTTTTATGGATTATGCTACAACCAATGGGCATCTTTTGTATACCCATAGAATCATTTGAAAATATTAATATTATTAATCACATATCTAAAAATTGCAAACAGACTATTTCTCAATTGTATTTTATTTCTTTTTGCCCTGAAGGGTAGAGGGTGTTTGACAGGTGTCTTTTTCACGACTATGTAGTCATTATGGAGATTCCATTGATTGAATGACCAAAAAGGATTTAAACTGGCTGAACTGTTACCCTTAATCAGCTTATATTATATACTTGTCAACCTTATGTCTGACATGCTCGTAGATTGCATTCTGCAGATTTACTTATGCATGGTTAAAAGTTTTCCTGAATTTTCTAGAACCTCTGTTTTTTCCCAGGTCCAGACCTTACTGGTTTTTATTGTTTCTGTGGAACCAAGGTTAAAATTTTCAGTTTTTTGAAAATGTTCAACTTTCACCTTCACTTATGCTGACATTGTTGAATATTTCCTGTTTTTCAGGTTGACACTCGTCTTTGTAGGTTTAGGATTATTGATTTCTTCAACATTTTTGATAGGTTACATACCAGATGGAAAGTAAGTATTAACAGACTTGACAGTATTTCTCAGCACTCTATTAGATACAGGTCCTTGTGCAGGCTTCTGACTGCATAATTGCCCCGAATATGTATCTAAACATTTATTAGTTCTATCTTTTCAACCATAATACTTTGAGAATGGAATTGAGATTTGAGCTTAGAGACTGTTCTCAGGTTTTATAACCTTGGGACCAATTCTAATCAAGTTGCTCAAATATGATAAAACCTTTTTGTACCATGTTTTATTTACCTTTTTATTGTGCAATTAATATTAATCCAAACTTCTGGCAATTTTTACTATATGTATGGTGAATATTTCTATGTGTGGCATCTGTCTATGATAAATTCATTCCATTAATATCCTACTATTTGATGCAAAATATGAAATAATTGCCCAGTTATATATTTAATATACTGCATATTTATATTGTGTTTTATAAACTTTATTTCAGACATAAAAGATATTTGAATAGAGCGTTAAGTTTAATGTCTCACCGAATTCTATGTCGTGCCATGTCTGCTGTAGTTACATTTCATTTGTAAGTATGAAGGCTACGTGGTGGCTTTGTATTGTTGTATTACCATTTTGTGTTTTTGCTTAGTGCATTTACAACTGTTCCGTTGCATTTTGTAGAAAATTTAATAGAATTACAAAGAATTACATTTTGTACTTCAAAATTTAGACACAGTATGGTGTCCATCTGCTCTAGTTTTACTTTTCTTGTTTTTCCTTTGAGGCAGATAGTATATGTAGTTTGTCTTGATACATGGATAACGTTTCTGAACTAATCTGTTTTTCTGTATTTAAATGTATTGAGTATGTATTTTGCATGAATTAGATATGTATGTATATATATATGTAGTGCCTGGTACTTGTGGATCTTAATTTCCTGTGTAAAACGTAGAATACTTTTCATCATTTTGCATTGTAAATGTTGCAAAAGCCCAAATCAGAAATTCTTCATTGAAAAAATTTGATCCACCCTCAAAGATTGTTCATCTGGTGTCACCTGACTGACACTTCAATTGTTTTGGCACAGTAGTCTAACAGAATCCACTTTCAGGGATTGAAAAGGAATTACAGCATTATAATTGTAGCATTAAAACAATTAAACTTTAAAGGCTTGACCAAACGTTCTTAAATGAGGTTTTCATTAAGAAATTAAGTAACAGATTTTTTTTCCATAGCAACAGATCAATCCGGCGAAAATTTTAAAAATCTTGGAAAAACAATTGATTCAAACATGTTTTTAACCGATGGCTCTAATCGGTTCGTAATGAAAATCCTGTTAAAGTAATCAGTTTAAGTGTAGCATCTTTCCTATGATGACTTTCAGTATTGAGCACCGTCCAAGGACTGGTATATGTGTGGCTAATCATACTTCACCTCTTGATGTTGTAATACTCAGCAGTGATAACAGTTACGCTATGGTAAGCATTTCAGAATTTGTCATTTGTATTTGTTTTGTGTATTATAATTTTTCTATAATGTTATGCGACCTAATGATTTTTCTTGCAGTCCTAATACATTTATAACTTGGATGTTAGAGACTTGACTATTACTGATTTTTTTATAGTAATTTTGGAAACATCTGTTTGTCTGTTTGCGTATTCAGTCATAAAATACCTCTCATTTTATCTACTATAGAATTTTACATGTATATTAAATGTTGACTTCTTAATACACAGCTGCTTGTCTCAGTAAGAAGGCAAACGAAGCTTTCAGTCCTGCGACTTGTGTTTCTTCTTTACAAACAGCTCTAAAGTGAAGTCCACCTTGTAGAAATTGCTGATTTAGTTTATTGTTAGCAGTTGCATGATTTAGTTTTCACTTAAAACATTTAAATAGAAAATGCTCATATAGCTGGTTGATTTTTTCCGCCTTCTGGCTCATTTCTACACCCCTGATGACCCCAAAATTTCTATTTAACATCTATAAAAGATTTTCTACATTCATTTGTAACCTCACATACTGGTACATACTGTATATCATTTTGATGAATGAAATTCATTTGGTGTTTTTTAAGAAGACAATTAAGGTACCAGCAATAAGAAACAATAGGCCCTGAAGCCTGATACAGGGTGGTCAGTAGACATCGAAAGTTGAGGATCAAAAATTACCATTGGCTGATTATAATTTGAAGAGTCAACAAAATTTCCTACTAATGTAATAGTTAATTTGACCATTTGATACAAATTGTCAAGAGTCAGAAGCTTAATATTTCTAACTTCAGGAGTCAAAATGTCATTTTAATGATCAAATGAGAGCCCCATGTTATGTCTTCTGGTTATTTTTACTACAGGTTGGACAGTCTCATTCTGGGTTTCTTGGTATAATGCAGCGAGCTTTGTCTAGAGCCACATCTCATATTTGGTTTGAAAGGTCAGAGATTAAAGATAGACTTGTTGTCTCACAAAGGTACATATCAGCTGTCCACAAACTTTATATTTCTGTCTGTTTGAATGATTGTTGTCTATGACTGTTTAATCTTTAAAAGTATTTATTTACATTCACGTTCCATATTTTATGACAATATTTCAATGATGCTTTCGTAAGGAATTTTTTCATTATTTTTCATTTCTTTGGTGAACAGTCAACTTCTATTCTAAACATTTGTTGTATTGTATTTTAACCATGATAACAAATGCTATTGGCATCATTGATTGACAAAATATATCTTTATGTACTTACAAATGGCTTTCTTGTAACTTTAGTTAAACATATGGAGACCACATCGACATAAAGACCACCTCTGTATAATGACCATGTTTTTCAGACTGGTTTTTGGTATTCCCTTAGTATTTCTACTTGGTGATGAACCCACCTCAATGTTTTACCCATTTTTTTCTGGTCCAAAGGGTGGTCTTGATAATGAGGTTTTATTGCACATGTGAGTGTTAATCCAGAAATGTATGGTTTTTTTTCAGGATGAGGGAGCATGTTAACGATGAAAACAAATTGCCAATACTTATTTTCCCAGAAGGTTTGTTGGATATGATTCACATAGCTTTTATTAGCATGTCTGTTTCGAAGAAAAAGTTGAGCTATTATGATCACTGGGTCATCGTTGTCATCGTCGTCATTGTCATGCAGAACTTTATTGTAGCCCATTACTCAAACACTCGATTATTATGACAAGGTGCAGTTGCAAGACGAGGGTCATTATTATGAAAGCTATATTTTTGGATTTATGCCCCTTTTTAACTTCAAATATTAGTCAAAATTATACCTTATCATGTTCGAACTCAAAATCTCAAATGTGGCCCCCTATTGCTGACATGTAAAACAGATGAGCAATGACACTATGATGTATTAGTTTTGTATGAATTTCATGAATTTATAAAATGAAGGGAAACAAACTTAATTGAGATAAACTGTCAGTGTGCTGCATTCAAGTTTATCAGGTATCGTCTTATCTTCTTTTCTGCGTGATCAACAAATCCACTCATGATTACAAGTAGAAATTGACTCAGGATGAGTTGAAATTACTGTAGAGCTAGTTAACATTCTTATCTGGTTGTCCTGCAGGACAAGTAGCCTGAGAAAAATTTGTCGAGCCCTGGATCATTTTCTATGGAAGTCTTCGTTCAGAAATATTACAAGTGGTATATTCACATGGGTTTATACAAGTAATTCCTCTGTGATGTTTTTAATATATTCTCAAGGACTTAACATAAATAACACATCTGTAATGTTATTATATTCACAGGGACTTGTATAAATAACACATCTGTGATGATGTTTAAAAAAGGAGGATTTGAAGTTAGCCCTGTGGTTTATCCAGTAGCAGTAAAAGTAGGTGATTTTGATGATACACTTTAACCTTCAACTTAACTTGAATGAAGATATGCACATTTGCATCCACCTTAGATAGCAGTTGTTTAAAGATGCAAATGCCGTTCAATGTTTTAATACAGTTATTGAACTTTTTTGTGTAAGATATTACTTGACTTTTGCATTTACAAATTTGTCTATGAATTGATGCCATTTTAATGTCATTTGTATCGCAGAATGGCATTGGATTTGATGGTATGTTTTATTTTGTGATTTGATTTCAAACTGATATTATTTCAGTATGACAGTAGATTTGGTGATATGTTTTGGAATAGTAGTAAAGAAAGTATGATTCGACACATCTTGAATATAATAACAAGTTGGGCTCTTGTTGTAGACATATGGTATCTCCATCCAATGAAACGGGAGGTAGGTGGGCTGTAAAAACAGTCAAATTAAATTGCTTCAATTGTATCAAAATTCTCCAAAATATTCAATGTTAAATATGTCTTGTAGAATTAGTCATTACCATCAAGCAATGTTTTTGCTTAATCTTTTTAAAGTAGGACAAATTGTTGTTGCATTGTTTTACTTAGGTTTCTTGATTTTAATCTGTTTGAAATGATTTGTGGGTACCTTCAAGTTTCACCCCACTTTTATGACATTCGTTATTTTATATTTACCTACCTTGCAAGTTGGGCTCTGGAGAACTCATCAGAAGCATTTGACAGTGACATATTATGTACTAACGTCCTTTTTTGCAGGAAAATGAAGATGCTGTAAGTTTTTCAAGCAGAGTGAAATCAGAGATAGCAAGACAGGGGGGCCTTGTGGATTTAGAGTGGTATATATTTGTACTTTCTATTGGTTATATTAAAGCTGCAGAACTTTTCTACTTCATTCATGGTCTTATTATTGCCTTAATGATGTGATGTTTGAATTTTTTATTTTATTATTGAGTGCAAACATGCTGCTCTTGTCTTAGTTATGTGTTGTGATGGAAAAAAGTTTTAAATCACTAAAAATGATAGAATAAATGTGCACAATTGCATGAACAACAGCCTTTCTTAAGTACACTTTTATTGATATGCTCGAATTCATATGAACTTGAATACAGGTTAATGGTACATTCAGCCTTTGTTTATCTTTCACTGTTTCCCTCATAGTTAGGATATTAGTTCATAGGTTTCACTGTATTATGACCCATCACATAGTTCTGACATTTCCCAAGTTTCACTGTTTTGTGATTTCTCATTTACAGGGATGGACAGTTGAAAAGAATGAAGGCAAAAGAAGTGTGGAAGTCAAAGTCACAACAGGACTACTGTAAATTGTTAAAACTTGAGTGAATTCTGCAGTGATTTTATTTAGTGTATTTCTCTGTGATGTTCAAGCTGAAATACAGTCAAGCCTTGTTATGTTGATATTTCTGTTGTAGATTTGTCCATTATTTTAATGTAATGATGATGTCCCTTTTATTTGTCTTTTATTCTTTATTAATAAGTATTGTTAAACTTGATATTCATAAAGCTATTTTTTTATTATGTTGATACAATTGTAGGTCCCGTAAATGTCAACATTGGTAAAGCTTGGTTGTACCCAATACTTGTTTTTGCCTGCCTGGCTACTTAATTATACTATATACCTTTATTAAGACCTTAGAGTGTATACGAGCAATATTTATCTGAATCATGACTTCTGTAGTTGCTTTTTATTCTATTGTTTTCCTCTTTGGTAGGGTAGGCTTACTACTATACTGCATAAATAGCTTAGTTTTCTTGATAAATGTTAGCTGCTCACTCATGTTTTACCAGGTCCTTACATTAGCTTCCTGCTAAAGGCTTTCACACCTATGAGATCTTCATGCAAATGACAGTAACTAATTTATAGTAATTTGTATTTTTTTATATTGATTGTACACAAGACATGTGGATTTTAACATCGAAGAAATTCTGTTAAAAGCACGGGAACAGTTAGTTGACACCTTATTGTGAGGTACACAATTCTGTATCATTGTCACTGTAGTGTTCATGCTATATGTAATATCAAAAAAAAATATGTAAACTTCACTTATTGACTGCCTCAACATTAAGACCACTTTATTATAAGAACCATTTATTTTAGGCTTATATCATTATCTCAAATATATTTCTACTTGATAATATGACAACTTTAATATAAAGACTGATTTTTTTGGTCCCAAAGACAGTGTTAATATTGGAATTATTCTTTACTATTGTGTTAAAATAAAGCATCTCATTTATTTGTATGTGTTTTACAGTTCACATTGTTCAAGACCACATTAATTTAATTAATGTTCTGTACAATTATGTTTTTGCTGGTCAAATTTTCTCACAATATTTATTTTCATGTGTTCTATGTTTTGCTTAACTGACCAAAGGTGAAAGACAAAATTTTTGGTTGGTGTTCTGAAGGACCATAATGTTAGGTTTTACATTGTGAACATTGCCCTTAAAAATTGGTTCCACAGTTATTTGGGAAATGTTGAATTCTTCGAACATGTGTCATATTATTTTCTTTTTTGAAGAAATCCATTAAATTTTGATCATGTGATAGGAATCTGAAGTAGCATCAATGTTTTATTCCTATTGTGGGGGATTTTTTGTGATGTAGATTTTGTGGATGACTATTGGGGCCATCCCATCTAAAGATAACTGTAAAAAAAGATGTTCTTGTAAATTATCTGTGTATAATCTGGTTTAAATAAACTTCCAAAGTAGGATGGGCCAATTTGAAAGTGCCTTTATGGTGTGATGTGTGGTGGAAAATACCACTATTATTTTTTTATATTGTATTCTATTCAAAGTTATTGACAATTATCAAATGCTAAAATGGTCATGCATTTATCACAAGTTATGTTTATTGTTTATTATTCTATGTATCGTGTTATATACTGGTATGTTTGATTAGACTGTAGAAAAGTTTATTGTAGATTTTCAATCCTACCTGCCCAAAAATTATTCATGGCAATATTATATTTTGTAACATGTAGTCAACATGATGAAATTATACTTAATTTCAACTGATTTTTACATATTGTCAAAGTATGCGTATTTGCAGAATGCCGCATTCTTTATGTCTACTTGTTTGTTAGAATAAGACATGATAAGTCTTCATTTATTCCATTTTTTTTGGAAAATAAAAAGGTGTGATACTTCTTTTTGCTAAAGACTTTGTTTTGTTTAATATAATCATTTGCACCATTGTATTGCTTTGTGTTCCAATGTTTTCTTTTGCCTACATGTTTTGAATAGGTTATTCAATTAAATTGCTCTCATTCAAAATGCAGTCATTTTATGCATAATACAAATTACTCGCTCATCAGGTATCTTATGTTGAAATATGTGCTTGCCAGCAGTAGAGCTTACTTGGTCAAAACCAATCTGTGGACACCACATATAAGAGGGTTCCTTTGGTTTGCTCGGATAGAATAATTTGCAACATTTTTTTACCTCAGTTCCAATCATTTTGTCATTTTTAGAGCAATGCGTTGGCATGTGCCTTAAGGTCCAGTACACAGCATCCTAAGTTCAACATACAAATTTATCAGATTAACTGTTCAGCTTAATCATTCAGAATACTTCAGCTTATTCCTCATCTCCATCTAACCTTGGGTCATTGTCAGTATGATGTTTGGGAATTTCCAAGTAGTTCCTGTATTGACTTACCAGGTACAGCTAAGATAGGATGTTATTGGTTGAAGTATGCAGAATGCAAATTACCTATTCTGTTTATTATTTTTGCATGGTATATATATCACTATGGTCCATAGGATATAATTGGTATGGTTTTATTCTTATTCTTGCCCCTTATATACATTGTTAAGTTTTAATTGTCAAACATTTTCCATTATCATTTGATTGCTTTTATGGCCAGATGATTAAATATAGAGTATAGAGAAAAGTCTCCCTTTGCTGTGAAAGTTTTCATTGTTGTGGAAGACTTTTTTGTGCCATTATGTTTCCCCTTCATTGATTGGAGACATTGTTTTTGTCAGTTTACTGATTCTTAATCTGATTTTTTTATTCATCTGAATGATGATATTGGAATTTCAGTTGATGACCATTGGAGATCAGTAGATGGACCATGTCCATCCCTAGATATTACCCAATTTTCTTGAGGTTCTGGGTCATATGTCTAAAATTTTCATTATTTTCATTTTTCTAATTAAGTAATTAATCCTTGAAGGGGTCTGTGTGTTTTGTTTATAAAGTAAACATTGTTGCTTAATGATTTACATCCATATTGAAGCTTAATATTGTTTTTTTAATCCTGTGTTGCTGTTATTTCATGGTGTAAACTGACCATGATACATGCAATCTAGCTGTACTTTTTTGCTTTCATTTTTTGTAACCAGATATTTACAAGCTAGTAGTCTGATTATATTTGACTACCTCAACCATTTTTACATGAAAACCCTTAAAAATGTCATATGTTCGCAATTTTATTGTCTAGGCAAATTACCATCACACCTTTTGTACCTGTCTCATTATGTTGCTTATTTAAGACCCTTTTACTTAGAATATTTTAATGGTACATACCTCAGATGAGTAGTTGATTGTATTTTCTTCGTTTTGCAATGTTTGTTTTCAACCCTAACAGTATGGATCCAGGGTAATTTTCTTATATGAAATGAACAAAAATACACTAAAACCCCACATGTCTGTCACATTAGTATTAAGTCATCTTCACGATAACAACTACTTTTTCAGACTTGGTACTTGATGATATGATCACCTCAATATAAAGACCATTTTTTTGTTTAATATGGAGTTTGTGATGTATGAATTCAATATACAGAAGGCTGTTATTTGTGAAGAATTTCATATAACTTTCATGAGATAATTTATTGATTTTCAATTCAACTGAAATTATCAATGTAAATGTTCATAGTTTATGAAGCTCATGTATTAGACGAGTCTCAATCTTAGGGCTTCTTATTGGTTGGTTCTTGGTATGATCTTAGAACTGACCAATAATATTGCTGATATCAGAGACATGGGTCTAAATTCAGCTAAATGTCTTAAGATTCAGGCTTGTGTAAAGTGCTAATTTAGTTTTTTTTAAATCAATGTTTTTGATTGCAATAACTTGTTATTCTACGTAATAATACTAGTCATTTCTCATAGGTTTTTGGTGCATAGTCGTTATTTGTGTAAAAAATTGTTTGTTACGGTTATGGAAAATGATCAGTAATGCTTATATACCTGTGGACTATAGGGTATTTCCTTGTTCGAAACATAGGGTTTGGTAAAATGAGACTTATTTATCAGAAAAATTATCTTTGATTCATATCATTATTATTTTGACATGCAATTTTCTAAGCCACACCATTGCCTCTTGCAATAAAATTGCTTTGAAGTTTACCACAAAATTAAGCCACTCATGAAGCATTATAAAACCTCAAATAATACTCAAGACTTGATAAAGTGTACAGTATCCTATGAAGATTGTTTCCATAGAACCTTGTTACTATCGAGGTTTGCACAGAAAAAAGCCTTCAGCTTTTAGCCAAACACTATTTATTGTTGATATGTGTTGGTTTGTTAATTAGTTGCGGATTTATAATTCACGCATTTTATCATCTTGTAACACTCACGCATTTTATCATCTTATAACACTTGCGTATTATTTTATGCCTAGATGTATATGATATACTGGAAATCGCTTGGTACTACATTTTATGTTATCGACATGAGTTGCATTTAATGTTATTTATATGTTAACATTTTGTAAATAAACAAAGCAATTGGATAAATTTGTTTGAGTTGTCTTTATATGATATGTATAATGTGTCGCAATTTAAAGTGTCAACAAACACAGTTAAAAAGTTTTTAACACCATTAGTAATGTATATGTTTCTGATTTAACTAGAAGATACCTGCCAAGTTGATCAAGTTTGAGCATGAACATATGTGACAGAGATACAGGGTACAGGAAAATGGACAGAAAAAAAAGAATGAAACACTAGTGTGCCTTTGGCAGCATGATGATGCTGGATTTTTGGCTGTGATGAAGAGTGCGATCATTTTTGTAACGTTACTGTGATGTTAGACTTTCATCATGACATGCAAAATAATGTTCAATCAGTGGGGGAAACTGTCAATCATCCAGACTGGACTGACAATAAATGTTTCAAGCTTAACAAATTTTGCCTAGTGTCTGCATCTAGTATTCTTCTTCATAAAAATAGGGCCACTTGAATCATAGCCAATCATTAGAATGTCTGATATTCTATCTCACGTTTAAGAATACATTTTTGTGTGATGCCAGTTTCATTGAACTCAGTTTATAAACAATATTTTAGAATAACAGTATATTATGGCATTCATTAAGGTTATGTCACAAGTACAATTGGTAGAGCAGAAATAACTGGTATTCATACTTTCATAATATGTAGAATACATCATCATATGACAGTTGTACAGAGTGGGTTATCAAAGAGGCATGCATTAGCCTGAATACATTTAGAACAATGATACACTATAAATAAACCTCAAATTGACAGAGCACAAATATACAGTGTTTACTCATAGTATAACAATGGCATATTAAACTTTGATGAAAGAAACAGGAATCATGGGAATGTTTCTGTCAAATAATTTTCTGTTATAATGCATGCAGCATGTGACTTGAATTTTTAAGGCTGGTTGTCACAAATTGTAAAATATAATTATGTAAATTAACTTTATGCTTCAAGAAAAAAAACATTTTGGTGCTTGCCATATGTAATTCATATTAGCTCCTAGCATTGGGTCGGTAGTTGCAGAAGCACAGTGTGCACAATGAGGGTAGACCAGTGTGTATACGGCTTAACCGTATCAAAAAGGCCCATTCTGGGCACCGGAATTTATCCTCAACTTCACGAAAACCACGTATTGGTGCCGGTAAGTCTAATTCATTCATTTCCGATTAAATCAAACATTGAAATTATTCCACTGAAATCTATTCAGACCAGAGTCTTTCACGATGACCTTTCTTCGCGATGACATCGCAGAAAAACTTTGGCAGGGCGTGTTTTGTAATTAACTTTCTCATGTTCGGATATGTTCATATTCGGATAGCATAATTTTCCTGGTCGACTTCCTTTATCTATCGAACTTATGATAGTTATCTTGCAGGAAAGTTAAGGTTCAAACTTTATCAATTCATTGAGGAAATATAGTTGATATTGTTGTTTGATGTTTTATGTTCGCTCGTAACTATTTGTATGAATTTTGAAACCATATTCTTATAGTCAAATTTCGACGAATATTTTGCTAATAATTTCCGCGTATGTTGAATCATACAGAATGTATACTCTGTAGAATGGGAAGATTATTATTGATAACTCTTTGATGTACAAGTTGAAAACTTTGACTGGTTTAAGATATAAAATTGTACAATGAAAAATAGCAAGATATAGTTGAGGTGGTTTTATATGTTGTGCTATCCTTGCTGATTTGGCTCTGTTGGCAGATTTCGTGGAGAATTCAGCCTGACCACCCTCTAGCCTGTGGGAGTTTGCACCAAATAAAAAACATGGCTAGCAATTACAAACGCTGGAATTTAGTACGACCGATATATTAAAATAGGCTTGTTTTTTTCTGTTTGTCTTTTGTCAATATCTATTTGACTTTCTACCACTTTCTGTTTCTTGTCAGTTATGAATCATGTATTTTAATAGTGAAAAGATTTATACTATTTTCTCTGCCAAACCATTTGATGAAAATCATTTTAATTGTTACTTGATATCCATTTTTATGAGAGATGATTTCAGTCAATGACATAAATTAATTAATTATAAATTTGGTAACTATGGGTATGAACTTAATACATTGGCCTAGTTTGATAACCTGTGTATACGACAAACGATATTCACAAGGTATATAAAAGTGATATTTATTCAAAGATTGCACTAAACTGTAAATGCTTATACTGGAAATGGCACCAATGGTCTCCAATAGACGATTTAAGTACAAATTTGACTGCATTTAAAACTAGTGAAAACAGCATTTTGTTATTTCAGAGTAATTCAAGATGCCTGCAAAAAATACGACAGCCATTCTGTCCAAACTTCGTTCATTAATGAAGAACAAATCCTATGTTCAAGAACCTTTGCAGGCTTATATAGTGCCATCTGGAGATGCTCATCAGGTAATGAAGTCAAATATGCAACTAACTTTGATTGCCTATCAAACACTTCAAAATCTATGACTTAGGCCAAATACCCTTTGCTCTAGGTCAGTACAATTGACTCAGATAGGCATGAATTTCTATTTTCTCAGTACATGTAAACTAATCGAATTTTGATCATTTTGGACTACTAGTTTCAAAGCTTAAAAAGTAATACACTACAGGTCAGTGTTTTACTGTATTACTACAAAGTTGTTGGAGATATACCGGTTTCAGGTTGTCCATCCTTCTGTCCGTCCGTCCGTCCGTCCATCAGTCCGTCTGTAGACAAAATCTTGTGTGTGCTTCTTCTCTGAAATGGTTGGTTTGATGTTCATAAAACTTTGCCAGAACTTTAGACATTAGGTCTACTTGGACATATCATAAGAAAAATCCATTTGGTTATATTTTCATGGAGTTATGCCCCTTTTTTATTTGTCTAAAGACAAAATCTTGTGTGAGCTTCTTCTCCGAAATGGCTGGTTGGGTTTTCATAAAACTTTGCCAGCACTTTAGACATTATGTCTACTTGGGCATATTTTAAAAAAGAATTATTCGGATTTATTTGCACAGAGTTATGCCCCTTTGTATTTGTCTGTCGACAAATCTTGTGTGTACTTCTCCTAAATGGTTTGTTCTATTTTATTAAGCCTATAAAAAGGGGGCTCTGCAAGGGGTATTTATTCACCTTCAGTGATAGTTCTAGTTTAGTATGAAATGTTGTATGTCTATTTTTTAGAGTGAATATATTGCACCCTGTGATTGTAGGAGAGCTTTTGTGTCAGGATTTGATGGATCAGCAGGTAAACTATTACTTTGCAAATAGCCACAGTTTGTTAGTTTCAGCTATCAGAGGTATGACTGTTATATTTTTAGCCATACTGAAGAAGACAAAATGAGTAATAATAATTGTAATTGTAATACAGTGCAACCTCTCCACAGCGGCCTTCTCTTGAGCAACCACCTCCCTTCAACAACAGCTTGACTTTCCCACTGTACGATTTAACTATTAATTTAACCTTTCCAGAGCAACAACCTCTCAACAACAACATAATTTTGTATCTCCCTAAGGGTGTTGTAATCACTTTATTTAAACAGGTTTTAATATTCAGGTTTCCTCAGACTTCATTGTTGATTTCTGAGTCCAGGGCTTGACAAATCCACTTGTCCACTCTGTTGTGAGTAGAAATCCACTCAGGACGAGTTGAAATTGCTGTAGAACTAGTTAAAATTCTAAGCTGGTCATCTTGTAGGATGGGTAGCCTGAGAAAAGTTTGTTGAGCCCTGGAATCTGCTTGTATTTAGTATCTTTTTTATAAAATGCCTCTCATACAATTTTTGTCTGATACTAATAAAACTTGATACAGATTTGGACTACATAGATGTATGATGAAAATGATACTTATACCATATTTTGTTCAGGTACTGCTGTTGTGACTGAGCATGAAGCAAGTCTGTGGACTGACGGGAGATATTTTCTTCAAGCAGAAAAACAGCTAGATGATAATTGGACGTTAATGAAAGATGGTAAATGTTTTATATTAGGCAAAAATAATTCAGATTTACTACCCCTCCCTGTCTTACGTTATTGCACAAAATCATTGGTTCTAAATCAGTGTTGATCATATCAAAACTAGAAGATACTCAATTTTCAGCAATTTTGAACTTATTTGTCATTGTTTAAGTGGCTTCTTTTGTTTTCAGGACAAACAAAAGTCAAACTCTGCTTGAATATCAGAACTCACTGTAAAATTATCATATTATACTCATTTTGATAGTTCTTTTCTTTAGGAATTCCTACCACTCCAAGTCAAGGTGAATGGCTGTCTAAAGTTCTTCCATTTGGAGGTAGAGTTGGTGTGGATCCATATTTAATGGCTGCTGGTAAATTTTGTTTATAGCAACTTTTTATTCTTCCCATTGTTCATATATAGAAAGCATGTCTGCCTGTCTTGCCATTTAAGTATTTTGCATTACAAATGCTGTATGGAAATACAGTCACACCCGTCTTTAAAGATCCTCTGTGTTAGAGTGAATAGGGGTATTTATTTAGAAACAAAAGTGAACAATAAAAGCTGTGTTTGAAATCAAAGTATTGGTCTTTACTGTCAGGTAGTCTTTATTCACAGGTGAAGTTTAACAGAGGTTTGACTGTATGTCTGTATTTTCAGGAATTAATTTCATTTTAATTAACTAGTTTGGGATATTACTTGTGATTTCTAAATTTGGTTATTATCATTTTTTCCTTCATCATTTGGGTCCAGTAAACGGATCCTTCCCAATAAAAAATAAAGACACTTTTTTCCAATTCCCAACCTAAAAATTTCCATTTTGGCATCACACCACATTTATTTTCTAGCCTGACTGAAGTATTTACCATTTGTATGATACTTAAGATTGAAGCTTGTTATCTTAGCTAAGATTTGTTTGTGAAATAACATCTTGATTCCTAGACAGAGTTTATAATTTTTTTCAGTGAATAAATTTTCTATTTCAGAAACGTGGAAACCTCTGTCAAAACTGTTGAAGTCCAATGGACACTGCCTGGTACCTGTCTACCAGAACTTGATAGACATCGTGTGGCAGGAACAGCCAGACCCACCTTGTAATAGTCTAATGGTGTTAGAACAATCATATACAGGTAAGAACGTTGTCCTTTTAATTAAACAACTTCTATAAGAAATGGATTTCTGGAAAAAACACATACAAAAAATTCCACCTTCCCCAAAATCCAGCAACCTGAGACCCACTGTAACATACAAAACATGGAGGAAAAACACAGTCCCTTGGAGGAAGTACTAGTTTGCTTATACATGATGTTTACAAGTATATATCCTAGTAATTATTAGAATAACAAAGATTTCTTCATCATCTATTTGGCACCTCCAGTGCTCAGAGTTCTTTTTTAACTCATTAATGCTTGTTAATTTGATTTTATTTGGCATTTCATAACTTGTGTATTTCATTTTCCAATCATATATTCAAGCATCTGCTTTGGGTGGCCATGTTTAGTAAATCTGACTTGTCTTATACTATACATTAGCATTTTCCATGATAGAACTTTCAATGGCAGAGCTTCAGAGGTTGAGTGATTATTATCTTAGACTAGGAATCACTAGCCCCATAATGCTGTGAGTTTGAATCTCACCCAGAACAAGAAAAAAATTGCACATGAGAAAGCTGCTGTCTGTGTATGTCTGGGGTCTTCCTCTACCATATAAGCTAGAAGTCCCCAAATGACCCTTACTGTTGGTGTGACGTTAAAACCCAGGTGAAAAAGAGTTTTCTGAATTTTATAAGAAAATAGACAATGCTTTCGTGTTATTGTTTAGAATAATGAGATTTTTTTTCAGGAAAAACATGGCAAGAAAAAATTCAAATTGTGAGAGAAAAAATTGCTGCCAAGAAAGCTGATGCTTTAGTAATAACTGCCCTTGATGAAGTCGCATGTAAGTGACTGTCTGCTAGTCCTAACCTTACACTGAGAAAAAAATATCCTGAAAATATTTAATGTCCTTGAAATATTTAAGTTTTCTTTTCTTCCTTTTAAATACGCTTTTTTCAGCTGTAATTATAGATGAAGTTAATTGTTATAAATTATCAATTTGATTGGTCGGAATTTTTTATACAGTACTTAAATTATTCATATATTTTTCAGATATGTTCAACATGCGAGGTTCTGACATAGAGTATAATCCTGTCTTCTTTGTGTACTCTGTTATTACAATGGACTCTGTGCAGTAAGTTTGTTAAAACACATGTTTAGGTTGTGACAAGACACTTCTTGTCTTCATATTACTTTATAAAAGATGCATTATTTTAAAATTTTATGCAAAAAAAAAAATTATGCATTAACAGCAATTTTTTCCCCTTCATTGTTTGGGTCCACTAAACGGACCCTTCCCAATTGAAAAGGACATTTTTTCCCCAATGCCCACCCAAAAATTCCCAGATTCCCAGAAGGCCAGATTTATGCATAAAATGTTGTATGTCGTATGTCACACTTAATGGTCTTATCTCTTGTTTTAGTTTGTTCATTGACAAGAACAAATTGGATAACAAAGTGCTGCATCATTTAGATATCGGTAATGAGAATGGTCCAAACAATTTGAAAATCAACATCACAGCTTATGAAAATGTGAAAGAGTTTGTTGCAGATTTACCTAATAACGTTTCTGGGAAAATTTGGGTAAATGTTTTAACCAATTACTACACAGATACACATATCTTGAAGTCTATCAATAGCTGTCCAGATATGCCTTTTTACACATGTGGTGTATAATGCATGTATATCATTCTACATAAATGAATTTAATGTTTCATTTAATGATTTTATCATGGTATTTCACTTTTAATATGATCTTTTAAACATTAATCTTTCAGGTGCTTTTTGGTAGTGTTTATTCCACATTAGATAATCTACACATTTAGTTACTAATTTTTATTAAAAACTGGGTGTGAAATTCTTGCACAAACATTTCTTTATCTATTTCAGATAAGTGATAAATCCAGCTACGGCTTAGTCAACTCAATCCCAAAGTTAAGAAGATTAAGTCAAGCATCACCCATTGCATTGATGAAAGCTGTGAAAAATGAAGCTGAGATAAAGGGCATGAAAACGGCCCATGTATGTTCAAGAATCTTGTTGCCATTTCTTAGAAATAGCTTGGTTATTCACATTTTAAACTTTTTTAAAATCGTTATAATGATAAAACTTATGATCATTTTCCTGTAATGGACTTCAGCTGTTGACAGAATACAATTTTCTCTATGAACAAAAATTGGTACGATTTTCAATACAAAAACGCTTATCTGTGTTCTGATATGTTTTCAAGTGACATTCTGTTTCTTTGCATAACATTAGCTCTATTTAGATGTGCATTTATTGAGGCCTAAAATAAAAATAGCTTGCTTCCGCCACCCTGACCGACTCCAACTTTTTCCACCAAATCTATGATTTTTTTGGGTCAAATTATAGTTTTGCAAAATAAAAATAATGTCAGTCATATTCTGGAACAATAAAAAAATAAAAAACAGATAGATCCCGACATACCGACCCTATTTTTTTCAGAGCCGGTAGCGGAAACAAGTTATTTTTTAGGTCTGATCAAAATTTAGGTCATGTTATGTGTAACTTTAGCTCTTTGGACACAATTTTCACATCCTCAGATTTCAAAGTCGGTTTTTAGAATTACAATACAATAAGTTGCTGTTTAAGAAAAAAATGCATGAAAGTGTATTTTTGAATCTTTGAAACAATGCTGTCCTGAAAGATCATACAATAACCTGTTATATACCTGAAAAATGTAGGTTATAAATGCTTAATTGAGTCATTATGTATGATGTATTACAGGTAAAAGATGCTGTAACATTGTGTGAGTATTTTGATTGGTTAGAACAGAATGTGCCATCTGGAACAGTTACAGAAGTGTCAGCTGCGGAAAAACTGGAACAAATTAAAAGGTGATTATTAGTGTAAAGCTAACTGTTAGACATATTCCCATTATCATGTCACCTGATCCATATACCAAACATTCTCTAATTAACGCACCTACTAAACACAATATTTCATTCAGAATTTTTTCAAAATGTTGAGTTTAAGTTCACCTACTGAGAGAATTTTGTATAATTCATATTATTCATGATTTTTCTGACATCATTATGTGATTCTGAATTTTGCCAAATGAAAAAGTTAAGCCTTCGTATGTCAAGAAAGTGTAAGAATCACATATACCTTGTTAATAATGTACTGATGTTTGTGATTTTTTATTTCAGGCAACAGGATGATTACGTGAGTTTAAGTTTTTCCACAATTTCCTCTACTGGAGCAGACGGTGCCATAATACATTATCAGTAAGTTATTCTATACTTCCTGAGAGGCCTCTGTGGTCAAGTGGTTATTGTCTTTGACTAGTGATCACTATTCCATCACTGCTGTGAGTTTGAATCTCATCAGGGACCAAATCTTCCTCCACTGCTTAAGATGGAAAAGTCGCCAAATGACACAGGCTGTTGGGCAATGTTTAACTTCAATGAAAATAAAATACTTCCTGGTATACACTCAGTCATGTGAACAACTGTCTCTGATTGGTTGGAGGAGTTTAATATGATTTTTATACACAGATGGTCTTCATTCAGAGGTTAATTTGATGTGTTTATGTCAATAAATGTTTGCACAAGGATGCCATTGTTCACATAATTGCCACAAGTGGTTGTCAACTCTGGGTCAACTGTATACAAGTGTGTTTGTGTGATAGGTACATGTACATAGACATATCTTTCAGAGTAAAATTTTCATGTCAAAAATTGATTACAAATCATTAGTCATATATTGTGTCTTAAAGTTTGTGGACTGGTTTATGACTTGAAGTTGCTGCTGTTCCTTATTGTATTATAAGATGAATTTTCATTTTCAGACCAACATTAGAGACAGATAAACCATTATCCACTGAAGAAATTTATCTATGTGACTCTGGAGCTCAATATAGGTAGATCCCTTTTTATCGTTTGTTCCTTAGTCTATAAGACTAATGTCAAAATAAAGTTACTGGTATAAGGTATCATTTTGATCGGTAAAATGTTGACTGTTGACTTTGGTATCATAGTATTATGAATGTTTTTTTTTTATTTTAGGAAATTATGTAGAATGTAAGAATGATTGTTTAGTTTTTACTCTAAATAAATGTCATTTAATTGTTGCTTGGAAACACAGAACCATAGAAACCTAACCCTAATGCTGTAGTAATGGGGTGATAAAATTGTAGTAAAGTCCATTTAAAACAACAAAATTTAAGTCAAAATGACCTGAAATAAAAAATGTGTGTGGAACCAACCTCAACCTATTTTATTGTTTCTGAATCCAAGTTTTGTTTGCTATGTTTACGAAGGGCAATTTTCCATTTTTTAGGTAATGTCTGTGATTTATTATACAACAAAGTTGTGAGGGGGTATACTGGAATCAGGTTGTCTGTCCGTCTGTAGACAAAATCTTGTGTGCACTTCTCTTAAGCAGCTTGTTTATTTTACCAGGGATGGAACTACAGATGTTACAAGAACAATGCATTTTGGAAACCCAACAGAATATGAAAAGGTATATCTTTAAAGGTGTGCAACTCACACTTATTGATTTATTATGGTCAAAATCCATCTAACATTAATTGGAAGTTTGGTTAAATTTTGGTTAAAGTAGGGTAAAGTGATTGTGTAAAATAATTTTCAAGTCCTAAGTACCTGATAATGATAAAGAAGTTGTTACGATCCTCCATTTGTTTGTTTACTCCGAATTGTCAAGGTCATCTAGCACTTTGTACGACAAGGTCAGCCATCTTGTTTCTGGTTAACATTTGGCTAACTTCTTAATCTTACACTAAATTTAACCACTAAATTTTATACATTAAGGTGTCAGTATGTACAGCCATGTAGACTCTAGCTCTGGTTTGACTGTACATTCAAGTGTGTGTGTTTTAGATTGAATTTTCAAACAGAATGATGCATTTGTATATTTAGACATTCAATTGAAAGCTTGGAATTCATTTTTCACTACATATCAGTTCTTGACTGGAAATAGGATGGAATTTGTAAAATATAATATTTCATTGATTAGAATGATAACTACCAGTATGAAGAAATAAGGAAAATAATTTTAATGTGCATAAATATCATAATTGAGTAAGAAAATGTACTTTGCCTCCAATGTTTATTTCTTTCACCATTGAATTGCTTTAATAATGAAAAAAGGTAATATTTTTCAATCGATTGAATAAAATGCATACATTCTATAATCTAGTTACATGGCTAGAAAAAACATAGGACTCATACATTACAAGCATACTTCTGTTTACTTAATGATTTTACTATTCACTTTTCAGGAATGTTTTACAAGAGTGTTAAAAGGTCATATTAATCTATGTATGGCTGTTTTTCCAAATGGTGTCAAAGGTCAACTACTAGACTCGTTAGCCCGAACGGCATTGTGGGATGCAGGTCTTGATTATCTACATGGGACTGGCCATGGAGTAGGAGCTTTCCTCAATGTTCATGAAGGTATTTACAACATTACACCGATACTGACTAAAGGGACCTTCACCCCATGAAGCAGTGTTTGATTATCTGTCTTAAGATAGATGACAAAAAATGGTTCAAGAATACCATGTGAACAAAGGCCTTTCTTCAGTGTTTATTTATCTATTGATGAATTGGACCATATTAACACCTGAACGAGGATGAACTGTGCATTAAAGGTCATATTCGTTCTCTTTTTTTCACATGAATTTAATATAACACCAACAGCCAGTGTCATTGGCAACTTTCCAAACAATAACCCTGTAAGGAGACCCCAGTCATACAACTAGATAGCACCGTCGACCCTTCCATAAGCTAGCTAGACAGCTTCCTCACTTGTGAAATATCGCTCAACATGGAGGCCCCTTATATTCATTTTTTGCCATTTGGCTGGCTTTGTTCACAGGTTGATCTGTATATAGCTGAAGTTGTTTCACTGTTACTTGAATACCCCCCTCTCCTCTGTAATCTTTCTCAAATCCTTAATGTTATTTTATACCCCCCCCAAACACACACACAAAAAATGTTGTAAGGGGGTATACTTTGATCAGCTAGTCCATCCATCTGTCTT
Organism: Lutraria rhynchaena; assembly: GCA_008271625.1. NCBI lineage: Eukaryota > Metazoa > Mollusca > Bivalvia > Venerida > Mactridae > Lutraria > Lutraria rhynchaena. The sequence continues at coordinate 618,644 of VIBL01000127.1, forward strand.
TAGACAAAGTCTTATGTGCATTCTTCCTAAATGGCTTGTTTATGTTTCAGGTCCCTGTGGAATACATCAGAGGATTACACACGAAGTTCCGTTACAGGAAGGAATGATTCTTTCTGATGGTATGATGTTAAATTATACCATTAAAGTGTGACTTAAAATTTTACAACTGGTAGTCCTAAATCCTAAAATCTTATTATTTTACCACATACTTTAAATGACTGATGTTAAACCCTGGGGATGATGCTGGGAGGTCAATCTGTAACTGATGGCACATCAAACTTACAGTCAGTATTTTTCATCATTTTATGCCCCCTTGTGGAGTGGTGCTTATATTGCTAAGTGACACTGTACATTTCACCAGTGAAACTGAGATTAGCATGAATACCAGCTCTTATGAACGCCAGAGACAAATAACCCCATTTTCTTAAATGAATTAATGTTTTGTAAATAAGCTTTGAATTTGGAAGATTCCAAATAATGCTTATGAGTCAAAGGGATCAATCAGAGATACATCATGCAGTGTTTGAAAGTCTCTAATACCGTGCCGTACCATATCATACCAAGAGTTGTGTTTCTAACTTGTGACTGTTGTACTCAGTATTTGACGTGCTCTCACTGCACTGGAGTTGATTGTTTTTTAGAGCCAGGATATTATGAAGATGGAAAGTTTGGTTGTAGAATTGAGAATGTTGTGATTGTCGTCAAAGCTGAAACAAAGGTATGTAAGATTAGAACGGATTTAATAGTTTGTTAATACCTTGTTCTTCTTCTTGTCTTAACTCCAGATTAATATCAGAAAAAATCAAAAACTGTTTCATTTACTGGTTTATTGTTATTCACTGATGTATGTTGTTGGTATACAATTTTAAAGTATTGTTATTATGAACTTATTGATAGGGAGGGAGATATAGTTTTATTTCTCTCATTGAATAGTATGTGTGGGTCCATTGAATCTGCTACAATACTATCTTGTTAGTTTTGTGTAGACAAGTAAACAAAGTTAGTTTTTATGGTACATCTTAACTGCATTAAGAGTGATTTTATCTTGGGACTAAGTTTTTGTTGACATGTATTAAATTCCTCGACACAAGTTAATTTTACCTTGGAAATATGTGTATATCACATTATTTCAAATATAACTACAAACACCTTTTTCCAATCTTAGTTAAACTCTTTAATAGTAATATTTTTAAGTAGAGATTAAGCATACACTTGGTCTAAATCATTTATCATTACATGATATAAAAATATTCGAAACTGCCAGTCAGACCAATGAAACCCATTATTTTTATTTTAGAAAATTCTGGTCTATTTTCATAAATACTCACCTGTTTTAAAACAAGCTCATGTCTTTTGATGAGGCCTTTATATTCTGAATATTAATTTGAAGTTTTGCACTTCTTTTGATTTGAAAACTCATTTAAACTGATATTTGATACAGTTTTGAGAAATGAGCATAAATTTTGATGAAAAGGTAGGAAAAATGGATCTCTTTGTGGCATTGATAATTGGTCCCAAATATTGGTCTTATTATCATATATTGTTCTTATTATCAAATATTAGTCTTATTATCAAATATTAGTCTTATTATCAAATATTAGTCTTATTATCAAATATTGGTCTTAGTATCAAATATTGGTCTTATTATCAAATATTGGTCTTATTATCAAATATTATTCTTATTATCAAATATTGGTCTTATTGTCAAATATTGGTCTTATTATCAAATATTGGTCTTATTATCAAAGGTTTTATGTACATTATTTTTTAACTATTTCCCAGCCTAATTATGTTTTAATGTTCCCTTTTTTCAGTACAATTTTAGAGAGAAGGGATTTCTTACTTTCAAGCCATTAACACTTGTACCAATACAGAGAAAGATGATTGATGCGAGTCTTCTTACCCAGAAAGAGGTGATAATAGTTATCTCCTGTTCATCAGATGCCCTTATAGTCTTTATTGACAGATAGTATCTAATTATTGTTGGTCTCTAGTATAGGTTTTACTGTATGGAGAGTGTGAGTCAATATCTACTTATCAATAAAGGCATCCATATGTACAAAACCACTTTTCAACACATATTAATTAATACAATAAATCAAACTAATATAAATTCTCATAATAAAGATCAAGAGATCTTTTCCTAGATATCTGAGTGAGATTGCACTTATGAATCATGAAAATCACACCAATGATGCAATGTCAACCATTGATAAAAGCTTAAAAAATGCTGCAAAATAGCATTTTATCTTTAATATCTTTTTTGTGCCATCTCTGGTATTGATGAGCATGGCATCTGGCATCTTATTTTATGTATTTATATCAGTCATGTCATCATTTTATACTATATAAAATTATTATAATTATTATAATTAACAGCTCTGTGAACAAAGGCTGGCATTATTTTAAAGAATAAAAAATGCTATCTTAGCCAAGATAAGTTTATGAAAAAAAAAACATCTGACTGTGCATAAAAAGCCATATTTGTGCTCTCCATATGATGACTTTGGTTTACAAGTTTAATTTCTGTTTTTGTCACAGATTGACTGGCTGAATGACTACCATATTGAATGTCAGGAGATTGTTGGAGCAGAATTGAAAAGACAAGGAAAGAAATCTGCATACAATTATCTTATGAGAGAAACTCAACTAATTGGCTGATAAACAGGACGAAAACAAAATCAGCCATGTTCACTGACATTTCTCAGGCTCTTCATGAAGGAAAATTTATCAATTTATTCTTTAACACATTTTGCATGTTCAGTTACTCATTTTTCAGACTCTTCATAAAGGAGGAAAAATCAGTTTATTATTTAACACAATTTGCATGTTCAGTTACTCATTTTTCAAATTCTTCATAAAGGAGGGGAAACTAGTGTGTTCTTTCTATAGTTAGAATATCAGTTATCTATTTAGTGAAACTATAGACATTTATTAAAAACTTAGTGTTCTATATATGACATTTGCTTTATGTATTTGTGTATATTTTTTTCTGTATATGCATAGTGATAGAGAAATTTGAACATGTGTAATGGGAAAAGAAAAAGCAAAATACCCAATGTGGGGCTCAAACCGGTGACTTCCTGCTTGCAAGTCAGATGCTCTACCATGCTCTACCAACTGAGCTAATCGGGCTGGTACCATCACAAACAATTTATTTGCCTAAATACTACATGCAGTACTGCTATGCATGGATAATCTTAATGAAAGCAAAGATCTTGATAAAATGTATATTTTTAATTATTGTAATTCAAATTGTATTTGTATTCCTAACTTATTAACTTTGCTAACCTTTTTTGTTACCCATTCTTTATCTTTGATTCTGAGAATTTCAAATTACAGACAGACCTGTGTTAATGACCTCCCAGTGAACAAAGTTTGCCTTTATTTGGACAAACCAATGAATGAAGGCAAACTGTGTTTTATGGTGATTTTTCTTATATTCCTTGAGTTGTTCTTACAGTTCTTGGATTTGTAGTTTTTAGTAAGAAACGTTTTGAAAGAGTATGAGTGATGTAACAGTATGTGTTGAATACCAAGGGACATCACTCTTTTTTGAGTTTTTGTTGTAGCATAACAATACATTTGATGTGTATAACAATACATGCTTATATTATTTTATATTTTTGAATTGTATGTTTATTATACAGAAAAATAGATGACTTGTGTTTTACTAATTTTTTAATTTAATAATGATCTGACTTAGAAATAAAATATTTTATACACCAACTCTTAAATGTTGTTGTTTCACTCCATATTATGTTGTTTGGTTTTCATTCAACAACTGGAGACATTGTTGTTGTCAGTTTTCTTCATTTCAGTATTTCTTTATCCTACTGTTCTCTGACAACATGCCATCAGATAACATACTTTGAGTGACTTACCTCCTGACAATTCAGCCATGTCAAAATCAGGCGTTTTGCAAAATAAGGACAACGTCTAATAATTAGTTATGATAATACTAATAATCTGGATGTTTTATCAACTTTGAACATTTAACTTTGTATACATGTAAACAAGTTGACAGCATCACAACATTGGTTTTGTGCCATTCATAGATCCAGCGTGGGTGTCTGATGGGAACTTGGTCTGATATAGGCCGCGACCGTGGTCCAGTGGCTAGTATGCTAAACTTGTAACCTAGTGATCCGGGTTCAAATCCCGGTTGCAGCTGGTAAAACCCTTCTACGAAAATTTGACAAAAATGTCGAATTTCCTTCATATGTGGAGAAGTTGCCGGCTCCTTGGAGAAGGATAAATTAGAACTGGTTAGTATACAGTCCAGGAGAGCTGGTTAGGTGAATCAGCTGCCATATATAACTTAAAAATCGTTGAGAAACGGCGTTAAATCCAGTGAAAACAAATATGAAAAAAAATAAAACTAGAACCAACAGCTCGTTGCTGCATTACTATATGTTTATTTTGAAATACAATGTTTTTATGGTCACCTTAGCTGAATATTGTGTTTTACATTTGTTCAGTTACAATACAGTTTACATGGGATATATCTATGGTCTGTCGGATAACAGTCGAATCCCCTCGGATAGTCAACTTCTTAACAGAGAATTACAAAATGTTCCATGGCATTCTTACATTCTTACTTATAGAAATTGAAGCTGTTTCTCGCTATTGACATTCAAAGATTTCAATTATAAAACTTTGTTCATGCTTCTTTGTGACCACTTGAGTGAATGTTTTAATCAATTATTAGTGCTTATATTTCATTCACGATTCATGACTCTTATGGGAATGTTGTAGATTGTGGAATAATGCGAAAAACATCATTGAATGGTAACCAAAGTGATTTTCTCAATGTCAATTGAATACTGTACGGACAGTTGATTCATTGTGAAACAAGTGAGTGCACAAATGTTATCAAATAGAGAGAAGAAACATAGGTTTTATGTATTTAACTTTTTGTTTGAAACTTGTTTGTCTGGTCTGTGCGTCAAGCTTACTTCTTGACGATGGCGCCTTTTCAGGCCAGCTAGTTTAAAAATTCATCCATAGCTTTGTTTTACATACGTAGGTACGGCTTTCTGAAATAAAATTCATTTGCAACAAGCTGTTTTCTGTTATATATTCTTAAACTACCAGCTTCTACAGTATCCATCACCACGACACAAATAAATGAACTTTAAGGCTTTATGTACAGTTGGCGTTTACTCTAAAGTTTAAGTATATGTAGGTCTAAGACATCGACAATTGTGCTCGAGAGTGAGCGTATTCAGTTTGAAGCTTCGGTCAAGGGTGACTGTTAATTGTTAATTGGTGAGAATATAGATTTAAAACAAGCAGAAAACATGTTAAAGTCAAGAAGTATCTACAGTAAAAATATCTACAGTAAAACTATCTACAGTAAAACTATCTACAGTAAAACTATCTAAAGTAAAACTATCTACAGTAAAACTATCTACAGTAAAACTATCTACAGTAAAACTATCTAAAGTAAAACTATCTAAAGTAAAACCCCACTATTAAGACCACCTTCCGAACCAGAAAAATCGGTCGTAATAATGAGATGGTCTCATTATCAAGTTGAATTATACAAGAGTTATTAAAATCCCGTCTGAATCCCGTCGTTGTCAATTATGGTGATTGTAATATTGAGGTGGTCGGTATGTGAGGTTTTAATATGTATAATATGTATATTTATATAACAGAATCAACTCATGCGTTTTTCTACGGCAATACACATCATAACGTTCCATCTTCCAATCGGATTACAACTTAGCAATTCCTGGTATAACGACCAATTACGTCACAAAATATTTATTTTTATTGTAATGTGGAGTCCCTGTTTTGATGTAATACAAGGGATAAAAAATAAAGATCCAAAGAAAATGTACATGTAGTTCTTGTCATTTTCTGGTAAAACTATGTAAATGTTGAGTGGTTGGAATCAATTTGATAAAATGTTCTTACTTTTTAACGCTAGGGAATTCATTTCTTGGCAATAGAAATCCAACTGATCCTAATTTTATTTATTGTATATTGATAGGTGGCCATAACCATATATCTTCTACGCACATATTTAGCTATGCTTATGCAAATCATATGATTTATACAGGGACTTGAAGGGTCCATATGTTGTTGCATACTCGAACATTTGAGCGATAAACAGATGTGGCCAACAATTCTTTGCGACAATTTCGACGCCAGTATTCTTGTCTCCAAATGAATACAACGCGTCAATTAAGTCTTTTCGTCATAATTATCTCGACAGGGGACAAACAATAACTTTATGGTATGATATATTGTCCTACAGACTACAACAACAACAACAATATGTGCAATGTTCAATACACTTCTTGTGAAAAAATTATTGTTTCAGTAAAATTACTACACACAGTGAAATAACGATACGAAGACCACAAATTAGACCTATCAGTCTTAATATTCAGGTGTTGTCATTGAAATATTGAGACAATACTTAGACTGATCATCGAGTTTTTTTTCTACATAAAGAATTGTATACTGTACTCTTAACGCACATATAAATAAGATTTAGACGTAGATGTGAAGTGGTAAATAGTTATTCAAAGTTCCTAATGGTTAGAACAGATAAACAGGCGGCTGCAGCCTTGGTCCAGAGGTTAGTGCGCTGGACTTGTAACCTGGAGATCCAGGTTTGAATCCCGGTCGCGACAGGACATACACTTCTATGAAAATTTGACAAAAATGTCGATTTTCCTTGTGGCAGGGTAAGTTAGTACTGGTTAGCATACACTCCAAGAAAACTGGTTAGGTGAACAGGTCGCCGTATATAACTAAAAACTGTTGAAAAACGGCGTAAAACCCCAGTGACAATAAGTCACATAACAAACAAACAGACAAACAGGTACAGTTCCTGAGTAACACCCACGTGACCTGTAGAGCCTTACTTAGTGCAGTGCTCCATCGACTAAGCAAGCCGCGAGGAATGACGCTAGTGGATTTTGTATTAAATTTCCACATGCAAAGTTAGCATTAAGTAATGATGCACTGAAAGCTGAGTTAAGGTCCGTCTGTAAATTAAAGTCTTCGAACAAAGGCAACCACCTGTAAGCACTCATTTACTTGTAATGGTCACCTGTGTGAAAAACGGCGATACTTTCGCACACATTAATTGACAATTTACGCTAAATAAAAACATAATACTAATAAACTAAGCATATAGGATTACAATGATATTCGGACTTGTTTCACAGTGTTGACTGTACTTGCATCCCGATCGCGATTATATTTTTATAGTCTCCACATTAATTTTGTCAGCATATGTTACCCCACCACTTGAAAGACTAAGAAAACATAAGAATGCCATTAATTACTCTTCATATAGCATGATAGCTTAACATCTTGTTATTCGAATTCGCCTGATGTGTTTTCTATTTTTTTTCTAAAAAATAATACACCCGCTTAGTTTGTCCAGAGATAATATCAGTATCCATGTATTGTTGTGTATATTAGATTTCCGCTGTATGGAACGAAATAATGATACGTCTGTGATAGGCTATCAATAAAACAACATGTACAATCAAACCTGTGAACAAAGGTCACCCTTTGGGAAAGACAAAATGTGGCCTTTAATGACAGGCGACCTTTATTCGGCGGTCAGTTTGTTCTAAATAATCAGTGAAGGTTTTTCAAAGAATGGCCTTATTCACAGGGTGGTCTTTATTCAGAAGTGGCAGCAAACACAGTTGAATGTGTGTCCTAAATGGTCAATTTACAAACAATGTCTTATTGAGACAGAAGTACATCACTCACGTCCACGAATTTGTTAACAGCAAAGCCTGTGAAAAAGGACCACCAAAAACAAAATATCATCTTCGTGTACATTTTGTAACTATCAATAGATTGTAACTATGAACTGCCATTACCGACTCCAACATTCAAGTCATATCAGTCATAGTGTGGTTAATTGTTGCTTTTGTCCACGTGGCCACTTCCATCCATCGTTGGTCGTTGACTTCAGCTAACAAAGATGCGAGGCAACATTCACCTTTTGGCGGCTCTTGTTCTCAGATTATACACGTATACAACTATCTTGCAAACTATGTTTGACTTTGTTTTTGATTTTTTGTTGGACATTGTTATTCACTGACATGCTGGCTCACACGAATTAGCCATAACCTAATCATTTTGTTCAACTGTTGTTTATAAAATACTCAGAATATTGATGTAAAAAACAGAAGAGTTCAGTGTTGGGTTAACTGGCTGTCAATTCAACAGACCTATTACATTGCCAAGATGTTACTGAACTTATGATCAATCGGAAAAATTATGTTACGACTTCCATCATTGGTCACGTGTGCATCATTCCACATCTCATTGGCTAAGATTAAACGAATCAAAATGACGTATAGATACGCGACCAGGTGCTTGCTCGACTTCATCATTATGATATAGTCCAACACAAATTATTCGAGATCTGTTGTTTATTCCGTCAGTATACAAGGTAAGAAATTTAAAAGTAAATTCTATTGTATTTTATTTTGTGTAATTTAGGCCAGAATGTTATTTAATGGTAATTTATGGCCACACCTAGATATGCAGCGAAAATGAGAATAAAATTAAAAGAAAATACGAAAAAGAGGTACATTTACGTGCTTTTTACTTGCAAAAAGCATAGAAATTAAGAATATTGCGAATATGCATACCATGTAAATGTATGGTGCATATAATAGTATGAGCCAGTGATTACTTGGCATTTCTAGCAAATTTACTAGAATGTTACTTGTATTTGTACGATGCTTTTTCGAATCAGTGTATGAAAACCTATCGACATAAACCAAAAAAAAGAACAACAAAGGAACTTCGATTCGACTTTCCGGAGAATAAAATACCGGACTTATGTAATGCAGTAAAAACCCTGATAGGATTTGAACTAACAGATGTGGGTGGCTGATGATTACTAGCTTTAGATCATATCCATTCGACCACTTAGGGCCCTGCACTACTGGTCTTTATTCTAGAACCTTTGAATAAAGGTATACAGTTAACTGAGGTGATAGTTGTCTCCCTTTGGATACGTTAATTCACACATTTGACTGTATTGCAACAATTATAATTATGTGTAAGTGTCCAGTACGTCAATAGTTTATTCATTTGACTAAACGTACTTTCATCAAGTATAAATATGTCAAAATCACTTTTCACACGCATGAAAACATAGCAACCCAGTCCGTCTTTGGTTCCAAATGACAGTTTTAATACCAAGATAATCTTATCATCAAGTTGAAAGTTTTCAAAAATGTTTTAAATTAAAAGGACATCATAATGAGATGGTTCTAATCTAGATATGGTCGCTAAGTGAGATATTTTACTGTATTTCTTATCCTGATTCCAGATGACTAGAAGAACCTTACCAATAATAGGCTTGTTGTGCTCCTGTGCTATCTTTGTGCATACTTGCGAGTTGCGGAAATGTGCCGACCAGTTGCGCACGAAAACTCCTATGGATGAATGTTGCTCGCAGTTTGAAAGTAAACTTTTACTGAAGACTCAGCTCTTATAATGAGTGGTATTAAGTATTGGGTATGAGAACGACAATTTAAGGCTCGTGAGAAATGAACTTTACAAAATGTTAAATAGTTTTTTTTTGTTTGTTCCTAGTCTTTAATGCATTTCTACAGTTTGAGAAGAATTCTTGAGTCTATGTGTAACTTAGTACATGTATTATGAGTGTATTACACTCAGCAATCAAATTTTACAATTCCACTAAAACCTCGATATTTATGGGTATAATTAACCCGTTTTGATATTAGGTTGGACTCATAATCAAGTTGTATTTTACAGGAAGTATTTAAAACCGGCCAGCAACTACATCATGTCACACTGAGGCGGTCTTAATACTGAATTAGTCTCACTGTACTCTGAAAGCTCAGACTTATGTTCAAATCTCACGAAGTGAACCATAATGAATAACCGGTCCTTTAACAACAACAGAATGTATTTTACCAACATATATTTCGAAACTCAGAGTTAGAACGTTGCATTTTACATGATTTTAAAAAGTGTGGTCTGGGTGTTGAGTACTATGTATAGAGGTTTGGGTGTTGAGTATTATGTATAGATGTTTGGGTGTTGAGTACTATGTATAGAGGTTTTGGTGTCGAGTATTATGTATAGATGTTTGGGTGTTGAGTACTATGTATAGAGGTTTGGGTGTCGAGTATTATGTATAGATGTTTGGGTGTTGAGTACTATGTATAGAGGTTTTGGTGTTGAGCACTATGTATAGATGTTTGGGTGTTGAGTACTATGTATAGATGTTTGGGTGTTGAGCGCTATGTATAGAGGTTTTGGTGTCGAGTACTTTGTATAGATTACTATTGCTGTATTGTTCTACAGAGTGAAAATCACCCTATACTTTTACTGGGAATTATTTTCCAAACCCAAATTGCAGATCTCCTGTGAATAACGACCACCTGTATAAAGAGATCGTTTTTCAGCTTTCATTCATTGATACTAGTGTAATTAACAAAAGGTAGTCCCCCGATAAAAAAAACTTCCGCTCTTAAAGACCACATTTCTTCGCTCTTTATAAAAGCATCAATTCCCATTTTTTTATTTTTATACATTATACTAAGTTAAGACAAACCACAGTTTGCGTTTCTTTACAGTAATTACACCGGGATATAAAGAGGAAGAATGTGATTGGGACAAATGCGCTGAGTTATTAGGTGATAAGAATGCTGAAAAAGATCCGTGCTGTGAGAATTTTCCAGGTAAACTTTTAGCTTTCGTTACTAAATGGTGGTATGTTTGTTTTGTCTTGCCGCTGCGAGCAGCAGCATGAATAATAAATTCCGTATTATACCGTCTGACAGCATCTTCACATACTGTCAACATTTTCACATACTGTCAACATATTCACATCTTCACATACTATCAACATATTCACATCTTCACATACTATCAACATACTGTCAGCAACTTCATATACAGTCAACCTCTTCACATGAATCACTCTAGTCAGTGATGAATGCCGAATGTCCATATACATAATGTCTCCAACCACATCGTTACAAATAACACGTGTGTGTCCAGGGTTCGAACACATGAGAGGAGAGTTTAAAATGGTACATTTCTTATTTGGTGGTACCTTTTGTTTACTGACAAGAATTCTCGAGTTGCATGAACACTTCTGGAGATAGTGTTTAGGACAATTAAGGCGTAAAAATTTGTTTCTGGTTACCCGACCGACCATAGTTTTCCCCGCAACTCAAGACTTTTTATTAGGCTCGCGGAACGGTACGTCCACCCTATCACTTTTTTACCTTTCGGCACAAAAATAATCTCAACAGTTGTTTTCACGCATAATAAAAATAAAAATCCTTACCCACCTACTATATTTTTAATGACCGTGTAACCAGGAGCAAACAGTTTTTATGCCATATATATTTCTTGCAAAACCTCATTATCTCGAAGAGACGCCGGAACAGACTGCTCGAGATAAATGTGGTGTTTGAAATAACGAGATATTTGTTGGTTTGTTGAAAATTACACACTACCAAGTACAAAAAATGACGGGACTTTACAAACTCCTCGAGATAAGTCGAGTGCTTGCGATATCGATGCTCGTAATGACGAAGTTTTACTGTATAATAAAAAATGTTTGACTTTCAGTGAAGAAAGGTCGATGTCCCGATCCACACACATCAGATGCACGGTTCAATCATGAAACAAAAATAACAACGTGCCCGAATTCCACGTGTGATCTGGACATGGATTGCCCAGGAAGCAGAAAATGTTGTGAAGATATAAAGTGTGGTGACATATGCCGCGAAGCAGTAAAAAATAGTAAGTCTGCTTCTGTTTGGATCCTCCCTAACCACTTATCAAATACATGTAATACACAAAAATGAGTGCACGCGTATCAATTAACAAGGGCCACCATATAGAATGACAAAATATGACTCTGAAACACAGGTGTACTCATAGTATTTTTATAAGCCTGCGTAAGTTGTAATGAAGCATTTATCAAATATCCCTGCATTTTTTCTTTTAAAAAGAAACTTTTGTGTAAGTATTGTCAGTACCTACGTGCGTGATGGTAACGATGAATATCAGTTCATTTTTAACAATTTCCACACAGTAATTTCATTTGGAACACCTTGACCGAATACGTTTAACTTCGGCTGTACTTAGTAAGCCGACATTGGAGCTACTTAGAATTTTCCGGAAGCAAATTGACTAATTTGATATTTAATCGGTTAAAAGGCATTACATATAATCGCATTTGGAAATAGATGAACAATTTGCCGATGTACAAGCAATATTGTTATATTTAAAGTCATGATATATCTTGCTAGATGTGGTATGGAATCCAATAGAACCCTTCTAATCAGGACTTGGCTGGATAAGGGTTCCTTATTCCTTTTCTAGGCAAAAAATAAGAATACTATTTCATAAATGCTATTGAATGGTGATTTCCGGTTCGGAGGGGTTCGGATCAGGAATGTCTGGGTAAGATTTTCCGGATTAGAGAATTTCCACTGAACTAAACTTTTAACTCATCTTGGTCAATATTTTAGTGGGATGCGATCTGGACCATCATGAACATGATGAGAATTGTGAAATCTGTTCGTGTGTAAACAGTCAACTTATCTGTGTAAAATTCCACTGCCCAACATTAATGATGTGCGGGGAACCAGAGAGCGAGAAATATGAAAACTGCTGTGGAAAAAAATGCATCGAGTTCCCAGACCATTAGTAAAGTTCTTTAATAATGTGCGGTGGAATCTAACTAATCCAGGTTTGTTCGAATCTGTTAAAAAAGTGTCTTCTGTTTAAGACGGTTTTTTTATTTAGGCAAATTAAAATGGAAATGTTTTCACCAAAGAATTTATGTGATATACGGATAAGAATTGCCTGGGTCAGAGAGATTCCGCCATATTCATTTGTTTGACTTCTTATATTCTATTGCTGGGTTCTGTTATAATTTTTGTAAATTACATGTAGTAATCATTAAACGTCAAATGTATGCAAATCACATGTATTTAAAGTGTTAACGTTTAATGGCTTGCAATAAAGAGCTTAGGACTCAACAAAAACAAAATAAGATCACTGAAATAATATTTGGCTTCTAGAAAATTATGAAATCATTGTGTAAAACTACTGGCATGCATTTATCTTATTGCATCACATTGTTCTAGTCTGGTGATAGAAATGATGGTTATTTCCACTTTGTTCAAATGAAGCCGTGTTATCTCTAGACAAACATGGTGGACATGGGGAACTTGCAAATTATAATCAGAATGATCTTTTGACTTTCGAATGTATCTTTGTCACGTATTTCATCCAAACAAAATGTCTGACTTAATAACAGTAAAATTATAAAATAAACTTCACTATTTTTGTGCTTAAAGCCGATATTGTGTTATATACTCCAATGTGTATTTGTATACACATACTTACATTATAACCTCCTTAGACTGGAACACTTTTTATGGATGCAAAACTCTGTGAGAGAGGGTACTTGACGGGAACCAGTTTACAAACTCTGGGCAATGAGTTATCTCCCTTACAAGTACTTAATCATGCATTTAATTGTAAAAAATAAAGCCATTAAATACGTCGATATAATGAAGAGTCTGAGAAGAAAGTATTCCACCCCTGAACTTGTCACCAAACCAATTACTGGAAATGTTTCAGACATCTTGATTTTTACAATTTCGGAGATCTTAGGTTAATGGCTATATTCTTAATCAAATTACATTTTATCTAATTCAAGGAAATTTTTGAGTGTTTTAAAAAGACTTTATTACAATTTTACCATCCAAAGTCTGTTACTTAGTCTGCCTCGGGATCAAATTCAACATTTGCTTGCAAACGACTCTCATCGGACGACGCTATCTAGTGACGTCATCTAACGCGACGTGTACCAAAAATGTGATGAGTTAAGCGAACAAACTGATACGAACAAACACTTTATAGAACTATAAGATTGTGGTACTTGCAATTAAAACAGACATATTAATTACTTCGAACTAAAGGCACTTTCTGTCAATCACACTTTTTGCACTCATCAACATGGATGATTTTTGCCGTTCACGAAACGTACGTTGCCATCAGTCATCGACACTGTAATGAGGTATGAATTACGCAGACCTGTATACATAATGCTGCCAAGTCGTAATTGTGAACATATTTTTGCGAAAGCACCTTGTTCATACCATAAAACTGGAAAACATGATGTATGATGTTGGCAAAGTTTTGCACTTAAATGTGAAAGTAGAACTATTGATAAGTTGTAATTTAATATTGTAGTACAATCAGTCATAAATAATACATACATGTATATACATTTACGCGTGGTTTTCTTACAATGTCATACATGGAGTAATAAAATCAGGATTAAATAAAAAGAAGTTGAATCAAGGGGTTAAATGATTTTCTATTCACAGCAATACTTACTTTCAGATTTGTAGAACACTTGATATCTAACTTACACAGCAGAAAAACAGAAATAAATTATAATCAAGCTTTGAATTAGCTGCACTGTATTTTGCTTCATTATAATTTATCAATAATATAATATTAACATTTATTAATTCCACAAAATCTCAGTTACTTTGTAGGTTTTCATTATCATGTCATTCTCAGTGCAATATCTGCCATGTTGTTACTTCGGAAATAAATTGTTGTCCATCCGTCATTTAGAATTTATTTAATGTTACTGCTTGCTTGAGGTGGAACGGCTAATATCCTGCTCTGATCTATGACCTCTGGTTAGTTCAACTCTCCGCCGTACAAAGCCCACCTATTGTGAACTGTTAAATTCTAACCACAACAATGATAATGACGCGTATTTTCTGACGTCAGTTTGGAGTTACGTCCTTTTAACCCTGGATTAATGCAATGTTCGCACATGCCTAAATCGCCTAACGCCTTCATCTTAATATCAAATGATCTTAGGACATAATTAAATTATAATATTCTACAGCTAGATCCTACCGTTCAGTGTTATCATGGCCCGTTCACACAAACGACTGTTATTTTTTTCAAACTGTTTGTTTACGTAGATAAATTTACAATCAACCCTTATCACAAGTTCAAGGTCTTAAAAGTTCAAAGAAAAAAGATAATTTGGCAATTTTCGTTAATTATTAAACCCATCATTTATTACTTAACGTGAATTTTTCTTGGCAGATGTTTTCGTATAAAATATCCATGGGTTAATACACTATAAAACAGCATCTGGAGAGTAAAACAGATCAGTGAGGCCACACTTAAAAATTGTTGATTTGCAGTTATGTGACCGATTCATTAAAAAATGACCCAAACATTTTAACTAATTTGCCTGAAGAATTTTTTTACTATGTTCCAGCTTTTAGTTTTCAGTACAAGCATATCTTAACAATAAAAAATACCTACCTACATTCACTGTTAAAAGTTCGGGTCGCGTAACAGCAAACCAACTAACATTTTTTATAGAATCGCCAAATTTGTGGCTTCTATTGCCCGTTGTAATGATACTTGTTTCAACCTTCACTGAGGCACATTAGTATCTCACACAAGAAAAAAGACGTTTCCGTGTTCAAAAAATATTTGGGGTCGTCGCCCTATTTTCACAGTATTTCTTGCATATAGCCTAGACTGTCTGGCAGTAAATCTAACCAGTGTTGATGGATTCTTCAACAGTACCTTGATCTCCGACATTAACTGCCCACTTGAATGAATCACTCGCATCAGCGGTGAGAGACAAATGGTACTATATCTTGAACAAATTCTTCAAAGACCACATGCGCCAAACCCAGAGTTCGACCTCATGAACCCAAGACCCTAATTGCTAAGCTTGCGGGGTCTCTCACTAGACTAAAAAGGTTAGGTGTTATATAGCTCCAAACAAACATGATATACTTTTTTGAAACCTAAACACCTTTTACGGAAAATGTTTTGCGTAATAGAACAACACCATATTGGACAACATATCTAATCTCCGAGGTGCGATTCGGCCCCAAATATTTTCGTACTTTGGATTTTGCTGTTAGAAAGTTTAGTATCGGCACTGATCGGGTGACCGTAAGCACGACTATCTTTTTTCCTGGCCCAATGAAAACTTTTAAGATAAGGGATTAAGTAACAGGTATGAATGTTAATTTTCTTCACAGACCTATTTTTATGAAAATGAAAACATACTACAGCTAAAATCAAACTTTTTATAGAATAATTATGTCCACTTAAAACCATGCACATGATTAAAATTAAATGGACATTATTGAAGTCTTTGGTGCGCCATGAATTCACTTTTTCCATATTACAATCAAATGAAAGCAAATCATAAATTATGATTTCTATCAAAGGAAATGAATTCATTCAAAAACTGAATAATGAGTGTCTAGTCCCTTTAAAGTGGATCAAAGTTTAATCTTGTCAAGAGAGTTTCCAATTTATTGATAAAGATAAAGAAGAGATAACGAATTGTAATCACAGAATGATTAAATTGCACCGTAACAAGTTTTCTGATTGATTTTTTGCCAATTTTACTTTGTTGCCAAAATGTTTGATCTTTAATTACGTCATCACAGCGATGACGTCGCTGCCGCATAATTAATAAAAACGCCAGAACTTAATTATACCTCTTGTGTTTATGTAGGCAATTAAGTGTAAAACACATAAAACAAGAATAATAACAAGATGTTTTCGAATGACTTTTACGTATTTTTGTCTCAACCTTTGGTTGTTATTCATGCTTAATACACAGTCATAAAAGAACGAACTCAAGCACGTCATATCATCCATGAAATTCATTGTAAACACTTATAAAAATAATTTATAAAAACAGACATGTAATTAATAACCTCTCATGTTTAATTTATTATAAATTTCTTATAGATTAATGACGTCACAGACGTTGGTATGGTGATTTTGGTTTTAGGTATGATGTATTTTGAATTATTTAATGTGAACATACATGTTGCAACTCATATGCCGTCATAACTAGTTATATCAATACATGTACTTGGCAAATGTAAATACGGACCATTCCTATAGGACCGTGAAATATTATGTTTAATGGTGTTTTATGGTGCATCGACAACTAATGGACATGCGCGCATTTAAATAAAGGTGAAAGCAAAAACTCTAAATCGTGTAAGAGGAAAATATATTTAAAAGAATGAAGGATAACTGATATAAATTGGTTAAAATTAATATGCAGTAATATGATAAAAGTTTGTAAGACTAATTTCATTTACATTATATTATACATAGTGTATAAATGTAGATACTCAGAATGAAGTGTATAAAAAAGGTATCACAGATTATTGTAAAGTCCGATTTCCTTTACGTAATAAATAATTGTTTCATGTCTGATATTTTCAAAAAGAGCGTTCATGATAGTGAAATATGAGATCCTAAAAATACGTCCATGTTGATATAAATGCAAAAGGATAAAGTTTTTGAGTCGAGAATACTAATTGACATGACGTATATTAGACATTATGAAAGTGTTTTTTAAAGTGGAGTCTGTCGATATTTAACATCAAATTGAATATATGTACGATGTACAATACTATCTAAAACAGTATTTACACTCAAACCATTACAGAGACACAAGTTTTGTTGCAAAAATGACCCAGTCTTCGTGTGTTCTGGTAAAAGCATGCCACAATCAATTATTTAGATATTTAGTTTTCTAGAGCAATCCAATATTTAGGTTTACAGATCTAGAACATCAGGTCTGGAATCTTGAAACTCGCTTTTTACATTATCAGATTCAATTATTCTACAGAGGACGTTTGTAAGCTCCGACATAAGTGATTTTTCAACCACTTAACGCACCTGCCTTTTGAATTTGTTGCTTGATAAAAACTGATACATATTTCACCATTAACATTATAATTGATTCAAATGAAATAAACCCATCCGCTTAGATACATAAAGAGAGTGTTAGATATATGGATCTCAGTTCC
Organism: Lutraria rhynchaena; assembly: GCA_008271625.1. Taxonomy (NCBI): domain Eukaryota; kingdom Metazoa; phylum Mollusca; class Bivalvia; order Venerida; family Mactridae; genus Lutraria; species Lutraria rhynchaena. The sequence goes on from VIBL01000127.1 coordinate 636,547, forward strand.
GTTAGTCCGAACCCTTGGTACGGCACATGTTCGGGTCTGGAATACAAAGCTACGGGTTAGATTAATTGCCCGCCAGTTAATAACTCTAGTCAGAGCATAAACACTCGCACAGCCCGAAAAAATGAATATTTGTTCAAATGTATGTATGAAGAGTAAAATATAAAACAGATAAAGGAAAATTAAGATAGGCTGGTCTTCAAATTCAGTTTTAAACATATCTAGACAAGAAAAATGGATCAGCGCCAAAAGATGGGGTCTTTCGGGAGATCACAGACACTTCTATTTCTCTTGGCCCTATGTGGATGTATCAGTATAGTAGCACCAGGTATGATGGTGTGACCATTAAAGTAATAGTGTCTCATAAAACATATCTTAGGGTGCATCAATAATTATCTTAATTTTAAGTACAAAATCGATGTGAAGCAAACTGCTCTTTTTAATGTTAATCAATATAATACGAGCAATATATATTAACAAACACGTGCGCACGCTATCGTGTATGAAAACATCAAACCAAAATCGGTGAATTTTGAATTATCTTCTGCCCTTTTTGCATCAAGTTTAAGCCGACAGTAAAAACGTTTTTATGAAGTTAGAAAAAAAGTTCAATCCCGGCGATCTTGTCAGTTCTAGAGGAATAATTCGACTTAACGAAGGCAATGCTAAAGACGCGTTTGAAGTCGGTGCAATGAGTGCGATTTTCTTCTGATTTTATACATTTTTCAGCATAGCATGCGTCATACAACACCAGACAGAAAATTGTTGAACCATTTTATAATACTTAGCAATTACCATTTTGTTTGTTGTTATAATTCACCATTTGTTGCAATGCCAGAATCAAAAGGAACGCGGTAGTATGACTGAGTCACAGTCTCATGTTGTCACTAATAATATAATTTTATTTTAACTAAATTAACGTCGAAATTAATCGCTTTATTTGTCTGAACCAAAAAACTAGAGATTAAACTGGTTGGAAATTAAGTATTGAAAATCAATTTATGAATTGTGAGCTGGATTGGTGCATCTACAAAGTAAGCATCCGCGATAAAATGTACATTCAAACACTAGATGAATATGACACGACGTGCAAATTAAGGATATCACGTGATTAATGGTCACGTGTATTACATGCACGCTCTTATATGGATGTATTGAAACCAAGTACACCTCAGTATAAAGTCTATTTACTAGTATGTACAAAGGCTCTATTTCTCAAAGATATTTGTTGGTTCACATATTTGCCTGTTGTTTTTTTTTGGAATCACGTTTATGCCGCTTGTGATCACAAAACATAACTGGATTAATCAGTTTTAAAAAAATGCCTGTGTCTCAGAAATATTATCATTAATGTAGCTCTATCTGCTGATGATGATATTGTTGTGGTTAATGCTGCAGCTGAAGCGATTGCTAGTCCCAATGCTTATATTTATGTTGTTGTTGTTGTTGTTGCACAGTTGGTATTATTATCCACGACTGAAACATGATTTACGATTGACATTTGACTTTATAAATGACAGAAATAATTGATACACCATGGGAACATAATTGTGTTAATAAAACTAATTTACAACTTGAAACATCTCCAGCTAATTACGGTTTTGATCAAACATATAACTCACACAGTCACAGTTTGTTTACGCTAATTCTGGTAAAGAAATCACAATAAACTATAATTTTTGCGAAGCATCTTAGCGTTTTTCTGGCGATAACAACACAATTCTGCTTATTTCGCAATACTTCATGTACCAGAAAGAGTTGTTTGTATCGTTCTATGCGCATATTGTATCCTCATTAAATTACATTAATTGTTTGGATGCGCCCTTGCGATGAGATGGATGCAAAATTTGAGTGTTTTATTTCATGGTTGTTCTTTTTTAACCTATGATATTAGGTCTTTTTAATCTGCAATGATTGTTTTGTCAGTAAACCGGCTCATCTACGCGACCCTGACACCCGTGCCTTCTCGTACGTGAAAAATACTTAATATTTAACAGGTGTTATTCAAAGGGGCGTATGAATTTTTCATGATTAACCTAGAAGTTTCAAACGTGTTCCAGATTCAGTTGGACCTAACATCACTTTGTATTAACGAGATGGGTTTGTTCCAGACAAAATGAACTCTTTTCAACTTTTCAACGGGAAGTACTGAAATTACAGAATTTGTCTTGGACTACTTCCAACTCGTAGTAGACTTATGACGTCACTGTAATTCCCAGGATTATCACGTGGTGTGAGAACTAACCAATGGGAAATCTTCGCAAGCTGGCAAGGTTAAGGCCTAATCTTTTCTCTCTCGAAAAGAAACTAAACATTTAACATCTGATCACAAAACGAGTGATTAATAAGATTTTTAGAATTATACTCGAGACAGATAAGAACTTGCGGTTCAACAAAGATTCATTTTATAATGTTGCGAAAGCTACAAAGAAATACATTTGTTTTCGATTACCCATTTGTTTTAGTTTACGAGAAACGTTTGTAGCTTGGGTGTGACGGCGAACATTAAAGGAATATTTAATGAGATATTGCTTACCAGCGATATATCACAATTACTCCAAAAGAATGTGAAAGTGGGAGTTATGATCTATTTAACGCTAAAATATGGCCATGTGATTCTGTACATTTTTTTCCTCTCAGGAAAATAGCTATGAAGGCATTGTTCATGATTGACATATTTTACTATCTTAAATGTTTTGAGTATCATTTGCTTCATTTCCATGTGTTTAATCTGTGCATAAAATCGTTAATTGGCAGCATTTTTCGAATAACCGTTCGTCATCAGTCTACACATTGGCCCGGTCTTTCCCGCCAAACGACCTACAGTCCTTCTATGGGAAGTGTGAATCAGAAATTGAAGACAAAGGACCTTTGACATTACAATTACAGTGCAACCTCTCCAGACCGACCTTCTCTTAAGCAACCCCCCTTCAGTAATATCATGTTTTCCCTCTGAACGATTTAACTATTAACTTAACCTCTCTAGAGCAACAACCTCTCAACAGCACGTACTTTTGCTTCTATCAAAGGGAGTTGCTTTGGAGTTCTTGCACTGTAGAATATACAGTCACAAACCTAATATTGTAATTTGCATTCCATGAAAGAATAATTGAGTCCTTTAATTGTTACGTGCTGAAGTCATACAATGATATTAGTTTCGAATTAAACCAAATAAAAAAATTGAAAATTGAATAATGATGTAAAATAAAATGGCACCGGGACCAAAAATCGTTGACATGAAATAACGAGTAAGGTGCCAAATAACGAGTAAGGTGCCAAACAACGAGTAAGGTGCCAAATAACGAGTAAGGTGCCAAATAACGAGTAAGGTGCCAAACAACGAGTAAGGTGCCAAATAACGAGTAAGGTGCCAAACAACGAGTAAGGTGCCAAATAAAGAGTAAGGTGCCAAATAACGAGTAAGGTGCCAAACAACGAGTAAGGTGCCAAACAACGAGTAAGGTGCCAAACAACGAGTAAGGCTTCACGACGCACGGAGACAGTCTATTGAAAAGAAATGACATGACCACATGACGACAAGGGGAACATTGGTTACAAGATAGACGTCATTGGTGATCTTTTGGTCTTAATTTGCTTCTTAATATGAAGAGGATTAAGTCAGCGTGTGTCTAATAACAATTGCACGAATGTCAATGAACTTTGCAGTTGCAACTTGGTGTGAGCATAAAATATTAACCCTGAGTTCCAAGCCCTGAACTAATTCATAGGAATTCCATTAATTATGAGAAACGCAAAAAATGAAAGATTAGATTTTAATTAACATACATGTAATTAGATTTTAATTGGTTATAAAACACTATGTAATTCCGCGTTTATCGTATACTCAACAGAATTCATGGATTCTGTCGATAAGTAAACATATTGCCCACCAACGCACTTCTTACCTAGTTCATTATAAAATCATAAAACACTGAACATTGACCTAGTAAGCCACAACAGATGCAAATACCTATATATCTGGTCCGTTATTGCAAATTGATAATTAAGATATCCCCCAGGGTTCGATTTCAACACGCATAATTTATTCTATCTCTGGTTCCGGGCTCAGTGTTTGAGTCTAATTTGATGCATAATTTGTTACGTTCTGTTGGTCGATATTAAACGTTAGTTTTAATTTCTTAACTTTCACATCTGTAGTCCCAGCTGGTCGATTAATTTCCTGTTGCCCTCAACTTGAAAAAGAAATCACAATCCTACCTACGATAAAGTCCGAACATGCCGTTGGCAGCTTCAGATTCAAAATTTTCCAGAAATGTTTGTCATACAAATTTTAAAGTTCATCTAAGGTTTTTGGCAAAATTAGATTTTTATAATTATGTGAATTGAGGTCAGCACTTTGTTATTTATGTAAGTAGTTGATAAATTTGAAATTTAGCCGTCATTTTCCGGTATATTAAAACGTTCTGTAAAATCTTACATAGAGACAACCCCTTTAATACTTAGACCACTAAGGTGCGGCACTTGTTCTCTGTAATGATTTGATTGAATACGTAGTGTTTTGGATCATTTGTTCACCACAGTGGATCGTTCATGTGGAGAAATTGGCAGTTTCTTGCGGAGAACATGGTTAGTACCGGTCTGATGCACAATCCGGGAAAACCGGTTAAGATAACTTCCTACCGATAAGTACATGTAACTGCAATAACGTTGAAAAAAGGCGTAAACCAGAAAAAATAGACTGGTTTACTTTTCCTATGTATCAATAAGCACAACTAAAATCATTCCGGGATGATATAAAAATCTTCCCCAGTCTAAACATTAACATATACAAAGGGTTTTCATTTGACCCTTAAAACAGCATTTTGATTCCTGAAATCAGTAAAATAAAGCTATTGACCCTCGAGAATTTGTACGAAAGTGTCAAATTTGCAATAAAATTTGAAGGAAATTCTGTTCACTCTTCGAATTATCATCAGCCAAGGGTCATTTTTGAACCTCAACTTTTGACGTCAAGTGAAAACCCTGTATACAAGTATGTACATCTAATAATTGCAGAACACAACAGTCAGCACAACTAGAAAATTGCTGAACATAAATTATAACAAATAGAATATATATTAATAAATAATAATAAAATAAATAAAACCTCGATGTTAGGATCGACTTTGGGACCTAATAAATAGTTCTGAATATTATTAAAATATAGAGAAAGAATTGAAAATCAGTTCGCAAATAGCGGTCGTTAAAATGAGGTGGTCTTAATATTGAGGTTGTCTCTTAGTGATGGTTTACAGTATTTAAGTAGTACATATAATTAAAAATAATGTAACTTTACGTGGTCGGAACAAGTGGATAGAAAGTATCTAGAACAATCATTATCATCATCAACAACAACAGCAACCATAGAAACCGCAACAACACTAGGATGGTAAGATAATATTCAATGTTTTAATTGTAAAAGTAAAAAACACAATAAAGAAAAAACAAACCAACAAAAATAAAAGCTGGAAGCAATCTTTATTGATCGCTCAGATAAAACTTGAGTTTCATCAGTCTCTGTTTTTCATATCATTTTATCTGTATTTTCACTCGTTCTTCTTTGTATAATAGAAACAAAAACTAGATAACAGTGCATCTACATGAAACTGTAAGCAGGATTCTAGTTGATTAACCGAAGACGTCAAACACAATTAACAATTCACAGCACTAAACAAAACAAAAACAAAATCTACAAAACATCAATAAAACAAGGATGTAAGTGAAGAAACAACAGCCTGGTAATAAATTAACAAAGTCGGAGAGTGCTAACTAATCATAAACTACAGGTTTCATTTTTATGTTTGAAATATCGATATACGAGTAGTCCGCTCGCACCTGTATGATCAACAAATAAGAAGGATGGCACAGTATAAAAAAATACCTATACCGAACCAAGTACCGTGATACACACGTTTCCATTCGGTGGCTCTCTATATAAACTGCCGTCATCAGCTCTCGTGCCATAACATTTGCATTCAACTGACGTGTGTTAGCCACATTGAAAAGTTGATACAAGTTATAAACATATTTTTCATTGCTGTTCGAAAGTTATTTCATTTATTTGCAAACAGACTTTCAACTGGGGAAAACTGTTTAGTTTACATTCGTTATTTTAAGCGCATTTTATAATTTTGGTGTTCAACATTTTCTATTGCATTTTTTATTAGTTTAACATAAAGATGCAATCAATCATTTTTGTTAAATTATTGACTTTTGTGACATTACTGATGATGGTTTTCATGGTAACTAATGGGAGACCAAAGGAGGGGAGGGGAGCAAAGGGGTCGAAAAGTAGGGGCGGTAAAAAGTATAGCGGAAAGTGCAAGGACAAGATAATGGCGGAGTATGAGCTGGCTTTTTACGGCGAGTGGTCAACCGAGGCCTACCCACGAATGTACCCCAGATACAGACCCTCAGCTGAATGGTCCAAACTGATCGGTAAGTTCGAATTGTTTTGTCACATTTTATGTTTTTACAATTCTCAAAATGTCGACTGACGATCCTTTGATACAAACTGAAAATTGATATTAAATTCTTCAGTTGTATGGAGGAGGTTATAGGGATGAATTGCTTATTTTAATTATTTTACTCGGGAGAACTCAGAACCAAATTCTGCAATAGTACGTGAGCAATAATTTGAATGAATAGAGCTTTTTGTTTTAATTCTATATTATTTCATTAAGAATGTCACATACAAATTAATATTGGTATGCAGCAGCTTTTACACCAAACAGATCATGACGTGGTGTTATAAATAATTGTATCATTTTATGTTATAGTAAAATTTTATCCCGAAATAATTCCGTGAATTTCTTCATTTTATTGTTTGAAATACATAAAAACGATCATACGCAGTTGACCTTGTACAATTCTCTGACTTTAATGATCTCTGTGATCAATACCCGTCTTACTTCAATCTATTCAAATCGAGTTATATAAACATAATAACACTTCGCAGATGCTGACAAATCCAGGCATTTACAGAAACTTGTTTCTCGCCTTCCACAGACGTACTTGTCTAAACCGCGGAGGTGGAAAATTATTTGCGGTCCCTGGACCAAAGTTCTGTTTGATTTTATTCTTCAATTAATTCGATGTATAAAATGTTATACAGTAAGCAAAATTATAAAATCTGGCAGCTGTTTATCATATTTTTTGTTTTAAGGACATGCTCACATTTCTGTATAGATTATTACTTTTTTATTGAAAACCTGTATGATCATTTTGTATATATACACGGCAATAAATGCGAAATATGTTTAGTCTAGAAGTTTTAAGTATTGTCCATAAATACACGAGAAAGCGTCATACTATTTAGACTAGATTGAGTGGAAAATGATGAAGACATGAAAAAAGACGTTAAAGTGATTACAATTTGTCTAATGGTGAACGTTAATAATGTTTACAATTAAGATTGCATCAAAGCCAACAAGCCTAAAATACATACGTTACTAATAGCAACAAACTGTCTTATTGCATGGGAAAAAATAAACTTAAAATCCCTACAATTTAAGACGATATTATAGAATTATATAATCATGTATGTTATTTGGGATACATATCCCAAATAAATGCCTTTGATATTATAATTTTGAGTATATGGTAGAGGTCAAGATATTACTAGGTCTCCTTATGTCGTAATAATCCCTAAGTGTGGCTCTGCCGCTGGTCAATGACTTGGACAAGTATCATCGAACGTGAATTTACATGTATGATATAAGGCGTAAAAATTGTTTGTTCCTGGTTACATGCTCGTTAAGAAAGAGCTAGGTGGGTAGGGATTTTTTATTTTTTTACTCTCGAAAGTTGGTGTTGAGATTACTTTTATGTGGAAAGGTAAAAAATGACACATTGGATGTACCATCCCCACGGGCCTAATAAAAAAAGCCGTGGGTCACGGCGGGAGTTTAGGTAGGTCGGGTATCCAGAAACAAACAATTTTTAAGCCTAAGTATTAAGGTATTAGGTAAAAGTTTGCTTCACATCAATTCGAAATAAATAATTGAGTCTAAACGCTGTTTAAGATATTATCAAGCAGCTTCTATTATATTTATTATCCTCAAATGATTTTTAGGTATATTTCACTTATACCCATAATTTATTATCAATGAAATAATTATCTTAACTCTATGTAATGGTATTAATGATTACGATCATTTACGAGTGTTATTCATCATCTTAAACTAATAAATTACAAACATGTCGAGGCGACATTTCGTCATAATTGTTTTTAAGTGAATAGTTTGTCAAATTAATAAAATGCATATATGTCTCATACGTTCGATATAAGCTTTTTTACCTGTAGTTTCTCATATAATCTCCATTCCCTGATTCGATCAATGGGCCCTAGATTCATTTCAAGAGAATTTTATGCTTTCTGTTACTAACTTCTATGAATGTTACAAATATGTATCCATTCGTATTTTTTCTTTGATTATTCGTATTTATGATTTATTTAGTAGAATTTGTATATGTTCAGTGGATTAATCGATCAATTTTCGAAATACTTGCTTGTGTTGTTCTAAAACGACTACTATTATTTTCAATTTTAGGACGATCCCATTCCGACAAATACACAATGTGGTCCGAGGGTGAATTCGCCTCCGAGGCTGTACAAACCTTTGCTGAAGATGGTGACACCCGAGGATTTGACATCGAGGCTCAATCATACGGCGGGATACGGGACACATTCACTGCTGCACCTATCAAAGGCGGTCTCGGAAAATCTGCAGCCAATTTTATCACTGATGGCAGTCATACTAAGGTTTGTAGCCTGAGTTTACATCTAATCTTTTTTCAGAAAAGTAAAGCGATATGAATGACCAGGAAATAACGCTATTGTTCTCCATTCTCCAAAGCACATTCATAGAGCCCAAGGCACCACTGTGGAATGAATTTTGAAACCAGACAGTGGCAAGTGTCGTAGTTGACAACATAATCAGGATATAGTTCAGACAGGATGCATTCATCAGTTACAATTTATCAGGTCTGTTTCCGATTTTCTCACATGCAGGGTGAGAATAAGGGATCTTAAATTTGTGTTGCGCATGGATAGGTATTATGAGTTTTGTAATGTAAATTTCCCACCTTTCGCTTGACATTTTCATACTCGCTCCCGCAGAAAGTAAAAAAAAAACGATGGTAACGAAGAGTAACGAGATTACAGTACACGCCTAGTTGTCAGATAATATTATTTTCACCAACGTTCTTCGTGTGTTCTCTAATGACGTAAATTTGAAATCGTTAGACGCAACATGTTCATCTCTTTGCCAAAATCGTAACATTTGGCTTCTGAGAAATACAATGTGCACTATTCTGTTGAGAAATTGCCACATTGCCATATCGCTGTCTTGGTCATAAAATATATCATCTTTACGGTAATTGTTATTACATAATACATTTCGTCTTCGGATTCTTTGAAGTGGTTGTGGTAATCCAGTTAAAAATTATCCTGAGGTCGTAAACTTATTTCATCACTTGCATGGTTTGTTCTCTTAGTTTAAAAGTTCCTAAACATTATTCTTGTGAAGTCGTCTTCAGGGGCGGTCGCGGATTTGATAATTTCTGCAGAAATGCAGTAATTGAAGTTAGATCGCCGGTAAATGTCTATCGATGGCTTACTGATTTTCTGTCTAGTCGGCTGTTGTAACTCAATTAACGCCATTCTGTGTTTACGAAAGGCTGACGTTATGTAAATTATATTGGAAAGCATGTTTGCACTTTGTAACTACTGCCAAGACGTGATCTAGTATGAAGCTGACATGGAATTCATCATGTTGCCTGCTTGGTAATGTACCTGATGACGTTTAGGGATTAAGTTTTCATTGCGGAAAATCAGCGCTTCTGAATGGGTCATAACTTGTGAATTCATTTTTCTACCGTTTCTTTATAAATTTCTTGCAAGACATTATTCATCTTCCGTGGCCAAATAACCTTCATTTCAAGTTTGATAAAAAGAAAAGTAAATGATTTATAAGTATGTAGCCGTATGACTAAGGGAGACGTGTATCTTTTTTTAGATTTCATTCATGGTAAAACTGAACCCAAGTCCAGACTGGTTCGTTGGCTTGTCTTCATTTGACCTTTGTGAGAAAAAGCGATGGAAGAGCCACATCAAAATTGATCTGTACCCGATGGATGCGGGAACAGACAAGGGCTTGACATTCACTTCACCAAACTGGCCTTCATTTCCAAAAGAGAAGATCTACATGCTGTCACCAACTGCTCCACGACATTCTGCCAGTTCGTTTTACTATCAAAACTTGACGAACCTTCCTCCAATAGCAAAAGTGTACCTTACGAAAATATCAGAATTCAGACGAAAGGGCAAAGCGCCACCTCCCGGACTGAAGCAAAAACGCAATCTCGTCATCTACGATACAGTGGACACAAGGAACCGTGCGGAAGACGTTACTATACCTAAATTAGAAAAGATTATAGACAGAGCGATCGCACAAAACAAAGAACATAAAAGAAATGAAATCGAGGCTCCCAGAGCGGAAGCATTAAGAGGTAAATATGTCTGTTTCGTTTATTTCGTTTGTTTAAAAACACGACAATGAAATCCCTTGCCAATATTTTTTTTTGAAGAAAACCTTTCTCCTATCTTCTCTCGTTTCAAGTAATGCTATTCAGATCACGTCGGCCAGATTACACAAGCAACTTAGATATTAACACAATCATGGCCATAAGCATTTGTAAAAAATCAGACATACCATAAAAAATGTTTGGTCAAAGAAAGCCAATACTTGCTCTTTCGTGAAACGGTCCAGCATAAAGTCGGGGATTTTTGTTGTTTTTTCCGGGTACGATAAATTTACAATTACTTCACTTTGGCCCAATTTCCACGTAGCTTGGAATGTTGTTTAGTCTTCCAAATATCGGTTAGGGGGAAATGGTTTTAAACTTCCTATCCGAAGACTGGTGTGGTGTTTTATAGCCTCAATTATTATCTCTCTTTAATTACTACAAGTGTTTAGAATTCAGTAATAAGATTGGTGAAAACATTTGCCAATCTGTAAACGTAGTCTGCTTCAATGTGTAAAACTGGAAGTATTTTACAGAGACATTGTACGATTCGTCCTTATTGTCTGGTTTTATGGGGTCCACACACGTACTTACTGTGGTGACACTTGCTTCAAATAATACACCGTTAAACGTTTGGAAAGACAAGAATGGAAATCGCGATCTCATGAATGAGAGACAACAATGGTCGTGCAGTTTTAAAATAGAATTGAAACATACTACATAAACATGAAAATGGTTGTTAACAATTCTTAATACTAGTATTTAAACGTATGATGCAGGTAACTACAAAATAAAGAGATAAATTAATTTGTAACTTGTACGGTCTAATATCAATTTTACCCATTTGCCTACAAAGTGTTTCATATTTCCAGCAGAAGACATTTTAAAATACAATAGTAAAATGCTATCATACATAATCACATTTTACCGATAATTCACCGGTTTTTAATCAAACGTGGCCTTGACATGTTAGTAGTTTTTGAAAGTGCGGAGTCACACACATATTGTGCCATTTAATCACATACCAGCCTCGAATCCACACGGTGAATATACCAGACGGTACGTACATTATGATAAATCTGTCTGTACACGACGTATATTATCATAATATATATGTGTCTTCTCCGCGTTATCTGGTTACCCGTGAGCTATTTCCAATTATCCAACTGTTAAACGTATGGAAACAGTCACTTCTCGACGCTGATGTAGCAACTTTGAAAACAGAAACCTTGTACTACTGTAAAAACAACATTAAATCGGCGTGATCTTTATTTCGCGAATTTAGTCATTGGGGTTTATTTTTTTTTTAATTTGCGAAGTGGTAAATTCGTCACGTGCTAAATGTTAAACCGGAAATACCGATCTATTCGGATATCTTAGAATGAACACAATATCGACTCAAGCAGAGATTTGTATAACCATTTACAAAAAAACAGTGAATAAGCTAGAGGAAGAATTTGCAAAAATAAATTTGTCGTAAATTAATTGTGTGATACTGTGTCTGGGATGTTGTTTTTTATAGTTGTCTGCTGGGTCCATATAATGGAAAGTTGTTCCGGCTAAACTAAACATCGCCATGGTTTTATATCTATAGATGTTTACTAGAATAAAAACATAATAAAAATACCAGATTTTAATAACAACAGAAATCAGATCAAATAAACGTTTCCAGATTCTAATTATATTGAGCTTTATTGTTTGTGAGATATCGTCTATATTTTTCAAACGTCCAGAACTTCTTTCACTGGGTTTTAACGCCATTTCCCACAATTTCCCAGTTACATACGGCGACCGGTTCACCTAACCAGTTTTCCTGGACTATATTCCAACCAATACTAATTTACCCTTCCACAAGAAGCCGGCAACTTCTCCACATATGGAGGAAAATATCCACATGGATATGACATGTACATGACATTTTTGTCAGATTTTCATAGAAGGGTATGACCTGTCGCGACCTGGATTTGAACCCGGATCGCCGGGTTACAAGTCTAGCGCACCCAGAACTTTTTGCTTCGATAAATATGAGATACTCGTATAATATAGCTACACTAGACAATCATGTGACTAACTCTACAAAATTTATACTGTAAAACATAACGATATATCATAACGTTAGTAAGTAGCATAAGTATTTCAACACATTATTCGAATGTTTGATACATATTGAATTGATTTATATTCTTATTGTCACCAAATGTAAGAGTTTACAGATTTTGAAGAATAAATACCTGGTGTCAAGTCCTTTAAATTTTTTTTTAAATAATCATTTAGAACGAATTAAACATAAGTACGTTACGGTTTTAAAAGCGTCATTATTCTTGAGCGTTTTAATATTTCTTAGGGTCTTCACTGGTAACCTAATCATTCCAACAGGTTTCAAAATCTGACTTTTCACAGTTATTTCCATTTCATGTGTTTTTTTTATTTCTGAGAGATTTTATCAAACTTTGGAACGTTTAAAAACCATGGGTTGATGACTCAAATAGTTGAATTTCACGATAATGCTGTCAATACAAGTAATGTAGAACATTATTCTTAAACCTGTAACGGTGTTTAAGTTCTTGTATTGCTGAGAAAATTCAGCGTTTTATCAGCTTCAAAACATTGGGTTACTGACCAGACGTTATTGACTCCCTTATCACGTGACTTCTCTGAAAGGTCGACCACCTCGAATTTCATTTAAAAACAGATTAACGCAGTAATGAATATTAATTTAATGATTTAATAGTTTAAAAAAAAAGACACCTAAGGCATTGACCGCTTCAGACGTGCTCCAGTTGTTTTATGTGTTTTTTTTTCTAGGAGTGTTTTCTAAACTGTACGTGAGTAGGTTTTTGTCTGTACTGGAGTAGGTCCATGGCTAATCATGTTCCACTCAATTGATCTAAAAAATCAGGAGTTTTTTCGCCATCGAAACGAAGTCGCTTGAACAGATGTTTAATACGTATAACGTTTATCGGCTCTTTAAGAGAATTATCTATGTCTGTGATAAGACAGTAAAATATAACATAATAAATCAATCAAGAAATCCAATCTTCTGATTTAAGTTTAGTTGTAAAACTGGCCAATCGTAATCGCATCATGTGACTGTATTCCTTACTCAATTTTTACAAAAAAAAGACCTGGGCTAGAATCTTGTCGAATCGAAAAATAATTATATGTTGTAAAGCCACGATGTTAAGACCATCTTATGTGTTAAGACCATCTCATGTGTTAAGACCGTCTTATGTGCTAAGACCGTCTTATGTGTTAAGACCGTCTTGTGTGTTAAGACCGTCTTATGTGTTAATACCGTCTTATGTGTTAAGACCGTCTTATGTGTTAAGACCGTCTTATGTGTTAAGACCGTCTTATGTGTTAAGACCGTCTTATGTGTTAAGACCATCTTATGGGCCAAAATCGGTCTTAATATGAGACAGCCTCATTATCAATTTGAAATGTAGAGAAAATATTAAAAAAACAAACCAGGAAATCAGTGGTTGTTATGATAATGTTGTCTTAATGTTGAAGTAGTCGTCAAGTGAGATTTTACTGTTTATGATATTTTTCAAATGTGTTAATGTCGCTTAGTAACCCCTTGCAACAATGCCTCCAACAATTTAATTCCACCAATATCATCAATTCTGTAGTCATTAACAATGTTATAACATAGATGCACCGAAGTGCAAACGTCTAATGTATTTTATTACATTGAACGATAGCAAAATAAAATTGTCATAAATTGTGTATATGGTAGAATTTTAGGCAGAACACTTGTCATGCTCAGCGTGTGGTATCCCCAAAAGAGCTCTCAGCATTTGTTCCAGCAATATATTATGCGTATTTATTACCAGTTATTTCCCTCTGGTAAAGAGAGAAGTGCACCAACTTTTTTTCATACATTCACGGTATAAGATGTTATTTAATAGAATTCATAGCTTCTCATTATGTTTTTTCTGAAGACGTATTGACCTTCATTTCGTGCATTCTTGCTATAAAAAGCATGTTTTAGTTGCATCGTCGCGTGTGTTTGCCAAACCAAAGAATTGCATACTATAGACATACACACAAAGAAATAACTTATTTATCACTGAGGCAACAATGTAATTAATTCAAACACTTGACAACGCATTCTTTGAATCTAGCATATATTTGTCCTACGATTAGATACAACGTAAGCAAAACATCTGACGTGTAGTAAGAACATGTACGTCTGTCACTTTCTAACTAACAACAAAATACTGTAAACATCCATGCTTCATGTAGATATGTCTACAATTATAAGTTTACAAATCAAATGCTATTTGAGGATTCATTATTTCGTTATGGATTGTGTATTTAGTATGGTAATTCTGATCAATTTGGTGTTGCGAGGTCGCGTACGACTAAACGAAATTGACGATTTTTAGAAGGAAAAAGATTAAAGAATACCTGCTTCATCGTTTTGAATTGGACCAATTGTTTATTGGTTATGTGTAGTATAATGTATTAGCTATCTGTAGACACCAGTTATTAGAAATTTGAGCGATTTCTTAAAAAGTTAGGTAGTGTTAAACAAACTTGGTACAGAAACTGTCATTTCTTAAGTTGTAACCCTTGTATATGTATATATATGATATACGTGTTTTTGGTCCATGTGGCCATTTTAGGCCTAATATGCCATTATACTCCATCCCTTCAACGTGCTAGCCCCCTGTGATGCTGACCATGCATTTATATGTTTATATTTGTGTTTTACAGATAATGACCCAAGCTGCCAAGTATCAGAGTGGTCTGATTGGACGCCTTGTACTGTCACGTGTGGCTTTGGACGTCAAGAAAGAAGACGCACCATCGTCCGTCGAGCGCTAAAGCCGGGGCTTTATTGTCCAGTCTTACGTGACGATCGAACCTGCGGGACGATGAAAACTTGTCAGTGGGAAGCATTTAAATTCTTGAACCGAAATAGTGGTTAAATAAACAGACTTTCAATTTGTTTGTAAGGTTGTAGAATATGCATTACATTCCGCCATTTTGTTTTCATTATTTATTTCATATCATTCGGTATTCCTCAGTCAAAATAAGCGTATTACGCATTGGTGACGAACTGTATCGATTTCGAAAGCATTTAAAATGGAAAACGTCTATGTTTATTACCGTGTTAATTTATGATACTAAACATTGAAACCTTCTGGTTCATATAACACTATCCGTAAAAATGTTCTAGAAGATATGACTACTCTGGCGATGGTATTTTTCCGTCGCATTCGTTCGTCTATTTATCAAAAGCGTGATGCAAAAAAAGATTATTGGTATGTCGAAAGATAACATTTACCTCATGTAAAGCCCAGGGGGGATTTTACGGCGCATCAAAGAGTGCCCTTTATAAGATATCAATGTAAATATGACTTATAATTACCGATCGTGAGTAAAATTCTCCCTTGGAATCGAATTACGTCACGTTCGAAGTCATTTTTGTATGTTTGATACTTCGGTTATTGTTTTGTTCGATTATCGTATTTATCGTTTTGTTCGATTATCGCAATGCCGTTAATTTATTGGATATTGTGTATAAATTAAATGTATAATTGAATGTTTCGATCTTTGTTTTATTGTTCACTGTTATGAAGAGGTATACATGTATTACATAAGTAAGGTCTATTGTTATTTGGACTCTGTTCCAGTAAGGGGAGATAATCATAGTCACGAACTTGAAAATGTAGTATATAAAAGATTTGATACCTTGATTGGTGACATATCTATCACAGTTTCAATTGAGCTTAAAAGCAACGAAGATAATTCGACGTACGATACTTGTATTTTAGGAGTGTTTTGTTTATTTCTTGTACACACAGTAAACAAAATGTCAGAATCATCACCATAGTATGATGCTATAAGTGCCAGCCTGTATTGACCAACTTTCACAACTTAAATAAAACGCAAACTCTGTAAATCAAATTTTACAAGAAACAAATCTGAGTCCAACTTTACAAGATCTTCATCTACGTAAGTCTATCATTATTTTCGCCAAAAATGCAATGGAGCGATTCGGTTGAAAGAAATAGTTTCATCCTTAATCTTTATTATATTTTAGGAGGTGCTCTCCAAAATGCATGTGATTGAATAACATTTGCTCGCTTATACGGACATTTATATTTTAAATCGCTGTTGATCAATAAGTATTCAGAGATCAATCTGCTAATGTTAATATACATGCTTAAATATTACATGTAAGAACATTTTTATTGCATAAACTTAAGTAGTTGGGTGCTTTTATAGTTACTATCAAACAGTTTACATATTCTCCGCGTTATTTAACACGTTAATCATGATTTACATAAAGATACACGTGTGCCTCTCCCCTCAACGTCTTCCGGTAGACTGTAAATTTTTACCCCTCCGGCGTATCGATGTCGTCATTAAGTACAAACGTATATATGTATCGTCTACGTGTAATAATTCACTAACGTTAGATCGATCAATATTTGAGAGATATTTCCATCACTTCCTCGTGAGATAAATTACACTTTTAAATAGTAAGAGTTCAATCAAACGACCATTTCTATAAATATTTGGAGTACGGTCATTTAGACACTGCATTGTACCCTGAAGCGTTTGCGTTAGCTTGAGTGTCATGAAAATCTTATCTTCGTTGAATAGATTTGTGTAAAATATGTTCGTGTGATTCAAGGAAATGTTTTGACACAAAATGTATCGGTTGGAATGTAGGGTGTTACAGACGACACCAAATCACCCGCAAAGTCTTGTGAGATTACACAAATGATCGAGCGATGACAATCCGAATTTAAATACAGTCATAGGTCCTAGATGTCGTGTCAAAGACAAATCTTATCTAAAATAGCATTTTAACAAAAAAATGCTGCATTTAATTTATATGTCTGCCAAACGACCCTGGTTCCTTGAAAATGCTCATCTTATTAATATGCTCATCTCTTAATGTTTTTTCTGTGATGTGTTTCTAGTTTTGGTGCAACTTCATACGAACGAAAAATTAATCACATAAACCTAAGGTATGAACAAATAAGCACATTGTATAAAGGTGAAACTCACATTTTGTTTTACTAAAGATGTAAATAGTAGATCCATGATAAAGCTCGGTGTTAGAGATACATGTACATGTAGTGTAAAAATGATAGCCAGTATGAGAGGCGCAAGACGCTTTGGTGCATTGAATGTAAACATCATTCTAGTATGTGGGGAAAGCTTTAAAATAGTGATTGAAGTTACTTCAATTAATGTTCGTCATTAAAAGATATAATATGCACATGTGGAGTTCTAAATGATCTTTGGATGTGTTTTACTTTCAGTATTACAATGTTGTAGAATGTATAATTACATCTCGCCAAAATAGAAACGACAAAGAAATCTGAAAATTATTAGCTACACATGACAATGTGTGTGTCTTAATTAAAGGGTTATTAAGTGTTGTAATTATTTATAATATCCGGTTTATGTGTTAGTCCGAAAGTCATGATACTTTGGATGAAATTTTCTCAAATATTTTATTACAAAATTATTCAGGCAAAAAATCAACAACAAAAGCAAAGATTCGTCGTTACAGATATTTACACCTGTAATATTATGACTAAAGATTCGCGCACAATTGGATTTCAGACGACAAAGTTGTAAACAAAATTCTCATCTCAGTGAAAGGTATTTGTTCAAAGCAAAACAAATTTCTTTTGTATACGTTCTTTTCAAACCATCCCCTCGGCGCTGGTCACATGACAGGAAGTAGTTTACCTCCTCCTCTTTTTCTTACCTAAAAGGAAGAAAATATAAGTATGAATACAAATTCTGTCTGTGGAATGCTGCTTCTTTTTAATTGTTTAATACTGTAGAATATATACTTAAATACATGTATTGTTCCAAATTCGATAATATCTTTATCAGATCTTAATAAATAATAAAATTTACAGCGAAATAAAGTTCAAATAATCACAGCTTAAACAAGTTTTATCCAGAATCTATGCTAAAACTAAACGATTTTACAGTTTCAAATTGACTTAAGAAATAAAAAGAACGCTATTTTGACTTTGACATGTCTACCATGTTTAAGATACAGTAAAACCTCACTAAGTGACTACCTCATTGTTAAAACAATCTCATTTTAGCAATTTTTTTTCGGACCGGTTTTCAGTACATGTACTTCCTTTATATTTGACCCTGATAAAAAGTTAATCTGATCATATAGGTGCCCTCAGTCGAGGTTTTACTGTAATACAAATAAATAAAAAAAGCTGAGATAGTGTATGTTGACAATCAAGGTATTAAAATGCTTTTAAAAAGTGTAAGAATGTAAAAACGCACACCACAAGATACTAAAGTATTGATAGGAAAAATACACAAAAAGTCGCGCGAAAGTTATAAAGCCTGCATGCAAATAAAAGATAATTTACAGGATTCAGGGAAGTTTAAGGTCAAAGAATCAGTGAAAGTTAAAGGCTCTAGAGGTATTGAAAGTTGATAGGCCAAGGAATTATTGGGAAAAATGTCAAGAAAAAACTGAGTTTTTTATGAAACTTTAAAGCCCAGAAAATACTGAAAAGTGAAAGCCCAATAACATATAGAACTATAAATGTCAGTGATTAACGTAAACTAAGCCACGGGGATTTCCGAACAATAGACACATCAGTTGTAACATGAATGTTAGAAAAATTACATTCTACTTAAAGTACTAATTATCACACAAGAAAATGTTTTTATAAATGCTTGAGTTTTACCTTCCATGACTTTTTTACTATTTTTTCTTGCCTTGTCTTTGCATAGGCATTGACATGGCACTACCCATTGGCATCTGTCGCATTGGCATCTGTCGCATTGGCACTGGTATCATCATAGGGCCAGGAACTGTACCTGGCATGTTAAACGGCAATGGAGCTTGACCAGGCATAGGTGCGGGCATTCCACCTATTTATGTCATAATAAAGAATTTTGAGGAATTATAGAAAGGTTTGTTTCAGCAACAAAATACATTCTCAGCTCACTTGATCCTCGAGTCTTCGTAAAAAGCATTGATCTGACTGCAGTTAATCATGACAAAAATGGTGACAACATTGGTCAAGTCATCGAGGCTAACAGGCCAAATAAAACAAAAAATGACCTATGTAGAGTCTTATAGGTGTTTATTAAAAAAGCTTCAACTTTGCATGTGTAATAAATATTTTCATATCGAGTGACAAATGTATTATGACTTGCAATGAAGTAATGAAGGTGATAAATAAGCAAAAGTGACAGGATAAGAACAGTGAACATACGTGTAATACTTAATATATCCAACAATATCTACAAAACATATGAACAACCAACATAGAAAAGTACATTATATATAAAGCAAGCAAGTGCAATTAAAAAAGCAGTGAATTGGTAAAAAACAACAAATCTATTTCATAACAAAAAAACATTGGCGGCTTTAACCACTTATAGTGTTGGCAGAATTTGTGAAAGAGTTACTTGGAGAAATATTAGGATTTTGAGTGTTTGTGAATGCATTACTTGGCGTGGCTAAGTTCGAATTAGCAGAATTCATTAAATCAGTGCCTGACTGTAGTGTGTTTGAATTAAGAGAGTTCGAGAAAGCATTGCTGCCTTGTCCGCCATTCATTGTTGCTGAACTGGCAAATGCTCCGTTTGATGAAAAGGAATTAGAATTAACATTACTAGAACCCGCAAAGTTATTGTTGTTATTTGACACAAATGGTGTTTGAGCTAATTGTGAATTTGTATTATCATCATTGCTATTTCTAAGTACGGTTCCACCTTGATTAGGAACAATTCCACTAAAAGGTGTAATTTGGCTGTTCACCGGGTTACCATTAGTGCTCAAAGCAAAGCTATTGGTGCTGCTCATTGCACCATTAGTATTTCCACCGATACCATTTGTGAGCATTGCTTGATTATTGACATTTTGTCCCTGGCGAGAGCTTTGCATGGCCCCACGGAATTGCTGCTGTTGCATAAGCCCCTGCCTCCTGCTACCTGCAAAGCCGTTTGGCTGCATCCCTGGCATAGGCATCGATGCCATTGCTCCGTTTTGCATTGGCATTGGCATAGGCATTGGTCTCATTCCCGAACCTTGAATCAATCCTTGTTGGTTCATTCCCTGGTTAAAACCTTGATTGAGTCCCTGGTTCAAGCCTCCTTGACTGAGTCCCTGGTTTAAGCCTCCTTGATTGCCTCCCTGGATCAAACCGCCTTGGTTTAGTCCTTGATTAAGTCCTTGATTGAGTTGACTCATTCCAAGAATTGCTGGATTAGCAGACATGCTTGTAGAGCCGAATGGACCTGGCATTCCAATACCGCTGAGAGTCTGTGTCGATGATGGGAACTGTTGTAAACCAGTACTGCCGACCACATTACCATTTGGACCAAAGATGTTGCTGCTCATTTCTGATGGACGTAAAAGAGCGTAGTGTCAAGATACGAGTTTTTAAAGGGACTCGCCTCCAAGTTTAGTTTATACTAATCATCCGATTTTAAAATATTATTTCAAATTAAAATACTTGCTTACGAAAGTAGACAAAATAATATTCGGTGAGTTGAATATAATATTTTGTTAATACACGCGTGTGCTGTCTGTTTATGTAAATATACAAATATACATAAAGTTTTATATGACGGTGGCTTAAAGCGATACAGCACAGTATAATACCAATTTAAGCATATGATAAACAAATCTTGAAAAGTCTATTTCCCGATTGACTTTGCTATTGTTTCAAGAGCTGAATACTGCACGATTTGACATATTCTATAGTCAGCATAGAGGCTTGTCCCTTTACAGTAAGGTTTTTTTAAAGTGATTAATAATTATTCTACAATAACAGTATACTCGTTCAATCATATGACTGGCTTAGTTCTTACAATGCGACCAAAGGGGTTTGTCACGTATATCACGTATGGGTTACATCGTTAGCAATTTTATTGTTTTGTTATGAATTTTGACCCATTTCAGGAAGTTTTATCGATATTATCGCAGTTTCAGTTTATACATGTACACGTCGCGGCTTTACGTGTTCGTGTCCGACTTGTAAAATTTGACCTTTTTTTCGTGTAGAAAATCTTAATATCGAGTTTTATATACATTTGAAGGCAGTAAAAGTGTACATTTTCGGTTAATGTGTGGACGTATCTACATGTTGCACTATAAATGAGCAAAATGCTTTGAACTGCGGTGCGATGATAAGGACTATAATGAAATACGTTGGAAAAATACAATTGTCAAAGTTGTTTCCCTTCTATTATATGCGGGTGATATTTGATATACATGTACGTGACAAATCCCTTTGAATGCGGCGTGATAAATATAAAATATGAACAAGTGACGGGAAAGTGACAGTATATGAAAACACTGTGAATAAATCGGAATATTTCAGCAAAGTCCGTCAAGTTATTTCAATATCGAGTAAATTGACAACCTTAACATTCTTATGGTGAGCCAAAGTTAATGATTTTTTTAAAATCCAAGTTCTGTAAGAGCTAAAGAATGCGATGGACTGACTATATCTTAGACTGAACTTGATGACAATAACGCAATTCCAATCAGAACTTGCAATTTCTGGGGACAGCGCTGCACTAATTTGTTACTTTGATAGGTAATAAAAATATTTTTAATATGTGTGGAATTGTAGAACAGTGACGGAAACCAGAACGCACAATATTGGTCTTTGTTACATAGCAACAGGAAAAACGTTGTACACAGTATATAGCAAGACTAAATGAAGTGGAAGTTCTTTTTGTAGTTTAAGAAAATTTATACGGTATGTCACAATACTTAGTACAGCTAATCTATAGTCCTAACTGTTTTTTTTTATTTTGTTAAATCACTTACTTACTTGCATTGTTTACAAATTTAGAAATAAATACAGGGTAGTTATTTATCGTAATAGTATTGATGTCACGAAAATTTATAAATATTTAATCAATACATGTTTTTCTAGATAAATGCCGTTAATTAGAATTAGAAGTGGATTTTGAAGGCATTGTTCAGTTTAATCAATTAAGCCTAATGGTTGAAATTTTATCAGGATAGAATGAAGTCAAAGTAATTAAATAATAATGATACGCATAGTGTAAATCATCTCAGAGTAAACTAAAATTGTTACACTCGATAATAAATCTGATATGATGATATTTTGTCTTCATCCAATTACTATAAAAAAATTTCAAGCCACAATACAAGCCAATGTTGTAGTAAAATGCATTTTAGAACATTATTTGACAGACCACAGCAGATCCATTATCAAGAGTATTTAAACAATATAATAAATAGTAATTTAACAATACATTAAATAAACTTACGCATTCCAGGCATAAACAACGATCCCATGGGTCCTGGCATTCCCATCATTGGCCCCTGTCTCATCTGGAAGGGGGTAGGGGCGAAAGCGTTCATCATAGGGTCGGGGAACAATCCAAATCCTGGCTGACTTGTGAAGGAACTACCAAACTGAGATCCGAAAGGTGATGCAAATGGACTTTGAGCACCAAAGGGCGTGAACTGTGGTGCTTGTCCGAATTGACCTTGTCCGAATCGTGGCATGTTCTGAGCATTCAGCTGATTTTGGAAAAGTGAGGCTTGGCTATTGCCATCAAATCCAAGCTGATTCAAATTGTTTCCGTTGAAATTTCCCATCTGGGTAGGATCCTGGAAATTTGACCCCTGTTGCATGCCATTTTGCATCATTCCATTTTGTTGCATACCATTTTGCATCATTCCGTTCTGTTGCATACCATTTTGCATCATTCCGTTCTGTTGCATACCGTTTGGCATCATTCCGTTCTGTTGCATACCATTTTGCATCATTCCGTTCTGTTGCATACCGTTTGGCATCATTCCGTTCTGTTGCATACCATTTTGCATCATTCCATTTTGTTGCATACCGTTTTGGTTCATCATTCCGTTGTTCTGCGACATGAGTCCATTGTTCTGGTTCATAGTATTTGGCATCATTCCGTTGTTTTGTCCCATACCGTTTGGCATCATTCCGTTGTTTTGACCATTCATCATATTTTGGTTTTGAGTTAAACCAGTATTTGTCTGTAGTCCGGTAGAAGCGCCGGAAAGAAGATTAGTTCCGGGGTTTGATGATGCGGTTCCCGTCGAACTACCGGCATTGCTATTACTGCTATCGAATAGTGAGAAGTCAAAGCCATTACCTGCAGCATTCTGGGCAGTGGAGTAATGGGTTAAGCACAACCCAAGAAGAATCAAAAGCAGTTTCATAGTATCTGAAAGTCAATGAAATCAGATATCATAAAAACATAGAAACAAGTTTTTTGACAGAGATTATTACATGAAAACTTAGCAAAGAAAGTGATAGGACTGGTCAAATCACGATACAGTATAATAGTAACAAAAATGAATAAACTGAAGAGGCGAAACAACACACAAACACAGTACTAAAAGTTAGTTACAATCCGTAATACAGTTAACTGTAATTTCAAAGACAGCAAGATTTTTGTACAAATAAATTATGTATTTAAAATCAGTACACACCCACAGATATTGACCAAATTTCTAAAATACAATTAATCCTACAACAATAAATGAAGTATTCAAAAATAATGATAAAACAAAATGCATGTTAAAATACAGTAGATAATCCAGACTTACCTCTTTGTTCCAAATTCAAATTATGAAAGATCTTTACAATCCGTTAACTGTAAATATATATAATGCGTGTTCCTCCGGGCACGAACGGGTGAAAGTCTAACAAATTAATGAAATATTACCGTCACTTGTCAAGTTTTTATTCACTTACCAATGAGTGAATAACACATGGCGGAAGTGATTTTATTTTTCAAAATTTCCGTCACTTCTTTGACAGCCAATGATATTGCAGCGTTACGTTGGGGATTGCACATGGGAACAACTGTGTTGAGCATTTTAAGTGTAACGTTTACATAATGACTAATGCATGACAATATTGACGATAAATATTTACTTTAACGATTGTTAAATGTGTGAATGTGTACCAGAACTTCCGGTTATCCCAAAATGACATAGGCGATAACAGAAATGTATGGAACCGTCTTACAAATTATTACAATTTCATGGAAACTGAGAAAGTTTTTAATAAAATATTTAGACAGTTTCAGATAACTGGTGACGTCTCTGGGTGGTATTTAATATGATGATGACACTAAAATATCAAACTACATATATTTATTGTATTATTCAGCAACTAACGAAGTTTCGAAGGATGCTGAAACAAGCAGGCGAACATAATACCTTGTACGTATATTGTCAAAACTGTGTAACCCATGAATACAGGCGTTATTATGTGAACAACGGATACCCTTTAATTCTTATTTATTGATATACATTATATTGACAAAATAAAATAATGACTTTAGAACAGCTGTACCTTCGGACGGACAAACATAAAACTACATATACATTGCTGTTAACTTTAAATAAACTGTAAAAAGCGAAAGTTTGGCTTTTGTTACGTCATGTGTATGTATTTTAGAAGGACGTTACATTGAATATCTGTACATTTATATACACAATTACGCCCATGAAATTACAGTGACGTGACAATGGCAATGGATAATATATATATATATATATCAGCGTCTGCTGATTTCTAACTAAACTTCATAACATACCCGTGTGCAACAACAAAAAAAGAACAAATGCCACGAAAGGAAGAAACAAGATGCATATTTTATACACATCATCCATATTGTTCATCGTATCAAAAAGTGTGTGCTTTTTTAATCATTGTTCATATTGTAGTGTTTATACACAGGGGGTTATTAACACAGGTTTAATTGTTTGTTTGTTTTCTATTTAGTATCACGTGATTTTTCTTACGTAGCTCCTACAACATCAATTTGTGAACGCTTAGTACGTCATGCAGCAAAAATGAAAACATGACATTTTGCGAAACAGATCGCACTAAATTTCTCAAATAAGTTATACAATCTTAACACCATAAGGAATTTTAAATGCGTGCACATAACTTATTGATGTATTGACATGAACGTGTTGACGGATGTATGCAGGATATGACATAATATTTAATCGACCATCATCAAATCAGTCATTTTTGAGATGATGAAACGTCGCTCAAAATATGCTGAAAATGATTTTATAGACAGTTCTGTTATTTTCATTAATTTACGTAAAACCGTTTATACACATAATGATATACAGCCTCTACTCGTGTAATGACTAAGTGTCCGACTTTGTCGCATGATATTCATGTACATTTGTATTTTGATTACATTGTAATAAATCTATTAATACGAACATGTAAAAAGCCGTTGGAGGCTGGACACGCAAAGACAAACCGTGTCATTTACAGTATTTTGACTATATGCGATAACATTTATATGAGAAACGTTTTGCAATTGAAATTCAGTGCGTGCTGAGGCAGATATTTGACTACGGTGAACGGTGGACATAAGGTTTGGCCTGAAATATCCCCATTCGTTTTTATTTCAAATTACCAATAAAATCATATTCTTCATTACATCAATTCAGTTGCGTACATTTTCCAAAATCTAAGTCAAAATTTAACCTACTTTTGGAAATTTGACGAATGAAAGGCTTGATCTTTGTTAACTGACAGAAATACGCATACATGTATATATCTAAGGTAGATATTTATACTCCATTAATCTTGACAATAAATTTAAAAATGGGTTTATTGTTTATCTGAGAAAGTTTCTGACATGTTCTATTTTGAAAAAAATAGGTATGAACGACTTCCAAAAGTTTACGATGAAACAATTTCTAACATTAACTTCATCCCCAGCTTTCTTATTATAAAAACACAGGAAATTTATCACAAATCGGCAAATTAAAAAAAATCAATTCCAATGCAGACATGATGTTTTGTTTAATTGTATGTTTATATAAACTGCATTATATTTCAGTACTAACAACGCTGTAAGTAAATACATTTGTAGAGTTTTAGATGAAACCAATAGTTTGCGTGCTTGTTTCATTTTGCATTAGCTTTAATATACATTTAATTTTAAAAGGGTTTCTTCAAACAAAAGCAGGAATGGTTGTCTTTTAGGTGCGAATTAATCTCACGTGATTTGACTGACAAATACAGAAACTTTCATGATATTTAGTCACAGTGTTGCCTGTCAGTATCCCTATTGTCAATCAAGGCTGGGAGAGGCTGTAAGTTTTTCCGAAAAAATGATATATACCGTCTGAAATAAGAATCAAATATAAATTATTTGGCATCCTATCTATGCAGTGATACTTACATTGTGAACAATTTCTGATTTTTGTAATTGATACCTGCTTAGTTCTCAAAATGTTATCAGACTAAGAGTAAAAAATCTGGTAATTTGGCTGTTATTTTTTTATTTTTCCATTATTCAGATAAAATCATTGTAATGGGTAAAAGAATATACATGTATATTATGTAAAACTACTGAAACATTTTCCTCCGTGATTGCAAATAATATTTTATGAATTATGTCTCAATTTTATTTTTTTCATTTTGTATGAATTTAAATGTTTTGTTTATATAATATCTCATTATTTTGTGTTTTTCTATTTTTTCTGACAACTGACCAGATCGCAGACAGACGAACGTGTTAGTATCTTACTATCTTATACGTTTACACCATAGTCGGAAATCATTTTCCGGTATAATTTGTTCACGGCATTCGACTTATTGTTTTCATGCTTTACTCTATGTAATGAAGGCGCTTCATCCGAAATTTTGCGTACAAATCAAGCGTCTATTGAATTTGTCAACAAATATGTCTGCCAAATTTGAAAGTTTTTGTTTAGCTTTTTATATTAGACCCTAAAACTGCCCTTTACAATATGTCTAGGAAGGTAATCAAGTAATTTTAAGACAAAGTAAAGAAGATCACAAAGCATTATCCAACACACTAACTGCATGTGCATGAAAACATCGGCAAATCTCGTGCCAAAAAAAGTCTGCAAGTTTTGACAAGACAGGACATGCAAAATTTAGTTGGCCGCGGAATATCTAAGATGTCGGACATTGTATCTAATAAACATTACTAACTGCATGCTGTATATTTTAGCGTAGGCTTATCTGGTAAGGGTTTTATATTAACGATATTGCATGAGCTATTTATATGTTCGCTTCAAAATATATTTTATGTATTTATTAAGTCATTAAATAACCATATGATTTAGATTCTTGTTCTTATCTTGTAAAGTGCATGTAAGTTTTTTATTTTAAGAGTTTTAAAGAAGTAGCAATAATGTTAAAGTGAAAACAACTTGTTTGGGTTGTCATATAAGAAAAATATAACCTGTCTTGTATGTTTACTCAGTGTTCCAGAGTAGACTGCTTTGTTTATGGACATAATATTTACATGATTTAGTGTTGTTGTTTTATTTTATTTCTAAGTTGTGCTTGTTGTAATGTTCTTAAAATTATATTAGTGAGAATGGAAATATAAATATATGAGAGAAAAAACATAATGGTTATCATTCACACCTATCATTTAATTAGCGTGTGAATAATTCTACCTACAGTAGTTAAAAGGTACCATCTTCGAGATGTGTGTATTGATGTTACTCTATAAACTAAGATATGTTCAGTTTAATTGAATAATTCATGCCATCATTGTGAAGAAACAATATTTCATCCAGTGAATGTCTTTTTTAAACGACAACTTATTCAAGCTATACAATGTATGTAATGCTTATTCCCACCTGAAAGTTGAATGTGATAAATGTTAAGCTCTCTCTTCAGCCATTGTTTTCTATTATTATATTTTTCTAAGAATCTGGGCTAGCAAAATCAATTGCCTGAGTTGCCAGAGTCCGAGCAATTTTTTTTTGTCAGTGGACAAGTAAGAATTCAGCGGCTATTGTCAGATTTCTGACAAAAATTGCAAACTTTCCTTTCTGCTAAAACAGATTTTTACAAAAGCAAAAGCGGAAGCAGTAATAGAATTTGTTTTATTCTTAATAGTCTGCTGTAAAACTGATATGCGGTCCTACATTATTCTCTGTATGTTGATCATTTCACAAATTTGGTAAAAATTTAGAGCAATTTCCTGTGCAATTGCAGATGAAGATTTTGTTAGGTATTTTGCGTGATACACGTAAATTGTCCATCACTTCACATCTACTAATGCTTTTTACTAGATATTTAATAATATTAGAATTTAGTGAGAAAATTTACCTACAGTAAAAATGAAAAAAGCTACAGACATGAGAACATTTAGTATGGACAAGTAAATTTTTCAAGTTACTCCTCCAAGGACAAGTCAAATTTTCTGTAAATGTTTTGTACTATTACTAGACCAAACATTTTGCTAGAATCGATGGCTTGGCTCATTTTGTGAACTCTTTCAGCCACAGCACTAAATAATTTACTGCTGTATAAGCTAGTATCACATTAAAACAAGTCTTGTCATTTTTTTTGTACACATATATTTATATACCTCATTTTTATTGTGATTTCACAGGTTTGGTTTTCCTTACCGGCTGAGTTTTCTCCGGACACTGTTGCATCAGATTCTAGTAGCCGCCAGAGTCCTGCATTTTCTTGGCATCATATTGATAATTTGCAAGAAATCTCCAATGACACAGATGGTTCGGATGTAA
This sequence comes from Lutraria rhynchaena, assembly GCA_008271625.1. Lineage (NCBI taxonomy): Eukaryota > Metazoa > Mollusca > Bivalvia > Venerida > Mactridae > Lutraria > Lutraria rhynchaena. Next base: position 665,621 of record VIBL01000127.1, read on the forward strand.
GTTCCTCATTTTGTGAGCCACGCAAATCATCTTTAATTGAACAGGAATTGTCACAGTATCCTCTAAGACCCAGTATGGATGCACAAGGACAAAGTGAGGTAATTTGGTTACATATTCTGAATTCTAAATTTTAATTTGTATTGATGAAATCTAGATACACCAACTGTTTTTTATCATATGGTTCATCGTTTTATTTGAAATTTGTACTTGTTATAAGCACTTTAAAAGTTTGATTAAACTCAATAGTTAGCCTCTATGTATGAACCTGTGTTTCAAGCTGAATAAATTCATTTAAAATCTCTAATGGTAGGCTTACTTGATTTTATTGGGAATAAGAAGGTCTCTCAAAGGCAATGCTGCTGATGTCGTCAGAAGATTGATCTTTTATACGTCAACTACATGACAATGAAAACATTGTTTCTGGATTCAGAACTTTAGACCATTATTGCACAGTCTTTGATTATACAATTACTATGTTTATTAATCTTTCAGACAATGTCAACCAATGATAGCCCAGATATTTCTAGCTCCCAACAAGAGTCGACTATGTCTGATGGTACATGTTGTATTTTACTCTATAATCAGTGCCTCATTTCCTAAGTTTTCCAAACTGTAGCTGTATGTTTATTGTCCTGTCACTTTTGTTAATTCATTAATTTGTATATGCACATGATTTATAATTCCAGTAAAACTACTTGTAGATGATGCTGATTTGTTCAAAAATAATATTTTGATATTTTTGGAGTGTTTTTGAGTAGACAACATTTGATGATATGGTCAACTAATTATGTCTCTGGAACCATTTTTCAATTCTTACACAAATTTTGATTATTTATTTTTTTCTTATGTCAGGACCATATGGTTATGATGATGGTAATTCCACATCATCTCTTCATGACAGCCCGCATGATGAGGCAGTCAGTACTGCTATCATGGAACTATCAGGAGAATTGATGCTGGGTCAGTTTACACGTCACAAGGCGACCTCTGGTGGTAGTGAAAGTTCTGACATATCCGATGATGATATTCGGAGACAGTCCGGTGTTATTGCAAAATATCCAGAGTCCTCCACTGGTTTGTCAGACAATGATTGGAATCCTTATGCTACAGAGTCAGATACTAATCAGACACCTAGATCACCCAGATCTGTTGCTAGTGATGAGCAAAACAGAGTTGGTTATGTCTCAAAAGCTACATTTAGTATCGCTCAACCAAAAGAGTCTACAACTACAATTTCTATGGCAACAGGAAAAGTTACTGTTGATGGAGATAAAGTGTCGAAGGAAAATGGTCAGAATGCTAATGATAGACTTAACATTTTGAGATATGTTATGGATGATGATAAAAAGCCAGATGAAAATAGAAGATGTACCATCAGGTCACCAGAAGATGATGTTAGAGTACAGTCACCAGATACTGTACGTAGTGGATATTCTGATGGCAGCAGATCTGGACGACAGTCAACTGAGTCTGGACAAAGTATGGACACAATAAGAAGAGAGTCCGCTGAATCAGCCGGAAGTTTTAAATCTGATGGAAGGCAATCTTCAGAGTTTGGTCTTGGTGAAAGTAAGAGAGAGTCCGTGGAATCAGCAAGGTCTATACAGAGTGATGGTACTGGAGCTCATTCCGGGAGACAGAGTGTGGAGTCAGCTCAAAGTGGACGTAGTTCAAGGTCGGATTTAGATCAGAGTGGAGGTAGTGGCAAGTCTGGGAGACAATCAGCTGATTCTCAAGGAAGTCAGAAGTCCACTGGAAGAACCACAGCTAGTGACAGATCTGAACGTCTTGATAGAATTAAAGATGCTGCTGGTGATAATTTAAAGGAGTTAATTCAGTTTGAATCTGCTCAAAGGTTTACAAGTGCTAGTGGAGATTCTTCCTCAAAGAATAAAAATGAACGAACTAGTGCAGACTTTGGTGGAGATAATGTTGTACGTACAAGATTAACTGCAAAACTAGAACCTTATACGCCCTCTATTCGGTCTTCAAAGTCTCCTGATTATAGTTCTAATATCGGTAGCAGTGGTTACATAAGCATTGCTGAAAGAGAAAAACTTCTTAATAACAGTGATGATGTAACACCACCTGTCAAGGCAGTGGATGACCGACAAACTGACAGATTTGATAGAGACCATATGCAGTATGAAAGGTCCAGACCTGGAACTGGTTCTGTTAATCACCCTGATGTGGAATTGGATTCATATCCTCATCGGTCACCTAGTGATGTTTCAATGAAAAGAGTTTCTAATCTGTTTGAAGAGACTAAGAGACAAGTACGAGAAGCTGTTGCTGTTCCAAGACCAGACCCATCTGGCAGTGAGGAACGGTTTCCGTTGAGTGAAAGGATATCCTTGCCTATGCATGTAGATTCATTTAAGGATAAATCTGCCACTAATAATTCAAAAGGTGATAAGTCTAGAGATTCTGAGATTGCCAGATCTCTTACTAGTGAAGAGGTAGCTAGAGTTCTAGGAAGATACACTGATGATGATGTTCTAACATCCCATAAAGATTACTCAAAAATGAATGGATCTGGCCCTGTTGCAGCTTTGGATAAGGTAGACAGAGAGTCTGATGGTGATGCATCAAGAGTGACTCCAGCTAGATATGAAACTCCAGACTCTGTTAAAACTGAAGATCTTTCAGATGATGAAATCTCAAGACGAGTAAGGGCTCTCATTGCTCAGACTGGTAATTATGGAAGTCATGCTGATGGGAAACCAGTTGAATATGTTCCAAGAACAATTGATTATTCACGACTGCAAAAAGATCTACAAGAAATACAAGACAGTTTACAAGATGCTCCTCCACCAATGGCTAATGATAGCATTCAAGTTCAAAGGCGAAATATCAGAGACACTGTAAATGGTGAAACTGAAGAGACACGAACTAGAGATGAGCCAAGATCAGATTCACGATTAGAAAATACTGCTACAACTACTGGAGGTCGAGAAAGTGGAGCTAGTGAGTATGGCCGTAGACTTGTATGGGATTATGGTGCTGACTTGGAATATGATAGAGGCTATGGTGGTCAGTTTATTGGTACTATGGCTACAACTGGTACTGACACTCTGTCATCTTTGCAGTTTCGTAGTACATCTGGTTCAAACACTCTGGTCAGACCTGATTCAGCTGTCTCAAATCAGACTGATAATGAAAATACAGACTTTGAGGGTACTAAAACTCTTACAGGATCTGATATCACTCGTGCTGAGAAAATTGTTGAGCAGGTAATGAGCAGAAGAGCTGAAGGTGACTTGAAAGAATCAGTTGAAGATATTATTGCTAGGTATAGAAATGAAAGACGTGATTTGTTTGATAGACTGCAAGCTCCACCTGAACCCAAAACCATAAAACCTGTTAGTGACTTAGGCTCTGTTAGTAATAAACCTCTGCCTGAAAAAGAAAGACCCATTCTGAAAGACCCTGATGTATTGTTACCCACCTCTGAGCAAAATGGTGATCAAAATACAGTAAGTAAAAAGCACCAAGGCCTAGCTGAGAGAGTATACAAAATTCTCACATCAGAAGAAAATGATGGGAAAGACCTGGACAATCCTAATGAAAAAGGAATGGCAAAGCAAGTTTATAAGATACTTGCAAATGACAGACCTCAGGAACAAGTTAATGGAATTCTCACAGAAACCATGGCAGTGGAGCATGAGTTACTTAAACAAATGGTCTCAAAGCCTAAAGGTGATTCCAGTCTCGATGATAGTGGTCTGAATGGAACAACTGAGGAGAGTTTTACCATTGATGACAATGATATAAGGAAACAACTTGAGTATTCTCAATTCAGTTCCCCAGGCAAAGGAGACAAATCAGAATTGACTGCATTAAGGGAGGTAACTTCTGCCCCTTATTCATCTGTCAGCAATGCAAAATCCCTGCTTTCTACTCAACTGAAGAAAATGTCAGAAAGAAACTTTGATAAAAGTGTGGAACTGAGAGCTCCATACAGTCAGACAATAAGCTGTTATCCTGTATATGGTGTTGATCCACCAAGGACCCAGGTAGTTGACGAGCCTAGAGAGGCTTGGATGCCAGTGCGACGTAGTGCTACAGCCAGAAGTTCGTCAAACAGAGATAGTGCATTGTCCAGGTGAGAATGCCTTTAAATGGAGTTATTTAACTTTTTTTCTTGTGTATCTAATAATAATAGTAATGTAAGTATACTCATTTTAATTGAAAATTGTTGTCGATTTATGATTTTATCACACATTTTATCAGTAAGGTTAAATTCAAAAGAGTCCCTTGATTTAAATTTTCTAAACCTTTTGTCATATTTGCATTTTGCCTTTAAACTCAGTGTAAACATTTTTTGTAAACTGGAAATATTTGTTGCATTTATTGGTATCTAGAAAAAAAAACAAACTGAAATTTAACACTAATGAGGTATTTTATGAGCACAGATTCATTCTTCTTACTCTTAACATTTTAGTGATAGATTTTACCTAACAGACAGAGATCAGATATCTCGTGATACTGACAGAGGTCAGACAAGAAGCCGAACCTACAGTGATCCTTTTGACTTATCCCCCAGTAGACGACCTGTTGGATCTGGCAGGTTTGTCTTACGATTAATAAATTATAGAACTTTTCAGCTGAAAGTGCTTGTGTTCTCAGGGCTTTCATTTGACCTTAAAACATCATTTTTACTCTTGGAATAGGCAAAATAGAGCTTATAGCTCTTGAGAATTTATACCAAGGGGTTAAAACTACTCCTGAAATAGAAGGAAATTTTGTTGACTCTTCAAATCATATTGGCCAAGGGTCATTTTTGACCCTTAACTTTTGACATCTAGTGAGCACCCTGGTTCTTAATTAGTCCAATCAGATTTATTAACTTAATCTATTTGATTGGGTTTATGGCCATTAGTGAACTTTATTTTAATTGTTACCTAGTCAGTGCCATTTGGTATCTAACTAGTACTAACCTGTCCCCTCACATTACACATGTTGCTGCTTCCTTTTACATGTGATGTTTTTTTCTAAATTTTGGGACAAATGATCTAGGTAATGTTATCTTCTGTCTTATTGCCAAATAAACTTATATTTACGTTGGTCTCAAATTTGTGACATCTTGGTTGACCGTTCTGTGCTCGTTTGATTGTTCTAATCAATTGAACCTTCTATCTATAAATTATAATCAATGTAAAATCTACAATTTTCACTTCTTAGTTTTTACCAGCACTAATGTTAAGCAATGATTTGTTTGAAAAAAAAATGTGTCTAAAAGATCTGTGAAATGGTTCTTTGTTGGACTAAATTATAATTCAGCTTCATTCGTGATTTACCTGCAGTTTCTTATCTGATCAAAGGTCCTGTTTGAAATTCTGAATATTTTGATTTAGGAATTAACTCATTAAAAGTATCAAAACATATTCTCAATTAAAGATTTACTCTATTGATAGAATATTAGTACTTGTTTAGTTTTGTCTATGACTATGAGCTGATGTTTTAGTTAAGATTTTTGATGTTTTGTTTAAGTATGGATCAGTATTTTGTACATTTACTTTATTTGCTCCTGGCAACTTACTGGTACATGTAATCATACCACTGCTTGTTTAGTGCGGTAATAAACTAATACATGACTAGTTTGTACTGATATATATTTTATTTAGTGATTGATTATTGATTTTCATTCTACTTGTTTCACAGTTTATGTATGTCTTGCTGTTATAACATCATTCTTAATTTATAATTAATGTTAAAATCTTTAAAGAGACACAATCCGGACTAATATTTTCATCTCTGAGGTTTAATGTCCCATCAACAGCTGGGGTCATTTTGCAGGTTTTTGGGCTGTAACAGTGGGGAAGACCTCAGGTGTACGCCCAGGTAGAACCACCGAACTTCCCTAGACCAGACTGACAATCGGACTAGAAAATCATAAGAATAAATATTATTCAATGTCAATTTTTAGGTTATTGGTAATTTAGAAATATAAAGTTCAGAATTATATGCATATGAAGTTAATTGTGCTGTCATACTGAAACTACCAAGTGACTATCACTGTAAATCCTTATCTATATACATGTAACCATTCATGATTCAAATCAGTTTTCATATGTATATACATGTATTGGTTGGCCCAAGTAAGTCTATAGATAAACACAGCATTTAAATCTGTGATGCACCTTGAATATACCTTTATTATATTTACAATCAAAATAAATGATGATAATTTCCAGACTACGCCCTCCCCCTGTAAATCTTGATTCTAGTCTCTTTAAGATTATTGAATTCTACACATGTATAATGAAGAAGAATGTTTAACTTCTACTGCAATTATATTCACTGGTTATAATAATAAGGTGGTCTCATTGTCAGGTTGAATCATTGAGGTTAAACTGTAATTTGTTTATTGTATTTGTAGAGATGGTCATTTAAGATCAAGATCTGAGGAAGCTGGTAATGTTAGTGATATAAGTCAGTATAGTTTTGCTGAACCTACATACAGCCCGACTGAACGAAAAAATGGTTCTTCGCCTAGGACGTAAGTTTAATTTTCATTTGAAAGTCTAGTCGAAATTATTACATTAATATATCCTGCAAACTCAATATATCTGAAAGTTCTGCACCATCAAACAATCAATTTTAAATCAGTTTTAAGTGATAAAGTACATTGACATGTGTGTTAATCAGTACTTGTAATGGGTGTTCTAGAATTCTAGATTGTTAATCTATCTGAGACACATGTGACATTTTGACTGGAGATATTTTATCCAAAATCACCCATCCACCTCTGAGATTCTGACATAATACCAAGAACTTGTCAATGGCTAATGCAGGATCACTGGCAGTCATCTGACCCTTGCACATGTACCTTACTGATATTTTTTGATAAACTGTTGCAAACCAAATAAAACCATACACCGATAATTAGTGTCTTGTATGTATTTTCATAGAGGGCAGTCTGGGAGAATAAACTCTAACTGAATAGGAATAGGCTAATTGAAGTTACACAAAGTGTACATACATGTGGCTAGACATTAAAACTTGAGTTTTAGTTGCTAATGACTCATTCTAGCCTCAGGTCTATAATACTTGGTAACCATTTAAGTTGAATAAAGTTATATGTGTTTTATAGTGGTGCAGTCTTCAAAATTTAGCACTTAGCCATAAGTCTATCATCAGTTGCCTGTGAAAATCATTTTTGACTTGTAATATCTTGTTGTGAACCTTTCTGATTGGCTTGTATGTCATGAGTGTCAAAATGGTGATTGTTCATATGTGGCTTATCAGTTGTACAAAAATAGCCGCTGTTTATGACAGTCATTTGTTTATGAAGAAAATGAACTTGATCTAGATCATATTGATTCCCTACCTAATGTCTTTCTGAAATTCACTGCATATTTGTTGCTTCTTTTTATCAAAACAATAGAGACACATTGTTTAAGTTTTCACCTTCAGGCTTTTCATCAACACATGAAACCAAAACAAAGTCAAAATGAAATAGCAGCAAATGTACAAATTCTGCTGACTGTCAGCAAGAAAAGTAATGGAATTTTGTATGATACAGATCATGTATTATATGTAGAAAGAACAAAAACATCACTTTGAAGTATTCTTAATGGGACTACAGACTCGTTTCTGTTAAGTTTACACAATATTATATAATTTTTGTTTGAACTAATTTACTTAAGTTTCATTTGATTACTGAACACATCGAAAGATTTTAACAAAATATTTGTACATTTCAGTTTGAAGCCTGAAGGCCTTTCTACACCTCAAATTCATCGACCTCAAGGTTTGTTAATTGCCTTTTTTTGTCATAAAAGTGTTAAAAGGTAGTTTTTGGTGTTTTGGCTATGTATGTATGTATTGTATGAACATTTGTTTTTCATGTACATGTTTGTTATAAAATGATTAAGAATTAACTACTTTGATGAAACATGTTGTCACTTTTCATGACTGAAATTCTATTTTAAATTGAAGTTATTCCCTTTTTTGTTTGTGAATAAATTAAACCCATTTTTGTCAAGAAAAGAAATTTGGTTCCTTTACAAAAATTGAAGTTTTGTTATAAGGAAAGGGAAATCTGTCCCTGATTCAGAAAGTAAAATATGACCCTCTTTAGTATAGAAAATTGTCCTTTTCTTGTATACAGACACTTAATATTAAATTCTTGTTTTCAGCATATTCTATTTTACATCTTTCAAAACATAGAGGTATAAATAAGTAAAGTAGTTTCAACTGATCTGTTAGCAGAATAAATTTTCAACACAGAACATCCTCTGAACTAAAGTTTAGCAATCTGTGTGAATAGAAAATATAAATCACTTATTTTCTTATTATTATCATCCATTATTTTGTTATTAGCCATTTCAGCACCCTGTTTCACAAAATTTATCAATTTCATTTTTTCACAATGGTCAGATATCTTGTTTTATGATTATTCCACTGTAAAATGTCACAGATTTTGATCATGACGTTAATACAGAAAAAGTAGTCTCAATATTTAAAAGGATATATTGAAAACCAGTCTAAACCAGTTATTGGAATAACATGGTGTGAATTTTGAGGTCTCATTGTCAAGTTGAAATATAGATGAAATACTGAAAACTGGTAAAAAATTGTAGTTTTGATGTTGATGCAGTCACAAACTGATGCCATATTGTACATGAAAATGGAGTTTTCAAACCAATGATTTTGATTGGCTTAGTTTTGTTCAACTTGAAGAGTTAACCATTGACTCCATTCTTTTTTACAGGAAAGTAAGATTAATTTAAATCAGACTTAACTTACTGTTTTTTTTTCATTTATTTTTCAATTGGTGTTAATGAACCTTTCTGTATCATAGTTTATATTCCATCCAAGTGTCAGATTTGTTCCACTTCTTTTCAAGTTTATTTTATTTACAGTTTATGATAAGATTTTCGTCCCCTGATATGATGATTTTATTGTAAATATCACATATTTATGATGAAAAATTCAGGAGTTGCCATTTAATTATTGTAACTGAATCCAAATCACTGAAAATTAGTATCAGTGCTTGATTTGAGTTGATTTGATTAGCAATGTAGGAAAAGGTCAGATGAAGTTAGTACTGAGAAAATTTCTTGAAAGAATTCTTAAAAGAATCTCTTGATGGATGTATTTTTGTAATCAAAGTGCTGTCACAAGTTTTAATTATAATGTTGGTTACAATAATTTAGCGTCAATGTTTCAAGTGTAGAAATGATTCATTTCTTCTGTTTATGGTAGAATACTATGACAAAAAGAAACCAGAGGTCAAAACAACTGTAAAACCCAAAGAAGGTAGCAATCATCACCGTGTGACCTTTGATCTTTGACCTTCAAATATATATTTGACCTATAATCCAGTTTATCATTGACTAACCAGTGTATTCCACTATGCATTTTTGTGTTTTGTGTAAATCAGTGCAGACAAAATTTCACTTGTGTGCTTAGTGTATCCATGTATCACCTGCTTTTCACAACTATTCTCTTAGATCATTATGTCAAGCAGCTTCTAGGTAGCACTGAAGTCAGGGGTCACAGTTCATTGAAGCTAGAGGTCATTAAATAAAAAAATGGAGAATTAAAAAAAAATAGCCTTACTTCTGTTTTATATAAAATGAATTTCATTTTGATAATTCACACATTTACTTACAGTAAAGTTAAAATCACTCTGATTTAATGGCCTCTGGTAAAAACATTTGAGTCACTCTGATAGTAATCCATAACAAATTATGGTTGTTATTTGTGTCACCCTGTCAAAACCTTTAATTTTAGTTTAAAATATATTATGTTGAGGAGATATTTATCTCTGAAAAATCAACTGGATCTCAATAACCCACATAAACTTTTGTTGTTAGGAGTTATTTGATCTTTTCATGTTATGCTTTCCTCTGTTAAAACAAATATATATAACAACACTGATATTACTGCAGAATGGTCATTTGAGTGCTACACAAGTGTTAGTATCACAGATTCCAGTGATCCTCATCACCAAAGTGACAGTAGTGGTGGAAAATTGCTTCGTTGCCATGGTTACCAATTGTATGCCAATCCCCGCGAACCTGAGAATGATTTGAAACAAGACATACTGACAAGTTCAATGAAGGAGAATAAATTGAAACCTGTTGAAGTTCGAAATACTGTAAAGCATGTTCACCAAAGTCGTTCAAGGGAGCGTAGATCTAAGGGTCAAAAAGTGAACTTTTCCGAAGGTCAAATGTCAAGGTCATTACCAAATTACTATGCTAGCCAAGGTTTTGTTGAAACTGTACCAATTTGTACTGATGATGTTTACGAGTTGCTGTCTAGAAGTCAGGCCCAAGAGGCCAAACTTGCTGAGTTACAAAAAAAATTGTTTCCTGAACAAGGAGTCCTTTCTGACCACTCCTCATTTGAAAGTAGGTCACCATCAAGTGACCACAAAAGTTTTGGTAGCCATGGCAAAGGTGTAAGTTCTCCGAAGAGAAAAGTCAAGTATGCAAGAAGGGGGTGTAAGTCAACAAGAGTGCAAATTTATGTTACAATTAACTCTAAATGTGTGTGCTTATGATGAAATAAAAAACTGATTGGTAGAGTAATGTGTGAAGCTTTCAGTGTTTTTTAAACATAATTTGTGGGAACCAGCCTAATGAATGAATGGATAGAAGGTGTTTAGATATAGTTTTAAAATGTTACTGTAGTTGAATGATGGATCTTGAGTAACACTATTAGTTCAAATATAAATGTTTTCTTTTTTCTTGATTTGATGTTTTTGTAACTTGTAGTTATCTATGTTCTGACGTAGTAATATGACTGACTTAATGATATGATGCAGAGATTGTCTAATTGTAGAATAAATCAACATATTGTGTGTGATTTCATCTCTTATATTTATGTCTGAAATTCTGTTTTATTCATCCCTTTAGTGCAACAGTTGTTAAATTATTCATTCATAAATATAATATACACTTTTGATGCACTAAAGGAATGGACATTGTCTTAGCTTGAATCTTTCTTGTGTGTTGAGCGTGAATCTTACCTTCTGAGATTCTACGTGTGATATTCTTGTATACCTGTATCTAATCAGTTCAAACATGCCAGTATATGGTGTTCTAAGCATGATTATGTGTGTCTAACCAGTGTGCTGAATAAATTGTGTTGTTGTATCATAATTTTGGACAGATCTTGACATTTTTTTAAGTAAATAATGTGATTGAATACAGTTTAAACATTGTTTTTAATGTTGCTTTTGTGTCTACAGATACAAGAATGTGATATTTGTAGTTAAGTCACATGAAGGGATTTATGAAAATACTTATTGAATGAAGCTACAGTCACTTATCAGATTTAAAGACATACACTGGAATTTTATATAAGAATCCAATTTTATTTTATGCTTTTGCTAAAAAAGATGATGATTATTAAAATCTTTTTTTTAAGATTTCCGATCAGGTGGTTCCCCTTCACCTACAGAATCAGATACCAGTGAGTCCAGAAAAGGGGCCAAATTTAGACCCTACAGGTAAATATGTTAAATATTATGTTTGAATAATTATTGTTTGAGAGAAATAAATAATTAATTGAAAACTGTATTTGATATATTGACATACAAATATATATATGATCTAGGTCTTAAAATCATTTTTTTTTCAGTTCTTTTTTTGTTAACAGTAGCTTTCTTTATCAGTATAAAATGGACTAAAAACTATGTTGCTATTTCTAAAATATATTTTAACCTAAGGCACAGCTTTATCTAGCTGAACATATTAATGATGAAGTTATTGTATAATTTCAAAGGAGATATTTTCATGGCAGATTGTAAGTACATTTAGAGGCTGGTATTTGGTGCTAGTATAGTTAACACAAATATTACATGATTACATATGATTACATTGAATGCACAAAATCTCCAAAAACTAAACAGGCAACTATGCAAACCTTGCAGATGACTAGTTTGTGGTCTTGCAATTTCGTTTTTCTTTGCTAAAACTTGTTGACAATGCAAAAACACTTTCTACATGTGAGACTTGATTGCAAACTTTGACAAATGTGTGGTTTTATAGCACAGTGGAAAATTTACCACAAAGTCAATATTCACAGTGTTTAGGTGTTTTCCTGCATAAAGGGGTTTTTTAGTGATACAATTCTGTCTGACTTGTATTAAGAGACCTCTTTTGAAAAGCAAAAATGGTAAGTTAACAAAAAATGTTAATATGGCAGAATTTGTTACATAAATAATTTGAACAGAAAAATGATCTATTAATGCAAGTGGTCTCCTAATAGAAGTGATCGCTCTATCTAGTACTGTATTCAACTACAGCTACTGATATGATTTTTCTTGGTTCAGGCAGTCAGTATATTATATTATAACCACAGCTAGCCTGTATACATCTAATTTCTGTCTTTAATTGATTCTGTAGTTACAATTTAGTGATTTTTTATTTGATGCACATCAGTTGATCTCACTCTTGATTTTTCCAATTGTTTGTACACATAGCACCAAGCAGTTACCAATCTAATCATTTTACTGTCTTGAGCAATTACAGCAGTCCCTCCATTATAATCACAGAAGTTACCATGGAAACATGATTTTTATCATACACCATGCACTGGTAATGGATGGAAATTGAATCTGATACCTTCTTAAAAAACCGTTCTTGTGTTATTTTTGAGATAATGGAAATATTCTTACATGATGGCTCTGAACCTTGTAGCTAATATTTCATAGATGTATTATCTGCTATGATTAATAATGCTATGGTCTCATTGTTCTGGATATGTTGCAGAAAATGAATATAAAAAACCTTGAATTTTATGCCATGTTTAATGGTATTTTTTCAGACCTGCTGGCAGTAGGGAAGTATATTATACAGAGAGTGGAGCTGATGACACGAATGAGAGTGGTACCACAGTAGAAAGCACACATATAGGTACTGTAAAACTCATAGTAGTAATGATTAAAAATGAATATAAACAATTCTAGAATGGTTACTTACAAGATGCAGTACTATTTGACAAGCCAATATATTTTTTAATTTTTGCTGACAAGATTTTTCACTAAAAGCATGACGGCTCTTTGACTTACTAAGTAGCAAAAGAGACAACTACATGTATATTAAATTTGATGTAGGATGCAGACTTAATACAAACAAGATCCATTATTAATTGCTTTACTATAATTTTCAGACTCAAGTGGTTAGTATAGAATTAAAAAAAACTTACACAAATTCTGTTGTTTGCTTTTTTTAATGTTGAGTGATAAAATCATCACTTACTTAAAACCTGAAAGTTTGGCTCAAAGTTATAGTTGCCTCTTATGTGACTTTTGAAACTATAGCTTTGGGGCATGCCTTCAAAACATCCTCTTCAAATGCTCTTCTTCAAACTGTACCCAAGGAGGCCATGCATGAATAGTTCTTAGTTTTGTTTTTTCATTTTCTTTCTGTGTTTGACAAAACTATGAGAATTTGTTTCAAATGATTTTGACTATGGATGTATAAAACTAGTTGTGTTAGTTAGGTCAGACAGATTCACCTGTTGTGTGTCAGTTGTTTTGAAGGGCAATTAAGTATTTGTTTGAAACCATGAACATCTGTTTGATCAAGTATCAGCTTTTGCATACCATATTATTGTAATAAGGCTAAAAAACACTCTGAAAAGCATTATAATTTACTGTGCTTGGACAGATTGTGTTACTTTTCATTGAATTTTGTGTGTATTATATTTGGTAGATATCTGCATGTTTCATTCTTCTCTCATATATTATGGTCATTACAAATACATCTGCTGTGTCAGCATGGTTTGTGAACATTCTAACAGATTTAATTCAACCTGATTTTGCTATATAAGAATTTGCTAAAAGTATTAACAGTAAAAAACTTCTTTGCATTCTTTTCTCTATTTTTAATGCTTGGGCACCTTTAATAATATTTTGTCTCCTTAAGAACATTTGACATATTTTTTGTACTATTTATGAATTATTACATTCATATTTGATTTAATTTATGAAAAATATAGATCACATGTTCCTATTACGTCGTACAGTTATTCTCTTGAATGTAGGAATATGCTGTTGTATGGATGGTATAATGATTGGTTGTTATTAAAGTATTTCTTAATTGTACTAAATCAATTTAATAAACATGTGACTAGGTACATTTGTATTTTCAACTGCAATGTAGGAAATGTTCAGTCAACATAGGGTTGAGTATAATTAAGATTGTTGTACTCCTAATGACTTAAGTATGCATTTTTTATGTTAACATATGAGAAGAGCACAATTTGTTGATGGTATAATATAACTTACTTATCTTTGGTGGCTTTAGATGGCTAATTAGCCATGTTATGTTAGTCTGTGCTCTGGCTGTAACAGTAGTTCTTGACAATTTTTTATTGATCATTTTTTTGACAGTAATTTATTAATAGACTCGCCTGATCATTTTCTAAAAATGTTGTGAACTTTTTCAGTTGGTACTAGTTTGAACCAAAAAGTTTTAAAATATTGTGTTCATTGTGAAATCCTATGTTATTTCCTTCAGTGATTTTTATTCAAATATTTATACAACTGTTCTAGGCTCAGATGATGCTGCACCTCCTTATATACCTTCACAATTTCTGGGGTCTAGACGAGACGAACCTGTTAAACATCCTACTGGTATATATGGTCACCGTGAAACAAAGGATGCCTTATCTACAATAGACGAACAATCAGTGAAGGTAATTAGAGAAACTATTGACCAATTACTAATTAAATGGCTGATTTTGTTCGTTTAGAAATTTGCTGTGTTATTGTGTAACTGTAAATGTGGTGTCCACATTGATGGCTCCATTTGTAAAATGTATATCTATTTTACCAAGAGACCATTGTCTCATTACCTCAGATTCACACATAATGTAAAAAGCAGACAATTATTGACAGAATGTAAGGGACTGGGCTGGTACCATTAGATAGTAATAAATCTATGTGTTTGATGTTTGCTTGGCTAAATAACTTCTGATCTCCTCACAACAAAAATGTGCAACAAAAATGTTACCAAGCTACGAGATTTTGTTATAATCACAAATACATTGTAATTGTTAGTTACGACTTATTTTGGACTATTATTTTGGTTATTTTAAGATGTATTACTTGGTTACATCATTAATTTGGTAACAATTTCAGCTTAAACTTCAGGACATATTTTCTAGAAAGGTACTAGAAACACTCAGATCTGTATCTATCTAGTACATGTGTGGTATAGTATATGTATATATACATTGATATATAAACATGTATATGGTGTGATATAAATGTAGACTATTCTTAGTATGTCTTGTCTGCTTACAAAGACTTAAATATGCTCTGTCTTATATGTGACTATATGTGTGATAATTACGATATGGACTGTGACAATTCATGAATAGTAAAACAGTAAAACTTTGATGTAAAGGACTTCATTTGGACCAAAAAGTCGGTCTTAATGTTGAAATAGAAAGGATATTGAAAATCAGTCTGAAAATTAATGTTGATTTAAATGAACTAGTCTTAATAAGGATTGATTTTTGTTATATCATATCAGTAAAGGATTAATATTGATGACATCACTGATAAATATACTGGAAGGCTTTCCATTGCTGCTAACCCTGTTTAATAATTGTTGCAAGTTTTTCTTGACCAAGCCTGATTCGAACCTGTAGACTTTAAATACTGACCTTGCACTGTGACAAAACACATCATATTGCATTAGTTCAAGTTTATATAGTTTCAACTAACTGTTAGTACATATAATTAATAAATTATATACTATAGTATGTCTCACTAGTTGTGTATATATAACCAATTAAAAAATAATTAACGTTGATATTGCGTAAAACTGTAATCACAGTAGATTGTATATTATAGTTTTATGTATTCATTAATGGAGGAAAACCTTGTGACAGTAGTTATACAAGATACATAAGAATACAACACTGACACTACCAAATGTCAGGTTCATATTTAGTTTGCTATAATTTTAGCATTTTTACTCCAAAGTTAAGGATTAGTCTTATTTTTTTCATGGTTTTGAAACTTTGCATAGTCAATCTCATTTTTGCGATTTTCCGGCTTTTAATGATGGAGACAGACACCAGGCGTTCTTGTGGGTAGAACCACCGACCTTTTGTAAGTTAGCTGGACAGCTCTGTCATGTGAAATTTTGTCCTGGATGGGATTCAAACTTATGCAGTGAGGGGTTTGTGAGTTCTGAGTTTCAGAGACCATAATCACTTGACCATAGAGGCTTGTATGTTTGAATGTGTAAATTAAACACAGTAGCTAATTAAATTTTACTCATGAAATTAGCTTTTCATTCGTATTTAGCCACCCACTCAGACTTATCAATCATAGACTAACTTATATATAAACTATGGTGCTTAAGTAGGTTAATTCTTATCTATTAAATCTTATCTAAACTTGAGTTGTATTATTTTAGCTACCCCAATTAGTAATATTTGTATATTGAAACTGCCTTAGCAATATGTTTTCCTGTAATTCAGACACTTTTACTCAAAATGTGTTTTGACTATACTGTCTATTGGTTGTTTCTAGTTGTTTGGTGTCTGAATCTGTTATAGTTCATCTATGAGGCAGGAACTGACTCGTGCAGTTTTTCATAAGATAAGTATTTCTGTGCTCAATTGAAGACACAGTTTGTTAGGGCAAAATAGAGAATATGTGGCTTTCTGCAACTGATAGTTTTTTTTGTTGGTGATGAATTAGTGGTTTATTTCATTTTCAGAAAAAAATAATCTCCTAAGACAATGGAATCACCTCTCCAAAGATCAAAGATCAGATATTATAATTTATCTGTTTAATTCTAATGAGATATCTGGTATATATCATTGTGTTTTTTTTTCTGTTTTTTTTTTCGAACATGCTTAGAATGGTACCCAACATACTTGCATGTTATTGTGTATAACAAATTATTATACAGTAAGAAATTATTACATAATGGCTGTGTATAGTTTTTATATTTTTTTTATTTCATGATTTTAGGATGATAGAGAAAAGGCACTCTCAGCTAGTGGTGGAAGTATACGAGATGGTGCTGGTAGTGATAAGCGTAGTGTCATCACCACTGATACTGGATATCAGACAGCCACTGTAAGGTCGAGGTCACCTGTCAGTCAACGGGATGACCTTGACACTGTTGGTCATTCTTCAGGCCGCATAGAGAGACCAGGATTTAAGACCAGAGAAGAATATCAGAGAGATTTCGAACAGCGTGAGAAGGAATTAAAGGTTACTATGGCAATAAGTGTTTATTTTTTTCACCAAGTGACTCATATTATGATAACATGCTTCAGTCATTTTCACTATCTATGATAATATAATTCCTCCACATTTGCATAAGAATTTTCCCAGAATGTTTCCGCCAGTAAAGTCAATGGTTTAATTAGAATGGAGGCCTTCTTTGTGAGAAATGCCATGTTATACATTTTTGTTAACTTCTGTGTTGTTAATAGAAAATTTTTTGTTCAAACTAACTGTAAAATGGTATTTATAACTTAACATTCTTTTCGACAGGAATTGTTGTCACGACGACAACCATCTGAGCCCCAAACTAGAGACTCACTGGGTACTAGCACCAGATCAGATCCAGGTTTGCAAGATGAGCCAGGAACCAACTGGGAGTATAGAATGTCTGATCAGAATGAGTTCCAGAGGCTTGAACCCGAGCCAGCTTATCCTCAGGATCGTCTGAGATACAGTCGCTCCAAGTCAGACACAGACCTTGCATTGTCACCAGCTGAAAGTCAAAGATACTCCTCCCCCATGCAACCAGGTAAATTTGTTTCTCCCTGTCCTGTACTCAGTATTGTTCTAATGAATAGTATAAGGGAAATTACTCTTGTATAAGCATTGTGTGATGCTTTTTTAAAGAACAATTATTCTTGTCAAACATTGAATTGTTCAAAGGGAGATAATTTATATTGATGAATTTGTATAAAGAATTAGAGTTATCTTTATTGAGAACTTAGTAAATACTTTTTATTTATGCTTCAACGCGGTTCTGTACATAAATCCTATAGTGCAAGCTGTGTACTGGGTCACTTGACATTTGTTTGGTTCAAAATGTTTGTATCGTTTAAAAGTCGTTCAGTCTGGTGTTAATTTTTATGGTATCTGTAGTTATTTGAAATATTTCTTTGTTAGTTGTCCACCTGACATTACCTGATTTCAGTGGTTTAAAGTTCTGTACCTTACTTTTTCTAAGAATGCTTTGCAGGGCAACCTCTCCAAATCATACAATCTGGGGAGAAACAAATTTATATTCTTGAGAGGTCAAACTTATACTACAATTGTACAGTGGGAAAAGTCATGCTGTTGTTGAAGGGAGGTTGTTGCTCAAGTGAGGGCCACTCTGGAGAGGTTGCACTGTACTTATTGATATTCAGTTGTATTTCCATAGTACATGTATATTATTGATTGATTTCAGTTTTGTTGTGATGGTTTTGATATGTATACCATATATTTTCTTTATGCTTGTATTGGACTACTGTGCCTTAAATTTGATTTGATAGTGATGTAAATGTTTCTAAAAAAGATAAAGGTGTATCCTAAAATGGGTGAAGAATTGAAGCACATGCAATTTAAATCAAAAGTGATGCTAAAAGATCCGTGGTGTAAAGGATCATACGGTGGATTCTGAATCTTACAATCTGTGTTCAAATCCCACAGACATCTTGTTATGAAACACTAAATTATTTATTCTTCAAATCTTGTGAATTGAATTACTTTATGGATACTCTAAATTTAGATCTAAACAAAGTATGATGTTTATGTAGGAATCTCCCGGTAGACTTTAAGGATTTCGCTGTTTTTCTATAGTCAGTTGTGTGAAGTCATGTCATATCTAGGCTTTGCATCTTGAAATATTTTATTTTTGTAATTCATTTTCATTTTAGAAAATGATCTTATTTCGTTTGATTCTAATGATCTTAATGCTGAACATTCTTTACACTATTGCCATATTTCAGCCTGTTTGTTAATGTATACATTACATCTGCATTTGGTGTAAATTTCATATCTTATGTAACCTATATCAGGCACAAGATTTCTGGAGTTGTCTACTCAGCCATCACCGATATTTCACCAAGATTCCATGACCTATCCATCCCGAGGTGCTCCTAGAAATGTTCCTGATGAATTACCCAGAGTTCCTGTTGAGCGCGAGCAGAGACTACCACCTCCTGCTAAAGAATTACCTAAAGTCTATGATCGAAGGTAAAACATTATTTAATGTGAGATCAATTTTTAAGCACATTTGGTCTTGTTTTTTGTTATGTACTAAAATGTGTTAAAAACTGGCAAATATTGTATACCTTCCATGTTGATAAGAGGCATTAGACACATGAAGAATGTTTTCAAAATTAGAAGAATTGTTATTATAAACTTTAGATTCTTTAAAGTTTAAAGTAAAGCAATTGATTTTTCAGACCTGTTTTGTCAGCCGCGGAGCTACCTGCTGAGACTGGCACTGAAGTTAGAGAGAATATCGTCAGACCTTTAGAGCCAGTTGAACCTGTAGTACGACCTCTAGAGCCTGGTGATCGGTATCAAGGTCAAAGGCCAGCTGATGCTCTTGGTCCTGTTGACCTAGGAGCAGATCCTAGAAAATTGGGGTCCAATAGAAGAATGCCCGGTGAATCATCTGATCGAGGTCGAGCTAAATCTTCATCTCTAGCTAGGGAGAAGGTATGGCATCTACATACTGTATCATCTTATCTCAAGGGTGGCTTGTGTTTGTTTTTCCTGCAGTCATATCTTTGACACTTTAAATTTCATATACAGTCAAACCTGAGTTAACCACCTATTAATAAGGGCCACCAATGACTTGACTTTGACACTGATTTAGGGCCAAGACTATGGTCCAGCGGTTAGTGCACTGACCTTGTTACGTGACGATCCGGGTTCAAATCCCATTTGCGGCAGGTCATACCCTTCTGTGAAAATTTGACGAAAATGTTCATTTTCCTCCACAAGTGGAGAAGTTGCCAGTTCCTTGTGGAAGGGTAAGTTAGTCCCTCTTCAGGAAATCTGGTTAGGTTAACCGGCCACTGTGAGTAACTGAAAAATTGTTGAAAAAATTGTTGGTCAGTCTTTTGGTCAGGCGTCTGTCCCCATTTTGTGGGGTATTTAATCACAATTCAGTGATAGGTCTAGTTTTCACTTGCTGTTGTCTAATGAATTTCTCAAAAATCCTTTTTTGAAAAACTATCATCATGATAAAGCGAAAATTGTATTTGTATTTCAGGAAATGGAACAAGAGTTAGATAAGCTTAACAAACACCTGACTGCTGAAGTGTAAGTGTGACTCTTTATTTTGTGTCAATATGCAATTTTGGTATGATCCGTTAATAGAATGAGCATTAGTGTAATGGTTTTGTGGTTTTAATGATTGAATGTTCTATGCTTTTGGCATATAGTTAATATTTTAAGCCAATACCTGATGATCATTATTGAAGCTTTTATGTGGTTAAGAAATTGACAGTGATCCTGAATGTAAAAGCACTCTGCAGTTAAAATTACTTTAAATCTTTGCAGTATTTTACTAGAAATCTTATTTATGCAAGATAAGCCAATGGTTGTAATGGACCTGTAGTGAACCATTGTGAACAGTTATTTTATGAAGATGTTACTAGAATGTTTGTATGTATTATTTGTTTATTCAGAGGTCAACTCCAAGACAAGAAAACTGAGAGTGATGAACAGTTTGAAGATAATTTTCCACCAAGTAAAAAGGCTCAAGTTCTACGTGAGGTTCTGGAACAGGAGTATGATGATCGTTTACCACCAAATATTAATGATATGTGGACAAGATTTAAAGAGAAGAATGAACAGTCTATGACTGAAAGTAGTCTTAACAGTACAAGACTGGATGCTCTCTCTGGACTGCTGCAGAACCCCACCCATCATGATGTAAAATCATTCATTGAAGAGAAACGAGAAAAAACTGAGAAGGAGAAGAAGGAAGAACGTGAGACAGTGGAGAAACTAAGAGAACAAAAATTGAAAGAAAGAGAACTTGAGAAAAAGAAAATTGCAGAAAAGGCTGCAGAACAAAGAAGCTTGAAAAGGCAGGAATTAAGGCAAAGACATGGGTTAAGTGAAGAGGAGAGTAATGGAAGTTATTCTGAGATACTGCTTGAAAACGAGAGAAAGAAAAGTTTACGAAGAGAAGAAAAGGCAGAGAAAAGACAGAACAGAGAAAGGGAAAGGTCACCAAAGAAGAGGCAAAGTGGAGATGGAAAGGAGAAAAAAGTGAAAGAAAGGACTAGAAAAACTAAAGAAGAAGCATCTGAGACTGATATCAGAGCTAGAAATACATCTAGTAAACACAGTGATACTATGGACACTTTATTCTCTATACCCGAAGATGCTAGTTTTGAACAATCTCCTACGAAAGCAGAATCAGAGATGAAATCTAGACAGAAGAGACAGCGACATGTAATTGATCCATTGATGAAAAAATTACGTGATAAGATAAAAATGCAGAGAGTCAAAATTGACAAAGAAAGAAGAAAAGAACTTCAACGTGTGGAGAAACTGAAGAAATTGGAGATGCTCCTGAATGCAAAGAGGAAAGGGAAACTATCAGACAAAGCGATAGATGTCGAATTACATGATGTTTCCTCCACAACTACTGCAAGTCAATCTGAAAGTTCGCATTTAACCGAATCAACATTGACTGGAGTGTCGACGGGAATAGACTCTGATGCTTCTACTCAAGAATCTACAACAATGAAAGATAGTACCCTTGATAGCTATATTAAGTTACAGGTGAAAAGGTATCCTGATGAATATCAAAGAGAAAGTCAATCAAGAAGGGAGTATAGAAGTCCTGCTAAGAGATATGTGGAATCAGATTCTGCTGAATCTTCAGACTTTAGTAATATTATTGTTGAAAGACTCCCTGAAAAGAAATCTGAAAAAAGGAATAAAGATAAAAATAAAAAATCTGGTAAAAAATATAAAGTTGATGAGCATGGGAATAAAATTCGGAAAGAGAAGAAGGATAAGAAGAAGGGTGTTTTTGGGGTTGACTTTACTGAAAATGATATTACAAATCAAATAAAAAGATATGAAAAGTATCTGACACCAGAGAAACAAAGACATAGGAGAGTAGAAAGTTGCCTAAACTCTGACAAACGTAGAATGCAAGATGCAAGCACAATGTATCCATCACCTGTTACAATAAGCCCTCCTTCACGAAGAAGAATGCGTGAAGTTTTAATGAAATCTGAAGCCATTCAGACAAGCCCATCCATTAGATCTTCCAGTCCAACACATGCTTACGATGAAGTGCCAGTAGCTCCTGTTCCATACATGACTGCACATGGCCAAAAAATGTCCAAAAGGCGTCCCTCACCATCCCCAACTCGATCCAATCAGACATCTTTCTCAACTTCACCTCCCCGACGAACTTCCCAGTCTCCTGGTAGGAAGACATCTCGGTCACCTGCAGTACAAAGACGACGAACTAGTCCTCTAATCACACGGAAGCAAGCACGATCTCCAATATGGAAACCTGAATCAGAAATGCCCTCACCACCACCAGATAATAGTATGTTTACTCCTGAAGGAGATGAGAATAGTGCACCTTCATCACAGGAGAAGAAGGAAGGTAGGTGTTTTTAACTTGTATTGATCTACCCAATGTTGTTACATGTTGCCATTGTATTTTCCAATAAGTTCTTAAAAGTGCTCTCTCTTGCTATTGTAAAATTGGTTTTCACTCAATTAATTGTAACAGTATTATATGTTCACCGAATTCTGGAATTAATATTAAAAGAAAGTTAACATTATAAGATAATATAATGTCATGTTTTGTTCATGTAATATTTCAGCCCAATCATGGTTTATTGAGATGAAACCATCCCAGCCATGGCGACAACCTCTGAAAGAACGTCAGGCTTTCTCTGTGAGACAACAGGCTTGGGAACCAAAATCTGTGACCCAGTCTACATGGAAAAACATTGTACATGGTAATGTACTAAAAGACAAAACAGATCCAAATGATGTATCCAGGGATACAAAATTTGACCTCGACACAGAAGGTCATCCAATTGGTGAGGAGACATTGTCAGACAGTGAAGATGATTTGGATATCAGCAGATCAAAGCCTTTGTCCAAAATGACATTACAGGTAAAGAATGGTAACTCAATTTTCTGTCTGTTGCCACCAAATATGAGTATTCCATCATAAACGCCCGTCATCTATTTAATGTCTCCGCTTTTTTTTGAGAAAAATGAAGAATAGTCGTAAACGCTTAATTATTCTAATAGAACTGTGGTGTTGAAACAATATGTAGTGCTTCTTTCAATGGTAGAATTTAACACCTGCTTGTTTAAAACTTAGCCCATCAGTGAATTATGATTCAATTATTGAAAAGTCAATGATTCTCTCTGGAATTTTTGATAATATAGTAAAACTTCATTATTACGAGCATTGATATCACAAGCACCCAACTTATCTCGAGGAGTTTTTAAAGTTTCATCATTTTTTGTTCTTAGTTGTATATAATTTTCAACCAACAAACAAATACCTCGTTATAACGAGCACAACGTTTATCTCGAGCATCTAGTCTGTTTCAATGAGATAAGGTTGCAGTGTATTTTTTCATTTGAAAATTATACAAAAATAAAATTGTCTTATAGGAAGCTTTTCAAGCACGTAAGGGGACTGTGATATCTCATCTGCGAGAGAGACAGAAACGTTTAAATCTTGCCGCGGAACAGAGAAAGATGGAAGTTTATTTGAAGATGGAGAGGGATCAACTGTTTCAGGAAGAGAGGAAGAAAGAAGCCAACCCTGATGCACATCCATATAGTGGTATGTTTTATAATGTTCATACAATTAATCCATCTGGTGCTTTGATCAAATAAGTTACCAATCAAGCACTTTGATAAAAAAGTTAGCCAATCAATTAATAAATAACCTATTAGGCACTTTGATCTAACAGTTAACCAATCAGGTGTTGTAATCAAATAAGTGACTATTGAGGAGTGGGTCTAAGGTTTTGAAATCTTATTCTTGAAAAATTGCAAAAAGTTGTACAATTATAAAAATGGATGGATTTTACTTAATGTTCGTGATTTTCAATAAATAGTTTAATACAGGGTGTCCCAAGATGTCTGATACAGTTTTAAACATTTTATAGCCGGTGCTCAATATTCATATATTTATTCTATGTAACAAGTTGAAGTATGTACATTAAAGTTTCCTTATGTATATACAAATGTAATAAGTGGAGTTTACCATCTTTGCATAAGCATGATCTGACTTTAATATATGACCCATTTACAGAACATGTTCTGAATGCTGTTCTTTTTGCTGTATCATCAAGTGTAACAATGTATTGTTTAATTTTATTGTCTAGATCATCTACATAAACCATCACGGAGGGTAATATCTAAAGAAGAGATGAGAGAAATCACTAAAAAGTATGCTGTATTTTATAATTCTTATATTTATGGTTAAAAGTTTTCTTGAATTTTCTGGAACCTCTGGTTTTTCTTAGGTGTGGAACCTACTGGCTTTTATTGTTTCCATGGCACAGAGATTAAGATTTCTGTTTTTTTTGGGTTTTTTTTTTGATAATTTTCAACTTTCACCCATGTATGTTTATTAATGAGAATTTAACATAAAGAAATATTTGTAATAATAATTGATAGTTTGTCAAGATAGCATTGTTATGCAGGAATAGAGTGCCACGCTTTGGGCATTTGGATTTCCTGATTTGGTGCTGGTATGTAAACGAGGAATTTTTTATCAAGATTGATGACTTAGTCAGAGTAAAATGAATAGTTTCAACTTATAGTTTTGAATTGAGCTTTCCACTCTATTAGTTTCTCTTAAAGTTTGGCTGAATTTCAATGAAGCTTCACGTTTATATGTAAATCCTCACAAAAAGTGTGTGTCATATACACTTAAGTTCTGGTTAAGGAACACTTTTCATTGAGATTGTCAACATTGTGCAGTCTGTTTTCTATAAAATGATCTTACATATAATAAAATGTTAATAGATATTCTTATGATATGAGAGTCACTGCTAAAAATGTTTTTTTTCTGTATTTCAGCAAATATAAGAAGCTACCAGAAGTTATTGAGCAACAGAAAAGACTAAAAAGAGAACAAGAATATTCACTGAACAGAGTAAAGGCAAGATTATTCAATAGAGTAAGTATATTGTACATGTACCATCTTTTTCAACTTATCTATATAGACAAACCTGTTAGCAGGGGACTCCGTGGAAAAGTGGTTACGGCCTCTGACTATTAATCACTAGCCTCTCACTACTGTGAGTTTCAATCCAGTCTTGACATATAATTCACATGTGAGGAAGCTGTCCGGCCAGTTTATGGAAGGTTGGTGGCTCTATCTACATTGTACGCCTGGAGTCTTATTCTACCATTATTGCTGGAAACATTGCCAAATGACCCTGTCATTGAATCCCAGAGAACTCACCTGTAAACATTAACCACTACTGGGAGAACAGGTTGAACTTTACACATAGCTTAAGTTTTATGTTTTGTATGGTTTAATTTCAACATCAGATGATATGTATACTTCTGGTCTTTGCTTCCTTTTCATTTCGATTGTTTCTCTTTGTTCAGTAAGAACTCCAAAAAATTGCTGTCAATATCGTGGCTTTGTTGTATATGATTGTTGTTTTTGTTGTTATTTCAGAAAGTACAGAAAAAGGTTTTGGTGAAGGCAGAAAAATGGGGAAGATAATGTAAAGTTGTGCCTTTATAGCCACCAGTGTGATACATGAAATCTTGACTGTCTCAATCATTATATGTTAGATTGATGCTGTACTGCTACATGGGTCATTTCATAGCATTAGTATATGTACACAGTGTCTGTGTAATTGATGAATGATTTTAACAACTTTAGTTGTAGTATATTTTTTATACTGGGAACTGATGTGTAATTGTCACTTATGCATTTAGTAAATTGTCAACTGTGTATTCAGCTAGAGTTGTATATATATATTTTTATACTGAGAACTTTCATGTTGTATGTGTATGTTTGTTCATTGTCATTTATATACAGTAAGCTGTGGTGTATCATTTATGTACTTTCTGTTTATATCTTCAGCTGCAGAATTATACCAAAATATACAAAATGTTTCAGATAAAGTTAATGAATAACTTATTTTACACTTGAACAATCTCATTCTGTTTAACTCTATTCGTGGCCTTTTTTCCAAAAATTAGGAAGGGGCCTTAGCCTTTCATTTTGGGAAATTCAAGTGCGATTTTCAGCCAGATTGGGAAAAGGTGGACTGACATCAATAAACAACGACTGACCCGGCACTTCTCCAGATTTGGAAAAAGAGGTTTTTGTGCAAGTCGTCAAATATCGGCCTGTATTATTGAAGGAAAAAAGGTCCTGCTATTATTTTCCTAAGTTTAGGGTATTCTCTCAATGATTCTTGAAGTCTCACTTTATTTCTGTCATTTTGTGTCCTATTTCTTGTATGCTTCCCATTTTCAGTGCTAAGATTGAAATTTTAAACACACTAAATATTTCCTTGTGAGGACATGTTTAATCATATGATATCATTGTATAAAGTAACATTAAGAGACAGTGATGTCTGTTTAATTACCATATTGTTTGTGTACGATTTTTTTCTTTGTGTGTGAGTCATAGAAGAAATCACACTTTTAAGTTTTTTACCCATAGTGTCCAAAATTATCTCAATATGGAGTGGACAGATTTTTGGAACCTTAACAACTTTTATAGGTTTCCATGATTTAAAATGACTTACTGTGAGATTTTTCAAAAACAATGACAACCCTTTGGGTTTAGCAGCCAATTTTTCAAAGATTAAAGAAAAGAATATCCTGGCAGTGAAAACTCATTGTAAAATAATGTAAAAACACTGTATCAATCTAATTTAATAAAGAAAAATGTAAGTCACCATGCAGTATCTTAAGAAATTTATGTTTTTCTATTTTATATATAGGGCAACATATTTTAAGTTTTGTGATGGATGTATAAAAAATTAACATTATGCATTTTGCACTGAAGCTTCAAAGAAATGGTAAAATGATTTATGATTGTTTAAGTCTAATTTGTTTATAAATTTTGATTTTTGTTGTATAAAATGTTGTGACATTTGTCTTCAAAAAATTGATGGAAGTAGTCAATAAGTTAGCAATGATGTTTAATTTGTCTGTGATATATGTTCATGTTTTTATTTAAAATTTGTACATAACTATGTGCTATTGACATTAATGAAAATTTTATATGTCTACTGTATGTACACAAATGTTCTTTTAATATAACATTACTGTACTTAGTAGAATGAAGTTCTTCGTCCTTATATTACTGTAAATTGTGTGTTTCAAATCATGCAAGACTAGAATTTTATGAATTCACCCATTGGTTCTACTTATTCTGCAAACATTTAATCAATTTGTTTAGAATTTAATTGAAAACAGTAACTTTGACAGCTGTTACCATCTTAGGATCCTAGAAATTAAGAAATGTTCAATTTATTGAAGACTGTGTTAAATATTGAACAGTACATCTTTAAGCGGATGATTGGGGATTTTTTATGAGTCAACTTCCTACAAAAACCTTTTCGCAACAAACTCATCAAAGTTTTGTGTTTCAGGGAAGATTTTTACCTGTGAACAAATACCTCCAGGTATCATTACACTGGTATATCCCAGTTGAGACAAACAATTTTTCAGCTTCTAAATCTTGTTTATTAGAAGAAAGAATGTGATAATTCTGCTATCTATGTTTATTGAGTTCGATTGCCAGCATTTAGGAATGAATGAATAAATATATGTTACATATTTTCCCCATTTGAAATGTACAAAAAACGAGTCCCATTAGAGGCTGTGGATATCTGTAAAGACTAGAAAGTTTTTTTCTTATGTTAAAACAAACTAACAAGTGATGCAAAGGCTTTTTACACAACATATTGAATTGAAAAAGATGGTACCAAAAATATTTGTATCCATGGTAATTTCAGCATTAGAAGAGTCTGGATGTAAAAGAGATAAAGAGTTAAACATACTCCCTATATGACGTACTGCCATATGTTTGTATGATATTTGTATTTTGTTTTTACGAGTATTTTGTGATAGTCTTGTAGAATTGTTATGATGATACATAGCTATTGTAGAATGATACCTATCTATGTAATTTATTTATAAACTTAGTGAGTATTCATTTAAAAGTTAACTTATTTGTGGACATAGCAGTATGTTTTTCTTGAAATAAAATGTAAAAGAAACTTGATATACTTAGCTACTTGGTATCAAAGGTCTGTAGTACAGATGTTTGTGGGTGTATTGGTAAATTATTGAATTGATAAATATTGATCAATGTGAGGACTTCTTGGTCAACATCAGCAGTAAAATTGTCACGAGACTTTACCTCGTACAACCTTCTTAATTTAACTGTCAGGGTTACGTGTATAGCCACCTGTGAACAAAAGCCACTACATGAACAACAACCAATATTAAATAAACAATTATTGTATACAAGATAAACACTTGAATAAAGTCCAGCTGTGCTAGAAGGTCATATTTCTGTTATCTGTCTAGAACATTTGTTCACTGGTTTGTTTGTGTCCCTAAAGCCGAACATATTCCTCTTATCAAGTAAACATATGTCTATGTTTTGTACATGTTCTAAATTCTATCAGAACTGATAGCACAAAACGACCTCATTTGATTTTACTTCTCAGGGTGAGGATTTCAGAACAAGCTTTGAGAAAGCTTTGTTAAACTTCACTATTGAAGAACTTGATTTCACACTCTGCTGATAATTGAAATCATGAAATTGTCTAAGTATAGCTGATGAACGTTTCATGACTAAGTGACCTATTTCCAGATATCTTATGTGTGAAATTGGACACCAGCTGTGAAGATGATGGAATTTTTACTTAAAATGTCGAACAGAATAAAATATTATTTATCTAATCACATCTTTTTTGGTAATTTTAAATATTTCCTTGATGACAAACATGCATAATATTATGTTTTGTCATTACACCTATTCATATTTCCTGTACCTTCATGATGGCCTCTGTTCAGATTTGCCACTACTTGGCATCATAGATTTTAGTATTACACCATTAGTCACAAAAATTTGCCTGAAGCAAAATGTCAAAATAATTGGTGAAATCGATGTATACACTTGTATATTTTTTCACTGGGTTCAACGCCGTTTTCAACAATTTTTCAGCTAAATACGGCGCCAGTTCACCTAACCAGTTTTCCGGGACTGTATACTAACTAGTACTAACTTGCCCCCACAAGGAGCCGGCAAATTCTCCACGTATGGAGGAAAGTCGACATTTTGTCAAATTCTTACCGCTGCTATCGGGATTTGAACCTGGATCGCTGGGTTACAAGTCCAACGTATTAACCACTGCACCACGGTCGCAGCCATGTAGGAGTTTAAAAAGATTCAAGGATTTCTATATGATTGCCCGACAAACAGTATCATGATAATCTCAGTCTAATATATTAGTATTCAGCTATACGAAAGAACAGTTAAGACATCCAGTACACATTTAGAGATATTTTTCGATGACGTGATAATGACCGAGAATTTTTATTTGCACAAAACGTACTGATTAAATTTGACCTCAAGTCGTCTTGTATATGACCGAAATTTAGAGTACAAGATAAGTCCAGCGCACTAACCACTGCACCACATTCGCGGCCTTGTATGAATTAAAAGAGATTCGAAGCATAATGGATTTCTATATGATGTGCCCGACAAACAGTATCATGATAATCTCAGTCTAAAGAACAGTTAAGACATCATCCAGTACACATAATGAGATCTTTTTCGATGACGTGATAATGGCCGAGAATTTTTATTTACATCAAATGTACTAATTAAATTTGACCTCAAGTCGTCTTGCCAATGACCGAAATTAAGAGAACAAGATAAGACGAAGCACACATAAATAAATACGAAGTCCAGGATTGTTTTGAAGATAAGACGTGACTTCGTAGCAAAGTGATAAGAAACAATACATTTACCTATAAAATGAATAGTAGGAGGTTCTTTAGACAATTATTTCTGTAATGATGGACATATTAGTCGAACCTCTCCAAACCAGACTCTCGAAATAGATAAATGCAGTCAGACCGCCAAAAAAACTTCTTTTTTATAAAACAGAACGCCAAATATAATTTTTATGTCAATAAACAGAACGCTAAATATAAAACTGATATGTTTTAAAGACTGGTAGAAGACAAATAATATTTTTAGGTATAAAAAGCCAGAACGCCAATTATAAAACTCTAATGTCATTATATAATATTTATGTCAAATATAATACATATCATAAAACCAAATGCCAAATATAAAACATTTATGTCATAAAAACTGTCGGAACAACAATCAAAAAACCTCTAAGTCATAAAAACAGAACGCCAAATATAAATTTTTCATATTATAAAAATAGTCTGAACGACAAATGTAGGTATTTTTTTGGAAACAGTCACGTGGTATGAACAGGAAAGACGTGCTTTGGTGATCTCTTAAATGTTTTTTTATTGAATTTCAAACAAATAATGGAGTTTTATGCGACTAAATTTATTGATAACTTTACTGGAATGTCTAATGGTGAAAATCATGAAATTCAAGGATGGAAAAAGTGAAGAAAAGGAGCAGTTGTGAAATCATCAAAATAGAGAGACCCGACTGACGGTGTAGGTGTAAGTGACGTTTTACAGTCATCCTTTTCGGTAATGCATTCTGATATTGACAATTCTGTTCTTGAACCTGGTGATGAAGCCAAAATGTTTGACTGGGCGCCAAAAAGAAATATTTTGGCTTATCTATAAGAATCAAAGACATAAACGTACGATCGAAACAATTAAATTGTAGACAAATTAGAAGAAAAAAATACTATGTTGGAAGTTGAAATAAAGAGTACACATGTGAAAATGAGCGATTTGTTTAGAAAGCTGATTGCCGAATTATCCAACTAAATGAGCGTGTTGATTCCATTGAATTCTCAGGTGAGGCTGAACGTACCAAATTAGATTCATTCATTCAAGAAAATGATAAACTCAAAGGAATTTCTCTAAAATTTACATTCTCAGTCAGTGAGAATCAATCTAACATTTCCTGTAATTAGAAAGGAAATACCTGATGACACGATGAAAATTGTGAGATCATTTTTTTGACAGAAGCTGAAAGTTACAAAATCTGTAGCAGATTCGACCCTGATAGAGAGAGCACATAAAATTGGTTAATAAAGTGGTACAACAAGAACATGGTCTGTAAATTCACGCATTTCAAAGATAGAGAGATGGTGAGCAGAGTTGAAAAGTATTGATGACCTTATTAATGGACAATTTCCACCAGAGGTGACTGCTAAGAGGAAATCGTTATTGCCAAAGATGAAGATAGCATTATCGGAGAAGAAAAAGACCTGGATATTCCATAATACGCTCTGCATAGACGGCAAACCAGTGAAGAACACAAAGGATGATGAGGAGAAAGGTTTTCGCATGGTAAAGAATAAAAGTTTTGTTAACACTAAACAAATGAACGCATCATTTAAAACAGTCAAAACAATTGAGATTTTTGGCATTAAATTACATAAAAAAGTAAAAAAGGTAACGAATCAGATGTTAATGATTACAGGGGCATCACAATGCTTAGCAACTTTGGTAAACTATTCACGAGCATATTGAATCAATTCAAGGATTGGAAAAATGGTACAATGAAAATGATTATTAACCAATGCGCAAATTGGATTCGGCAAAGATCATAGTACAGTCGACACTATATTTGTTTTGCAAAATTTGATTGAAAATATTTTGTCAGAAAAGTAGCTTTTATGTTGCCCCTTTATTGATCTAAAAAACCTTTAGGCTTTGTCAAACGAAATGCACTCTAGTACAAGTTGTTTTAAATTGGATTACAGGTAAATTACTCGAAATGTTTATAAGCACCTTTTATGATTCGAAAATACAGTATCTTCAAAATGTGAAATGTTGTTCTGTCTTGTAAGTATCATGTAATGTATCTGACTGTATATACTTGTGTATGACTATGTGCTGTATGCACACGTCAAATAAACAAATATGTTCCTAAAAATATGTAACCTACATGTCATAAAAACAGTAAGAACGTCATTTATAAAACCTGTATGTCGCAGAAACAGTCAGAACGACAAATATAAAGCTTTTATGTTATAAAACAGTACGAACGCCGTATTATATAAAACTTTTAGTCATAAAAACAGCCAGAACAGCAACTACAAACCTTTTGTATCATAAAAACTGCCAGAACGCCAACATACGTATAAAACCTGCATGTCATGAAATCATCAAAGTGCTTAAATATACAGTATGTTTAAATTTTGAACACCCATAGTACATAATTGTGAAATTATTATGCCTTAACAGGGACCAATAAATTCCACTAGTCGCACGTACGCGAATCAGACTTGTGTCCATTCATCGCTGGCGTCCAGCAATTGAATCCCCCAACCATTAACATAGCGAGTTGTCAAAAAAGGCGCAAATGGATATAATAAATTGATATTCTTATAGATAGTTGCCTAAAACTGAAAGCTCAATCCAAATTTACATATCAATGGTAGCGTCTACAAGGTGCTGACAGTATAAGCTATAGTCATGACGTCAAAGTTTGACTCGTATTAATTACATACTTTACATGGCCTTGAATATTTAGTTTTTACTCGTATCTCTACAGATAAAGCACGGCGAGGACATCAAAGTCGTCACGAAGCACGCTTTACGTAAGCATATATATATACCTTTGGATCTGTGATTTACTTTATTCAAGTTGATTTGCGATACAAAGAAATAATGTCTCCGCTCACCCTTGCTGTGTTTGTTGCGCTTGCAGGTAAAGTGTATTCCTACATTTTTGTTTATGTGTACTAGGATTTAGAATTACAAATGTAAACTTTCTTTTGTATATGATTTAATAATACTATTAAAGAGATATTTAATAGAAGCGAGTGCTGGATTTACAACTGGTGATAATCTCAAGATCAAGCAGAATTTATTGTCATTTTTCCATCGAAATCAGACATCTATGAATTAGATGTGAAACAACTTCAGACGTTTTGTACTCACTTATTGCATGCCCTTCTCTTCAAATTGTTCTCGAATGAAAGTTGTAAAAAATGTTACCCTCCGAAATGATTATGTGATTATTTTAATAGACATGGTTTAAAAAAAGATTTGCTCAGATAATTATTTATGTGCCATCACACAGTTATTTATTTAATATAGTGTTTCATACGTTTTAGCGGCCGTGTTTGCTCAAAACAAATGTGACCATAGTCCGTGTGAACCTTGCAGTGGATCAGTTTCCTGCAACAGTAATGGTCACTGCCATTGTAATAAGGATCACACCAAGAGACTAGGTAATTACTAAAGTAGTTTATGATAACAAAATCACCAAATGCACGAATTCTAATGTAGTGCAAACATTTATAACCTAATTATTTCCGATATAAATATCGTTTTAATCATGTTGCTACCTATTAAGAGAAGTGATACTAACATAGGATTCTTATTCTTAATTCTTATCATTATTGGCTTGTTTTCATAAATGCTGAATATTGTTTCAGTAGTTCGACGCGCTTTTACAAAACTTTAAACGTTTCGTACTCACTTATTGCAAGCACATGTATTCAAATTATTCACGAATAAACCTTGTGAAAAATGTTACCTTCAGAAAAGATTATGTGATATTTGAAAAGACAAGTTTAAAATACAGATAGCAAATTTTCACATTATTATTAATGCGCCATCACACATTTATTATTTATAGTGGTTGGTGACAACAATTGTGACCATAGTCCATGTGAACCTTGCAGTGGATCAGTTTCCTGCAACAGTAATGGTCACTGCCATTGTAATAAGGATCACACCAAGAGACTAGGTAATTACTAAAATAGTTTATGATAACAAAATCACCAGATGCACGAATTCTAATGTAGTACAAACATTTATAACCTAATTATTTCCGATATAAATATCGTTTTAATCATGTTGCTACCTATTAAGAGAAGTGATACTAACATAGGATTCTTATTCTTAATTCTTATCATTATTGGCTTGTTTTCATAAATGCTGAATATTGTTTCTGTAGTTCGACGCGCTTTTACAAAACTTTAAACGTTTCGTACTCACTTATTGCAAGCACATGTGTTCAAATTATTCACGAATAAACCTTGTGAAAAATGTTACCTTCAGAAAAGATTATGTGATATTTGAAAAGACAAGTTTAAAATACAGATAGCAAATTTTCACATTATTATTAATGCGCCATCACACATTTATTATTTATAGTGGTTGGTGACAACAATTGTGACCATAGTCCGTGTGAACCTTGCAGTGGATCAGTTTCCTGCAACAGTAATGGTCACTGCCATTGTAATAAGGATCACACCAAGAGACTAGGTAATTACTAAAATAGTTTATGATAACAAAATCACCAGATGCACGAATTCTAATGTAGTACAAACATTTATAACCTAATTATTTCCGATATAAATATCGTTTTAATCATGTTGCTACCTATTAAGAGAAGTGATACTAACATAGGATTCTTATTCTTAATTCTTATCATTATTGGCTTGTTTTCATAAATGCTGAATATTGTTTCTGTAGTTCGACGCGCTTTTACAAAACTTTAAACGTTTCGTACTCACTAATTGCATGCACATGTGTTCAAATTATTCACGAATAAACCTTGTGAAAAATGTTACCTTCAGAAAAGATTACGTGATATTTGAAAAGACAAGTTTAAAATACAGATAGCAAATTTTCACATTATTATTAATGCGCCATCACACATGTATTACCTAATTATTTCCGATATAAATAAAGAAGTGATATATAACATTGTTATTTTTATAGATAATCAGAACGGCTGTAACCCAAGCGACCGTCCACATTGCGATGGATCACTTTTCTGCGACGCTCACGGTGTCTGGCATTGCAATCCACATCGACAACAACCACTGGGTAATTATCATAATGTTTGTATGAACAAAATCACGATACAAAAGATACTCTAATCGTTTGAATTATGTTGCTGTATACTAATATAAGTGATGCTTACCTGATTTTGCTATTTTTTAAAACTGAACTCAATTTTGCTTCAATCAAGAATGTAGATCAACTTTGACCATATAAACAAAATCACAAAACAAGAGAAACAATTTTATACTAATCCCGGTGAACAGTCAGCGCCGAATTAATAATATAAAACTAAACCCAATAAATTTTGCTTCAATCGTTCATCAAAAATGTAGATCAACTTTGACAACATAATTATAACTAACTCTTTTCCGTATTGTTTCTCCATTTAAGGCAAGTAGTACATACATTATAATTGTTTTCCTCAAAATTCGTCAAAACGACTTAGACCCAACTAAGTGTCTAGATTTCATTGTTTATGATAATAGAATCACAAAATGAACGAATTCTTATGTAGCATAGATAATTATGAAATAATTATTTACCATCCAAGAATCGTTTTAATTATGTTGCTGCCTATTAAGAGAAGTGATATTAACATGATTTTGTTATATTTAAAGTTCGTCAGAACGACTGTGACCCCGCTGATTGTCCTGCTTGTGACCATGGATCACCTTTCTGTGACCATCACGGTGCCTGTCATTGCAATAACCATCGACTACAGCCACTAGGTAATGATTGTTATGTTTACATAAACAAATCACAAAACAAGAGAAACGATTTTACTCTAATCCCGGCGATATATGAACAGTCAGCGCCCATTTAATATAAAACTAAATAAATTTTGTTTCAATCGATCATCAAAAATGTAGATCAACTTTGGTAGCATTATCATTACTAATTCTTTTCTGCAAAGTTTCGCCATTTAAGGCAAGTAGTTCATACATTATAATTCTTTTCCTTCAAATTCGTCTTAACGACTGTGAACCAACCAAGAATTCAGACTGCATTGTTTATGGTGACTAAATCATCAAATAAACCAATATAACATAACAAAAACAATTATAAAATAATTATTTCCAACCTAAATATCGTTTAAATTATGTTGCTGTCTATTAAGAGAAGTGATATTAACATACATTGTTATCTTTAAGTTCGTCAGAACGACTGTGACCCCGCTAAGTGTCCTGATTGCGACCATGGATCACCTTTCTGCGACCATCATGGTGCCTGTCATTGCCATAACTAATAAAACATGGGTGATTATATATTATCGTTATGTTGTTGCTAGGTTTGTATTTTTAAGGAACAATGAATATTTGCGCGAGTTCAGTTACACAAGAATTGAATTTAACCAGCTTTAAAAGCTTAGCAAGAGCCGGGACTCTGTGCGTAACAATGTATACATGTTTTCATAAAATTTCACTGTAGCGACCACAAGTGTGTTAAGATTTCCTCATCACATAGAACTCTTTTTTCGGTCCAGTTTTCAATATTCCTCTTTTAATTTGAAAGTGATCCCAGCTTAATAATAAGACCTGCTTCTGTAGTGCATAATGTTATCTTGATATTGAGGTTTTACTGTTACGTAAATGAGCCTCTTGATTTGTATTAATCAGAATCTTTCAATCGTTTTGAGTAACCCTTCATGTACGAACTTTAGTCTGAGAAGTAACAACATTATGAAAACTCTTGAAAATAAGGACTTGCTTGATCTAATAGTGACCTTACATGTTATTAAACAATGTTGAGAGAGTAAAATAACTTGATTTTTCTCCACCCAACGGCCTTCTTAATGCAACAAAATAATGACTTGTGATGTAAATTTTAATACATGTTGTAAAGCACAAAACAAGTGGTCACACTTGAATTTATCAACTACATGTATTTATATTCACTGCTGATGTATGTAATGTAATGTAATGTAATGAGATAACATGTAATCTAATATTATGTAATGTTATTATATAATGTAATGATTTCAATATACTTCAGACGGACATATTATAAACAAAGTGGACAGAATAATAATTGTGGTATAACTCATCTGTATTACAACTCATATGTTACATTATGATTTTATCTGTTCGTTGATTTATCATTAAACTGACAATATTACAATAAGTTGTTCCATTTCTATATTATCATTATTGACTAATAACCTTTCTTTTGATAGTGAATATTATTCCACTGATTATAAATGACAAAAAACATACTTGGATGGAAGCAACATTTTAATGACTTATCAAATGTCACATGTATGGTGAATAATTCAATACATGGCATGTACATAAGCCTTATATTACAATGCATAATAACACACATATAACACATATACCTCTAAATCTCAGATATTTCAATGTAACCCTTATTTTTTATATAATTTATAAAACACTTTCAACATTGATAACGTTCATAATACACCTGCAATGCTCCAGTATTTTAATACCTCACACATGCATATACATACATTGAACACAACGTGATTCATGAATCACCAATATTCTGTTCAACTGTCAATATTATGGTGCAAAAATATGACAAAATATGCCTTGAAGATAAACATTTCTAGCGTCTTATAGCCTTATGGTAACTTGACAAAATGATATATACAATAATCTTTGTGTTGACATTCAGATGAAGACAGAAAATAGACTCATATCAAAAATATTTATTATTTCTAATTACTGAGCTAATTATTGGGCTAAATATGTTCATGGGATTAGAAGTCTGAGATCGGTCTTCAAACTCAAATCTCAACTCCATTCTATTTTTTTGGTTGAAAAGATATCACTGTTAACTGATTAATATACAAATTCAGATCAATAATGCTGAAAAATGTAAAATTGATAACATGGTTTTATCACAGTTTACTTAATTAATTCCATAATTAAGAGACAAACTATGAATATGAACTTGGAGATTGATCTCAAGTTTTATAATCTCGTGCCTAGGACAGAAGTGCGCAGACAGAAGCAAATCTTTCTACTCAGTACGAAGTTGTAAATACTTGTCTAAATACAATTCACACATGACCAAAGGCAATAATGAAAAATGCTATTAACACATATAAAACACATTCAGGCTTATTCAATGAAAAATATAAATTTCTTTAATCAAAAAAATTTTTTTTCAAGCTTTAAGCCTGTTTAAAAATTATTTCAGTTAAATACCAATGATCAATTAACTTAACCAGTTTTCCTGGATTCTACATCGGTACTGACCTTGTTCTCCGCAAGTAATTGCAAACTTCTTCATTGAATAATTAGCAGGAGAACACAAATGGCACATAATGTCTATATCTAACTGACCGAAAGAACATGTGACACACCCGGGGTCAAACTCACAAACCCAAGTGTTCGCAGATCCAAAACTACAAATTGAGCCATGTGGGCAGACTTCGCGATTTCAAATCATAATAAGAATTCTGTTCCTTACAAGCCATGTATACAATTATTCTAGCACAAAGCACTAGAGTCAACTAAAGCAGAAATTCAAACATTTAAGAAAGCTGCAATAACTCAAAGATGGAACTGGCATCTTTAGATGCTACATGGATTTATATCCATATGTCATAAAACTTTAAGTCATAAAAAACTGTAAGAACGACAAATGTAGAACTTTTATATCATAAAAAACAGTAAGAACGACACATGTAAAACTTTTATGTCATAAAAACAGTAAGAACGACAAATGTAAAACTTTTAGTCATAAAAAACAGTAAGAACGACAAACATAAAACTTTAAGTCATAAAAAACTGTAAGAACAACAAACATAAAACTTTTAGTCATAAAAACTTCCAGAACGCCAACACATGCATAAAACCTATATGTCATAAAATCAGTCAGGGCGCTCATTATAGCTACATGTTTGAATTTTGAACACTCACTGCACCATTTTGTGACATTATGCCTGAGACTTTATTAATATGGACCGTCACACGAAAGCAAATCGGTCTCGCATCCACTCAACGCTAGCGTTCGGCAATTAAAATCCCATCCATTTACATAGTAAGTCGTCACATTTACATAGTAAGTCGCCATAAAGGCACGAATGGTCCGGATAAATTGATACGCCATGTACTTCATACCTATGACAGAAAATCTTTCAAGTAGTTTTCAAAAACTAACTCATTCCACATTTTTTATCAATGGTAGCGTCTACAATATGGTGAAAGTACACGCTGTAGTCACGACATCGTGTTCTGATTAGTGTTTCACTCTTAACATGACCTTGGGTATTAAGTTCATACTTATCTCTCTAGAAATGTCTCGACGTAGACATCAAAATCACGCGGCAAGTCTTTACGCAAGGATATATATACCTTTGAATCTGTGATTTACTTTAGTTGATTTGCGATACAAAGCAATAATGTCTCCGCTCACTCTTGCTATGTTTGTTGCGCTAGCAGGTAAAGTGTTTCATCATTTTTATTTCTGCATACTAGGATTTAGGATCGCAAGCGTAAATTTTCTAGAGTACTAGACTTATGCAAGTAATTGGTGATATTCTCCAGAACATGTCGTATTTAATTCCATTATGCCATTGAAATCATTCTACTATGAATCTGATGTTACCAAAGACCTTTCACCATTAATTTTACAGTCTTTGGTTGTTTTCACAAGCGTTGAATATTGTTCTTTCAGTTGGCGCACTTTTAAACAAGTTTAGCACCCAATTGTATAAACATTGATTAACTTTAACCACTGGGTTAAATCAGAGTTTTGGTTAAAATTTTGGTTAAATGTTCGGTTAGCTGTTGTAGAAAATTTTGTTTAAGTTTAACCAAATTTTGTTTTTGTTAAAGCTCAAATAAATCGAACCCAAGCCTAAGATGCTGGTTAAATCTTAACATAAACGGTAACCAGTACCAAAATGGCAGCCCTTTTTAAATGTTTAAATGATTTTTTTAATGATTAGTAAACCAAAATGGTTAAAGTTAACCTTAGGTTAAATTAAGCACTTAGTTAAAGTTAACCAATGTTTATACAATTGGGCACAGATGTTTCGTGCTCATTTATGGATGCCCCTTTCTTTAAATTATTCACGAATGAACGTTGTCAAAAAAGGTACCTCTCGAAAAAGGTCATGCGATTATTTGAATCGACAGTTTTAAGATAAAGATATCAATTTTTCACATAATTATCAATGCACAATCACACAGTTATTTATTTGATGTAATGTTCATATTTTAAAGCAACCGTGTACGCTAGGAACGACTGTGACATAAGTAAGTGTGAACCTTGCAGTCATGGAACAATCTCCTGCGACTCCAACGGTGGCTGCCATTGTAATACCCATCACACTCAGAGATTAGGTAATAACTAGCACACTTTATGATGACAAAATCACAATTAGATGTTTCCTATCCTTTTATTACGTGTCACTCTCTTCAAATTATTCACAGACGGCGAATGAACGTTGTGAAAACTTACTTTCCGAAAGATCATGTAATTATTTGAATGGACAGGTTTAAAACAAAGACAGCAATATTTCACATGACTATTTATGCACTATCATAAAGTTATTTATTTATTATAATGTTTAATACTTTACAGCAATCAAGCTTGCTAGAAACAACTGTGACATAAGTAAGTGTGAACCTTGCAGTCATGGAACAATCTCTTGCGACTCTAACGGTGGCTGCCATTGTAATACCCATCACACTCAGAGATTAGGTAATAACTAGCATAGTTTATGATAACAAAATAAAAAAATAAACGAATTCTCTTGTAGCACAAATAAATATTTATAACCTACATTTAATCATTTCCAATCCAAATATCGTTTTAATCATGTTGCTACCTATTAAGAAAAGTGACACTAACATAATTTTGTTATTTCTTAAGTTCGTCAGAACGACTGTGACCCCAATAAGTGTCCAGATTGCGACCATGGATCACCTTTCTGCGACCATCACGGTGTCTGCCATTGCAATAACAATCGACAACAGCCACTTGGTAATGATTATAATGCTTGCATAAACAAAATCACAAAACAAGAGAGACGATTTTACTGTAATCCCGACGATATATGAACAGTCAGCACCGAATTAATGTGAAACTAAACTCAATCAATTTTGCTTCAATCGATCATCAGAAATGTAGATCAACGTTGACAACATTATTACTACTAATTCTTTTCCGTAAAGTTTTTGCATTTAAGGCTAGTAATATTTGTTTTCGGTCAAATTCGTCTTAACGATTGTGACCCAGCCAAGTGTTTATATTGCATTGTTTATGATAACAAAATCAGCAAATAAACGAATTCTGACATAGCACAAACATTTGTGAAATAATTATTTCCAAGCTTACTATTGTTTTAATTATGTTTCTGCCTATAAAGAGAAATGATATTAACATGATTTTGTTATATTTAAAGTTCGTCAGAACGACTGTGACCCCGCTGATTGTCCTGCTTGCGACCATGGATCACCTTTCTGTGACCATCACGGTGCCTGTCATTGCAATAACCATCGACTACAGCCACTAGGTAATGATTGTTATGTTTACATAAACAAATCACAAAACAAGAGAAACGATTTTATTCTAATCCCGGCGATATATGAACAGTCAGCGCCCATTTAATATAAAACTAAATAAATTTTGTTTCAATCGATCATCAAACATGTAGATCAACTTTGGTAGCATTATCATTACTAATTCTTTTCTGCAAAGTTTCGCCATTTAAGGCAAGTAGTTCATACATTATAATTCTTTTCCTTCAAATTCGTCTTAACGACTGTGAACCAACCAAGAATTCAGACTGCATTGTTTATGGTGACTAAATCATCAAATAAACCAATATAACATAACAAAAACAATTATAAAATAATTATTTCCAACCTAAATATCGTTTAAATTATGTTGCTGTCTATTAAGAGAAGTGATATTAACATACATTGTTATCTTTAAGTTCGTCAGAACGACTGTGACCCCGCTAAGTGTCCTGATTGCGACCATGGATCACCTTTCTGCGACCATCATGGTGCCTGTCATTGCCATAACTAATAAAACATGGGTGATTATATATTATCGTTATGTTGTTGCTAGGTTTGTATTTTTAAGGAACAATGAATATTTGCGCGAGTTCAGTTACACAAGAATTGAATTTAACCAGCTTTAAAAGCTTAGCAAGAGCCGGGACTCTGTGCGTAACAATGTATACATGTTTTCATAAAATTTCACTGTAGCGACCACAAGTGTTTTTTTCTCATCACATAGAACTCTTCTTTTTTGGTCCAGTTTTCAATATTCCTCTTTTTTGAATTTGAAAGTGATACCAGCTTGATATCAAGACCAGTTTCTGTAGAACACAAGGTTGTCTTGATATTGAGGTTTTACTGTGATGTAAATGAGTCTTTTGATTAGTGTTAATAAGAATCTTTCATTCGTTTTGAGTAACCCTTCATGTACGTACTTTAGTCTGAGAGGTAACAACATTATGAAAACTCTTGAAAATAAGGACTTGCTTGATCTAATTGTGACCTTACATGTTATTAAGCAATGTTAAGAGAGTAAATTAACTTGATTTTACTCCACCCAACGGCCTTCTAAATGCAACAAAATAATGACTTGTGATGTAAATTTTAATACATGTTGTAAAGCACAAACAAGTGGTTACAGTTGAATTTTATCAACTCCATGTATTTATATGCACTGCTGATATATGTAATGTAATGTAATGAGATAACATGTAATTCAATATTATGTAATGTTATTATATAATGTAATGATTTCAATATACTTCAGACGGACATATTATAAACAAAGTGGACAGAATAATAATTGTGGTATAACTCATCTGTATTACAACTCATATGTTACATTATGATTTTATCTGTTCGTTGATTTATCAATAAACTGACAATATTACAATAAGTTGTTCCATTTCTATATTATCATTATTGACTAATAACCTTTCTTTTGATAGTGAATATTATTCCACTGATTATAAATGACAAAAAAAACATACTTGGATGGAAGCAACATTTTAATGACTTATCAAATGCCACATGCATGGTGAATAATTAAATACATGGCATGTACATAAGCCTTATATTACA
This sequence comes from Lutraria rhynchaena, assembly GCA_008271625.1. NCBI lineage: Eukaryota > Metazoa > Mollusca > Bivalvia > Venerida > Mactridae > Lutraria > Lutraria rhynchaena. The sequence continues at coordinate 708,623 of VIBL01000127.1, forward strand.
ATGCATAATAACACACATATAACACACATGCCTCTAAACTTCAGGTATTTCAATGTAACCATTAATTTTTATATAATTAATAAAACACTATCAACATTGATAATATCAATAATACACCTGCAATGTTCCAGTATTTTGATACCTCACACATACATATACATACATTTGACATAACATGATTCATGAATCACCAGTATTCTGTTAAACTATTGATATTTTAGTGCAAAATGACATGACAGAAACTTCCTTGAAATTAAATAGATCCAGCATTCTCTAGCCTTATGGTAACTTCCTAAAACAATGTCTTCATTTTTTTTGTATTAACAATTGGATGGAGGAAGATATAACCTCATATCAAAAATGTTTACATTTTTTTATCACTGAGTTAATTATAAAAATTTGACCGAGATGTAATAATACTTGAGAACAGCCTCCGAACTCGAACCTCAATTCCATTCTGAAAGAATTATGGTTGAAAAGATAGAGCTTATTAATGTTTAAATTCATACTCAGGTCAATTATGTTGTCCAAATAAAATATTAATAATATTACTATCTAATCAAAATTAACTTTGAAACATTAACAGACAAGAAATGAGATATGAACTCGGAGATTGATCTCAAGTTTATAACCTCGTACCTAGACCAAAAGAGTGCAGATAGAAACAAATCTTTCTGTTTAGTACAAAGTTGTAAATATATATTCCGATCAATGATGTCTCAATGTAATTCACAAATGATTAAAAGCAATAATGTAAAAAACCATTAAAACATATGATAAACACATGTAGACTAATTGAAAACAAAATATAAACTTCTTTTATTAATTAAAAAAATCAGGTTTTGGGCCTGTTTTCAACATGGTTTCATTTATATACCAGCGGGCAGTTAACCAAACTAGTTTTCCTGGATTGTGTCAGTATTAATCTTGTTCTCCACATGTAACTGAAAACCTCTCCATATAAATAATTAGCAGGAGAAGACAAATGGCCTTGGATAAGATGTCTACAATCAAATTGCCCAGAAGAACATATGACACACTTAGGATAACACTCACAAGCCCAACACAACAAATTGAGCCATTTGGCAGGCCTCAGAAAGTTAAGATCAAGATTAGTTCAAACCATAATACCAACAAATCTGTTCTTTAACTACCAGTACCCAATTGTATAAACATTGGTTAACCTTAACCACTGGGTTAAATCAGAGTTTTGGTTAAACTTTTGGTTAAATGTTTGGTTAGCTGTTGTAGAAAAATTTGTTTAAATTTAACCAAATTTTGTTTTTGTTAAAGCTCAAATAAATCTAACCCAAGCCTAAGATGCTGGTTTAATCTTAACATAAGCGGTAACCAGTACAAAAATGGCAGTCCTTTTAATGTTTAAATGATTTTTTTAATGGTTAGTAAACCAAAATGGTTAAATTTAACCTTGGGTTAAATTAACCATTTGGTTAAAGTTAACCAATGTTTATACAATTGGGCACAGGTATAAAATTATACTAGCACAAAGCACTAGAGTCTCAAAAGCAGAAATTCAAACATTTAAGGAAGGGGAAGTAACTCAAAGATGGAAATGGCTACATGGAAATATGTGCCTGTACATCTTCTCTAACTCTTAAAATTAAATGACATGTGCCAGATGTCTTCAGGTTTATATTGAATTCATTTATTTAATATTTAATTGTCATCTCCAATTTAAGAAATTGAACATATCATAACAAAGAGAACACCAGCCTCCAATCGGAGAATAATAAAAAATAGTACTTTTCAATGCTGTGATAAAAGTCATTAGCAGCTAAAAAAATTTTTGTCTTTAAAATAATACAAGTTTGGTACCAAATTAGCACAAACGAAACATATACATATATATTGCACATTTTAAATGTTAAAGTAACTTTATTATATCATTTACATACCCCAACAAAAAACAGCTTTCCAAATTTAACAACACTTAAATCTTGAATGCCGAACAATTTATCATCTCAAAAAAAATATTTGCTGATAAAATGTGACAAGGACTAGATTAGTAAATAATGAAATAAAACAAATTTATCAATAAAATCATAATCCAAAAGCACACATAAGACACGTCACGAGTCACAAGAAAACATAAAATGAGAAAATTCATAAACAGAAGAAAATCATCAAGTTTGGAAATATTCATAATTTCATATACAACCAAATTCTGACCATGACAACCCCAATAACATTTCAGGGACATGATACAATATCATTTATATGACAATAATTTATCATGATGCCAGTAGATATACAGTTCATGGTAGTATCTTGTTTATAAACAACATTAATAAAGGGAGATAATGAATACAGTCAATTTGTAGGGATACAAGGGAGATCACCAACAATATAACTATGTTTTATTTTTAAAATACAGAGCACTCAACAATTTGCTTTTAAAATCTTATAAAACCTGTCCTTTTTTATTATATTTCATCATTTTATGACAAAAATTTCAATAAAATTATGATTTCTTTTAAAATGAAATGAATACAAAATGGATACATTAATTTCAGCAGGACAAAATGAAAACAGATTACCCATGATTCCAAGTTATGAAATAAAGACAAAAAAAATTCATTCACAACAAAGTCATTCACTCATATTTTCTATCACAGGAAAACACTGCATATTTTTGTCTAATTAACTAATTTCTACCTAAAATATTATAAATACAATTCCTTTTTTTTTTCAAATAAATGCCCTTGTAGTTTTTCAAATATTGGTTACACCTTTACGCGTGAGTCTAAGTATGGATTATGACAAACTTTTAATTTCAAAGAAATGTTTTACAACAATGAATGATACCACACCAGCTAACATTTATACCAATAAATGTTCAAATCTACAAAAGAAGATTTTAATTCAAAATCTTATAATATTATGACAAGCACACTAAGTATGTCGCCGAAGTCTTTGTAAGTGGTTCAAGCACAAGAAGAAACATTTTATGATATTTTGTACATTTTTGAACATCTGAATATGAGACCAAGCTTATAAGAGATCTATAGTGATACTAGGACTGCTTTGTTGATAATATCATACTGAACCAAAGAATCAAAAGGAATCCAAAGATTATAAAGTATAGCTACCAGCCTCAGAATGCAGCTTTACCATAAGTTGACTTCAAGAATGAGCATATGATAATTATCACCCTATAGGGTTTATCAAGATTTGAGACAGATCTTAAACAATGTTTCATAACCTCAGATACTGCAAAATGAGATCAAACCAAGGTCTCATATCAATATTGTTGAATCATTTCATTTGCTCAAGTTTACAAAGATCTACATAACATCTGAGATAAAAATATGGATTTTAAGCAAATGAAACAATATTACATTGCACTTTGAAGCTACCCTAAACCAACATTAAATGATTCCTGACAGGCAAATAAAAACACCAAAAAACATGAAGATGCTGGCTGTAACATACATCTACCATTTTGTAGCAAGTAAATATTGAATGAATCTGCTAATATACACACATAGTTAATAAATTACAATAAATTGAAGCTCAGATACAACTTTCAAAATGTTAAAAGCAAATAAATAATGCACAGTTTCACATGTAAACCATCTCAGAATAATTGAATGAATACAGTACAACTGAACTGATAAAGCATTACAAAAACTAAAACCACCAGTTCCATTTAACAACCCATTATTGAAAAACAATAGTAAAATACTGCCACTAACCTTAAGTAACTTGTATAATACAACTAAAAACATCAAAATGTAAGTTAAATGTCAAAATAACAGAAATAAATCACAACCATTATTGAAAAAAGATAAAAACTCTACAGAGACAGGGTCATTACTTGAGGTAAGAAAAGGGGACAAAACCTTGAAATAAAAACAGAATACAGCCATATAAAACATAGAGTAAAGGTTCACAACTTGTAATAAAATCACAAAATCTGGGGTCATAATTTAGCACAAAGGGCCATAACTTAAGTAGACCTGATATCTAATATCTGATACTGTTTAAAAAAAACCAAAAAAAAACCAGAATTTGACAAAATATTTACAAATTAATAAAGTTACAAAAATGCCAAAAAACACAACACTGATAGATTCAAAGATATGTTTACACAATAATTAAAATCATTAAGTTTTATTTTGTAAATAAGTTGTACCAACAAACAGAGGTCTATATAAAATATCAATTTGTTCACTTGTTAGCAACAGGAAGAAACAGGATTGTCCAAATTATTTGATTATTTGTAGCATCACACCACGACATCTTATTTTCAATTAAAACACTTCAACTTGACTGTATTAATCAGGCTGAGGAGCATCTCAAACTATAGCTGACTAAATTAATTAAGATTTTTATATAAAAATATACAGAACAAAAGATACAATTTAACTTAGTAGGGAAACAAGAGCTTATAACTAATACAGTGACACCTGTGCTAAAGACCACTTGTAAATAGAGACCACTTGGCTGTGAAGACCAGCAGCTTAATTTCGAATACACCAACACTTTCAATTTACTCCAATGAAACAATCTGTCTCAAAAGATAACTCTTCACAGACAGGTGGTGTCATCTAATATAATAACATCATATTCTGTATTTAAATATGTATCAGTATAGTAAGTCATGTAGCGGACAGTAAGTTATGCTAATGAGAGTAGACATTGGGGCCTTCATCAAAATAAAGAAACATTTACGAAAAAGAAGGCAGCCAAGCCAAAATATTACACACTCAACAAGTAAAATTTATGAATTTTAATTTTATACAAGGCAAAAGAAAATATACAATAAAACATATACATTAAAAATAATTTCAGTTTTTTCATAATGGTATTAAAATTGCATTTTTTTAATCGATTTAGCAGTCCATTTACCTTATTATTTTTCATAAAGAAACTACAATCTTCTAAAAGCATGGAATCTCTTTAAGATAAAACAAAGTTTTTTCAAGAAACATCCAAACTAGAGTGGACAAAAAATTTTCGCGCGATTTCTGTTTTTAAGCATTAACTAACCAAATATTTGCCCATGAGGAAATTCTGTAAATTTCTGAATAGAAAAAAAAGTTTCAAAGGTTTCCTTTAAAGGAAGAATTTGTTGCATCTTTGCATAAACTTTTACATAACATTGGATCATGATATGAATCAATTAAGCTAATACTTAAAACTATGAATCACTTGGTTTAACACCATTTTTCAACAATTTCTCAGTCATATACTGTGGCCAGTTCAGCAAACCAGTTTTCCTGGACTGCATACCAGTAGTAACTTACGCTACCACAATGAGATGGCAACTTCTCCACATATGGAGGAAAATTGACATTTTTGTCAAACTTTCATAGAAGAGTATGACCTGCCACAACCAGAATTTGAATCCAGATTGCCAGGTTACAAGTCCAGCCCGATAACCACTGGACAATGGCTACAGCTGTAGTTATTAAGAAAATATCGAATCACTTGGAAAGTTAGATAACTTTTCTTGCTTTGGTGTAAAATGGAGAAATTATGCTCAAATGATTTTAAGATGAATAAATACAAGGTTTGACCAAGTATATATGATTTCTACATAATTGTAAACAAATTAACTGACATAGTATATGAAATCAGACTCAGACATACAGGAAAAGCTACCTGGTGTTAACAGCAAACCATACTTACCAAAAGATATATAATACATGTACATGTAAAGTAGGAGAGAAGAATAAAACATCAATCCGATTACAGATAACAGATGTTTTTCCTGATTTTCAATATTAAAAGGAAATTTAACTTCCAAAATGATAAATCTGATTTTTACTATTTTAAAACATAACTTGGATACATAAGAATTGCATTAAAACTGACATCCAAATCAGTAACTGAATACATCATTCTGTGAAATCTTTTCCTTATACACATGTACACAAAAACATCTTCCATAATTAATAAGCAATCAGCATTGTGAAATCTGAATTCAAATACCCCATCACCAGGTAAAACTATTTGAAAATTCATCAAAATGACCAAAAAAGCAACAAATTTAAGTTTTAAGGAATTCATACCTTTTGTTTGACAATGTAAAGCCTGCTTTACGTGACAATAGTATCCGAGTCATGTGACAAAAATATCAATCATTCAACGAGAATATCAGAGTCACATGACAAAAATATCAGAGAGACAAGAAGAAATTCACAAACTCATGACAATAATATCAGAGTCACATGACAATAATATCAGCCACATGACAATAATATCAGAGTCACATGACAATAATATCAGCCACATGACAATAATATCAGAGTCACACGACAATAATATCAGCCACATGACAATAATATCAGAGTCAAGTGACAATGATATCAGAGTCACATGACAATAACATCAGAGTCACATGACAATAATATCAGCCACATGACAATAATATCAGAGTCAAGAGACAATAATATCAGTCACATGACAAGATGAATATAAGAGTCACATGACCAGAATATCTGAGTCACTAAGAACATATATGAAGTGTAAGACAATATTGAACTGGTTCTCATTAATCAACTCAACTCCCTTCTAGTACACTAACATTCTCAAGAGGATACCTAATAAAGAAAAAATGCCATATGATAAGCAAGTATAATCATTTTCTGAGATGAACTCTGCATTTAAAGAGAAGTGCAACTCTTGAGTACTAGGTAAATATTGTCTTACTATAATGAATTGCTAGTTCATTAATTGACTTCTAATAATAAGTACTGTATTCTATATACTTAATATAAATGTACATTAAAATACCAACAATTATGCCCTTAGTCTCGTTTGCTCATAATGCTCATTAATGCTCCTAATTATAATGTAATTAATGCTCTTAAATATAATAAGTAAACAAAGCTAACATGTTGCTCTCCAATCATTAATTCAGATCCTTTTAGTACATCTATGTATCCTGGTCTTACAACTAATACCGCTAAATAAAAAACTAAATTAGGCCATCATTAAAAAATTATTGACTTGCATTTATGCAATGCCTCATTAAAAGATTAGCGATTTTGTTGAAAAGTGTAACTTCTTCCAGTTTTTTCATTTCAGCACAAGTGTAAAATGCTACAAAAAAATGTCAGCCTACCTACCTAATGTTAAAAGTTGGGGTTGTGAAACTGCAAAAATAATTTTTTAAGGATGGCCTTGTCTAATATTTGACAAACACAACCATTTTGTATGATATTAGTTTCCTTGCAGGCATTAATTACGGATCCACATGATACACCTATATTCTGGATTTCTTTGTGCAGTAGATACTCAAAGCAGGCGTGCTACATGAAGGTAAATGTATCTGACATTCAATGAAAATTTCTCATTCTACAAGCAAGTTCAATGAATATGTTCTACCATAACTTAGTTCGTAAGTTTTGGATGTCCCAAACTTCCGTCTTGTCTGTACCATAGCGCTGAATTATATTTTCCTCTAATTACCCAGGCAGTTGCAGAGAACACTAAGCTTTAATAGGTTCAGACCACTAAATTGGAAGAGGTTCAGACCACTAAATCGGGAGAGGTTCAGACCACTAAATCATGAGGTTCTGACTACTTAATCGGAAGAGGTTCAGACCACAAAATCATGAGGTTCAAACCACAACATCACAATAATTCAGACCACTAAATCAGATAAGGTCCAGACCACTAAATCTAATTTGTTCTTCCGTGACTTAATTTCATTCGTTAAGTTTAAGCAGGTGCTGGATACATCATTTTAGCTCACTAAACTTTGAAAGTTCACATGACATCTTCAGCATGACAGATCACTCAATCTGTATGATCCTGGATCCAATTAGTAGAGAATTCACAGATCAATTAAATAAATTAAATCCAGTGTATGAGATGAAATGCATTATGCAATATTTGCTTGATTCCAAACGTGAGAGACACAGATGCCTAGTCATAGAAGGTCCACCCAAGCGATTTAAAAAAATAAAATTTGAACACAATTTATTAAGTGTCTAACTAGTGTAGAGTCCAATGCTAATACAGATCTTTTTTTCTCTTCAAATCATTCCTTTTCCATTCAGGTAAATGTTTAAATGAATCACTAGACATTCCGAATATTTCTTCAAATTGTTCAGTATTTAAATGTATCTGTAACAATAAAGAAATATACATAATCATTAATCTATATAGAAATTAATAAAATGAAGTACATCTGTGGTTTGACACACTTCCTACAATAACAGATGTGACTTAAACGGACTGGAGTCTTTTTTAAAATCTAGCATCTCCTAACATTAGACGGTGATTATAATAAACAATATAAAAGTGAGGTGAAGGATGTTAATGATGAGTATATTTGTAAAAACACAAATATTCAGACAAAAATCTACAGCATTAATTACACAATATGATTCAGGTATACTTGAATATTTTGAAACATCCCCCAAACTGACATATGAATGATTCTTAATGCATTACTGGGTATAAGTTTTTTGACATTATCATTTTGATATTTCTGAAGTTAATATGGAATAAAATCCTTCTGAAGGGACTTGACTTCATATAAACCTCTTTTCCTAAGAGAAGCAACTCATTAATTGCATTAAAGCACAAATCTCTAGCAATAGTTTTACCTATTTACTCTAATTTTAAAAGGGATACAACTACCATCTTATTTTATGGACAACTAAAAAAAATAACTTATTTTCAAAGGAACACAACTCTATCTGAATTCGGTCATTATTCCCCCAAAGACAGGAAAAAATACTCACCTCCAACTGATCTCTATCAACATCTTTAGGTAGATCAAAGTTGGAGATTTTCAGTCTATCATATTCATACACCTGTAACAATATAATAGCATTAAACATTTAAATCTTAAACTTAACACAAAATAAAATAGAATTTTACAACAAATTTTTCATTAAAATTTGTAACATTCATATTACAAGAGCGTGTCAATATAAATCTTTAATAGTGATAGCTAACAAGGTTAATAACTTGTAATTGGAACCAGATTTTAAAAAAATGATGAAGATGTGATTAATCTGACAACAGACAGATTTTAATTCGTCTTTAACATATCAAGTGTGACATTTACAGGATCATATATATGTAAGATACTTACAGGTGGCTTAGACTCTGTGTGCCAGGAACTCTTCTGGAAAGTCATCAATGATACCCCAGGTTGGTCAAATATTGTACTTGTTACCTAGGTAACAAAAGTTATAATTCTTAATAAAGCCAAATCAGAGGCAAAAACATATTAGTAAAGAGACAGTAATGTCAACAATAAAGCGATAAAGCAACCACTACATATCTACAGCCAGTCATCAGAGCAGGGAACACAACAAGTAGCTAGCTACAATTAACAGAACACTGTGAAGTTCTTGACAACAGTTAAACCACACTTGGTGGTTACCTAAATGTTTCAAACTACATATTGCAACAAGCACCTGTTTTTAATCAGTTTTCAAGACTTATTTCTTCCTTCAATTTGATAATGAAACTATCAATTAGATAACCATATTCAGAGATAATTTGGTTTATTACATGAATATCAATAAATAAGTACTAACTACCATTATCTTGAGTTTTACTATATAGATAATTGTGTGTTGTTGTACCTCAGACAACTGGACATACTCACTAAATTGTCAAATGGATTCATTAATTTGCGCCTAATAAATGGAACTTTAATAAGTGAAATTTCATAAGTTTTAATGAAAATCACTTTTTTGTCATTCAATACAAGACAATTTAAATTAAACTGGTGCTTTAGATTTAAACAAGTATCTTAGAAAATTAAACACATCAGAAGAATTCAAGAAATCTTTTCAGACAAACAGAAACTTGACGAAGGCATTGTCATAATCATGTAAAACTTCCAGTCAGTAAATTTAATAAAATACTGATAAAACAGTCGAATAAAACACTGCAGCAACAGTAGAAGTTTAAGTACAAGACATGAAAGACATATCTCTAAAGGGATCAAAGCATTGTTAAAATAAAAAAAGATGAAGAGTTAAACCTCTCTATTCCAGGTTAGTCAGGACTAAGGGAAAGAAGTGTTCCTAGTTAGGATGTTTTTTTTTATTTTTAGTAAAACATTTAGATTCCTGTATGTACATATATATAAAAAAGATATTGAATAAAAATGAAGACAAACAAAAAATTCACCAGATGAAGGGGATTTCCAGATCAGAGGGGGTCCAGAAAAGAGAGGTACAACCGTAAATGAAGAACATTATTTTAAATATTGTAACCAAGCCATTGAAAGAAGCCGATTCAGTAGTTCTGAGTGAACAGCTATCTAACAAGACACACAATATGTGATGAGATGAAGAAATAGTGCATACTTTACTCGTCTCTGTGTTAATGGATGAAGTCGAAATTCTAGTATCTCTACCTGATGACGTGTCTAGATCATACACTCTCTGAAAACATCAATTATATAGAAGAAAACATGCATGAATTATGAATGATAAAATGATTGATACTCATTTTGAGTCCACAGGTGAACAACTGAACAATTTGAAAAAAAAGATTGGAGCCACAGAAACAATAAAATCCAGTCTAATCCAGACCTGTTAAAAAAAGAAAATTTAGGCACATACCTGAAAACTTTCACCTGTGTGAGTCTACAAATTATAATTTGCATCCAATAACAGTCTTACTTGAATACTGTTGAAAACAGGCGTAAAAACAAGAACAGAAAAGTTATAAAGATTGTTTAAAATTTTGCTTAGTTTTATTTACAAGAACAATATACCAGCTGTTCCATGGTCAACTTGGTGAGTTCATGAAAAACAAAAATGGTCTCCCCAAAATTGTAAAACTTAGTTAGGAGACAAGTAAAGTAGTGGAGTAAATAGCAGCAAGGTCATTGGTCGAATTAAGACAGCAACTAACGATCAACCAATCATAAGCTTCATGTTAAAAATGGACTCCTCACTTAAATATACTTAAGTTCTGCAGATAACTACTGATAGCAATTGCAATGGAATCATGTATTTTTTGTCATTTCAAGTAAAATTAAGAAGTACAGTACTGTTTCAACACACAAAAATCTTTTCTATAGCAGAAATATGAAGTAAATGGTGAAATTCTAAGTTCTCTCCCCTGACACAAACAAATATCAATGTGAGTATTCATAAAGGTCTGATACTTTAGGTTATAACGTATGCTCGATAAAGAAATCATAATACATCATAACTGTACGTCATTCTTTAAAAACACTCATGTTAATCTGAACATTTATGAATAATTCAACCACCAAAAATCATTTTGACTTCAGACTGCAGAAAAATAATGATTGGTTCATGTAATATAATACAAAAATCTCAAGAGAGTTGTAATAAAAATTTCACATAAAATTGTTGTACAGGATATTTTTGTGAAACAATGAAATGATTTCCGTCCGAAAAAATGAATTATTTGACAGCGAATATCTTCTATAGAAATAAAAAGAGACAAAAAACTCATTACTTTGAGTTGATGGAAAATGTGTATGTTTGTTTGTATGAAGATGATTCAGTTAGTAAAGCTGCTAACAGTGTGTTGTATTATATATAAAACAGGTTCACAACATGTAACATTGTCATGCTCAGTTATGGTACTTTACAAAATACACACATTAACATTATTGTATTTCACATCATAGCACTGGCAGTTACTTGTGGAGAACAAAGTTAGTACTGGTACAGAATCCAGGAACACTGGTAAAGTTAACTGTCAGTTGGTACATAACTGAAATACTATAGAAAATAGGCATAATAAGACAGACATCTTGAAAGAAAATCGTTGTAATGCATGAAACCTATAAAAAACCTAGAAAGCAGCACATTTGGTGTAATAAATTATTTTCCTCTGAAAAGCCGATACCCACTGAAGAACTGCCCAATCAAATGATGTCTTATATCATATTTAACAAAAAAATTATATTTCATGAACAATAGCTTAATACAGTAATTTCGTTAGTTTCTCAATTTTACTCTGAGGAAGTTTCCTTGTAAAAAGATCAAATTAGCAATAAAACCAGACATTCAAACTATCAGAAATGTGATCCAATATCAATTATGATCAGGGCTATCATTTGATACAAACAGCATTTTGACTCTTGAAATTAGTAAAATAAAGCTTTTGACTCTTGAGAATTTGTACCAAAGTGTCAAATTTGCAATAAAGTTAGAAGGAAATTTTGTTGACTCTTTGAATTATCATCAGCCAAGGTCATTTTTGACCCTCCAATTTTGACGTCTAGTGAAAACCCTGATGATCTTTCTACACTCAATCCTTAATTTCATTTGTTTTGTTTTATTTTTGGCAAAAGTCAACTAAGAATACTTTAGAATATATTCAACAGACAACAAGATCATTGTCATCAAAACAGATTTCAAGCACTTACATAATCCAGATCCAGGGGTCCACCGTATAAACCAGACACAGGTAACGTTGCCGCACGAGGAGCCAAACCATAGCCTGGCTTTGGTGCTGAAACAGTAGTACCATAAAACATTCAGAACATAAATAACTTAAAACATTTATGTCCTTGATATGAAACTATCACAAGAAAATGTGAATCAAAATATCATAAATATTACATATCAACAATCAAAATAGAATTTTTTCACAGAAAATTGTTGGTTTACATCAGAAAATTTAAAAAACTAACAGAACAATGAAATGTGTTTTAAAAATACCACAAGGACAAGCTGAATCACCATGACAATAGATATGATAACAACAATTGAATTTCTAACCAATTTAAATACAACAGAATCAGATGTGAGCAAAAAACGAAACTATCAGATGTACTCTCAGTGATTTTTCTAAAAGCCCTGAGATAAAAACAAACAGCATGTAGAGTTTACCAGGTAGATGTCCTCCAAGGATAGCTATAGTTCTATAACCAGCTCGGATATCACTATCATCCCATGACCTTCTTGTTCGGTCCAAGAATCGTGATGGTGCTGAAAATTACAGAGTAATGATAACTCCACCAAGTAGCCATTATTTCAACATAAAGACAATCATTAAATTGTAGCACTTTTAACACTTGTTATGTTAAGATACAGACCACTAGGCATAAAATTTGTTTGAGCTATTCATAAACTAGCCAGAAATTCAGAACCACATGCTACAAGTAGTGGATAACTGATAGGTACTAATAGGTACAAATTAAATTTATCTCCCTTGCTGAGTAAAAACAAAAAATAAAACAGCTCAAAATATCTGTGAGAGAAATGTTTCAGAACAGATTTCATACTTACAAGCAAACATAGGACTCTGATACCGTGTCTGATATTTTGGCTCATAAGCTGCATTCGGTACCCGTGAAGACTTCCATGGGTCCAACGGCTTCATAGGAGCTTGTTTAGCAACTTCCAGCTCATTATAAATAACCTTTCCTATACCTGACTCATCTTTGAACTTCTTAAGTTCTTCAATTTCTCGTTTTATTTTTGGATCTTCGATCACCTGGTCCTCCTCATCATCTTCCTCTCCACGACTTTTTCTTCTCTGTCGTACTGTAAGTTTAATAGTACATGTAATAGGAATAAATGTGTGCTAAAGGGTAGATGTTGATCAACGAGGACCAATAACTCAGGAATATCTTTAAACAAATTCATTCCTACCACAGAAGATTTTCCCCAAAAAACATTTTACTAGTAATTTTTAAAACATTCAAATATTCTATTCCAAAAAGTTATTACAGCATTAATATAAATGTATGACAGAAAACTTATGCAATTTTGTAAAAATTATACAGCAAGACCTCACATAGAAACATCTCAATAAAACGACCACCTTGTAATAACCACCACTTATTTTCAGACTGGTTTTCAATAACTTGATAATATGACCACCTCAAAATAAAGACCATTTTTTCAGGTTCCAAAGTTTGTATACTGTATCATCCTTACAATACTTCATATATACATAACAGTAATAGGTATCTTTATTACTAGTAAAGTTATGAATAAGCTAAGTTTTTTCTTCATTTTTTTTGTAATTACTCAAGTGGTATCAGATGTATGCTTACAGCCTCTACCCATATTGGTCAAAAGAATAAATGCACCCAGTCCTAACATTTCTTTTTTTCAATTTCTTGATTTATATTTTGAAACAAGTTCAGGGCACTATATACATACCGTAATTTGGAAGAATTATCTTTTTTTAAAACATGAATATATTATTTATCTAAAAAAGATAGCTGGACCTTAATCAAGGATGCGGCAGTTATTAGAGAAAGTTTGGTACTAATATAATAATTCAATATTTATTGCCCAACAAAGTATTCATTTCCCTTAATATCAATAGATCAATAAAAACAGATTTGAAGTCAGTCTGTTAATTAATATGATTGATTGTGAGGGAATGCAATTAAAACAATATTTAATCTGGTCCATAGTACAGTAGCAGCTGCGATGTTAAAATTACAGTTGTCTACCTTGAAACTATTTCAATGGTTTTGCATTTATTCAACTTTGATACAAAAGAAGTTAAACAGGTTTTTGTGTATAACAGTTCTTTGAAATGTAATGTAAAATGTAGTTAGATAAGGGTTAAAGCCACTTGTATAATAATGGCCATCTTAAGTACAACTGGCATTCTTTAGCCTAAATTATTGATTAAAGGGGTATCTGAGGTCAAGTGGTTATGGTCTCTGACTAGTAATTACTAGTTTGTCACTTCTGTGTGTTTAAATCCCACCTTGGACCAGACAAATTTCACATGTTAGAAAGCTGTTCAGCTGACTTAAGGAAGGTGGGTGGGTGGTTCTACCCAGGTGTATGCCTTAGGTCTTCCACCTCTGTAAAAGCAGGAAAAGTTGCAAAATGACCGTAGCTGTAGGTGCAAAGTTAAACCCAAGTGAAAAAAGAAAAGAAATGAGTTATAAGCCCGAATAATTTCTGAATAAAGGCCATCTGTGCATAATTATTACAGGCCTATGTGGGCCCATGCAGTCATTTACACAGAATTATTCATTTGAACATTATATAGGCTTAGAGGCTCTTTTAGTAGTACAGTATACATTATTTTTGTAATTTAATGCAATAATAAGGGCCTCCATGGTCAATAGGTTATGGGCTCAGACTTGTAATCCCTAGCCCCTCACCACTGTGCATTTGAATCCCACACAGGACAAAATTATGAGCGGTCCAGTAAGCTTATGGCAGGTTGATATTTCTACCTAGGTGTAAGTCTGGTGTCTTCCTCCATGTTAAAGCTGGAAAATCACCAAATGATCCTAGTTGTTGATGAGACATTAAACTACAGTGAAAAAAGTAATTATATTAGTACTATAGATTAAAACAAGTATAAGATTCAAACAACATACATATTTCTGGAAGTATTGCTGCGGGCGATGGAGGGGCCGGCCAATCATCTCTCTCAATCTTGGCGATCTCTTTGGGTGGCGGTGGTTTACCACCTGGGAATGTGCTCATGCGCACAGGTTCTGAGCTCTTTTTTATGCCAGTGACTGCACTACCAGAACCAGCGGCTGGGGAGGAACTTCTTCGTGTTTTAACAACAGTCTTACCTTGAGCTGAAAAATAAAATCCTACAATTCAACCATTGCTAAAATCTCTTGCAGCTATCTTTAAGATATAAATACTTGCAGACTTGTTTAATCCACTGGAAACCATTCTAAAATATCTATTTTCAACCCTCCAAAAGGAATAATACATGCAGACGTTTGACAGATTAAATAATGTAATCAATTTTCAAGACTGAAAGTGGGAACTTTTCAAAGTTTGATAATCTATTGAATTACTTATAAACATTCTGAAACACATAGGCTTTAAAAATAACTAAAAATTTTCAAAACTATGTCCACCACTCATTCTGCATTACTGGCATGGAAACTGTGACTAAATAACACATTGTGAACATCTCATACACTGACAATACATTATGACCATCAAAGCTAAAAATCATCAATTATATAAAGGAAATAATTAAAACTTGAAAATTGCAAATTATCCGTAATAGTGATTGTTTAAGCATTTCCATCACAGCAAAGTCACCAGATGAAAGATAAATAAATAAAATGAGCTCCTAACACAACTGAGGCATCATACAAGCTCACAATATTGGCATATTAATTTGTACAGAGGTAAAAAATCCATTCATAATGTTACACTAATTTCATATCAAACACAGCAGCAGCTCCATTGAAACACACAGAAACAGACTTTAAACAAGAAACATTGGAAACATTAGCTTTTAATGACAAGCTGTTTGTCAACAGTTCAACAGTTGGGTACATTGGTTCAGTTGGACCAAAGCAATGCCTCTGGTAACCATACAATATTAACATGCTTCTTAACATGACAATAAATCTGTATGTTAAGAATTTCTGAGGCAGCACCCTCCCAATACTTTCAATCCACAAGCAAAAAATGCCTTCACCAAGTCCTGTCCTCCAACAGCAACATGTGTTGTACTGCTACAAAGATATCTACGCATTAAAAACCAGCTAAATGAGCAAGTTTTTCAAACACATGAAGTACTCCATTATTCTTTCATGGGTCAGTCTGATACACTTTAGGCAGTAAGATCAGTCATGTTATCAGTCAGCATTACAATTATCTCAATTTTTGTGATTGGTACAGGCTTCCTGAATTTTGCCAGACCATCGAATATGTCAGGCAAATTTCGAGCAGGTTGAATAACTTTTCAGCGAGTACTGGATCAGATGTCCGGCAATTGCGCACAATTTACAGCATTTATCACTTATTTATAATGTATTTGGTCAGACAGAAATTCTAACTTTTCCTGGCCAAATGTCAGGGAAGTATTACAGCAGTTTTGAGAAGCCTGTTGGTACATAATCTCAGTTTAAAATGTCAGAATCAGGTTACAGAACAGAATCTACTGACCTGAGACAGTAGTGCATGAATATACCCAGTATAATTTAATCAGTCTTGGGTGTATTTTGTCACTTTCACACTAGGAATGCTGAATGAAGTAGTCCATAAACAGAGACCACGAAGTGCATTTAAAAACCAATCCATATACACATACACAGAAACTGAAAGCTAGTGAAAAACATACAAAAAGAGACAGGTCCATACATAAATACACTGATCAACCAGTCCAGACACAAACGTACAGTATATTAAGAAACCAGTCAAACAGAAACACATTGAGCAACCAGTCCAGACACACACATACATTATAGTTAGAAACCAGTCCATACAAAAACACATAGAGCAACCAGTCCAGACACACATATACAGTATAATAAGAAACCAGTCCACACAGAAACACAAAAAACAATTGCAAAGAACCAATCTAAACCCAAGCATACAGTGTACACGGAAATCAGTCCATAACAAATATCTAGTGCAATTTTGAAACCAATGCATAAAAAGCAAATGTAATTGATACCAGTCCATACACAAACACAAATGGAAACTAGTGCATACGCTAACACAACAGAGTGATTTGAAATCAATCATTACACAAGCAAAGTGAATTGGAAATCAAATCAAATGCAAATACACAGTATGATATGACACTTTTCCTGATACAATCAAACAGACTAATGATGGTAAAGAGTAATGCACAATATCATCAAAAGTAGACCATTTTTTACCTATCATTAGATATATATCTACATAGAGGCTAGCCTGTACAAAAATGACATGAAGATTGTCCATTTACAGGACCCAGTCCATTGACATATAGATTAGATAGGAACCAGTCCATTGAACTAGTTAATTGATGCATATATAAGATAGGAATCAGTCCATTTCAAACATACAGGACAGGAACCAGTCATTTGACAGACAGGGCTTCAATCAATGCGGAAAAACACAAGACAAACTGGTCCAGCAGAAAACTACTGAAATATGTCACAGAGTACACTTATTTGAACATAAGACAACAAAAGCAATGAATCAAAAATTAAACTCAAAAGTTATAAAATGCAAATCTTGACAATGGATATATTTTCTTGAAAGTAAGTTCCCTACAGAACAAAAACAATTCTTGCACCTCACCTGAGCACCAAACACAACTTTATATGACCTCATATTATTCCGTTTAACTTTTAATACACTGAATCAAAGAATGGAATCTATTTACCTATAAAACAGGAGCATCTAACATGATACTACCAGGTAGGAGGGCATCCCAGAACCGGGAAAAAGTGCAAAAATATATATTGGTTATAGGCCATATCAGTCAAAATTATAAAATTCCTATCTTTTCATTTATATGAATGCAAATAATTGAAAACTCAAGCTATAAAGGCTACATTAGCATTGAGACACTGGACCAATACAATATTACATTGATAAATCAATTAAGCTTAATTGGTAAGGCTATATGTATACATTAGAATTGAGACACTGGACCAATACATCTGTAACATTAATAAATCAATTAAGCTTAATTGGTAAGGCTATACTCATGACCTCTTTAAATCCCAAAGACTTGTCCATCACAAACAGTCCAACCACCACCTCAAGTAATTTTGAATGAAATTCATCACAAAACAAAACAGGTGCTTTGTTCAAGTCTCTTTTAATTGATAGAAACACTTTGGAGACATGTAAACATAGACCTACAAGCACAATGTAAATCTGTGACCACAAGCTACCAGACATGAAACATAATACATACAAATCCACAAATAAAATGGTATTCACACTGAACATCATTTCTAACACAAGGGACATTTTTCAATACAAAAATCTCACATTTTCACATGTGACCTTGACTTACCTAATGACATCATTCCGCCTGAAACGAAAAAACCAATCAACATGCGTAAAAAATAAAAACAATACATAACATCACAAACCAAAAAAAATAAAGACAAAAAATATTGAAAGAAAAACAGCCAATTGATTATTTGTTATTGAATTGTTATCATGAACTTTTAAAAAAAGAGGTAAAGAAATTGTGTTGTTATAAAAATAGCATGTTAAAAACAACTGCTGAGACATCCTAAATACCCTCTACATAGCATTTTTGAGAAATTATCTACTCAATGTCTTTGTATAATGAACTTTTAATTAACAATAGGTAAAAGGTCACAACCAAAATTATTAATCAACCTATGTAATAGAATGACATGCAGATTGATCAAACACACATGTTTTCCAATTTTCATTGGTCTGATTGTTACACAGTTATAAAGGAAATACAATGGAAACTTTTTATTGAAGAGGAAAAATAGCAATAATTTGAATAAAAACTAGAAGATTTATATAACAAAAATGAAAGCTTTAGATGGATGAGTTTAGATGCAAAAAGGGGACATAAACATGGCATTTAATCAAAAGCTTCAAGGCAGAGAAAATTGAAGTTTATCTGAAAGTTTGAATATAACTACAAAAATATTAAATCAATGCATACCAGCAAACATAATAAAGAATCAATTTTAGGAAAAAAGCGTACATGGAGATACATGCAGTATATTTAATAACAATCATATATATATTTGTAATGATAAAGTTCTATCAATGAAAACTTATTTCAACAATCAATAGGAGGTGATTTTAACCAGATATTCACTCTAATAAGCCTACACTATGACTGCTCCCCCCAATTAAATTACCATTTCCTGCAAAATTTATGTAACTTCAAAAGATATTGCACAGATGAAAAACTATCCTTCATATACCCAATACATTTATTCAATGCCTTAAGTCATTAATTCAATAAAAATTGCATTCTAGAAATAAATGAAGACACATTAAGTAACTGCATGAATGAAAAAATAAGTACAAACAGGTCAATGGAAAATTTAACGATGCTTTAATGAGAAATTATTTTTTCAGAAATTAGATTCAGTATCAATTTGAAGTTCTCAAAATTTACTTAATCAGAGGCAGTCTGCAGCAGGTTTCCATGCATTTACAAGACTTCTGTTAATTTAACCCTTTGCCTCATAAGCATATTTTGAACTCTTCCAAAGTCAAAGCCAAGGTACAAAACATCAATTTATTTTAGAAAATTAGGTTCATTCTCTCCAACAGAGTGGAAAACATTGTGGCAAAAGAAGCCACTACTCATTACAAGCAATAGCTTCTTTTGCCACAATGTTTTCAAAAGTCACCTGCTTTGGATGTGGGAAAATGTGGTATTACGAGGTAAGGGGTTAAGAGCTATCTTGATTTTAATATAATCTTGACCTAAGTTTTGGTTTTCATTCAACTTACTTCAAGAAAATAGGTTTAAACCATTTCAAACTAAAAATTCTTTGAAGAAGGCTTAACCTGACTAAATTTTTTTCAGATTTTTAGAAACCAGTGTCACATTTAGGCATGGTAAACCTGAACAGATTTGGTTGCATCAAGTTAATTAATTTGAAAACAAAATGTATAAAAAGTAGGAAAATATACATATTAACTGAAGGCAGCTAATTGTGACAATAACTATAGACAAAAGATGGAACCAAGTCTCTATAGTAACTGAAGCATCACACAAAATGTACTAAAAAGTTATCAGTAATATAACTTGTATACCTTTCTTTGTCTTCAGAAAACTTGGTGGTTCTTTCGAATATGAGAAGTTTGCTGAAAGATAAAATATCAAAAAATTATAAAAATACAAAACAATATTTTTAGTAAATAGTGCATAAAAACATGTTTAAACTTTTCACAAATTAACTGTTAATCAACTGATGGAAATCAATAGACAAATATTAGGGGACGAATAAAGCATGCATACATACAAAACTCTAGATATTAACAAGGGTGGACAAAATATTAATATGGCTTTCATTGGTGGTCTTTATTTAGAGGTTAAAATATAATTTAAATTTTTATCAGACATAAAACTACTGATTTTTTAAACCGGCCTCTATTTGCAGGATGTCTTTAATATCAACTTGACTGTAATGATTTTCGTGACTTCAATATTAAAAGATGTTCTTTCCTAGCATTTATTTATAGTACTTGTCTAATAAACTGATTAAAAGTAATCAAAGCACTCACCTGGTCCAATAATCAGGTTGACAGCAATTAAAGCACTCACTTCATTTAATAAACTGGTTGACAGTGATTAAAGCACTCACCTGGTCTAATAATCCGGTTGACAGTAATTAAAGCACTCATTTCATCTAATAAACCGGTTGACAGTGATTAAAGCATTTATCTCATCTAATAAACTGGTTGACAGTAATCAAAACACTCACCTGGTCTAATAAATTGGTTGACAGTAATTAAAGCACTCACCTGGTCTAATAAACTGGTTGACATTACTCTGTACCTTTGTTTCAGACTGAGTTCTCCCTCTACTCAGATAATTCTGTGAGCCAGATTTCAAATAACTCTGATTATAAAATTTTCCATAATTCACTTCCAGTTTTTTTTCATATGAAGAATCCTGTAAAAATAAGTAAAACACACATAAGTAATGATCAGGTAAGCAGACAAATTAAACATTAATTAGGAAAATGAATTTATCAAAATGCTAATTGTGTTGCATTATAAAATATGTTCAAAATAACACTTTGGTGCAAAAATCGACATGGTGGAAATTTATATGTGTTGGGATAAGTAATTAAGGGATTTTAGGTGAACCATGTTGAGCCACAATTTCTGTCTGGAAATAAACACAGCATCCACCACATACTGTTGTAATTACTGAACATAAAACTACTCATTGTTTAAATCTACCCCCAAAAATCACAACCTCAATCATTTCATAATTCTTTTCATAAAAAATATTTTTACAGAGAAAATTCTTCTCATCGCAAATAGATGAACAAGCGCATCAGAGGATTCATCAAAAGCCAGAGAAATTCTATTACAGTCAAACATCAATAGATTACCAGTACAAACTGTAATTATGTAACAAAAATAATTAACTATACAATAAAAAAAACAATTAATTATGAATGATGTATTTCATTCATTCAGAAAAATGGCACAATCAATAGATAATGTTCTGACAAGCATTCATTACAAGCTTAACATAAATCAAACTTAACAGATACTGAAGCTCAGGGGGTTGGGTGCAAAAATCCAATGATTCAGTGTAGGCTAAAAAGCAGTTACAATAGTTTTGCACACAAACCCTCAACTCAGTCAGCTGTATGAAAGTTAATATTTAATTCTAACTAGAGCAAATAATTGTTACCAAATATTGTCCCTATCATTTTTTTTTTAATTATATGGTTGATATGAGTCTGTACATAGCTATATGGATGTAAATATTTCATCCCTAATAAGATTAGATAATTTTTACAAAAAAATTGTTTTCCTCATTTTTTCCAGTTTATGGTTGATATGAGGCTGTATACAAATTTGTGTCGGTGATAACAAGCTTTGTACAAGCACTGCTGCATGTGTCGAACTATTTTTGGACTCATCAGTCTACAGACTTTTCATGTCTTAAATACTCCAAGTAGAAACTGACATACTGAAATGATCCATCTCAGTGCATGGAAGCTGTTACAGACTATACTTAATTAATAATAAAAACATCATAATGACTTTTTGCCTCAGAGGTGTGGAGCAGACAAAGTATGGCAGAATTTTACTGTTAGAAACTTAAGGGTCAGCTCAAACATATGACACCTTGGTAACCATAAAAACATTTTTTTCTAGCCTGAACAAACTACAACAATTCATTAATGAAGAAACAAAAGAGAGTCACAAAAAATGAAATAAATGAAACAAAATATAACAAGTTTAAATAAAGCAAAATCATCAACAATAATGCAAGTCTATATAATGATACAGAACAATTTGGTAGGTAATAAAGAAGAACAATTTACAATATAACATGTAAAACAATTCTATTCAAATATTTTATCACAGCACATTTTGTGGTTTCCAACTGTATAAATATTTCACAAAAGAGTAATTGAGAGAAGAATGTAATAATACAGTATAAGATTATATCTATATATAAATAATCATACCATTAAGAATATAGATACAATAACACACATTTATGTAACAGATACAACAAAAACCCTTCCTATACAATCATCCTATTATTTATAGATTGGAGGTAATGACCCCATAAATTTTTGTTGCACACATTAATCTACCCAATTCCAGGAATAACTTGATTATCAACTGTACAATCCAAAGTAGACTGGTTGTTTCCTTGGCAAGAATTTTATGATAGACTGGTACCCACAAAATTCAGCCACTGTCTGTGTCGCAATCAACATCAGACTTGTTCTAGACTTGGCAAGAATTCTACTATAGTCTGGTGACTAACATGTCTGGAATATAAAGGTGTCACCAACATCAGAAGAACTGGTTCCAGTCTGTGTCACAATGCACAACAGACTGGTTTTACTTAATAGAAAGAATAAAACAATATTATGGTGTCTCTGTTGTCAGAAAAACAAAGGATCCCTTCTGTGCTACAATCCCCATAGACTTGTTGTTTCAAAGAATTTTACAAAATAAATAAAAATATCCAGAAAATAGAAGTTTCATAGGTGTGCGGGTACGCATCACAATGAACCTGTTTTGGACAGAATGTCATATCAGACTGGTCTCTGAACAGTCTGTCAGACAGTGATGCATAGAAAGGCATAGATGGATCTCAAGCTGTGTAATGGCCACAACCATGGTCCAGTGGTTGATTTTAGGTGAACTGGCTGCCATATATAACTGGAATAATTTTTAAGGAGGTGTTAAACCCAGTGAAAAGTTGTTTTCCATGCCTTCCGAGAGAAGACAATGTATGGTAGACGACTGTCCACAAATTTCAGAAAATACCCATGTGACTACTTTTGTGGACCAGATTATCACTTCAGACAACACCAGGTTTTTAAATGATAAAGTCAGAAGAACCAGGTTTTTTAGATTGAATTACATAAAAGTGCAATTGGGACCAGAAATCTATTTTGGCTAATACTAGGTTTTTGGATAAGAGGGTTCTGATAAATGAGGTTTAACAGTATCAGGCTATTATGATCCATTGTGAACACAAAACTAACACAGATATAGATAATACTCAATGTATTCTTTGCATCACATTTACCAACAAAGGATCTTTATGTAATGAATCACAAAAGTAGATTTTACAGATAAAATCTCAAATTTTAAGAGGAGCAAGATCTTTCAACACAAAATGTTTCGAAGAGGTCATTACACAGATTACAATACGGTCCAATGAAAGCTGAGCTGATACGAGAATCCAATGTAACTAGCGAACAGGAAGATTTCAGTTATTTATGCTACCTACAGTTAAATAAAGAACGAACTTGACTACATAAAGTTTTGTATCAGTTGAACACTTGTGAATCTACACTTTTGTGTGAACTGGTCTACAAATAAATAAAGTAAATGATCAAAATAACCCTGTTTTCGGAAATAAATTGATCTTATGTATATTTTATTTGAATCTGGAAAAGTCCATTTTTCTTATGAGGCAAAGGGTTAATGTGGCAGAATTTCGTCATGGCAAGACCAAAGAATGACAAATCAGAAAATGGTCATATATCTCAATACAGGTACACATTATAGAGTGTAAACCAAGACATTGGTCTGAATACTTCAAGTCTGAGTATGGAGAAACAATCATTAACTCATAAGCATCTGATCTACTGCTTTCAAGCTGACCATCTTCAATGAACAAAAATGTTCAGTAAAACCTCGCTTAAGGACCATGCACTTCAATGTTATGACCAACTCATAATAACAATTATTTTTCGACCGCTCCTCCATATTGAAAATGAGACCACCTCAGTATTAAGACTGAAGAATTTAGTCCCAAAGGCAGTTCGATACAGAAATTTTACTAAATTGTCATTTCAGCAAAGTCAAAGGACTTACTTTGATCAGGGAATCAATGAGGCTATGATGTTCTATGTATGACAGTGGTTTATTTCGATAAAGCACAATACTAGTCCTAATCGGAAAATGAACTGTGGGCCAACAGAAATAGTTGCACAAAAAGATGCTGACTGGATTGCCATTAGCAAATAATACAAAGTAGAATCCATAGAATTACTGGCAATTATTTACCACAGTATGCACAATTTTCTAATGTGTGAAAATAATCATAATCTACTAATCATCCAACAGATATTATCACTGGTCTGAATATTTTACAGAGCATTGAATATTTAATTAAAAGCTTTTCATCAATGTTGTTGTGCAACAAAACATACTGATAAGCTGTAAAATCCATGTGATTTTACACCAAAATATGAAACTTAATGTTTAAGCAAACAATTATGTAGAAAACGACACTGACCTTCCTAATACTTAGTACATATTAACAGAAATCACAGGATTGCTAAAGATTTTCAATTTTGGTTATCAAAAAAAATCATCCTCTTACACTAAACTTGTTTCACAGAACACCATGTTACAATCATGAGTCTGTTAGAGGATTCATTACCACAGGATACAATTCTGACATTCCAATATCCTACCTAAGAAAAACCTGATGATAGATTGATATGACCATACTTCTAAACAAATCTAGTGAAGTTTGGTTACATTACACCCCAACAAATATTTGGCAAAGTACCCATATATAAACACAGCCGGAAATTAACTCCTGATATTGTAAGCCTTACAGCAATCATACCCCAAGTCGTAAATGTTATTGCTGACAATTAAATGGTTTACAATCATTGATTGAGCTGTCAATTGGGGGAGGATTCTGTTAAGGAGAATAAATTTATTGCCTAACACAAGATTGCAACTGACTCAGAAGCAGTTGGAACCATTAAGAGGGTACATGGTGTCAAACAGAAGTTGAGCTAAAGGTCTTATTTGAAACCCTCTGAAGAACCAGGATTTTTTTTTTAGTAGTTATTAAAATATTTTAAGCCCAAGGACGTTGAAAGTTAAGACATAAATCAATGTCTATCCGGAGTGGTAATGACAGAGTCAGAAAGGTCAGTGCCGCAACCCATGGGTGTCTTCATATACATCACTGATTTAACCAGGTTATCAAGATTGTCTTAAGAATTACCCCTAGGCATGCAGTAGAGGATCATTTTGGAAGCTAGTTTATTGGCATCCTGGTGTACATAAACCTGCTGAAACAGGAACACAGATTGGTGTAGCATTTTAAGAGTTAAAGCTATTCCCAGGCGCTCCTTTTCATTGCAGGTGTGAACAACATTTTAGAGAAACGCATTTGATTCCAGATATTTTCAAAGTGAAATATTCCAAGGGTAAGGCATTTACAGGAGAGACATTTTCAAGGTGGTGTTTCCATTCAGTGAGAATATCTCTAGAGATAGGGCAATTACACTGAAGAATTTTCAGATAAACAAGAATAAAAATATATTGGAGAGAAATGAACAATACTTCACAATTTGACAGGTCAAATTTTTCAATATTGCAAATTTCCAAACCCCTGCCAAGCTTACAGGTAAAACTGTGAATGAAAATGTTTGTAGTGATAAACATGCTGGAAGTATCTGTTTCTACTCACATAATCAAACATATGGCAACAATAAAGATATTGAAGCTGTTTAGTGTAGTGTTGTTGGCCTAACTCTATCCGATAATATAATCTGAGAAATACAATATACACATAACAGCTTTCCACCCATAACTATGATTTTGTTTCAATGAAAACTAAAATTTCAGGAATATCTGAAAAGCAGTTCAATATATTCAGACTAGTCGACAGGTATTCACTTCAGTTTTGGTAAATCGTTGCATCTTTGTTTGTTATAATGTATTGGAACAGATATAGTTTACAATATTTCAGATGAATACAGAGGCTGACTAAAGTGACTAATATTGTGTGACATGGGAAACTTATAACTAAAATACAATATTTTTCAGTTATAGCATCACAGACAAACATGTGCCTGTTCCTAATTTGGAACCAAACTCCATGACCTTGATATTTTGTGTTCTTCCAACTAAGCAAACCAGACTGGCATTTGATGCAATTATCTTTAAATATAATTTCCTAGTATTATCATTAACTGCCTATCAGATACAAATTAAAGTCCTACTTACCTAGAAACACCTTATGCAATAGAAACACCAGGTGCTACAATGTGAGAACTAATAACAAAATGACAGCTGTGCAGGATTGTGCCATGTGAGATTGTAAATATCAAACAAAAGTTAACAAGAAATGTTTTACAATCCTAGACATACTTTCACAATAGTAACTTAACTGAAAATTGGCATGAATTTAAGGCAAAAGCTAAAGAAACAATAGATTGTGTAATTAAAATTACAGCCACATTTAGCCACAAACAGGTGAGAGGATAATAAATCAATTGGACTATGAGACAATACTCACATACTGACACCATTCTGAAACCTCTAATTTCATGTACAGGTGCCTAGAAAAAAAATCTAACCTAATACATTTTACACAGACATCCAGAACCATTGCTAAGGACAACATACTCATTGAATGTGCATAGCATGTACCCCAGTCAATACATGGAAGTCAAAATAAAGGAGTAAGGCATACATATATGACAAAGTGGCTGTAAAAAGAAAACATTTTCCAAGTTTTAAATTTCACAAAGCAGTGTTTGTTTGCCAAGAGCAGAAACACTGCACAAACTGGAGGGTCACACCATTGTTGTATGTAACATACATAATGTTCCTCAGCATACAATGTGGCGCCACAAATCATGAAGTAAAAAGCAGAAACACTCAAAATAAAAGCTAATCTCATGCCAATTAATCAATCACAGACAGGTTTCCATATTGTCTAACAAAATGACAGTTCACTCAATACTCTCAGTCTGGCACATACAATATGAGAACCCTATCAGGATGATTGTACTCAGACAGTAAACACTGAATACTTAAAATTTGGCATACAGTATGGTAACTTTACAACAACAATGTTATATTTCTCAAAAAAAAACATGTTTTAATGATGAGAATTCTACACATTCTATCATAGACAACTTAGATGCACTTGAGCTGCAATAAACACCAAACGCCAAAATCATCACCATACATAATATGATACTATTAACAACAATTCAACTTTTACTGAACACCTGTGAACAGAGGCTATCCAGCTTAAATGCTATGAAGTAGATTCAGATCTAAACATATTCACTTATCAAAATTTTACCACAGAATGAAGAGTGAAGAACTGTGTCAAGTCAACTGCAGAAATTGTTCAGCTATTGTTCGTACTGAGGCTGTTGTTGCCAAGAAGTTTCGCATTTTGTCAGGGAACTGGTTATATGTCCAAAATGCTTTGTTTGATTGTTTCGCAAAAAGTGTTTGTACTTTTCATTATGATAAACAAATTAAGATAGAACCTAGAATTAACTAATCTTAATTTTTCATGTCAGTCTTGATAATCTCATTTACCAATATTACATGAGAAGAATGAGTGGACCTTATATACCAGTATACTAATTTTCTTCACACAAAAATTATTTTCCCTGTTTAAAGGTAACAACAGATTATGTAGCATTCCAGTATAAAAGCAATTTAACAAGAGATCTCCACCTGGTGTGTACCATGTAAATCATGAACAAATCAAAGCACTGTAGGGAACATCTAACAAAATTAACCTACTTAATTACACAAGGCACACAGTAATCTAATTACCCACATTTTTTTCAGTTATTCTTCAGGTAATCAGAGAAATACAGTTAATGTATGTTGACCTGATTCTCAGACAAAATGAAACAGATTTAAGAATTTTTTTTTGTAGAATTTGCCAAATGTCAATTAATATTACTTTCTACACAAGTGATTTAATAAGTAAACACAAACAGTTCCAAAAAAATGACAACTCTTCATTAAAAACTATATGATTAAAAATTAAAAATACAATGTGGTTGGACAGTTATGGAAATATGTTTGTTTATTGTTTATTGGTTTATTGGTGTTTTATGGTATGGTCAAGTAGCGCACATCAAAATGGAGACATGTTTGGGATAAACATCCTGACACATAAACAGAATGAACAGTATACTCTACAGCCTGTCTCATCAGTTCAATTAGTTGAATGCAAATCTAGAGCTCATGAAAAATACATAAACAACAATAATTTAGCCATGAACATCATGGATACAGAATCAACTAGTAAGAAACGCTTCAATTAATCAACATGAAAAAATAATTATTAAAACATGTCTTATCACATAAACAGATGTACTACATTAATCTTGCATGTCATTAACCTATAAAGCCTGGATTATAACCCCAGTAAGTTAGAAATCCAACATTAATCAAGCTGATTTATACAGAACATGTTCTCCTGGTGAGGCTACAGTGAGAATCCAGTACTCTTCACACTGACCATAGCTATGTCCAAGTGAATCTAGTTTATGGAGAATTAGGACATGTCAACCATTTATCAGCTCTAGAAACTAAGATAGTGTCAACTTAATGAAGTAGATGACAATAACTGTCACACTGTGACTCAATGGTGCTAACAAAATATACAACCCTGCTTCTTACATGATACTCACACAGGGGAAACCTAAATTAAAACTCTAAAAACCTGAGGTAACAGATTCCAGGTAACAGATTTCATGAATTTTCACCAATTTATAACAGAATTTCAGTAATTTACCTCAGTCACTTATTGTGCTCAATGTCTTGTTACTGTAACTCACACAACAAAGTGTAATTATCAGAAGGGACAAAAATGACTTTGGAAAAACAAATAAAATGTAAGTCACTTTGTCACTCAGGGTAACATGTGCATATTGCCTGATCAGTGACCCAGACCTCCAAATCATATAACCTGTATACTTGCTGTAACTTGCTGGCTACCTATACAGCATTTCAAGACAAAACGTAACATATACACAAATGTACTTATATAAATGTTTAATTCTCTAATAACCCAATAAAAATATACAAAAATAAAAGACAAAACATTCAAGGCAAATTCAATTTAGTAGTCTTGTTTGTCCTAACCCACATTTACCAAAGTTTTCCATCAGACAAGAATATATTAAATGTAAATAGGTTTGGATGCTCCCATCAAAGGACATGGGAAACTGTGTATTCAAGCCAAATGAACTTGATATGAACCTGGAACCAGTCAACATTAACAACACTCAGAAAACCAGTCAGTGTTAACAACACTTGGGGATGTTAAGAGAGTAATCACATCTGTTGTAATATTTACAAAACTACAAAGTCTTTATGGATGTTCTTCCTCTCAAGAAAAACACTAAGTCAGGACTATGACCCCAAATCAAAACATCAGACCAACCGAGTGAAGTAATATCAAAATATGGAACAAATTTACCACTGGACTTCAATCAATATAAAAATATTCACAAACTTCTCTTGACACTAATTCAAAATATCTGCACAAACAATATCAATAAAGTATTAATACTGTTCACATCCAGTTAAACCAGGGTATACAGCCACTGATAGCAAAGTCCACCAGGTGAACACTGACCATTCTTTAAAGCACGTTTTTTGAAACATCAGATTTAATAAAGCTCTGAAATAGGGCCAAATGTGCATAAAGGCCACCATTTATTACAACAGCCACCTGTTAACAAAGGTCACTGTTTGAACAAAGGCCTCTCTAGCAAATATTTATGGACATGACCAATCAAATTATCTGTTTATCCAAAATGTACATAGTGGCCATATTTCTTCACTCTTCAGACAATTATTCACCCTGATGATGGTACATTTAATCTCATAAAACAAAACAACAATACAAAGCAAATATCAGCCTAAAGTAGATACATTAATATTTCAAATAAAAACAATATGCACATCCAACAATGATGCCTCAAATATTAATTCATGAAAGTAAAATATCATTACAAACATCAAGAGACCAGCTGGCATTCCAACAGACTTAATCCATCTTTTATATTGAAACAAATCATCTAATACAGACATCTAATATTCTACTTTGACACATTTTACGCGAAAATGGTGAAACGCAATATTGGCAAGTTATGCAGTTACAATAGTTAAGCACTGATGCCAAGTTTTCCACAGAGCTAATACTAATGGGATATGCTGGTGTACAATTTTCTTTGTTTTGTAGTACATTTGAATGCACACAGTCATAATGTCTACTGGAAGCATGAAAAATTGAGTAAAGATATATTTCACCATATGTCAACTTATGCAGATACCCTTTGAAAAAATAAGCCTCATCCTTACAATGAATGTGGAAAAAATATTTGAATATCTCCATAATAGAATGAAAAAAAAAATTAACAAGTGCAAGAAAAATAGTTGCCAAAATGATTAATTACATAAAGAAATGTTCAGTACAATTAGATGCAGAGATAAAAAGAAAACCCCCTAAATTAAACTAAAATATCAAACATTGTGTTAGTTCACAAAAAAATTCTCCAAAACAGAGAGATTCTCAAAGTCAAAGGAATACTAGACTTCGTAGATGGCATGGTGTTAACAAAACAAACACAGAATATAAGGGTGTCTACACCACAGAACTTGTCTGTAACCACTCAGGGAAAAATAACAGGGACAAACTGAATAAGAAAACAATACAATACCCTTAAATACAAGAGGTATTTTTGTCCAATCTTAGCAACATCACAGACAAACACTTACATTCTTACGAAACATCACATAAACTACTGCAATTATACAATAGTATAATAATGTAATCAACAAATCAGTAATTTTACTACTTTTTTATAACTGGCAATATTAGTTCATCTGGAAGCATGAGATATCATTATAACATACTCCATGTGCACATTATAGTCAAGAACAGCTGATAGGTAAAGAAATAATGGCCTCATTACACAAAGAAAGTCAATTTAGAACTCAGGAGTATAAGAACCAACAAGTCAACTTGACCTTGACCTGCTTTTCTGCGCCAAGTAGAATAAAAACCTACAAAATAAATCAACAATCATTCTGTGAGGTCACCTTAACCCTTTGCCCCACAATACTGCATTTCCCCACATCTGAAGCAGACGACTTCTGAAAACATTGAGGCAAAAGAAATCATCGCTTGTTATGAGCAATGGCTCCTTTTGCCACAATGTTTTGCACCCTATCAGAGAGAAATAACCCAATTTTCTTTTATAATTTGATGTTTTGTCCCAAGTATGCTTATAATGCAAAGGGTAAACTAACACATTCATTGATAGAAAGCCAAAGAAGCCTCTAAATAAATTAGCAGCAAGAAACATCCATGGTCCTACCCAGGGATTGAACCCAGGACCCCTTAAGTACTGTAGGTAGACATTTAAACCTGTCACTAAAGAGTTAACCCAACAGCAAGGCTCTACAATCACTACATGTGTGTAAAAGCCATATTTTAACCTCATTATGGCCATCTCTCTTTGCCAGTATGTCTGTATACAAATCATGCCAGTAATAGTCCATTATGCAATAATGTTTTAGATACCAGCTGGAAGGTATATCAATACTTTCCAATGTACTGTAACATACATCTACTGAAACACACAGAATCTTGACCATTCATTTAGAACAAAATCAACAGACATAAAACAACACTGAACTGTAACACTTCCATTCACCAGCAACATTCATTGACCAGAACCACATTATCAGTTCCTCTAGTACTGTTAATACATTTATTACCTCAGAATGAATCTGCCAACAACAGTGACACAAACATTCTTGTCAATACAAAACATTAATAAACGAGAGAGAAAACTAATAAAAGGATTGATTAACAAGAAAACGCAATTAATATCTAATATGTTTTGGTGGCTTACACTATGCAGACATAACAATCATTTCATACCAATATTAAGCTGCAAAGTGCAAAACCACTGCAAGGAGTACCACAAACATCATAATACTTTCTATTATGTTGCACAAACATGCTCAAAGCGTGTGATGAAAATCTACTTTTGGAAGTAATATCATTTAATCACCTTTATGGGTACCTATTGATTATATTTGGAATTTAGACATGCATTCAGATGCCTGTAGGAAACACAAAGCAATTAAGACAAAAAGGATATTGAGAAACAAATCCACAAGGCAATCAACTATGTTCCTGCCATGAATTATCAGTTAGTCTTAATAACATTGACTGTATGTATATGCTGGATTCACCATGATTTCACTACAAAAGGCAACCAGGTATGTATTATGTCCTAGATTTACCGGCTTTGATTTCAATGCACAGTCATATATAGACATGTCTTTTTTCATTGAGATGACATTCTGACCAGGTCTGATGAAGATTCACTCAAAAGTGTGACCTCTAGAGTGTTAACAAGGTGTGGATGATGGATGGATGATGGATGCCATAGTAGACTGTCTGATCACTATAGCTCAATGAGCACTACATGCACAAGTGAGCTAAAGATTTTAATTACCAGAAAAACACCATCAATATAAGATTCTTTTCAATGGCACAACAAATATCAAAAATACTTAACACAAATTGCAAAGTTTCCAAAAAACATAAAATCTGACCTATAAATGTTATGCTAATCTAACATTTAATTATGCACTAGTAATTCAATCAATTAAAATACATGTACATGAAATAGTTAACTTCCAGTCATTTACAGAAAAGAAGCTGATTGTAGAAGACCATGAGAATTTTTATCAAAAACAATTGGTTCTATTTATGTCTTTCAGGTGCAGTTATACAAAAATCTTTTTCATTCATAAAAATAATAAGCTTCTAACTATCAAGAAAAGAACAAAGTTTTCTAACTAATAAAATTACATGATTTAAACCCAGAACAAGGTCGGAATGGCATCATACCTGAGAGCACTCAGCTAACGTTGGTAATAAGAAGTGCAGCTTTTGAAATGCAAGGAACTTATAGTCCATTAAGCTAAAGCAACTCCATTGAAACTCGATTTTAAGGCATCAATTTAAGCTTTCTGAAGGATAACAGAATTAAACGATGTAATTAGGTGGATGTGGTGTTTAAGAATCTGAACTTAAGTCTATGAGCTTCTGCCAAATGTTTGACTTAAAAACTGCAGTTTATTTTATATTTATCAGACAAATACACAACAGAAAAATATAACAACACAAAGATACATTTAAATGGAGAAGATTTTTGTTAAAACACGAAAATCTACAAAAAAACTTCAAGCAGACGCAACTTTGGCGCTATTTTTCTGACATAAATTTAGTGCAATGCAATTATTGCATCTGCAGCAAAAAAGAAGAACAAAGACATTTAACATAATCTTCAGACAACATACGTCTGGGCAAAACATTACAAATTGCATATACAAGAGACATCATGACTAACAAATAAATGTAAGGATGAAATTGCAGTATTATCTAAAACTAGATAAGAAATCAGCTTACTAGACATGAACATGCAAGATGTAAATAGTGTGCAGCGCACTTTCTGTTTTATAGCAGAAGACATATGAATTGGTCTGAAATCATGGAAACCACATGAATGGAGCTGGCAACTTCTCCACATACAGAGGAAAATTGACATTTTTGTTAAATTATCATAGAATTTTCAGAGAAGGGTATGACATGGGATTTCCCAGATTGCCAGGTTACAAGTTCAGTGCGCCAACCCTTGGACACAGTCGTGGCCAAACTGTATTCAGATCACATATTTTTTCATCATATGAAAGAGATATAATCTCTTGAAGAGTATAATTAAGAACTAAATTCAATAATAATTAAGAACTAAATTCAAGGAAAAATAAATTTGAAGAACGAAGATAATCAAATGATTTGGTGATCAATTTTTGCTTCAGCAAATGAAACTACAGTCAAACCTGTGAGTAAAGGCTATCAACAGAATAGATAAAAACATAACCATCTCTACATACTTTAAAACTTAGTTCAGATCAGATTAACACACTAAAACATAAAAGAATCATCTTTTTAGGTTCAATGGGGTTCAATTATTTAAATTTGACTGCATGCAGATAGAACATCATTTTCTTAGATTAGGTAAAAATTAATACAAGTAATATAGAAGAAAAGGTAATTCTTACAGGTAGATCTAAAAGGTAAAATATCCACAATAAAATACACAAAGAAAATTCTATGCACATTTAAACACTATAAGCTGAAAATATAACACATAAAAAAATATTCAGGATCAGTTGCAAACACAATGATGACCACTTTACAACATGCTTGGCTTATACTCCAATCAAAATAATACAATAAAACAAGATTATACAATATAATAGATAAAGCTGTAAACTAATATACAATGGATTGTATACAGAAGCTTTTTTGTACATCAATTGATGTGACAGAAGTCAGAATTAAGTGTCTGTGTGTAAATTAGGTCTGACAAGTAAAATCTGGATATTGGTCCAGTCAGACACAAACATGGCATGATGTGTAGGCATCACAAATAACAACAATTAAAGGCTGCAGATCTCTGTTCTTTCATTCACAAGTGGCCGAGTTCAGAATGGTCAAAAAACATCAAAAATGAATTTCTTTTCTAGTAATGAAATCTAGTGAAATAGACGAGTTAAGCTGACGGTGGTGTATCTATTTTAACACACTGATCAGAAAACTAAATATCCTCTTGTCACTTTTCAATGAAACATCCATACTCCTAGTAGAATTATGCACTATAAAAAATGGTATTGCCTCAAAAAAATATGGCAAACCATTTTATAGGTACTTTACTATCGTGAAAAAGAAAGACTAAAAATACTGCACCTTAAGAACTATAAGTACAAAAAATAAATATGAAAAATAATCAATAATGATCTTAATACAACTTCAGACATAAATTTGCTTATTTCTAAACAATGCATTGTCTTCCTAAAAATAAGTTTGTATAAATGATGAGAAATTAGTAGTGTATCCATCACATACGGGTCAGATCCTTCAGACATGGGTCTTTTTAGACCATGAGAACTGGGCCTCTGATTGCAGACTTAGTTATTTCTTTTATAGAGCAACTTAACAAAGTCTGTTTTCAAAGACCAGTGTACCACTGCCAACTGATACTTCCAGCTGTTACCATAATACTAAAAATCAAAATGTACGTGTTCTAAAAATGTCTGCTATCTAATTTATAGATCTCAGATGTAGCTATATTTTTCAGAACAGATGCAGAATGAAGCAAACTGCTGCATAAACATAATTATAATACATTTAAATCATGCCAAAAATCTAAATAAATATATCTTAACTGGTCGAAGTTGATCGTAACAAGTAAAATTTCCCCCACTGCATGAAGTGCAGGGGAATTTGAAATTACTACAAAAATCATAAAAAGACAAAGATAAGTTTGAACAACTATTATCGAATACTCTCTAATAAATGTCCCACCAATCAACAGTCTCTCCTAACTGACATCCCACCCATTTTCAGAAAAAGGAAAAACCATAATCCCTTCAAGTTTTCACTAAGAGATCTAAGAACCATTTAAACAATCACTACACATATTGAAAAAGTTCTGCAATATATAACTTTATATCTCCAGGGACATTTATTAGGGTAAGTTTGGTACAACAAATTACATTGTGAAACAAAATAAAGTCAATATTGATGCACATTTTTCACTGACCTGTACCTGGTTGGAGGAATGCCAAAGTCTTCCTGGCAAACACATCCCGGCCAGGGCCTGAACCATACACTGTCAGGCAAAAAAATACATACTAGATATATCAACTATTTATTTATATATAAGCTATAAACTACCAAAAAACATTACAATTCAACCAGTTATCAGAATAAATTCGATCTTCAATATTTTTTTTCAGAAAAATCAATAATAGAATTTTTTAAAGGTAAAAATTAGACATGGTTAGTCAGAAATGATTTTAATACTTTGCAATACATTAATTAATTAATTCCAATCATTTAAACAATCTTGAACACTTTTTAAAAAAAATCAGAAAGTCAAAGTTTGAATTGGGGGTCAACAACATACACAGTACTTAACAACCAACTTCCTATAAGTTTATTGTAAGTTTTTATTGCACATTAAGTCATGTTTTTATCTCCTGAATCGGGATCTGTGCATGTGACAATTACAGTATAACTCCTAAAGACCGGACGCCCTGAAAACCGGAATTCTCTGAAAATCAGACAATTTTTCATGTCCCATAGATTTTGCTTGCATAATCAATAGTTCTCTGAAAACCGGTATTCTCAGAAAACTCGTCTTTTGACCCAGCCCAGAAGGGGTCCGGTTTTCAGGTGTTGTACTGTAAATACATAACAAAAAAGGTCTTCAACAAATACATAGACCAGCATCACTGCACGAATTTGGTATTTAGAATACCTTTTTTACAATCTTAATTATAAGCTGTGAGTTTTTTGTCCCTGTGGTATTGTCGTATAAACTGAGCAAAAATCAAAATCAAATATTTCATAGAAGCAACAAAATATGAAAACACATGACAACAAAATTTCAAATTAACACAAACAACAATCAGCTAATTGGTTTCTTGGAATTAACAAATCTTGAAAGACAAAAAAAATATTTGCAACAGCATCATTGGAAACTCTTGTATGAGAAAACAAGTTGCAACTAACAGAATACAAGTTACCGTGGATGACAAACTGGAAGTATTTTGACAACGTATATAATTATGTAAACTTGCCAAAGAATTATAAGTGTCTAACAAATACCTATAGCATAGACCAGTCAGAATGATGTCAGAACATATCAATTGATGAAAACAAAATAATGTTTCATTAGATCAGAGACACTCCCACGCATACCGATATTTATGTTCATGCTGTAAATAAGAAATAATAAATAAATGGCAACGACTCTTGGCAACGCAATGCCTAGATGTAAATTATGGCATAGTTTGTACTTGTGATCTATTATCCTTGGTGTCAATGGAAGTACAATGTCAAAGAAATTCACTGCATGATACAGAATTTCAAATGACCAAAATGTAACTCTAAATGGAATACGATCACCATAATATGAAATGATAAGATAAAACATAATAATAACAAGATGGCAAATTTAACACCATAACAAAAGTCACCTAAGTCCATTTATATTATAATGTCAAATATCTAACACAGGCTAGAGTTGATGATAATGGTGATAGCTTGAATTATACATGATGTACCAATGAAAACTAACTGACAAAAACCAATGTAGTGTGCTTCATCTTAAAAGTTGTGTCGAAACATTTCGTATTATGTTTCTAAGAAAGTTCTCTTGAAAGCAAGCAAATACATGTAAAACACTATCAATTTTATACAATTGCCTGACAAAGCCTCATCCCACACCTTTCTACAAACCTGCCCCACCTCAAAGGTTACAGAACAAGAAAATGATAAAAGTAAGAATAAGAAATAATTCAGAGTTCTGCCAAGGTCATGCGATTTAGATCAATGTCATGTCGTAAGTACTGCAATAAAAAATACGTAATAAAACGATAAAATAGTGCTAAAAAAGGGTGTATCCGCATTAACTTACAAGTATGAAAAGTCAATTCAAAGCTATCAGACTTCAGTTATAACTTATCTTTGATTGTAATGATCAAAAACACATATGGTTTGGTCATCAAGGGTAGCAGTCACAAGTGTACTCGTGATAAGATCACAAATTTTGAAGATGTTTTTCTGATATTTGTTATGCATTGATCAAATATGTGTCCATAAAAACTATCTATTAATATCGGTTTCATTAGCAGTCATCTTTAATTCAATCATTCTTAAATATCAGAGTTGGCGGACCAGTCCTGGTTTTGAAACAAGTCATAAAACGTCTGCAATGTATTACCCAAAAGGCTTTGTACAATTGTAAAAAACTTTGGCAGAACTCTGCAAGAAATGTATGAGTATAATATAGAACATACCGATTTTGTACGCAATGATGAGCTATTTATGGTTGAAAAAGATTTCAATGAGACATTCGAGGCAGTTGGACTAGATGAGCGATACTGCAACAAAATAAACATGCATGCAATATAGTTTATGCGAGAAAAATATCACAATAAGAAAGTCATGAAGCTCATGCAGACTAGGGTAGGTGCAGCTCCCCACAAAGGTTTATAAAAGAACACAGGACGACAGAGAATGGTTGACAAAAGTTGCTGACCAAGCCCAACAATTTCCTGAATAAAGTGAACATTCAAATACACAAAACATTGTGTTGAGGAATAATGAGAATTTAATGATGAATTATTTAATCTAAAATTGGATACAGCAATAAAAATTATTCTTCCACAGATATGTACAGTATTCATGATCGCTGATGCAACACATCAAAAGCTAGCAATACTAGTTGATGCATAAAACAAGTTGAGACATATCTAATAAATATCAATGCAACAATATTACAATACAAATTTAACAGCTCAAAATGAATGCTAGGGCATTGTTCACGGGCTTTGAATTCTTGTGTAACAAATGAATCCGAAATAAAGTTTCAAAATGGAATGTAATATTACTGGAAACACAGGAATGTTTCTGAATTATTTGATAAGAGTTTAGCATCACAGGCATCTAGTGGAGAGCTGTATCTACCCAGCAACAGATTAATGCTAATAACATCAGAATACCAGTAAAAGATGGTATGCTCTGTTTGGTTCTAAACATCAATTATTTTTTCAAAGACAAGTTTAAGTTAATATATGAATAAAGTTATCTAGTCTAAAGATGAAACACAATAAGGAGCAACTAGTTTGAAGCTCAAAGCTACAATATGAGCATACAGAACATAGTTAAACTTCAGAAAGAAAACTGCTAAAAGATGGTGAATACATTATTGATAAAGCAAATCTAAACTAGAATACTAAATTTGTGTACTATGTTTTGCCATGAATTCGCATGAATTTTTTACAAATCTTAAGTTTGAAATGTTTGTGATTGATTTCAAATGCCAAAAATCCTCAACATATGCTGACTAAAAATACTGTACCACTATAATAGGTTCAGATAACAGATCAACAATTGAGTTTCAGGGCCAAGTATGTATTTAATCTTTACCAGTAAAAAAATTAATCTCTCAAAAACATCTTTCATGAAGTTTGACTGCCAACTTTTACTGGATTCTTACACAAAATTCAAAACAATAAAAGTCAACATTGTATGACACTTGCCCATCAACTTAAAAAGCTCCCAAATATGACCTAATTCTTGCATAAAATAATAAAATAAAGCAAACCCAGTGCAAACAGTAAACCACACTTATAATACACAACTAGTAATTAAATTTTTACTGTACTGGTTGAAAACAGACAACAAATATTTTCTGGTGCTAGTAGCGTACTCCGAAATTCAGAAATGAGAAATATGGACACAATTTTTGCATAAATATTGGAAATTGTGAATAATAACCTTCTACAGATAAAAGATTTGGAGATTTGTTACAAATGTGTTTTAAATTGTCAAATAACAGCACTATGCAAACATCTGCCCCATAGAAATATCAATAGAAATTTCTTCTATCGAGGACATAAGTTCATATTACAATATCATAATTTTATACAATTGTTATATCATGTAAAGAATATGATGCAAAAAATTAATTTATCGAATTTGAAATACTCCCAAACAAACAAGGTTGACTGTTATCTTCAAAAACAAACACAATAAAATACCTTGACAAGGATATTAGAAAATACATGATGAACCGCATCAATAAAAGATAAAATGTTGCAAGGAAAGTGTAATAATACACGCCTCAAAATAAAATGCAAACAAATAAAAAATGCAAACAGTGCGAAAAACAGACTGAAGTGTTGGCTTATTATCATAATAGTAATATTAATGATATGTTGGGATATGGGAATAGAATACCATAAGGTATGTACAGTATTCATCTTCAACAAGAACACAGGATAAAATGAAGATTCAAACAAGAATTAGATCACACATGCAAGTTCAGGGATGTACTGGCTTTGTATTCATTAGGATGATAAAACACAATATTGAACACAGTTCAGAATGTTTAACTCAAAGGCTTAAACAAAAATTAGTCAATTACTTGACCAAAAGCTTTAAAGTAGGTAGGTCAAAATCTTTTCTCTCTTATTTATTTTTCTAAACATAATTTTGCGAGAATATGATTCATCCCCAAGTACTTTCAAACATCAGGGTTGGCACCAAAAAATAGAGACATTCAGGTAACTATGAACATTTTTTTCTCACCTAATTGGAAAAGTTGCAGACTAAGTTAGGTTATATGATAAGTGTCCAATGAGATTTTCTATAACTTCTCAGACAAACCATTGTTAACACAAAATCATTTTACAAAACTTAAGTTTAGATATATTATGCAGTAAGTTCTGAAGAATTTTGAACTTTTTCCACACATAAAATAAGTAAGATGCATACAAACATATCGTTTCATATCAGTATCAATTATATTCTGGGATGTGTGCGGCCATGATGAAGCTAACAGCTTAAGTTATAACAATTCTGCAACTTTAAAGGATGATAGCATTGACAATTCTGGATAACTTTCATCTCCAGGTGACTGAACTGAGCTCATTAACTACTAGGTATGGAAAGCCAATGACTAATTAACAAAATAATGATCAGGAATAGTAACCTTAATCATCCTTGAACTTGCACTATTTTCATCAGATGGGGACAACCAGAAAGTTCAGAAAGTTAAAACAAGAGGGACGACCAGAAGGTTCAGCACAATGTCAAGTTTACATCAAGAGGGATGACCAGAAAGTTTTGAACTAGCACAACAAACAATGCCCACACAAGACTTACTTGTTGCTCTGAAGCGTAAGCTTCATCGTCACTTACATCTGTATGGTCATCGTCACCTAAAATATACGAAATTCTATTTATCAACAATATTACAATAAGAGCAAATTAAATTCTAATTTTGTACAGAGGCGTCAAGTTTTTTGCAACAACTGTATTTTGCCCCTTCATCATTTTCCAAAAGCAAAGCATAGCATGCACTCTGGGATAAATAAATGCCACATATGTTGGACAGAATAAAAATGGACATTAATCACAGGACCAATATGTTTCTTGAATGCATCCTCATCAAACAACATTTTCATGTTGTATCAAATATAGATAGAATTGATAAACTCCTCAGATACAGCCGATTAACCTACATCACTCATCTCAGGCAGATAATCACCCCTGCGAAACACAGTTCTTATGATTAAGAACTGTTCATGAATTGTTCGAGAACATTAAGAACAGTTCAAGATCTGCTCTTGATGGTTGTTCAAGAACATTTGTACCTGAACTGCTCAAGAACACAGTTTAAGGACAGTTCTTGAATTTTCTAAGAACTCATAAAGTTCTTAATTTATCCTTGAAGTGTTCCTTGAACATTTTAGGAATCGTTCATGAAAATAAATGTTCCTAAAATATCCCACAACTGTTCTTAAATTATACTAAGAACAATTTAAGGGAAGTTCAAGAACATTTCAATTCCTTAAATGTTCTACTGTTGGTCTTGAATTCATTTAAGAACAATTTATGAACAGTACAGGATTTCTGATGTTCTAGAAATGTTCTACAACTGTTCTAAAATTTATCTAAGTTATTAATAAAAAGACAAATATACCAGTAACTAATAATACAAGTTCAATATCAGTTAAAACATTAATTGATATTTTTTACGATTATCCTTAGGCCAAAAGGTCTTATGGTTTACAGAGATTCCCCTGTGAAATGTGGCCATGGTCAGCCATGGTCAAACCTGGAAAAGACTAAAAATGTACATGGTTGACCATGGCTTACCATGGTTCATCATGCTTTTATGTAACAGGCCATGGTAAAAAAATCATCAGCCTAGGTTTAGATTTAAACCATGGTCAACCATGATTGATCTGTAATGACCATGCATGGTCCAAAGAAACAAACCATGGTCAGAAATCAGTAAAGTTCCTCATGACAAATTAAACTATAGCTGATCATGGTCTGACCTATTTTATATTATGTATAAAAATTCAGCATTTAGGTCATAACTTAATATTGATAAGAACATAACGTACTTAAATTTCTACATTTGTTGTCATAATAGACCCACAAATTTTATTTGAAAACTTATATTAAGAGACTTTTATTAATTAATTTGCACCGACTCTAATTTAATAAGATAAATGTATTGTAAAAGTAAAGAAAACACGGAATCAACAGCTAAAACTTGCATAGAAAACTCATGTGTTTACTTCGTAGTGAGACGCGAAAATGTTTGAGTACGAAAACGAGGTGCGAAAATGCTCGAGTACGAGAACAACAACGCTATCGGCAAACCTTTGTTTTCATCGTGGTGTAGTACAAAAATGCTTGATAAAATCGCTACTGATAAATTACTTTATTATGTACTGTATTCAAACATTCTGGGAATAAATTAGACTAGTTTTATGTTACTACATTAATTAAATGATTTAGACTGCCTATTCAAATTTTGGGGTTCGATTGGGAACATAAAGGCAAACGTCTGGATGATGCAGACTTTTCAAATACGTAATGGGGATGCCGTGATCAACGGAATTTACAGTGAGTGAATTTTCCATTATAAATTCATTTTTCTCTTTTGAATTAGACCTTTGCATACTACTTTTAGTAATATTTCTTGAATAAACGTTTACACTGTACGATTTTAACTGTACAACGCAATATTGCCAACTTGTTGAACTGTTTTAAAGTCGCGAATACAGGTGACATTAATTGTACGTTGCAGTTGATATAAAAGCGCAAAATGTTACTAACCGTACAATTTGATTACAATTTCTTATAAATAATCTAATTGTGTTACAAGTCCTTAAGTGAAAATTCACTTGAACACATTTGTCAATTTCAGAGGAGAAATGTCCTAAGAACTGAAATGTTCATATATTAGACAGTAACAGTGGCCCTAAGAGTTCAAAATTATTCGAACAATATAGAAAATGGATAAGAACCAGTCAGACTTACTATGTGGTAGATTGTTGGAATGCACCAAATGAAACTAAATTGTTGGAATGCACCAAATGAAACTAAATGAAAGGAATAAATGAGTGCTCACCAAGAGTGAACTTCTTAACTAAACTGGGGATGAGA
Organism: Lutraria rhynchaena; assembly: GCA_008271625.1. NCBI lineage: Eukaryota > Metazoa > Mollusca > Bivalvia > Venerida > Mactridae > Lutraria > Lutraria rhynchaena. The sequence continues at coordinate 752,393 of VIBL01000127.1, forward strand.
AAATTCCTGTCTTCTGGATAAGTTGGTGGCTATATTCAGCTAGTGTCAACCCATAACTGCTGACATATTCAGGAAGTGTGACACATATAAGAAACTGACCAGGAATATTTCTTGTTTATTGGAACTGCTTTAAAGATCTTTGATTAGCTAATAGTTTCCATTTATAGTCAATGCTTTTTTCTTGTTGTTGTTATTGTTTGATAATGGTAAATCAATTTCAACCTAAACTTGATTACAATCATGTTGTTTAAATAAGTATTTAGATCACATTCTTAAATATATTAGTGTTGTATCTAGCATGGAATAGTGGGGCGGGCTGCCATGCGCTTTTTAACAATCCCACGCTGCCCTAACCACTGCCACCTAAGTCTGAATATGCAAATGGATTTTCTACTAATAAATCCATGCAGTAATTCAGTTAATTTTCCACTTTTTTAGATTACTTAACCTGCATTATAAGCTTTAATAAAACCATTTACCTAGCTGCATGTACATTATTTATGATAAGAAACAAAACCAGACTTAATAGATTTTATCAAACTTTGATTCAAAGCACACACTGCCCACATCGGCCTTTAGTGCCCTGCCCAGTATCTTGTGTACCCTGCCCTTTTTCAGCCTAGATACAACACTATACATGTGAAATTTGTGCATATCAATGTATACTTAGCATTATAATTCTCTTTAGAGGCAATTTGTTAACAGTAAAGTCTTTTTATGTTGACAGCAATTTTGTTTTGATGCTTTCATTAGGAAGATGATACATTCTGAGGACTTACTCGGCTATTACTAGCATGGAAGATCTTTCTTGTTTTCATTGTATTATGTAAATATGCTATCCATAATTGTTATGTAAATATTTTTAATACATGATTTATATATCATTTATGTACCTAGTATGTTTTTAAAAGTTCATATTTATGTATATTAATATCCTCAATAGTCCAAAGATAGATGTTCACATTAAAAAGAATTTTGGAACTTTTATTTATTGTTCTTGAAATTTTCATTGGGGAAGTATATATGGTGATTTTTTTATGATTTATTCATTTAAAAAAAATGTTAAATGATACAGATCTTTCCTTTGACTGTAAGAACTACATGTACTGTTCTGGAACAGTTCCTAAGTAGTTCCTGAACTTGTGTTCAATAAATGATGTTGAATTGTACAAGAACATTTTAAGAAATGTTAAGTGAAACAGAACCTTTTTTGAACTGTTTAAGAATTACTGTACTGGAACAGTTCCTGAGTAGTTCTTGAACTTGTGTCCAAGAAACGTTCTTAAATTGTACCAGAACATTTTAAGAAATGTTAAGTGAAACAGAACTTTTTCTGAACTGTTTAAGAATTACTGTACTGGAACAGTTCCTGAGTAGTTCTTGAACTTGTGTTCAAGAAATGTTCTTAAATTGTACAAGAACATTTTAAGAAATGTTAAATGAAACAGAACTTTTTCTGAACTGTTTAAGAATTGCTGTACTGGAACAGTTCCTGAGTAGTTCTTGAGCTTTTTAAGAACATTTGTTCCAGAACTGTTCTTGAAATAAAGTTCAAGAACATTTCTTGAACTTCCTTCAAGAACAGTTAAAGAACATTATGTTCTTAAAGATTTGTTTCACTTAACATTTCTTAAAATGTACCTGAACTGTTCTGGTAATGTTCAGGGGCATTTCATGTGCTTTTGTACCTGAACAATCCTAGAATATTTCTTGAACTGTTCATAAAAATTTCGCAGGGGCAGGGCTGATAGCATGTGTTATTATGACTAATACAACAGAATAGATTTATCCTAAGAAAATGGTGCCCGATCTTCTTAAAACATGCCTGCTTTTTTAGTTAAGTCAGTAGAGAACGGGGCTCATAATCAAGAGGTCTCTAGGTTCAAGCATCGATGGCAAGCACCTTGAAGGGATGGTTTATAATAGTGTATTAGGCCAAAAATGGCCACACTGACCAAAAACATGTGTATCGTATGTATACATATACAAGGATTACAACTTCTTTTTCCTCTGTAAAATTGTCAATATCATTTAGTCGAACGCGACCTTGCAACACCAAATTGATCAGAATTACCATACTAAATACACCTTTAAACAACAGGTAGAGGAATGACAACACGTTCTAACCATAAATATCTCTAAAATACACAGATCCTGCACAAAAGAATAATCCAGGAATGGTCTACTCTACTGGTCTACTGGTTATGGAATCTTGGACGAGTTAGTACTGCATGTAACCACTCATATTTTTTTATTAACAAAGTATCAATCTGCTATAAAGAACAGAAACAATGCAGATAAAAAGGATCAGAACCAAATCAAACAAATCTTCAAAGATGTCCACGCTATTAAAAAAAATAGACTTCAAAACAAGACATATGTCATCAAACTTTCACAACATCTTCAACAAAAAAAATTGTTTTACTGCTCCCAGCCATCCAATCAAATCACTTGATGTACTGCTGACCAATACATCATTTACTGTCATTCACCTCCACATTTTCAGATATAACTACAGTCAACATTAAATCTTCAGTAACTCACTGAGTCAAAGCATTAACAAATACCAAACCATACCATACCAGTTCCAAATCAATATAAGCTATCCTAAGGCTTTCAACCAATGAATCAATTTGAAACATTCACCCAGTTATTTTTTTTACCAATAATTTTTCATATTACCAGAGGATTCACTAAGAAGCCAAACAAATTAAAGATGTAATAAAGGCAGACAGGCAGAAGGGAAATGACCTCATTACCAGCATAGTCATACTTTACAATTTAGCCTTAGGTCTAAACATCTGCAAAATGAATAAAATGATGGTACTCAGGTAAAGGATTATTTAACAGGGAATGGCAGAGTGTTCCTAGAACTAATTCTAACATTGTACTTTATGGTTCATAACAAGCATGGAATGTTTGATGTACTTAGTTAAGTCTGTCAGTAGAAGAAATCCATCAAGGTAAGCTGGCACAGAAGCCACAAAATAATGTTGTTGTTTACATGAATATATTTATACTAGTATGTAGGTTTCTTACAACAAGACTTTACTTTAGGGACTCATTCTATCAACTGTTAACAGATCTGTAAGTACTGTTTAAACCCAGCATTTTATATCTTGTAAGAAAAAGACAGACACCAAAGAATTGGTAAAACATGCGAATCAAGAAGACCTGCCAGAAAAATAAGGAAAAGGAGTTTTTATGGCAGTCCAAATAAGTAGATATTTTTTCCATTTCTTATATCTGCGTGTTAAAATATTACAATTATATTCAATGGGCAGTTACATAACTACTTCAACTTTCTTCAAAACCAGCATTAACCTATTCCTCCACAGGTAACTACTGCAACTTCTCCACACATGTGATCAGTGATGGGAGGATGAATGGCCAAAAACCAAATGTCTTCAAGCAAATTTACAAAGAGTACATAAGCCTGATGCCCAAAGTTTGAATGCTCACACCCCTAACATCCATAGAATTAATGCTCCACAAACTGAGCAAAGCCAGCGAGCTAAAAAGAGACAGTCAAAAAACCCAAATAATTTCTTTAAACAGGCTTAGAAGAAGCAATTGAAGGTTTGTAACTGAAACTCAGAAATTTGCCCTAACTTAGGCGCAAAGGTTTTGTGCTGGACCAGATGCATTTATACTAATCATTCCCACAACTTTTAAGGCAAAGGTTAGATCAAACACCGGCCAATTACTAACTCAGACATACCAAGAGAACACCTGGATACCAACATAACTCAGTGCCCTATCTTATCATTATTCTAATTGCCTAATCTTGTCAGATTTTCTTTTTCATGACTGATTTATATAATCTCATTAAATTACAATTGATAGACATAAGAATTCTGCTGACCAGAAACACTTTTGTTTGTAAAGGTTTACTCACAATATTTAGGAAATAAAAAGTATTAAAACAATCACCTTAATGAAGATAGAAACCAGAGCTGAACAATTAAGGAGGGAATGCGTTTTTGTTTTTCAGGGAGATCTAGTCACATTTATCTGTTATATCCCAGTTTCAAATTTACTCTGATATTCATATCCTTCATAACTAGAATACTAAGGTAGAATGTCTGCTACTGATGTAAACGGTCAAGTGACTGAGGTCCAGATATGTTATTCAGACAATGGTAATTTTAAAAATCCTTGGCATAATATGATGGTAAGTGAAGATTTAAGAACTACAATTGGTACAAACAGACGACTGACACAAAACACAGGTAATAATAGGAGTAAAATCCACCTAAACATAAGTACCATCATAAGAAACACCATTTCATAAATCAACAATACTGACACTTCAAGGCAAACATACATAAAGTACTCAAGTCAATGATATAGTAGATAATTGACAGGTAATGGATTTATCTAGGAAGATAAGTGTTCCCAACTAAACATTAACTTCTCAACATGAACATACAAACTAATACTAATAGTAAATGTACATGTCACAATAGACATAGAATAACTTGTAGGTACATGTGGTATTCTCTCTCTCAGAGAGGAAACCCTAATGTACAGCAATCTAGTCTTGAGGTCAATACCTGATAGGAGGGATTTTATACATAACTGAAGTTGAAAGAATTGAGATACCTGAGTTCCAGAAATGAGTGAACATAATTCTTTCATTCTGTAACCATACATATAATCTGTAACATAAATCAAGGCCCAAAAAGTATTGAAGTATAACATCAAAATAATCAACATTAAATCATATTTCAGAGTTGTGAAAAGTAGAAATATAGTTGAAGATAATCATGTTAGTAGTGCGGCAGACCTTAGATATTTAGACTCATGTAAAAGTCACTCCCAGTCCTTTGATTCATGAGAGATCAGTTACAGTAGCTTAGAAAGAAATGAACCAGTAGTAGGTGGGCAGCTCAGAAAGTATGACTATATGTTCAGGCAGAGGAAGTGCCAAGGTGTGCACCACCAACCCTAAGTCACTGGACAGCTTCCTCCAAATTTGGCCCTGGGTGTGAATGATTCAAATTCCTAGTGGTTATTAGGGCTAGTCAGATTACCACTCGAAGACCATAACCAATCCACCACAGAGACATATTTTATATCCATTACTAAAAATCTCAACTCTCATTAAAACCATACAACCCAATCTTCTACAGGATACTAAAACATAAGGAATCATTAGAGTATTAGCATTAGGCAATACAAAGTTATTTCCAAGATTCTCATCCCAGCACACCCTTTGAAATCAATTCACTTCAATAGATATTATTTTGATAAGAATCTGGTCAAAATTCAAATTAACAAATCCTAGGATGATAGACTAAGCAAGAGAAGCACTTGGTGCAAATGATGAAATCCAAGTCTTTCAGATATTGACTGAATAATAAAAGATACTGCTCTAAGTCATTGTAGGTCATACCACAAAACTGAACAAGAAACAAAATAATATCACCCATTTATCTGTTCCATTGTCCCCAAAATTTGGGTGAGAACCTACTTTATAATTTGCTTTTGCCTAAATGAAGATTATTTACTGTACTCAGATGTCCTAATGTCAATAAACAGTGAGAATTACTCAGGACAATTACTTGTATTTCCAACTAATTGACTGGTATTGATCAGTCTACTTAGGTTAAATCAAAATGCAGGGCCATTACTAGACTGGCCTCTGCAAGTGCGTTCATTGTTTACACAGCAGAATGTTTGCCCTTCTTTAAACTCTTCTTATTGTTTGACAAGAACATATGGTTAGTTGATCACCATGAAGTAATTAAGTTCATTGATTTAGTGGATGTGAATGTTAAAACTTACCCATGCTATTGATTAAGGACATCATTAACTTCAATAAAATACTGACAGCCTGCTTAGTTCCCCCCCAGACAGATAAGCAGGGGTGTAGAAATGAGCCAGAAGGCAGAAAAATCAACTGACTATTTGAGCATTCTTGCCAGCTACTTTTTCCCCACAGAGGGCATTGCCTCTTTGCAAGTCCTAAAGAGGGGAACCCTCAGATCCCCATTCTACTTTTAGTAGCTTACCAGCTACATGAAAACATTTCTACACCCCTGCTATGTGCAAGCCTTTTGATCAAAATATCACACGTCCCACATCAGGCAAAGAACATTAATTTTACTTGTCTCTCTGCATGCGACTAAAGCAAATGCAATCCAGGGACGTAGCTGGCCCTTGATTCATGTTGATTCTTAATGTACTAAGAGTCCAGGGGCATGCCTCGCCAAATAATTTTGAAAACAACGGTGCATTCTGGGCATTCTTTATTTAGGACTGAAAATCAACATTATGTGGATTATGCCACATACTCACATATAGGCAACTACACACCTGCATTCAAAGTTATTTTTTGCCCACTTCAGCTTCCAGCCTCATAAGAGCAAATTTGGAGTTGCCTAAGGAATAAAAGGAAAAATGACAGTGACCACAATGGACACCAGGGAGTGTAGATTAGGTAAACTGACCTTCCAAGACAACATAGATACTAACATCAAGTAGTGCCAAACTCATTTCATGCACAAACGAAGCCAGTCTTGTATCTCAATGTCAGCCCATATGCCAATCACAGTAACAAAATATTCCCAACTGATTAATGCAGTCAGTCTGTTGATGCCAAAAATAACAACAGTGAGGACATTTGGTGAAATACACACCCTGGAGTATTAATCATTAAATGGACATTAAGGCCTGTATTGTTGTCCTGCATGATAATAAGCAGCTTATCAGTTCCTGAAGGAAACTACTGCAGGGTTATTTTATGGCCAAATTTGTCATCAAAATCATGGCTACTAGTCTTAGACTCTAATAGTAAATACAAGAGTTTGACTTATAATAGAGCTCACTGTCCAAATTTGTTTCTCTGTACATTTCATGTGAAAAATGGTAATTTCAAGCTAGTTGGAGGCAATTTAGTTTCCATGACATAAAGCAAGGAGCCGAAGTCTCAGATGGTAAAATGGAGGGATTAGATTCTAAGTAAGTCACATAGATTTAAGTAAGTTACAGACATTTCATGGTTACAATCAGTAGAAAAACAGAATAATAAATGAATCAAAGATTGATATTGTACAAACTCAAGAGCACATCTCCTTGAATAAAGTATTTAGCAATAAATAAGCCTATGGTGATTTTATACAACTCATTCACAAGGGCTTCTTGGCTGAATGGGTTTAATAGTCTTCAGCGTTCTTATTTAAGACTTACCATCGATTAGCCTTCAATCTACTCAGAATTCAAGTGTTTATATCAGGTGTGCATGTATTTTTGCATTAGTTACATTTAGGTCACACAATTACCAAACATTTACAATAAAATGCCCCAATTAAACGCCATCAATGCATTTTTTGGAAGGAAAAATAAACTTACCCACAAACAAAAGTTGCAGTGCTTTGATGCCCAAAGTCAGTAGTGAAAACACAAATGAAATTACCATGAAAATACTAACAATAAATTTATGAAACCTAGGTTATAAAACTTGGAAAAATATCTTTTTATTGAATACAGTTCATTTATTATGTCCATTTATGATGCACTTATTACGGAATTTTTGGTAATGACCATTCTGCATTTTTTGATGAAGTAAGAAATGAGGAGCAGGTATGAACTTGTTTTAGTGTTCATCCAACATTTATTACATGACATGATATTTACATTGCACATAGAAAAAATGCATTGTAAAACATGCTATTTATTTGTTTATTTAATGGTGTTTTATGGTGCATTGACAAACTAGAAGTCATGTAGCACCGTTCATATAAAAGGAAACAAGTATTAACCATGTATAAAACATGTTATCATACATGACAGTATGACTGCATTTGAATGTCAGAGTTCCAACATGATGCTATCCCTAAAACTTAGTAAATTCTCTCCAAGGAATCAAACTCTACAGCACACCACCATCACCACCACCACCACCAACAACAACAACAACAAATAGAAGTTGAATGTAATCATTATTCCTGAAGATTCAATATGTTTAGGCCAGATCTGAAAGCAATTGACAAAATCTGGTTATCCTGTATTAATTTGTTTTCAAGGAAGATAGAGTGTAACAATTCCAAGAAAACAAATTAGCTTCCAAGGGAATTGTTTTGTCAGCCATACAAATTACCAGGAGTCTGATGGATAATGAAAATTTTGTGTCAAATAAGGAAATCTGTCTCTGTCTCTTATATAAACCAGATGAAGGAATAGATAACATAGCAACTTGTATCAAAAGACCATCAAAGGGAAGAGCAAACAAATTTAACACAACATGATCAGTGATCCCCAACATTACTGAAACTGACACAATGTTCCATTTATGTGAAATTAGTCTCTTAAGATGTGCTCTCATTATTAGAACTGAATAAAAGTGGAAGTCCTAAATATGACCCTAAAGTGGGTTATATCTGTTTGTCTAGTGGGCCTTTATCTATAAATCTCAATTATAGTGGAAAATGATCTCATTTATCTAGTCTGTGATTGGTTGATTTTAAGAAGGGTTTTAAAACTGACAAATGACATGGATGCAATGAGGCACATGGTATCAAGCTGGTATATGGCATATTCATCACTATTAACTACCTTCAGCTAATTTCAATCCATTCAAGAAGTATTTTGAGACAATCAATGCATTTTGAAAAGCACTTGTGACAATCAGAAGCAAAGATATTTTTACAGGTACAAGCCCCTTTTTGATTAAAAGCAAGATTTTGTCATGTATGAAAGTAGCAAAATGAACTTTTTTTGTAATTTCTCACATATTTATCATAACTGTTAACTGAGTGTAACCAAGCAACAGTAGGATATAGGACAGACATCAAACAATACACAAGTATATAAGTTAATAATGTCATATTATCATAACAAGACATAGATATATAGTCAAACCTGCAAGCAAGGCCATTGAAGGGAAAGGAATAATACCGCATAGTATAGCCATAATATTAAATATACGTGCAGAATTGGAATTTATTTATACATTCATATGGTCCATTTCTTTCCCCTATAACAAAGTTAGAGGTAGCCTATATTCAGAGGTAAGATATAACCTCAGGGTTGACTGTGCAAGTCTAGTAAAACCATGATTTTTAGACCACCTTTGAGAACAAAAAATCAGCCTTAATACTAGTTGAGATATGAAACAGACGATGAAAACAAGTTTTAAGATAAAAGGTTGTTTTAATGGGGTAATTAGTCTTAATATTGAAGACATTATGCTAAGGCCAGTATACTCTTGTTTCTAGTTATTTGAACAGAAAAAGGGGTGGGTAGTCCCAAAACATATCTACAGTACTTTGGAGGCACATTCATCCTCAAATATATTCTTACTTTGGATTTTGCGGTTAGAAACTTCAGGGTCGGCACCAAAAAGTATGGTCAGTCAGGTAACAGGAAACACAACTAATTTTTTCCTGGCCTGAGATTTTGCATACTTACTAAATTTGCTACTTCCTCCACTTATTTGTCGTCCAGTACTCAGAATTCCATTCGGAGCTGGAGTGGATGTTGCCTGTGGCATATGATTTAGATCACTATTTTTCACAGGAGTAAATGGTTCATGATCACCATTCATTTTTAAAGTTGATCTAGGACTAGAATCGTCTTTACGAATTTCTGAGACATTTAAATCATCAAATTTTTCAGGCACATTTTCTTTTTCAGGTTCAATGAAGTCAACTTCATAAGTCCGTTTAGGTTTAGGTGGAGATTCTATTTGTTTGACTTTTTCCATTGTTACTTCTTCCACACCACTATTTCCATCACTTGCTCCTTGTAAAGCAGGTGCAGAAGTAGGAGTAGTCTCCTTTTCTTCTACCTGCATAAGACCTTGACCTTTGTTTTGAGAATCCGTGCTGGGTGATCTGGATGACCTTGACCCTTTAGAGCCCCGTTTCTTTGGAGACTTCTTTGCTTCCTTTTTGGGAGATGGGCCTTGTTCGCCGTTGGTCTCACGACGCTTGGCAGCCTTTGTTTGACCTTGACCTGGAATTTTATATAAGTACATGAAATCAACAATGCAGAATGACAATCAAATTCCATTTTATCCATATTGCATAATCAGTACTACAGCAGCAATTACTATTATTATTGGCTGAGTTTGCAAACTGTTGAAAGCTAATCATGTTTGAATTATTAATTTATTGTGCGTGATGTCTCAGCCCAGTCAGTTACTCAAATAGGTATATTACATCAATAATACAATTGCATGTCTGCTGTACTGCATATTTATATATCTGCCAGCATTACTGGACTACTACATAGTTCATACTGATTGCACAATGTAGCATTTTATGTAGCATAATGCTTATAAAATATTTGTTAGTTTCCGCAATACAAAAAAGCCTTAATCCTAAGCGCACAAAAAAAACGAATACTCAAATACAAGCATAAGAACGTATTAATTGACCATTCATACAGCTGCTTTGATTCTTATCAGTCTTAATTTTTGTCCACAGCATCATGCTGCCATACATCGGTTTTAATAAAGAATAAATAGTAATACTTTAGTATAGACAGCCCTCAATATTTTACCTATTAAGCCAGAAATCTATTAGGTAGGTCGTAAAAATTTTCTTTTTCGTATTTCTTTTTCTAAACATACCTTCGTAATTTTGAGGCATGATTCTTCCTTAAGTATTTTATTAACCATATTGGTTGGAGTATTTGCTTTGTTATTCTTATATTATTAAGGTTTGGTGCCAAACAATAGGGTCAGCAGTACAATCACACACACAACTACTTTTTACTGGCCTAATAGATAAAATATTGAGGGCTATCTTTACTAAAGAAACCTAATAAAGATAATTGGAAAGCTGAGAAACTTGAGGAAAATGGGTTACTATGACAGCAGGTCATTGAATCAAAGGAAAGAGGAGCAATTTATGTTTCGTCTACAATTTCTCATCATTGTTCTTCATAAAAAAGAAAATATATCATGTTTAAAAGGAATATCACTTAATCATTTATTATACAACTGATGTTACCAAACACTCACTATTAAACACACCTATGAAAGTATTACATGATGATTTTACATATTTTTTAATGATTATTAAATTGATTTTTTCGATATAATTGTAAGAATAATTAAAGCATGGAAAATCAAGATTTTTCAGGGTTTTTCCCCCCAAATTATTATGATGGTGTTATTAAGAAGAGGGCATTTATTTGGGGGTATTAGGTATGTTTCATATTTCAAGGTAATCTGTGGTCTTCATGACAACAGAGCCTTAGACTTATGGACATGGCCCTACTTTCAACAAATTTGACATTTGCCTAAACATAATAACAAGATATAAAGTTTATCAAGTGATAGTATATGATTATGATAAATAACACTATCAAACTACACAAGACATCAGGTAAATCTAAGTTTAAATTCACTTGAATGAGGGAAATGAAAACAAATCATCAGTTTAAGTCAAGCATACAAAATACAAAGTTATTTTAAACTGTAACAAATTTTATAACACTCTCACAATAAATCTATAGCAAAAACATTATTTGCTGTAGTGTTGATTCATTTATGTTGAATTTATCACCCAAACATTCATAGAATTTCAGAAAGAATTTTTGACAGAGGAACAATATATTGTGCCACAAATCAATCTATCCTTTGACCTCAAGGTCAGTAGCCCGTGGCTCCAATGGCTACAAGCTGACCTGAATTTTTAAACAGAGTTAATAAATTACTTAGTGTAAATTCAACCATCTCAAACAACGCAGATTCATATAATGAACATGTTATATGGTACAGGCAAACCCGCAAACAAAGGAAACCAAACAGAGAGCAGCAATAACGCAATATGGCTATAAAAAATGGCGAGCACCAAAAACAGAGTCAGTTAGGTAACCGTGAACACATCCATATGGTCAGTCAGGTAACCACAAACATGATTTTTTTCCTAGCCTAATATACTGTTGACCTTTCAGAGGTTTATTCAGGGTATTTTGTCAACAAATGTGAGGTAAAAAGTGTCCACTGTTCATATGATGACCTTAATGCAAAGGTGTCAGTTAATTCACGTTCATTTGTACATCATTATTATACATATATTAATTAATTATACATGTATCAACCAACAAACCGACAAAATCATTATTTGTTAAAATTTCATATCCTCAAGCTAAACATAAATGAATAATTAATTCATTAAACATTCATGTAACTTTGACAACAACAAAACACAGTGTGCTGAACATACAATATCTAACTATAAAATGGTTATAGAAACTTTATCAAAGTTTTTCAGCCAATTTTATGCTAATTGAATTTTAACTAAAATTATTAAGTGAATAATTCCTGAAAGTCTGGTACCCAGATTTCAACCAGAAAAATTCAATGGGCACTAGGTTCTGGTTCCCTTAAAACAAAATTCTCTGTAACACAAACAAACAGGGTTCCATTGGATGCCTTTGGAGTGTAGCTCAGCAACTAGAGAACCAAAGCAGCCACAAATATTCAAGGCCCATTCCCTGCAAAGTAAATATCTTAAAGGCTGTGCACTCCAGATAAATCAAACAGTATCCTATGCATAGCCTCACTACATAAAAACTTTATTTACTGCTTTACTTGCTTAGTGACCCAGGTTGGTGAAGTATAATCAAACAGTAACACTGTGGTCATGTCACTCCATATAATTATAAAGAGACACTACTGAGTCATTTCAGATGTCCTATTTTAACATATTCCTGTTATCAGTGACACTCATGTCACATAATAGACACAAAATGTCACGATGAATTTGACTCAATTACTGCAAAACATATAATTTAACCATCACAAAATTGAGATATCACAGCAATATGAAAGCCATAATGTTAAGAGCAATCTCATCAAATCATGATCATATTAAACTCACAAATAGACTAAAAGAAACAGAAGAATGTATTAACATTTAGCTTTATAATACCACGATGAAATAAGGTACTCAGAAATTTTATTTGGAGGGGGGGGTATGCCTGTTTTCAACAGTTTTTCAATTATAATTACCAGTAAGCAGTTAAAACAATGTTTGTCTAATCTCGTCAATCTCTGATTTGTAATACTATCCTGGTGATTATTCAAAAGCAGGTTCTGCATTTTCCCTTAAAATTTTTTCATAATATCATACAAGATTAATGCTTTTAAAGAGACAATCTTGAGATAACAATAGTTGGATAAGTTTTCCTGTGTCCTCTACCACAACCTTCCTCTACCACAACCTATCTTGTTCTCAGTGTGAGTAAATGCTCTTCTCTAAACTTCTCTACATGAATCAGTGGTGGGGGACAAATGACCTTAAAATAATGTCTTCAACCGTATCATCATGAAGAATGTGCTGTGTCCAGGGTTTGAACTAACAAACCTCAGGTGCTAAGACCTAATGCTCACCCTATTGAGCAGAGGGGGGCAGGCTTGCAGGCTTCTTGAAACTGCTGTAATACTTGCTTGTCATTTGGTCAGGCAAAGTAAGAATTAATGTCTGACCATATGAAAATTTGTCTGACTGAATAATTACATCATTATTATTTATAAATAAGTGATAAATGCTGCCGGACATCTTGTCCAGTACTCGCCGAAAAGTTACTGGACCTGCTTGAAATTAACCCGACATTTCAGACAGTCTGGCAACTTTTTGGAAGCCTGATCTTGCTGTACATGAACTCAATGCATGAAAATGTCTGTAAAGAAAAAAACCTTGATATTAAGACCACCTTTGGGACCAAAAGAATCAGTCTTAATGATAAGTTGGTCTAATCATTGAGTTTTAGTATAGAGGAAATATTGAAAACCAGTCCGGAAATAGGAAGTCATAATACGATAGTCATAATTTTGAGGTGGTCACAAAGAGAGGTTTCACTGTATTTTTTAACAATCTACATGTACATTCATTGTACTACATACTACAAAAACTTTAATAAAATATGTAAACATCTCAATATTTTTGGATTTCCCTCAGATTTACATTGAAATAAACATTAAGCATACAACATGATTTGAAAGTAAAATGGACAGTTTTCATGCATGATGACTCATATAATTGTTTCTCGTCATTTATAAAGAAAAAAAGAATGAAAAATAATCCAATCTTGAGCAGCAATTTAGTGTCATTTCGCCTACATTTTCAAGGTCAATATGCAAATGTTCCACTTTATACTTACATCATAAAATTTGTCATTTAAATGAGTTGGATATTACCCATTTTTGCACAGCTTTTACACTTAAAACATGATTTACTGGGTTTTAATGAGGCAACCACTGACAAGTACATAGGAAAAGATGCATTATTTGAAAGCATAAAGTGCTAATACATGAGTAAATAAGGCAGATGCTGAGATGGTTCCACAATGAGATTATGTCAGCGATTGTTTTCCTTCTTTGAGTGGTTTCAGTAAACTGACCCTTCCCAATAAAAAATACAGACTTTTTTTCCCAATTCCCAACCCAAAAATTTTGGCATTGCACTACACATATTTCCCCAACTGGACTGGACCCAGACCCTTTCCCAAAATAATCATTAGATTCCTAAAGCAAACTTAAAGACACATTTTTTCATCATTCAGCTCTGAGAAGTACTGAATCAATTTTTCTAAAATATTTTTTTAAGTACCTGTGATATCTTTTATCAGCTGTTGTCCATGTGAAAACAAAGGTATTACGTACAACGTATACACAAAACAATACATAAAGCTTAACACACAGCCTGTTTGTATCACAAAGTAAGAGGGATTTTTATCTATTGTTAATTACATATTACAATTAATACATGACAAGGTGACATCATAATAGATATACAAATTCATGTGTATAAATGTATGTATAGATGTATATATTACAAAAGTAACTAAGTAAACAGAGAGTACCCCTCTAAGAGACTGTGATTTGTCCTCCATTTTTGTATGTTTCTATGCTTTGAGTGGTTTTAGGGAAATGCTGTATTTTGGGAAAAGTGGAATATTGTTTATAAGTATTTTTTCTCGGAATCTTTTTCTTATTAATATTCATAACTGTTTCTTGCATGTACAATAATCAGTATGACTGTCCAGGGTTTTCCCTATAAGACATTAAAAATTGAGGGTCAAAAATGACACTAGGTTGATGATACTTTGAAGAGTCAACAAAATTTCCTTCTAATTTTATTGTAAATTCGACCCTTTGGTACAAATTCTCAAGAGTCAAAAGCTTTATTTTATTCAAATGAAAGCCCTGCTGTCTTTAAAGAAACAAAAAATGCGCTCATCATCAGCTGATGATAGGCGAACATTTGATAAAGGAAATTCATAATTAGCAATCGGCCGCCCACTCAGAATGCCAACATCTTCAAGCAACTCGACATCACTGTCAAGACAGGGGTACAGGACTATCTGTAGATGTAACATATAGAACAATGTGATATTCATTATTGAAATGAATCCTGATACAATCAGTACCTCACACATGTGCACCTTACCCATACCTCCGTTATCTGTCACCCACAGAGAGAAATTAAACGCCATTACCGTTCACTCATTTTTGCACTTAATATTTCCTAGGAGGCGTTATTAACTCACCAGTGTTTCAGTTAAAAAGGAGAAAATGAAATTAAGAAAGTTTTTGCTTTTAAGTATGAACACATGGATATAAAATACGTTATATCTACAGTATTGAATATACAGGTTTTCTTTACTGCATTTATTACAATTAGTAAAATAAGACTCATGTTACTGAACCACTTAATCTAGGCAACGATGAATCACTCATTGTCTATATGTATTATGTTGTAGAACTCAATTTAAATAATTTATCGTCTGTATGTATTATGTTGCAACTTCTCAATTTCAAATCCACTATTTAAGATAGTGTTTACTTACCTGCTCTGAATTATAGATAAATTAACTCCAGAAGAATACTCCTGTCAAAATGTAATCAACTTTATGGATGTAAGTATCGATGTGTCAATACCCTTATCAACTTAAACACACATTTTTGTAATGAAATTTACTTATTAATAAAGTTATATCTGCATAAATTTTATACTCCAATGGCAGGCAAAATGAATTTGTAATAATTAGTAGATAAGTTAAAATCCATGCACATTAGTAACACTTTTTTAATTAATAACTGAATTGAAGACATTCTGATCATAATACTAAAGAACATGGGAATGCCAAACACCAAAATCAGTCACAAATAAGACTTAGTCTGTCCCATAATTGGATTATTTACAGAGATTAAAATACAATGTTGGTCAAGAGTTCCAACAGCTTCAGATGGAGCCTTACAGTCTACAGTAGATATTATAGACATCCATCATTATACTGACCTTGGAGGGCCAGTCAGTTGTAGATTCCAAACTATTCAAAGGACATTAGAACAACACTTCCTTTAGGACATTTTTAGGTTACTTTAAATAGTTCATACTTATAACCTGAGACAAATGTTTTCATCACATTTTTTCTTTCAATTTTTGGACAAAATACTGTTGTAGTAAAGTGATAAGGAAATAATTAAGTGGACAAAGTGCTTCTAAATCTGAGTATGACACCCCTCAACATTACATTCCTAGTCCCCCCTCCCAATTTTATTGACTTACAACATTATGTAGATAGAAGATTAGCCCTAAAATTCATTCACAAATATTTCTTACCACAACAGATGATTTAAACCGGTCAAATCACAGTGTTACCCTGATATCTGACCATCTGATTACCTGATTTATAGGTCTTAACCCCAGCAGGGGAAACATTAAAAGAATTTGAGTGGAAAAGTCAAATCAACTTGTAACACTTCATTATAAGAGTTAGATTGTGCTACATGAAAACAAATCCTGTAATCTTATTACTTTAAACAGGATTACAAATCTAGCATAAAATTGATCTGGCTTAGTTTGGTGTTCATACAGACTAGAGTACTAAAGTATACTTTTGTACTTCATTGAAATACTATATCTTCACTGATTGTATTCATAAATGAAAGATCACCAACACATTGTAACACTAAACACAGAATTTTCAGAAGTGCTTAATTGTTTGGAAATAAACTAATAACGGCTTTTTTTCAGTCAGTGACATGATAAGTCAAATATTACATTACTCTAATATTCAATTACATGTAATTCAAATTTAATGAGCAATTGATTAAAAGATTGCTCCAATAAATTTTTAACTATCCCAGGGTAAGTGGATTATTTGTCATAGACTGCTAGTGCAGAAATAAACTTCACAATACCCGTAACAATGGAAATATTCTACTTGATAACTAAATCTATTCAACGCTTTAAAAATATGCAACTTAACTCTATCAGAGAGGTAATGCGGTACTTTGACACAAATTTAAGTAAACACACTTTGTCAATATACAAATACCCCACAATACAAGGAAAACTAATGCAGTTAAATATACATACAGTAAATCATCATTGGACTTACACAAACCGTAACGAAATAGAAAATCATATGTGCAATAAGTGAGACAAATAATATACAAAAAGCCTTACCTTTTAAGTGTATTGAAAAATATCACAAGAACATGATAATTTAACATCCAAATACAGAAGTGATCAAATCAAGTACCACATGTGGACAGAACCTTGATTTGCTGATTATTCACAGTTTGTAAACATTTGTCAGTTACATAAAAATTTAAATCAGTACAAACTAACAGAGAAAACGATTATTACTCAGCCAACTAAACGGATGCTGTTAAATCATGGAATAAAATAAACATTAGAAATTCTTCAAAATCACTCAAAAAGCAAAACTGTATCCTGTAATCAATGATATGATAATATATTAACTTGGCGTTTGCTTTTGTCAATCTAAACAGCTGTTGACAGGAATATAACGATCTCTCAATTCAATTCTACTTCAAAACGAAACAGAACAATACACCCGATCAACCATTCAGAACTTTAATGTAGCTATTATTGAACTTAAAATCATGTATTAGTGTAGGACTGGTCTATAAACAAGAATGATCCAATCAGAAATAATTAAACTTAATACATACTCATTAAATTTGACAGAGTAACTATTGAATAATAATGAGTTTGAATGATCTGTTTGTATCACAATTAGGTCCATTATGGCAAGATTGTACCCATATCTTGGCAAATCTTGATATATGGGGACTTTTGGGTCAAAGATCTTACCGCAAATGAATTTAACAATTACCTCAAATCATTTAAACTTCAGTAGAATAGCAAAAACATAACAAAACATAAAATTGTTGCATTTTAAACGCAATCTTGAGTCAATGTATTTACCCACCTGATCCAACTATTGTTATCTCAAAATTGCCTCTTTAAAAGTATTAATCTTAAGTATGATAAGACAAATACTTTTTTTTAAAGGGGAAATGCAGAACCTGCTTTTGAATAACCACCTGGGTATTATAATAAATCAGAGATAGATGAGATTAGACAAACATTGTTTTTATGGCACTACTGACTAGTGGAATATATTAGTATTTACAAGGATTCCCTGTTCTTCCAGCTGAATTATAGCATTACGTGGTACACTAATTAATTAATTAGGATAGATTTGAGAACTGTAGCATTCCCTAGGACGCTAGTAATACCATGTTGGATTTTTTCCAAGGGATGGAAGATCCCGATTACAGATGTTTCCAGCACAAAGCTTCTTGAGCATTATAATAAATTTTGTGCCTTTGAGCTAGCAGCATAATTTTGTGGTTTTGTTACATGAATATGGCCATCCATTGAAACATTTTAAAGAAGGGCATAAGAACATAAAATCACAAAGAAATAATTCTGTTTATAATATTCTGAACATCTTTACAGAACTTAAATACAACTTTATGAAGGCATTGCATGATGATTAATGATCAGATCAAAACATCAATAAAAACATGCAATACGAAATGATTGATACTAGAATATCAATCATGCAGCAGAAAATCAAAATTGCCACAATAACAGAACAGCCACACTACGGCAGTTTGATCGAAAGCAGAGTAGTCTTAAATAGTCCTGTATTAAGATTTAATTAACAGTTTAAGAGTTCCAATTTCTTCTGACCAGGCAAGTCGATGAATTAATCTAAAAATCCATAATTACATCATGATCAGCAGATATGAGTTACTTCTGGTAATCTGATGGTTTGTAAGCAGACATTCCTTAAGTTATATTGACTTCTCCTCAGTTATCAAGAAACTAATCAATAATTTCAACCAGCATGTGTTGCAACAAAACAAAGTACCATCACATTTATTGCTTTAATGTGGATAGGGTAATAATATTCAAATAACATTAATATTCACGAATAGGCATTCCAGCATAAAAAAGTCCGGGTATATCAAAAGTTAAGTTTGTGTGGCCTTAATGAAAAGGTACATTAATTGACCTTTATAACCCATTTTCATCAGCATATACCAGAGTGGCAGAGATGGAACAATATTCATAGCAGCCTTACTACTCAATACACAAATACTAGTTTACATTCAGAGATAGTTTGATAAGATTTCTTACTACTACATGTAGCACAGTTTTGATGACTTGAACAGATGCTGCAGGAAAGGCTGATGAATTAATAAATAGAGGCATGTGGTAACATGTCAAGATACTCATCAGCAACAATAACACGAGATAAACAAGGTCATTGCCCTAATTGTTTGCTTCCCAAATAAACTCCCTCAAAAAAGGCCCGAGTCCCTAAGCTGAGTAATTATTTAAAAGACATTCATAAAAATTACATAAAAAGAACCAAACTAAATTATGTACATATACATACATATAACATTATCATACATGTAAAATCAGTCTGTTTCTTCAGGGAGCTGTCTTTACTAGGGATTCTAGGAAAACAATATTCCATATTGGGCCCATTTCCTCAATGATGATGCAGAAAATCTTTTCATGAGTTAAGTGCAGCAGCATTGATTAAATAGCAACATATTTGCATAGAACAGAATGTGACCTCCATTACAAAGTCCCAATGATAAGGAACACAAAATCATTAGATCAAATAGATTCCCCAACAGAATAATATTCACAGCACAGTGTGTGTATTATTGCTTGACTCAGCAGCATTTAAATCTTATCATCAGATAAAAATTGCAAGAATCAATAATAAATCGATATTAAAGGATTTAGGCTGTACATAGGTCATAATAACAGCATATCTATCATGAGTAATTTGTGTGTTACATAATAACATTTGCACATGCCACACATTCAGAGCCAAAATTTACAGTTTAATTACTGTGTTAAGCAACACAAGCACCTGCAATAAGTTTTTATCTCAGCATTTTTTTTTCTTGTTTGAGTCCAGTAAACAGACCCTTCCCAATAAGAAATAAGGACATTTTACCCAATTCCCGACCTAAAACTCCCAATTTGAATGGCTTCACACCATGCATTTTTCTCAATTGGAGCAGCCCCGGACCCCTTCCAAAATTTGCAAAGAACATCACTGAATCTGTTTAATTGGCTATAATAAAAGTTGAAGAAAAATATATATCTTACAGAATATTTATTGATAGGGTGATTATACATTTTGATGTACAAAATTATTCAGTTACAATGTAAGAACTGAACTCTCCACCACCACGGTATCATACAAATTATCAAATCCTCTAACAGACAACATGAATTGAACTATGACATCTAACCAGCCTGCATTAAAAGCAGGGCTCAACAATTTTTTCCAGGCTACTCATCCTGCAGGACAACCAGCAAAGAATTTTAACTATTTCTACAGCAATTTCATCTCCTCCTGAAACAATTTCTACTCATAATTATGAGCAGGCAAGTGAATTTGTCAAGCCCTGAAAAAGGGTGGCAAATTGGAGAATCTAAAGGATATATAAACAACTTCAATTTCAAAAACTGAAATTTTATCAAGAGTGTAATTATCACTTATCAGAATAATAGTCCAAGTTAGCAAAGGTTTGGCACAGTGTACCTGCATATCTGGCTTCTCTATAAATTCCACTGTTTTTTCCTTCCATAGCAGGAGCCGTTTATAATACTGGTGTCTTCCACTCAAGAAAAATCTTTAAAATTATGCAGTTTTCCCCTAAAATTCATTTTACATCAAGTTCTTTCCTCCCCTTTCTGCAAAAACTGTCCTTTTTCCCTAAGTTTAAGAAAAAGGCCCCTTCCACTAAAGAAAGCCCTGAATACATTTTTGGGATGTAAATACAACATAAGGACAAACATCATAAATCTATTTCATATCATTCAGTAAAAGCTCAGAAATGAAATGTTTTAAACGTAATTCAATATCAAGTGACAAAATTCATTTTGAACAATAAAATTCTTTTCTTTTGATTTTTTATGTTAAGATACTTTATATAATTTTAATGCTTGACACACAAAAATGTTATGTTTAGCATAAAAATTACAAAAAAATAGAAATTACCACACAAAAGATACTTCAAAATACATAATGAATTTTATTATTAGACACTGAATACTGTTTAAAACATTTCACGACTGAGTTTTATACTTTTTTACACATAACTTACTTAGCATGACTCAAACAGTATATTTACAAATAATAAACGTACCATTACAATTAATACAAGAGCAGAAGTACATGATAAAGAATTTATAAGATTTCACCCTTAACGCACTTCTTTTTTTTTTTAATGTGACTTATTGTCACTGGGGTTTAATGCCGTTTTTCAACAATTTTTCAGTTACTTATGGCGACCAGTTCACCTAACCAGCTTTCCAGGACTGTATACTAACCAGTACTAACTTACCTTTCCACAAGGAGCCGGTAACTTCTCCCCATATGGAGGAAAATCGACATTTTTGTCAAATTTTCATAGAAGGGTATGACCTGCCGTGACTGGGATTCGAACCCGGATCTCCAGGTTACAAGTCCAGCACACTAACCACTGGACCACAGCCATTACGCACTTCTAGCAATGCTGGTTTTCACTAGATGTCAAAAGTTGAGGGTAAAAAATTACCCTTGGTTGATGATAATTCGAAGAGTCAACAAATCTTTCTTCTTAATGTAAATATGACCCTTTGGTACAAATTCTCAAGAGTCAAAAGCTTTATTTTACTGATTTCATGAGTCAAAATGCTGTTTTATTAGGATCAAATGTAGGCATTGTAGCATATATATAACTAGACTCAAGAAGACATGGTAGCACATCACAAACCCAGAATAAACATCTGTTCAACTTTAACATGTACATATGTACTGGTGCTAGGTGTGAATGAGATCCATCTAATAATTAAACCCATATGTTAGCCTCTCACAGTATCATGCACCAAAATGTGTGTACAGAAAAATCATCAAATAGCAAGACCAACTTATCATGGACAATAATGAATACATCTATAGGTATGTAATCAAGGACTGTAGGTTTGTTTGTTTGTTGTTGATAGATAACTGGATTTGTTACCGTCAACTTACTACATGTGATGCAGAATAAAGATAAGGTGCAATTATAATGATGCTGAACATCAAGAGGAATGATGCTTAGGTGTTTACATAAATAAATAATTCAATACATACACATGAATAATTTATTAAGTCAGTCCAGGCAACATAAAAAGGTATATATCAAACATTATTATACTGAAATAGGTATATTTCATCAATAAGCAAGAAATTACTATTATGTTTGAATACCTGCCGACTCAAAAGTTTTAACAGCATCCAAAACATAGTGCTATATTGTAATTTTCACAACAGTGTTGCTGATATATGTAAAAAAAAATGTATTAGAAAAAATCCCTACCTACCATTCCATATTTTTGGGGGCATGTAACCAGAAACAAACCTTTTTTTACATTTTACATTTTAAACACCTGTCTCGAGCAGTAATAATTATAATCTAGGGAGCTTTTAACTCATTAATGGAGTTTCTGGACAAAATTGCACAATTTCAAGTCCACAAAGATCAAATGCAAAGTTTATATCAAAATTTCATTTATTTTTACCAGTCCTATTGACTCCTAACCAACTTTTACTTGATGGGACAGATAAAATCAGTTCTTACATTGAAAAGCTAATGTTCAGTTCAATTGATAAAACAGATTCCCCCATGTTAAGTTGATGCTAATTAATAATTTGATACCAATTACAAGGTATATATCATGGTTCATATAGGTGTGTAAAATATCAAGATCAGACTCAATCAAGAAGTGGAACTGAATCTATTATTTCTGAATTTAAGATATTTTAATTCGGGGTTTTCACTAGACATCAAAAGTTGATGACCCTTGGCTGATGATAATTCAAAGAGTCAGCAAAATTTCCTTCTAATTTTATCGTAAATTTGACCCCTTGGTAAAAATTCTCAAGAGTCAAAAGTTGTACTTTACTGATTTCAAGGGTCAAATGAAAGCCCTGTAACCGTATTATTTACGTGTTACTATATTTATATTACTTGACCAATCAATTTAATGAAGACCGTAGAGAGCACTTCAGTCAGGATAAACTATGCTAAATGCACTTTTTGACAATACTTTGTCAATCATGAGAAAAAATATCATCAGCAGCCTGGGAAAATAAATATCAATATTACAACAATTTTTACAATTTACATACTCAAAATTTCTGGATCAAGTTATGTAAATTTATAATACTTCATGAACAAACTTATTAATTTAATTAAAAACAAACAGGGTAATTTACCTAAGACCAATAATACTGTAAGCTTTATAATATCATGAAACTACAAACAGACCATATTTGAAAGACACTCATAACAAATATTTAATTCATTGAACATTGCATTGTTTAACAATACATATTTATAGCAAAGAATTTATGTTTGTTTAGAATTCTGTAGACAATTGAGTCTATCAGAGTAAAATCCATACCTAATTAAACATGTAAAATGTCAGAAAATGTTTGAGAGTAACAGACTGACAGTACCTACAATATATCTATGAAATATGGAAAATTTTAGAGGATTTGTCATTCAGAGTTAATGAAAGATACAAGTGGAATTCCAGGCATTCCCATCACAGATAATACTAGCATCACTGAGGGACGCCATCTTGAATTCATTTGCAAACTTCAGTGAAGTCGATATTAGCCGATCTCGAATAAAAAGATACATTAACTCATAAATATGCTTCATTTCAGCAGACCATTACGTTGTCATGGTAATTTTCATTCACACAGAGGCTGTCATCGTTTTAACAAAAAATAAACTAACCTAATTATTGGTCAGTGGAGTGTGAAAATCGCCGGTGAACGCTACAAGTGTTTCAGTGATGTTCAAAGCATTAGATTATTCGAAAAATATTCTTACCCATTTTAATCCTTCAAAATGCGATCAAATTTATCATTGAAAATGAAAAATGACACCGAAAATCATCACAGAATCTCAACAAAGTCACCCGAGTGTAGCTAACACCAACATCCCTGTGTTATACCTACACACTCGATCGAAAATGTGTGCAAATTGGTTGGATGAATCCATTTATAAAGATAGGCGGGGCAAGTCAGAACGTTCCGACGATATATGATTCATCGGTAAATCCGTCCCATGTAATACTTTGTTGCTAAGATATTCTTAATTACATGTGTATTTAAAACTGAACTGCGAAATATTGTAACACATGTATGTATATTTTATCTAGTATTATTTAAATGTTGTATGAATGTATTTGGCAAAGGCTGAATTATCACGTGAACCAACAATGGCTTATCCTAAACCATATCCTGTTATGATTGGCTATTAACTCCGCCTATTTTCCCACAATCCATTACGCATCGTACACATGAAGTGGTCATTGTAAACAAATAGAAATACTGTCACAGAATGCTCGTGGAAATTGGAATTTGTTTACTTTGTGTTTCCGCTGGAATAATTGGATATTTGTATTATAAATACAGGTAATAGACGTATTTTGAACATGTGGCTACGGAATACGTTTTTTGTAACCTAATTTTCGTATTTAGTTACAAATAATTATTGTCACACTAACAGAAATAAATTTAGTCGCTCTTTTAATTCTATTATTTAACAGAATATTGCACGTGTAAAATGTAACCAGTTATCTTACAAGTCGCCCAACATTTAAAATTCAAGTATTTTTTGCGGACATGTTTTTTTTCTTTCTTTAATGAATTTTAAGAAATCTTGAGTATGATTTTATTAAAAATTGTCAAATACGTAGTGTCAAGTGCTGTCTGTAGAATATAGTACTACTACATATTATATAGTTATATAATGTGATTTTTTTGTATTTCGCGATTATCTAATCCTGAATACACAGCAGTTCATAAGTTATAAGTTACTGTTAGAACTGCGCTGACACAAACACGATAAATCGATATTGTTTTATCATAGTATCTGTGAATGTAGCCGTTCGTTAATTTGACAAACAATCTTCTTCAAATTGCTTTCAGTAGACAAGATCTGTGTCCAGACTACATACATGTATGCATACCACTTCTTCTTTTGTTGAAGTGTCACACCATTCACCTTGAGTGAAAAAATTTGAACGTCTTGTTTCGAGTTCATGGTCAGTTCGAATGAACGCTCAGCGTCTAATGACGGGGTCATCTAAAATATAAATATACACTGTATATTTTATGAAAAAAAAACGCTTTTGTTTACATCGTTTAACTTGTGGTCCACGAGACAAGCAATGAGCTTGTCTCCTGGGATAGAATGCGCCTGTGATTTTATTAAATTAAAACAATAACGTCACGTTGGGCTTTTGCAAAGACTCATACTATTCGTGTATTATATAGGTCTTTGGTTTTAGTTATTTTCCATTAACACCACTTAAATCAAAGAACGTAACACCACGAAGTATTAGATGTGTGGTAATTGATATTAGGTTATAAAACTGATTAATGTGTCCAACTGAGATTGGAGCCTTTCCATTGGTCAAAATCTCGACTGAGATCAGAATTGACCAATTAGAAACGTAAAATCCCGACTTTTTGCACGTTAATATTACAGAATTAAGTGTTCTCATGACGTACAAATGAGCGCATAAAATTCTACACGACTTAATTTACATTCAAGTTGTATTCAGTGTATTTTATCTTTGACTTTGATCTTCAAAACTGCATAGAATATTACGTTCGTATAACAGAGACACGTTTAATGTTACCCAGTATTTTGGTACATTGTAACCGATTGGAAGTAATAGTTGTGAAATATACATCAGTATCGCCTTTTCAAAACTATTTTTCAAGTGTGAACATTTATGGGGTGACGTGAAATATACCTGTAAATCGTACTCAATCACCAAGTTCGAAACTGAGAATAAAATAAGAGCTGATATTCTATCTGGGTCGACAAAATGTTTCAAATACTCCTACTTAATACGGATTTTCGACAAGTTATTAGTGCGTATAATTTGCCCCATCTTGCTTGTGTTTAGGTCTCATAGGTACGAGTCTACCCATGTTATTTGTTGTCAAAGTAATTGTCGTGTCAGCGGCTTCATAATTTTACATCCATAATCATGTTAAGAAAATCCAAACAAACAACAAAAGAAAGAGGTGCTTGAAATATGAGTTTTTATGCATTTTCAGGCTTTTGAGCCTTTGCAATTTCTGTCTAATGGGTTCATGTTTTCAATGTTCAAGAACAGAATTGCCTTTAAATACATGACCGTAAGATGTTCGGGATATGAAAAGCACATCTATGATGTTGTGACATTGGGAAATAGAATGCTTTATAATTTATCATATGCCAGTGATAACTTTGCTTGTACAGGTTAGCAAATAAAATAAGGGCACCGAAGGATGTGGTTATTTTATACCAAGTTGGAAGAGGGCCCAGAGCTCCGAGTTTTTCTCCATTCCCGATGAAGCTGGAAACGTTCCTGCGTATGGCTAAAGTTCCGTACATCGTGAGTATACTGTAAAACGGGATTTCATTGTCACTAGTTTTTGTGTTTTATTTATTTTTTATACGGAAGCATCAACAGTTGATTTCACGCTGTCAGAATGAACTGTGAATTCACATTTTCTGAGTTGTTATGAGTGATAACACATGTCCATATGCGATACAATTCATTGCTTTCATAGGGAGCGGTTGATCATGGTTATATAAGTATGAATGTCTAAATACGTCATATACGACTATGTATTGTATAATTGTACGTTTTATCTAGTGCATGTACACTCTCAAGTGGCATCATTGGATGCTTTTTCTCGTAACCTTTTTTATTTTGTTTTATATTAAGTGAAGAAGTAAAATTTTAAAATGATCTCATAAATAAAAAAGCCACGTATTCATTAGGGTTTGTTATTGCTAGGAAATAATGATATTACGATGCGTTGCTGTTATTTTATACGATATTGCAATGTACTGCAAACTGTCCACTATTATTTATGAAGTAAAGAAAATAATCTGCTTTATGGCATCGTAAAAGTTTGTGATTTTTTCCCTAAAACTTGATGTTCTGGTTTTAATTGCACAATAAACAAAATGCGCAAAAGTATACTATGGCGCGAACTTTTTGATTATATATAATTTATATGTATTTTCCAAATACCGGTATTTGAAAATCATATCGCGATGACATATCGTCTTTGAAAAATACTGCGATGATCGATATCTCCGATATGTGGCACTCCCCTTGTGGACAGTCTCCATAACTTTCACCCAGGTCAAATATTCATTGATCCAGGGAGTAACCTTATTCTGTTTAGTCATATACTCGACAAGAGTATGCACCCATCGCGAACATGACTTCCCGCGAGAAAATTTAATGGGTTTATTCTATTTAACTTACGACAAACTAAAGTGAAGTTTGCATATATACTGCAGTTTGTCCATGGAAGTTATATGCATGATATACGTTATAACCGCATACTACATGTTGAACAGTTTCGTCATTTTTAAGGCATTATTTCTAGAAATTCAGATAATGTTAATGCTTTCCTAAGTATAAATTAAGACAGCGTGAATGTCTCACGATCGTAAATTTGTAATTCAGTTTGAAATTATTTTGGTTGCCATGGGAATTCGTACAAACCGTGATTGATTTTACAGCGTGAACTGTTCTTTTCTAAACTGTGCATAACTATGCTTTATGGTGTTTATTGAATCTTCACAGAAACTCATTTGACACGAGGTCATTGCCAATTTTATTAGACAAATATCTATGGTCGCACTGATATTTCTGTAATGAATAATAATTTACTGTCTTACTGTCGTGAATCTGTAGGTCTATAGTGTGGAAGGTTTAAAATACATCTGTGTAGCCATATTTGTAAATCAACTTGCTACGCGGGCGCGCATGGATAGGATGAATTCTTCACAGATGTAATTTCGCATTTTCAACATTGGGCATCATTAGTTGGACCTTTGCGTTTTTCATGTTCTCCATCAACTTCATTGACATTACTTCCGAATGTCGTGACTTGGGAAAAACTGAAACACGACGGTCAAAACAAAACACTGTCTGGGACCTTTGTCAATAAAAGTAAAAAAATCTCTTAAAGTCAAAGGGAATTAACTCATTTATTATCAATTGCTAAAAGGATAAATGTATACGGCATAGCGATGGATTGAAACAGAAAATATTTTCTAAGAAATGGGCAAATGATAGAATTGATTCTTAAAACGTTAAACTCGTATGTGTATGCTTTTCTCTCTCGGTTCTCTGTTTTGACACTGATTTAGGTTTAAACGCCCTTTTTGATGTTTCAAATTTAATTGATTCATTGCTGGCTTCGTCTCCATAGAATATGATTTACTTGAAATTTTGGAAGTTGAGAAAGAGGCAAAGTTTAGAATAATTATTGCATTTATAGAATCGGAGACCCTTTTTATCTGGATATTTGTCATTATTATATTTATTGCGACCTTGCGTATATAATGTTTGCTGATGGTAGTACCAAACCTAAATTATCTCCCTTTAAGCTTCGGTACGTTCTGGTAGACAGTTGAAATGGTCCCTATTTGGTGTTTGGTATGCCGAGATCCAGTATTGTACATAAATTCGTCCCTAGTGTTCTTAGAAACAATTCCTTTGCATTTATAGAATGATTGTATTAATTTTAATGGACTTATAAAATTCTGAGTAAAAAGAGGAGTGAGGGCGTGATGCTACTCTTATGTACTGGATATCATTTTTACCTTTTTGAAGATTGAGAAATATGAAATTATTTTATTCACATATTTTCTGCAATGTTTGTTAAATACAGTATATTTATGACCTTGTACTCACAGGTGTCCTATATGAATAGTTAAATGGAATGGTGTCAGTCAGTCATAAAAGTAAAACCTCATGATCAATTAGAGATTACCTTAGAGTTGATACCACCTTATTATAAGGACCACTAAACATCCAACTGTCTTTCTGTAATTGACTTGTTTTGACTTGATAATGATACCATCTCAATATTTAAACGAGTTTCCTTTGGCCCCAAACATTGTTGTGGTATCAAATTGCGAAGTTATTTACACATATACAGTTTTTACTGAACACCTTCGAGTACAAGATCGTTAATCAATTTGCAAGTGTGACATTCCTGCTTTGCCACTTAGAAAGTTCTGCAAGCGCGTTTTTTATATAAGCTAATATTTCCATAATGCAGCTTGTATTTCGTTTTAAACTGACCTCATCTGAATACATGTATAACATTTGTATTTTTCCCAGTTAATGCAAGCACTATGATATATACTCGATACATTATATACCAATGAGGGAGATAAAAATACGTTCTGGAGGACTGTGTAATCCTGTCTGTTTACCACCCATAGGAATTTAATGTTTGAATATGTCTCCCTTTTTTTAAAGTGTCCCGTGCCGTTTGTGATTCCATGTTGATCGTTAAGGTACCTTTTACTCTTAGTATTTTCATCGACTTCTATTGGACTTGTTTCATTCTGTTCGCTATATATGATGGAGGAGTCGAATATTAACTCTACTCTAAATACACGATACTAAATGTATAAACTAAGGCCACCATTATTTCTTATAAAACTACCATGGCAGATAATATTATATTACAATTTCATTAATGAAATGGTTTATGCAGTCAAACCTGTGTATGTAGCCTCCTCCGAATAAAGACCACCCTGTGGATAAAGGCCATTCCTTGAAAATCCATCTATGATTATTTGAAACAAATTGACCTCCGAATGAAGACCAGCTGTCAATAAATGCTACATCTTGTCTTTCCCAAGGGTGACCTTTGTTCACAGATTTGACTGCATTATCAATTTACCAGAAGTAAGTCGCGAAGTTTCACTTTACTGTGTGATTACCAGGTGTATGTATAAGTATCACTGACATAACAACTCGCCGATCATGTTGCTGTTAGACCCGGTGATAATCAAAGTACTGAAATTTAAAATTCTATGTAGACCTTATATTAGAAAAAAGAATGATGCTCGCTATTGCAGCAGGTCATGTTATTCAGCTAATATTATTATCTTCTATCATATTAATACATAATAGCGTAGATTAATGTGTAATATGATGGGTATATACTTCATTTTTACACATTTTTCCCAATGTGTGAATGATTTAGGATGTTATTTGTATGTAAAAATGAATGTCGTGAATTCAGGACAACATGTTATGATGCATTGATGATTATTGATCTTTCTTGATGTTCACGTCATTTTGTCATTCAAGAATCTTTTACAGCGCAAATTAACTAGTCCGAAACATACATAGAACATTTATGTTGTTTTTGTGTTCAGTACAATACATTGATTATTTGTGACTATTTTAAATTGTATTTTGTAAACATTGTGTACATAATACAGTATAATACAGACTGTATATTGTTCTTCTAATGTTTGACTCTAGCATTTATGCTATACATACATTTGCTATACTGATTTTGGTCCCAGCTATGCAAACATGCAAAATCATGGTAAATAACTTGTGGCCCTGCTATTGGTGACAACTTTTATGTTGTTTCTCATTTTATTGAAAGAATGACCACGCTGCCCGTTTCTCAAGCAAAGGTAAGACACCGTGGATCGAGCTAAACGGGAAACCAGTTCCAGACTCGCAGCTTGCGATTGAATTCATGAAAAAGAAATTTGGACTCGACGTTGATATTCACTTAACAGAGGAGGAAAAGTCGATCGGTAGAGCTTTCCTTAAACTGACTGAGGAAAACCTGTATTGGTAATGTGGTTTATATACTTCCTGAATAACACAATATGTATAATAGGCCTATTATGTAAACAATTATAGTTTCAAGTTTCAAGTTTATTTCATTTCAATACCGGAAGGTCATTGACCCATGCGGCAAATATTTACAATGTGACATAATGACATTCATTTTACAATCATAAAATGTAAGTACAATTATATTAAGAGCCCACTTAAGACTAATTTGAAACAAATACTTGTCACCTCTTTACTCCTCCAACCCTGATTTGTGGCACACATGTACAGAGGTTGACAGTCACTTGCACAGAAAAGGTTAAGACTGGTACAGGTTAGACTCATTGTCCGCTCATACACAGATAACTGAAATACTGTTGAAACAGGCGTAAACCCCGATATTCGTTTATTTCTTAACATGCAATTTATGAAACTGACAATAAAATTATGCCATTTTAAAAACATGAACGTGATGGGAAACAAAAACTAGTTTTATTACTTATTTACACACTGACGTCGGGTACACGTGTATTATCTTGTGTTCGCTTGTGATTAATCCAACATCCCAAAATGTTTCAGGACAATGTGTATTGAAATGTTTGGTGAAAACTTGGAACCTGTTAAAACTGTGATACCTTATAGAGGCTTGAAACTGTGGACTACGGTGAAAATTCTGCGCTGGGCTATTGGTAGGGAGACGTGGGGCCATGGAATTGGTCGTCACACAGCTGACGAGGTTTGGGACATTGCTGTTAAGGATATGAATGCGTTGTCAACGTTTCTGGGTGTGTAATCATTTGCTGGACGAGGTTATTTTACCAACGACTTTCTGAATGTATTAGCTGAGTTCTTATCGCCAGCGAGGTGTTTTCAGAAATCATGATAGCTGTTTCGCGTATTATTGTTTATTCAATCCTAAACTTTTATGTTTACATATTACTTGAAAGAAAACGTTTTGGTATTTTATCATTCAATAATATGTAATAATTTTCAATGAACTAGTATTCGTACCACTTCAATCACGTAAGAAATTTGCCCGACTTGTTTCCGCCATTTTTAGACATGGTTATGTTATTAAACGGGACAACCCCATGACTGAGTGGCAGCAGCTTTTATCAGTTGTGGGAGGTATAAAAAATTATTAGTTGTATAATCTTGTTTTATGCAAGGTCTTACAATCACAAGAAACATTCTTGATGGTCAGTTTTGGGTCAAAATTCAACAATACCAAAATTTTGATAATAATTTGATGTTCTTGTTGTACGATACCTATCACCCAGTACACATGTAATATCATGGTCTGGTAACTCCATATGCAACCTCTACAAGTGATTAGCACGCAAGCTTGGCTCAATATGTATATACGGATCCCAGGTTTGTGAGTTCGAACACAGGACGTGGCACATGCTCAATGTGACGATTTAGTGTAAAACATCGCGTTCATCACACACTACTGATCAATCATGTGAAGAAGGCGCCAGTAACTTGTGGAGAATAAGGTTAGTACTGGCTCAGAATCCAGGAAAACTGGCCATGTTGTGTGCTTGTCTGTACATACAATGTAACTGAAATAATATTGTTATATAAGCATAACAATCTATGTATACGAGGTTACTCACTTCCATTAAAGTTTCTTCGGTAAAATGTTTAATTTATTATGTTTGCTCTTGTCAAGAATGACGCTTGTGCTTGAAAATTTTGCTGTGAATAATGGGCGCCTGTTCAATATTGTTGTAATTGTACATATGTTTTTTTTCACCCAGGTGAGAAAAAGTTTATGTTCGGAGAACAGCCATCTGAGGTAGACTGTGCTGTATTTGGCATGATTGCTCAGATATACTGGCATATGCCCGGATCTAAGCATCAGGTCTATTTAAAGGGTAAGTATTTATTAAAGGGCAAATTAAATTTATAGTTTGGATGCGTCAGGAAACCATTTATTCAGTAGTTAATCAAAACCGGAATTAAGACCTGTACAACACAGAGATTGGACAGTCCTTGAGGTTTCTCATACTCTCGCTGCGAAGTTGCAGGTGCACGAGATTTTATGTAGTAAAGGTCTTTGTTGAAATAAACTCCTACTGATTGTATGTAGCTGAAAATTATTTAATTATTGCCTTTGAGTCTACGTTTACAATATTTTTGTTTTGGAATAATGTCCAAATTTGCATTAATTTCAAACTCAATCTTTTTCTTTGTAGAAAATTTGAAAAATTTGATTGACTACATATATCGAATGAAAGGAGAGTTTTGGCCAGACTGGGAGAGTTGTACCCTGGAAGGGTCGTCATACAAAAGTGACCATGGTCATTTATACTTCAAGGAGAAAGTTAAAAATTTTGCTCAGGAAAATAATGGACCAAATGGTGCTTCATAGACTCAGGTTGGCATTAGATACATGTTCAGTCACAACTTTGTGCGTACGTACTGGTTGCATCAGAGTTTCCGGCTTGTAATCAGTAAGTTAGAGCTGCAAGTCATATTTATACTCTTGATTTTTATGGTCCCAAAATGAATTGTATTTTTCAAATTCACATCTGGTATGCGTGGCTTCAAATCAGGTTTCCTATCTGTTTTTACATTGAACAGAAAACTTCAACGAATTCAACGAATCAGCTTATCAACTTGAAATCGTTATTTATCTAAGTATTATTGCCAATTTTTTTAAAAATAAAAAGAAATGTTTTCATTCATAATAATGATCGAAACTTTTCTTCACATAAACCAGTAACAGTCAGTTCTGCAGCTTTAAACAATTGTTGCCTGGAAACAGCAGACACTGTCTGCTTTTATCTCTTTAGACTAAAACATCAAATAGCGACCACCTCAATATTACGACCACCTTTTATAACAACCACTTATTTTCGGACCGACTTGCAATAACTCTCCTATAATTCAAACTGATACTGCGACCACTTCTTATTACTACCGATTGTCCGGTCCCGAAGGTCTCATTATCTTGGTTTTACTGTACTAGTATTATACTGAATGTACACGGCTTAATTGAGCCGGATAATATTTTGTTTTCAAATTGAACATGTCTTCAGAAGGAGAATAAATTTTCTATTTTGCCTCCGAAGGTGGCTTGCCCTATTAATCATCATATTCAGTGATTCTGTTGTCTTCGCATTCTTCTAGAGGTTTGTTGACAATGTTGACATTTCTTCTGTAGCACGAGTACTCTTCGTAAACGAAATAAATTCACCATAATTTGACCGAGTTGCGCAACTAATCGTGTTACTAGAACTTTTTGATATTAACCTTAGTGATGTAAGACAAAACATATAATAAGGTCATTTATGACAAGGAGTTGTTTATTGTCAAGGAATTTTTCTCTTTCTTTGTCTTTGGTGGTGCTTGTTCGCGGGTTTTATTTTCCTATTTGCTTCACTTGGTAAAATAACAGATGAGTAACAAAAACTCGATTTCTTCTATACAAATTCGTCCAATGGTGTTTTGTATCAATAATGCAGACAGACACGTCGGTCTTTTTTAAATTAATTGTGCCTTTTGAGATGTAAGCAATTATTTTGATGCCAAACTCAAAAAATCTTGAGATCGGGTGGCTGACACTTTGCTGTATATACTTCCCGTTCTGTTTTGTAACGTTTTCCGTGAATAAAGTCAAATCAAATATTAGATTTTACATAATTAAATCATCTCTATTTGTGAACCAGATATAAACTTTCGTGTCTGAAATTAGTTGTTCTTGAATACTCTCAGGTGGTCATACATTATTTATTAGAGATTTAAGTTTTATTAGATAAATTAGGGATTTTTTGTTTGAGTGGTATCTGTGTATAGTGGTTATATAATATATAAGGTTTATTTTATTTGTTGCTAAGGAATTGTTAGATTGTGTTGTAGAGAAATTCAACTTTTCCATTAACGAATACAGTCTATTTTTTTAGCATTTTGTGTATTGTTAGTGATTTTTTTGCACAAACATTTTAGTGCATTCAAAATCTTACTTTATTCAAATTTGATATGGGAATTTTATCTCTTTACATTTTCTCTTTCATAAATTGTAAAAATCTCTGTAGAAATGATAGAATCTCATTGTTTCATAGCTGAAGCATTTTATTGGTCAGTTTTGATCTGAGTTTTAATATTGACCAATCAAAAAGCTGCATTCTGTGTTTTGTTTTTAGTTGTCTTATACCTGTTAACGAGCTCTTCATGATACATGTGAACATTTTTACTAATAATTTGAATACACATCATCTTTAGATGTACATGTACGCTTACTTATATATCAAAACATTTTCAATGATTTTTTTACATTGTTAATTGTTGTAAACCATGTACTGACATGGTTCAACCGTCATTCCAGATTTGACTATGTTTGGAAGTATTAACATTGCTGACAATAGTTAAATTAAAGAGTGAAACAATCATGGACAATTATGGTTTGATATTTTAATCAGTATTGCTTGTAAAAGATCCAGCTGATTTATTATTTGTTTTCATGTGGTATGTTGAGCAATGATTCAGTAATTAAAACATAATCATGTATCACATACTATTATATACATGTACTTGTTATGGTTTGCATTTTATTATATTCTATTTATGTCGATTTTCCTCCATATGTAAGGCCACGGTCGTGGTCCAATGGTTAGAGCACTGGACTTGTAACCCGAAGATCCGGGTTCAAATCCCAGTCGCGGCAGGTCATTCCCTTCCATGAAACTTTAATAAGAATGTCAATTTTCCTCCATATGTGGAGAAGTTGCTGGCTCCTTGTGGAAGAGTAAGTTAGTACTGGTTAATATACAGTCCAAAAAGCTGGTTTGGTGAACCGGCCGACGTATGTAACTGAAAATAGTTACAAAACGGCGTTACATCCAGTGAAATGTCATTTAAAAACAAATAAAATTGTAATAATGAAGTACCTGCTTCATTGTTTTGAATTGGACAAAGTGTTTATTGGTTATGTAATGTATTAGCTACAGACTGTAGACACCAGTTATTAGAAACAATTATAATAATAACACCAGTTATTAGAAATTTGAGCAATTTTTAAAAAGTTTGGTAGTGTTAAACAAGCTTGGTGCAGAAACTGTCATTTCGGAAGTTGTAATCCTTGTATATGTGTATATATGATGTATGTGTTTTTGGTCCGTGTGGCCATTTTAAGCCTAATGCATCATTATACACCATCCCTTCAACGTGCTAGCCTTCAACGTGGAGGCCAGCGGATCATTCAATGTCTGTCGTCTTTTTCCACACCTGGAGGTTGTTAACACACTGGAGGTCACACGTTTGATTGATTTTTCCTCACATCTTGTCAGAATGTTATCCGCCGCAAAATCAAATTACTCATGCAAAATATCTTTGTTTTTTTCGTGTTTAAAACCAGTGTGTATGGAATTTAGACATTTTATTATCAACACCAGACGCCTTGTATGTAACATGGCTTGTTATTTGTTTCGGAAATATGAGTGCCATATCAGTGTCTCAAACTCGCAACCCACAGGCAACCTTCAAGGACTTTACTAATAATCTAGCATCTTAAAATACTCTTATAGGCTTACTGGTATTTGTAAAATGAGTTCTCTCCCTTTATATACAACACTACATACACCCATTTGCACTAACTGAATAATCAGTTACTCAACATTTTGCCACGTGTAAATCTTGCGATATGTTTTTGTTTCTCACGGACCGATTAACCGAAATTCTATACAGTGAAAAAACGTAATTCACAATGACTTTGAATTCAAGTGGGTTTTTGGTTGCTTTTATGTGACATTGTCACTGTGTTTAATGCCATTTTTCAACATTTTTTCAGTTTTCCTGGACTATATACCAACCAGTACTAACTTACCCTTCATCAAGGAGCTAGCAACCGCTCCACATTATGGAGGAAAATCGACATTTTTGTCAAATTTTCTTAAAAAGGTATGACCTGCCGCGACCGGGATTTGAATTCAAGATGCCACAGTTTCGTAAATACGACTGAGTTCAAGCTCATGTGTCGGCTGTACTTGCCATTGGCAGTTTAACTGCATTAAAACACAATAATCAATCTGCAACAGCTTTGTCAGCAATCTGGACACCGTAGCGAATGTTTCCAACAACTGCACATGTAAGGCCCGTATGCAACGTTACCGTGATTTAGACTGCTGCAGTGATACACTGTGTCATCTTTTGGCAAACTGTTTACGCGATTGCAGATCATTATTTAAACGACAACGCTTTTAAGTTACTTTAGTATTAGGATTTTTATTATGGATAATACTAGTAACTCAAATGAACAAACATGCTATTTTTTATACAAATCGATCGTCCTAGCATCCGTGACCATGTCCATGATTTTGGTGAGAATCTGGGTGTACCTATAATTTAAAAATTACAAATTGAATTTGTGTTTTTTTTTCATGTAATGTGAACATGACATTAGAGCTGTCCAGACCAAGTTCGAATAGAAGGTAATTATATTAAAACTATGACATTTTATCGTGCTTGACAAAACATATTCATTTGAGTTGGGTACCGGTGAGATTTTTAATTTTCTTAAGATTAGTTTCATCGAGCACCAAAAAAGAATGCGGAATCGCCTTTCCCATGGCTACCATGAAGTTACGATCGACTTTGGAGATTCTTGATATCTGCTCGTCCGTATGTTTGACAGTATGGTTGCCGGCAAGTTTTGATTCTGCGGCTGCTTTCCACCAGTTTCATTCCAGAGGACGACTCCTTTTCCGCGGCTGCTGTATGACATGAGTGATTTTCCATGATGAAAGATGTTTCAATACGATGTTGAAATATGGTTGAAATATGACTGTGCGTTGAGTACATTTGAGACTTTATGTACACGAGTATATTTTCTTAAGATGAGCCAAAATATTAGGAAACCACCGTTTGTAAGTGTGAACACGAAAATGCCACCAACTTTGGTCTGCATCTGCGTTCCGCCTATCTGCGAATAAGTTCCAGTACAAAAGTTCACTGTGGGTACTGGGCACCAATATGCTTGTGAAAGTTTTATCAACTGAGTTAGCTCCCTTGGACCAGTCTCGCTTTGGGAGAAGCGAAATTAGGTTGTTGGGAAAAGTCATGTTGTTGCTTAAAGGAGGTTTTTGTTCAAGAGAGGGTCGCTCTTGAGAGCTTACACTGTACTTTGTCATTTGAAATGTAACAGAAGTACGAAAGTTCTCCAGGACACACACACATTTTGTGTTTCCTCCAAGTCTCAGGGATTAATAGATTGGTGAACAAAATCTTAGCTGTACCAGTCTCACGGATAATCAGAATGTTTATCAAAACTGTGTGATATCAACCGCAGTGATAATCAGAATATTGGACAAAACTATGTAGAGACTGTATATTATTATGTAGAACCAGATTTGGAGACAAACTAAAAGTTTGTACCAGCATTAATCTATCATACGAATACTATTTACAAAAATAATTGGTATATACTTACGGCATGCATAAATGTTTTAAATTCGATTGGCTGGATCTGTCCATCAGCTGAAAATTACACTTGTATAATTATATGACTTACTAGTATATTCAACACATCGTCATTAAATTTTCGATCAAGCTTCCTACAATGCTTACCTCCCCTTACGGTTGTATTCAGTTTTAAAGCCAAGGCAGATAATTAACGTCGATTCATTTGTTAATAAAGTACTAATATAATAGCTAGCGAAAACAGAATACGGTCCAAACGGAACGAAAATTCTAATAAAAGTTGAAAATAAAAAAGGTAAGTTAACATATATGATGTAGTTATATTAGATTAGTAGATGTGGTCAAACATGAACAAGGGTCAGTGAAAGGGAGAAAAGAGGCACAAACTTTATATAAAAGTTGACTTATTCAGACGTTCATTTTAACTGTTATACCAATAAGCACGTGGTTGGTATTTAGAGGTGACCGTTATTCATACATCTCTGGTTTGACTGTATTGAGTTCAATGCTTACTGGGTTGCATGTCGTATTTAGCTACTTGGATCGCAACATCTCCAAGACACAGATGTTGATCATTATCGTAGTCAAGGTTTTTGAAGAATGCATGTGCGGTATCATGATGGTCGTGAAAATGTAGCATCCAGTTCGTCATGAAGTCGTGGTAAGTGAGACATGTATCGTCTGTTGATAACAAAATATTTAGCAATAATGTGTTGCGTGTATAACGTTAAGACGCAGTAAAACCTCTGTATGAAGACGACTTTTGGGACAGTCATAAAGGACCTCTTTGGTGGTAAAATTGTAATGAATTTTGTTGAAAACACCCAAATTTAACCAGAAATTACCTTATACGAGAAACGTTCACAGAATACGACCCCGTTCAACTTGTGTATATTCATGTACTGATGGGAGGTGTGTAACTCTTCGTTCCGGTGAATGCGTAACGCTTTCACAAAACGCATAATTATAAACAATAGAAACGAATGCATTTAAATAAGAATAAGTGGTTTCATGTTTATATTTTGTCACAAAATGTCACAAAATGAGACCAATACTAAACTTCTAACCATATCCGTACCGGAGACATCGAACAAAATATCTAAGCATTTGTCTTGATTTATTTTGGAAGACAAAGATGGATGCGGCCACACCGAAATAGCCAAAATATGCTCACTAATGCAAGATCGTCAGTCTTTCATAGGTCGTATTGACCATTATCACCTAAAAAGAACAATTAAATACATTAATACAGATCTTCGACCGAGTTCAGATAACTCAAATATTATATTTTTGAATCAGACTTCTCTGAATCATACAGTTCTCAAACCCCCAAAGTTACCCAGATGATAAAAATATTTCCACCTACTAGACAAGTTCCAGTCGCCTAACAATTCATTAGTTAGTTCATTCTGTTGAACTATGCCATCACCATTCGAATCAGCTAACCTTATTACCTCATCTGAAATCTGGTCCACTGACCAACACATATGATTGGCTCTAAAA
This sequence comes from Lutraria rhynchaena, assembly GCA_008271625.1. NCBI lineage: Eukaryota > Metazoa > Mollusca > Bivalvia > Venerida > Mactridae > Lutraria > Lutraria rhynchaena. Next base: position 792,301 of record VIBL01000127.1, read on the forward strand.
CAAAATTAAATCGTGAGCACCAAATTATCAAGCGTAAAAAACACAACACCCTTTCGATGAAGTGTCTGGTCAAATTAAAATTCGAATTGGCGAAATGATAGTTCTGAAATCTGCAATTATAAACAACTAGTAAGGTTATAAATCCACATTGTCATTGTTATCTTCGAGTTGGGTAAAAAGAATACGGGTGCACAGACACTTGATAATGGGAACCGGTGTAGTCCAGCAATCAAAACACTGGGGAAACTAATGTAGACAGGTTTTTGGTGTGTTTTAATAAATCTCCATTTCCAAAGTCAATCCACAAACACTTCATTATTAAGCTACACTTGCAATTGAAGGGCAAATGATTTATTTAGAAAATGGTCTTCCGGTTCCACTTTTATGGTAAATGTTTAGCAAATAATTAATATATTGAGGCATATACCCTTCTATTTCACACTTCAGTTTCGGAGGATATAGTCTCAGTGAAGGACTATTTCTATCATTTTCAGCGTTTTCATCAGGCTCAGAGTCACATGAAAGCTAAGCGACATTGTTTATACTTGCCTGTTCTTGTTGAACGATTCTAGAGATGTGCCATATTTTCATTGAATTCTGATTTAACGTACACCAACAGTCAGGGTCATATGGCAACTTTCCAGCTTTAACAGTGGAGGAAGACCTCAGGCTTATACCTTGGTAAGTCCTCCTACCTCCCGTAAGCTAACTGGATAGCTTGCTCACTTGTGAGGTGTGTCTAACAACTTTGTTTCGGGTATTGATCTAATATACCACAACACACAAAATGTATGTCAACACTCAATATTTGCAGTGCATCACGCATTCATAAAGCTAAATTAGAGATATTTCATAAAGCTAAATTAGAGATATTTCATAAAGCTAAATTAGAGATATTTCATAAAGCTAAATTAGGGATATTTTCGGGTAAAAGTGAGCACGTGTACCTTTTTGATGTTAAAACTGAAATTAAATAAAAGTGTTCACATACTTTATCTGTTGAAAAGTATCGACAGTCCTTCATCAGTGGATCATTTCCTTAGTTAACAACAGTAAAACCTCGTGATCTCGAGGAGTCATCGGAACATACTAAATGCTCGAAATAAATGTGATGCACGTGATAATGAGGTTTTTGTTTGTTGGCAAAATTGACAGGACTTTAAAAACCCCTCGAGATAAGTCGGATGCTCGTGATATCGATGTAAGGACGAAGTTTTACTATAGTAACTTCGTAAAATTGAAATGTATTTACCCATATACGACTGTTAAAACTACGGCTAGGGCGATTGTAAATCTCATTATGCGTCTACAAGAACAAAAATAATAAATACAATGTATACTGATAATAATTTTGATATAATAACAGTAAAATTTATTGTACAGTCAACAGTGAACCAAGGCCATCCTTGGGAAAAACAAAACGCGGTCTTTATTAACAGATGGCCTATATTTGTTCTAAATAATCAGTGATGTTTTTTTAAAGAAGATGTTGGTCTTTATTCAGAGGTGGCCTCAAACGCTGGTTTGACTCTATTTTGTTAGGTTAGTAATCTTAATACACCAAATAAAACAAGCTGACCATGGTCCAAATAATCATTATTGACCATAGTTGACCTTACATTGTAATGTTTCTATGTGACTTATTGTCACTGGGGTTTAACGCCGTTTTTCAACAATTTTTCAGTTATATACGGCGACAGGTTCACCTAACCAGTTTTCCTGGACTGTATGCTAACCAGCACTAACTTACCCTTTCACAATGAGCCGGCAACTTCTCCACATATGGAGGAAAATCGACATATTTGAAGGTACTAGACATACAAGGTACTAGACTCCATATTTATTTCTTATCATCTTAAAACTCTTTTATTTTGATATTAATGTTCATGATAAAATGTCCTGGTTGCATTTAGGATTGAAATGTTGTGTTTATTGTCTATAATAAGGGGTAAGTATCGCCAAGAAAATGATATTTAGGAAAAAGATCGTTATTTTTCATACTATATTGTGTCATACATGAAGATAATTGCATGAAAATAATGATCTATTTCCTCATTATACACGAGAGTAACGCGGAACAGCCAAAAACTAAAACATGATATACCGTGTCATAAAACAAAATTTCTGTCTTCTTTGTCTTTAAAGGAAAAATTTTGGCAGTACTAGAATGCGATATTTACTATAATATTGCAATACTTCTGTATTTCGACATATTGTACATTATATAATTTTTACTTGTGGATTGAACAAAAACACATATTTATTTCACATTTTGATTTATTTAACGTGTTTTATATCATCATACTTTTTCGTGATTTTAAAAACATGAAGTTCAAGCTTCTAATACGCCACATGCAAAGTGTGTAAAATGGCAGGAAAAAAACTGCATCTTGCTGCAAAAAATACTTATAATACAATTTTCATGAATAGAACGAATAAAAATGGTTTTAGCCTCGTCTATGCTAAGGCATTTATTTATATATTTATGCACTTCGGTGAGATTTTAGTAAATAAACAAATAAATAAAAGCATGTACGTTAGTTAGCAATTACGACTAATTAATTCAACATAATTAGGAGACATATTTGTGCAACTAAAGTGTTGATTAATTAAAAGAGTTAGCACCATCAAATTATATAATTTTGAAGCAAAATAACAGACGTATAATAATTTTAGACATGAACATGTTACCTCGTCAGCGGTCAGCTACCAAATGATTATAGTCTTTGAAGACATCGACGTAATAAATAAATCAAGGACATTTTTGTTGCCATCTGCTAACTATGAGGATGATTTCCATGGAGATAAATTCTGCAGACGAAATGAAATCTTTCATATCGTGATTTTAAATCGTGACTTTCATTACTTGAATTGCTAAATTTAGACATAAGTTCACGAATTCACAAACATCCTGATTGTTAAAAGATCAAGTTCGTTAAAAGATCATAAAATAGCATTTTTTTCATCGTTCTCAATGAATCCAAGCATTAATAAAATATATACAAAGATCGCGATGATGTAACAGCATTTGTTTCCGCTAGAAACTTCTGTCGAGACGGGAAGAAATACCATCCCTTGTAACGTGTACATTTCTATGGGTAGTAGTCGAATAATGAATGACAACTCTGGATATAGATCGGTATCAGATGGAAATTAAGGTGACTCAGACACATGTTTTTGACCAACTTTCCAGACATTTACAGAGCTGTATGTGATGGATAACGAACGACAACTCCAGGTAGAGATTGAGATCGGTACCGTAAACTAGTTCCATATTGCAGTTCACCAAAGTGTCTGTACAGACAGAGTAAACGGGAGCCAGTTTATCAGTACCATTATTGTTTGCAGACGTCCCGTTTTCGGGTGAACACATAAAGTCGCTGAAGCAAAAGATCTTTTGAATGGTTATCATTTTAATTGCCTTTCTTAAAGCTACTCGTACAAGCATACTAAATCATACCTTTTTCATTTTACCTAAGTTTCAGCTTGTTTTCATGGTCTCTAATGATGACATGCAAATTAAGTGTTTTGGAAGCGAATCAAACTCCTTGCAGAACATGCAGTAGACAACAGACACTTATTTCATTTTGTAATTATTGTTTTGTCAGTTAATGTGCTTTCTTCGATATTTCGTCAGTTTACATTTGTATGGTTTTATATTTCCGGCCTAGAGTTGGGTTCCTTTTAAATTGCGCATCAAATTTTAGAAGACCAGTCTACCTTGACCTGTCCGTAATCTGAATAACTTAATCAAGTGCATGCAGCAGTGGCAAATTAGTCAACATATGGTAAGTTCGCTTGCTTAAACAAACAAGATTTACGTGCTAGATTTTGATAAGCGATAAGTGAGGTGAGGAAGCGGTGTGGCCGATTTTAAGAAATGTAAATCAGGTCATCGCGACGCGATTATGAATTGTTCTATATGCAGTTAGAATTTGCTCAGTGACCACCTTAATATTGATACCATCTGATTATAACGACCATTATTTTGTTCGGTTTTCAATATATCTTCTATGCAATCAAACCTGTGAACAAAGGCCACCCTTTGAAAAGACAAAATTTGGCTTTTATTCGGAGGTAGTTTGTTCTAAATAGTCAGTAAAGGTTTTTCAAAGAATGGCCTTTATTCACTGGGAGGCCTCTATTCACTGGGAGGCCTCTATTCACTGGGAGGCCTTTATTCAGAGATGACCTCAAACACAGCTTAGACTGCATTTCAACATGATGACGAGGTCACTTTTATTCAAACTCACGTATTTGTTCCAATGGTGATTGCAACATCGATTATTCTATTATTCTATTTATGAAGCATAATTATGTTTTTTACTATGTCTTAAAAAAGGCAGATTGCTCAGTGTTTGTGTTTTATCATTAGAGCAGTTGTGCCGTGCCGTGCCGCGCCATGTTCAACATTATTACATTCATGCGAAATTGACAGTTTAAGAATTCACTAGTATCTATTCCATAAGTAACAGCTTACTTTCCTACATGATGCGTGAATTCCGGCTAAACATGGAATCCCCAAACATTTACTGGTCTGTGTTCACATTCATTTAGAGTTCAGCAGTTAATGAGACGTACCCAGTTCATGGTATTTTATTACTTTTCATTGTGTATTATATAATTATAGGATAGTCATGTCAAGGAATTTATTGGCAGACATCATTTTATCGGTTTTGTATGCTTATTTTATAATCGTTTTAAAGATATTGTCTAAATGTATTTTGTGGTGCTTAGGTAGGTGGGATTTTGGAGAAGGTGAGATATTTTGTATGAGATATTTTTCTAGGAATCTTTTTTTTTATTTGTAAAACTGGTAATGGTACATACCATAGCTCATTCTAGTGCATCAGTTTGAACTCAAAAACTTACTTAAGATCAAATTTTATTGGCCCGTAATTTTTTTTCAAATTTCCACTTTAGCAGTTCATTTTTTAAATATATTGAAATGCTTTTGATACTGTGGGTTTAGTACACGAGGACCATACTGGGATTGTTATTCAAAAACTCAACCCCAAAACAACACAAATAGTTTTATGTAAATTAGTTTAACAATGAATATCATTTCATAAACATTAGACGCATGTAGAAATTACGCTTCATCGGGTGCGTCATCTTCGTGACTTTTCGCGTAGATAAACAGTTGCGAAAGTTTGAAATTGTCGGACGTTCCGGTAGCGATTCGAACCTTCGCGAATAAATTGCCTGCCTGCCTGTCTGCCTGCTGAGGATATTAGAATTAAACATTATCCTTTCAAAGATAAACATCTCATAAATTTCATATTGTCTCATTGAATGACGATCGATGATAAGATATTGCCGCGCGTATCAATTAATTCACCGTCATTGCCAAGATGAACATGTCATAGATTTATATCGTCTCGTAAAATATATGTCCATTTTCTCCGGTGTAGAATAATTCCCGGGGAAATTATTTTATCGTACTGTCATTCATGTCAGTAAGAATATTAAATTGATCAGCTGATACAAGCGCTTGGAAAAGGGTCTGAAAGCGCTTGACAGAGCCGTATCCATCGTTAACATACCTAAACACTAAGTTCAGTCACCTCAAAATCAATATCGACTTGCGTCTTGAGTTCACGGGTTCATGACCTTTGAACCTTCTCTACGAAACGTTATCCTAGGAAGTAAATTTTATATGATTTTGACCAGCGAGTCATGCATACCAAAATTGCGTAGCTGTTACAATGCGCTCGTCATTACTTAGCTAAATACTTTGTCGTAACCCGGCCGTTAGGTTCATTAGTGAGTTCAAAGGTCAAAAGTGAAAATCCTCCATGCAGTGTCATCGTAAAAATTTCTATACCGTCAGCCGCAGTGATTTGAAGGCTCATACTACAGTATCACCTCTGTTAGTGACCGTATTGTGGACGTCAATTTATTCTTCGTCTGTGAGACTTGGGAAGTACAAACGGTGTCTTGAAATTGTTTGTGAGTAAATTGTGTGTTGGAACATGCAATATAAAGAAACATCCGATTCGGTGACAGATGCATCAGATTTTAGTTTTTTTCTCACTCGCTGATTTCATTCTACATAAATTAATTCATATATGCATGTTACACTCACCTAATGGTAGATGACCCTCCAATCAATTTCTGGCTGAGTTTATTTCTGGTTATTAAACAGGGTTTGCCGGTATATTTCTATGGTAAGAATGTGAACATATGAACATAAAGTTGTGTTTTTGGAGTCAAGTTAAAGTCAGGTGAAGAAAGGTAATTGAAAGTTCGTCAATTCCGCATAAAGTTCATGTAAGATAACTTTAAAAAATAGGTTTCCGTAAATGCATTTGTTCCTTTTAATTATTCAGTCTCCATTAAGGTTCTTAGCCCCGTGTTTGTGAAAAAAGTCAAGGGTCAACATGAGGTCATCGGTTATACAAATGTTTAATAAAATCAGGTAGTTTGTATAGAATAAAATAATTATACTGTGGGTACAACGAACTTATCACAGTTATTATAAGTATAAAATAAACAAATGTGCTAAAATAAACAATATTTGTTTTACGCCCAGAAAGTTTCAGTAATTATTTATAACAACATCACTACTGGTGCCTGTCTCTCAATATGTTTCATTAATATTTTGTTGTTTTTGTTCTTGTCGTAGTGGTAGCTGCTGTTGAAGTTGTTGTTTATGTTGCTGATGCATATGTTATAACTGTTGTTGTTGCAAATGCTGTTTTTATTGTTGCTGCACTGCTGGTGTTGTTTCTTTTGTTGTTGTCGTTTATTGCTGTTGTTGTTGCTGCTAATTTTGTTGTTGTTGCTGCCGCTGATATTATGGTTGTACTACCGTTTTCGTATAGCTAATGATGCAGAGTTCGATAGACCGCGATCGTGTTCCTGTGGTTCGTGTGCTGGACTTGTAACCTGGAGATCCGGATTCAAATCCCGGTCACGGCAGGTCGTATCCTTCTATGAAAATTTGGCAAAAATGTCGATTTTCATCCACATATGGAGAAGTTTCCGGCTCCTTCTGGAAGGGTAAATTAGTACCGGTAAGTATACAGTCTAAAAAACTAGTTAAGCGAACCGGCCGCCGGATTTAACTGAAAAATTCTTGTAAACGCGTTAAACATCATGACAATGTCACATAGAACAAAACAAAACAGAATTTGATAGCAAAACCACATGGAGTGAAAAAATATGAATTTATAAAGAATGAAGTATTTACAAATGATCGTTTTAACCAGATTTGACATTCAAACAATATCTTAACCAAATTATGATGTAATTAATTACAAGTGTTCTGTGATTTATTAAAATTCATCCATACTTAACTGAAATAATGAATCTTGAAAGCTTTCTTGTTTTATACTGGCCAGTAGGGGCTAATTGTCTCATACAAATGTAAATAAATAGCCATATATCTTAATCAGGATTCAACAGAGAAAGACAATCATTGCACTTTATGTAGAGTCATAATTTTATGACGAACATTTCAAAGGGAATAAACTATAATAAAAATAATGCAAGTTGAAACGAAGGGAGCTTACTCTTATTTCTAGATAAAAATCGTTGTGTCATATAATATCAAGATGTCATAGCGATGATGACCAACGAATTGTGACATCTGAGTCTTTTATCACCGCTTGTTTGCCTATAAAATGTGAATTATGATTAATACGTTTCCTTATTTCGAAAAGAGTCTAGTTGGTTTACAAGCTAGCCACTCATTGGTCATTGACCTTCATGTACTCGCCACATTGAGTTTAAACCTAAATTTTTGTTCGTAAAAGCGATCATATATCCCTTATGTTAATATAGGATTGATATTGGCCATTTAAAACGTTCACGGGATGGACGGCTTTGCATTGTGATTAAGTTGACATTGCGGTGCATCGCACGATGAGTCGACTGCCATAGTTTAAGGTGACCCCTAAATTTGTTGTTTGGATTCTACACTGTGCCGACATCACTGGCTCACTAGGGAGATCGTGCTTAACTTGAACTTAGCTAGTTCGAACCGGTTTTACTGACTAATAATACAGAAAAATGTCCTCGAATGTTTGTGAAAGACCCTGATAAGACAAAACAAGAAGGAGTAACACTTAGTTCTGGAGTATATATCATGTGAAATTTGTTAAATTGTCTCAATCTCATATTTTAGCCATAAACCATTTGCATACAAAAATTGCATGAAAAGTCAAGTTTTTAAAGCATGTTATCTGGCCTTTACAGTTTTGCCGCATTTATCAAGAGCAAATGATACTGAATATATTAGTACATCCTTTAACTAGCCGCGGCCGAGGTCCAGTGGTTAGTGCGCTGGACTTGCAGCCCGGAGATCCGGGTTCGAATCCCGGTCGCAGCAGGTCATACCCTTCGATGAAAATTTGACAAAAAATGTCGATTTTCCTCCATATGTGGAGAAGTTACCGGCTCCTTGTGGAAGGGTAAGTTAGTACTGGTTAGTATACAGTCCAGGGAAACTGGTTAGGTGAACCGGTCGCCGTATATAACTGAAAAATTGTTGAAAAACGGCGTTAAACCCAAATACAACCCACCAACCAGCACCCTTTAGCTAAACTTTAACTAAATTTATCTAACAACTTCGTGATTGGAATTTTTTGCCTAACGTTTGTTCATATATTTGTTTTATAAAGTGGACTTTCGACTCGTGTCATCTTATGTCAGAAGTGCACCGTATTACATAAATATCACTGATAACAAGGGTATATTAAAGTATGCTAGCAAACTAACTATCCCAGTTAAAACCGGTTTTTTGTGAATTTAGGGCAGGAGTTTCGTCCGCTTTTGACAAAGAGCGCGGGCAATGGCACAGGCGGAGTCAGTAATAAAATATGGGTCATTAAGTAATTGGGTCAAATTACAATTCTTGTGACGCACGTGCCCCAGTTCCGTTCTATTTAGTAGATCACTAGGTTAATATTACCCCAATTTCTCGTGATTTACGAGCCATGACTCGAGAACAAGAGCTCATTGAGATAGCGGTTGTACGTCATATAATTGAGCTGTTTTTATTTGCCCACTGTACGGAAGTTAGTCCGACTGCGTAGTCGATTTGAATAAGCTGAGCTCGTGTGTTACATCGCTATCTTCTGTTGTTGAATATGATTAACGTGATAACTGTTAATGGCTTTCATTGTTTTTAAACATTTTACGAACGATTTTAATATGATGATATAATATTTTGAAATACACAGTAATTTCGCGACGACGAATGAAGTTTTCAGACGGCTGTTCTTTGCCCAAAAGTGCAATCATTTTAACACCTTACAACAGCCTTTATCGAAATTAATGTTTCAAATATGAATTGTTTCTTATGTCAAATTAAGCCTAGCATTGTTATCAATGACTGATCTATAACCATGTAAGGTATAAATTAGCTCATTGGTTTAGTTATTAACGTCTTGATTTACTTAATTTACACGTGTTTTTTTAAATAGAATCCAAACTTCTATTTGCCAGCGGACTCTTGGTTTTCAGAGAATGAATCTTTTCCATTCAAATGAAGTGGTAACGGATCTGGGGAATTCTACTGGATGTTACAAAATATTTACATCACCGATAATCAAAGGTGCTAGTTGCACTATCTTATTTACCTGCACTGGCTTCGCAAAACATCATTGAAGGAAAAGATGTTCAATAAGCAGCTTTTCTGAACTAACTAGAACACAGCTGTAAAAAAAGACCGTGTCACTATTTACTCGTTATGGACGCCACACAGAAAAATCATAACCATAAGAACAGCAACAATCTCCACATGTTTTCAAACGCTTTGATGGATTATTCTTGATAACAAATAGAAAACAGTGATAAGGTTTTTACAGAAGTGTTCTAGTCTGTTCAACATGAATGTTAATCCAAAGGACACCTTTTACATTTTGAATGTAAGGTCAGTACAGTGGAATAATAGTGTGACTTGCACCTGAAAGTGGCTTAATCATGCTGTGAAAATATAACAATACAGTTAAAATATATTCGTATTTTTGCCGAACTTTTTATTCAGCAAATAGTGTTACAAAGACGAAAACATATACCTGTAGTTTTTATAAACCGTACAAAGCGCGAGTGCTCGTTTTATTATCAAAGCCCGCATCGCGTATACACTACCTTGAAGTTCAGATGTCACTGGTTCAACGTACGAGCGATTGCCTGTTCTCGGTTATTTTATGAACTTATACATTGATTAGAAATAAAAAGGTTACTGGGAGATAGCCTTGAAAAAGTTACAATGTTCGTTTGGACTTCACAGTAGGATTTGCGTACGTCACCCGCCGATGACGAAGTTCACGAATCGGTAGGGTATAAAACGGTTCCAAACACCCAACTACAGCACTTTAATATCTAGAGACCGTCTAACTAACATTGATACTTATTTGATAAAAATTGATTACAGAAAAAAATTTAGTTTTACTTTAAACTATTCACTACCAAAACTTTGATATCGACAATGGATGCGTTCTTTTGGTTGGTGGTCACAGTAATCCTGTTCCTGCTTTGCTTGGTTCGATCCCGAGGCGAGCAAAAGAAAGTTGAAGGAAATTTGCCACCCGGTCCAATGGGGCTGCCGTTCATCGGAAAAACCTTCGAATTTGCAAGAAAAAAGGTAAAATTATTTTTTTAGTTAACAATTTTACGTCTTGTCCAACGTCATACAATAAATTGCAGCCATTTTGCGCGTTCATTACCACGTAAAATGCAATATTGCACGATAAAGTCAAATAAAATGCCATAAGTAACGACAACAACAGCAGCGCAGCGTTATCATCATCAGCAATATGTTTACGAGGCACGTTTATTTATTTACAAACATCTATTTTGTACTGAAATTTTCGGTTTGTTTTAATGATACGGCGATTACGTTCATTCAATAGTATATGTAAGAAGAAATTATAAAACAGCGCTGCTCGCGCGGTCATTCACCCCGACTTTCCATGTAGAAAGATCGATTGATGTTGGGTCATTGTCCTGTTCGTGTAGCTAGAGATATTCTCTTTATACAGTCAGTCTTTGTGTTTTGTTGAGATGACGTGACTTCATTTACACTTACATCTATCAGTTGTTTTAAGTTCGTATCGGAACGAACAACTATGCATTTTGATACAGATATTTTCTCCCATTATTGTGGATTTTTCTGATATTTTTTTTATTTAAAATAAGATGTTCAGTTTTACGTATATCTTCGTATTTTCATGAACAGTTTGTGGATATTCTATTCAGGTATGTCAGATTTCTTCCAATTGACGAACTTTATGCGTACAAATTGAAAAGGCTAATTTTTGATGACTGAAAAAAGTACGCTCCTGTTTAACCTTAAACATCACTTATTTTTCAGTACTTGTACAAATATTTATCTTTAGTACAACAGTTCTCTTGTGTTAATTGATAATGTTTAATAAACGCAATTTCGTTTCGGGTCACTTGTGAAGTTTTGTCATGTTGTTTTATCAAACCATTTCGTTGTACATGTCGTAAGTTCACACAATCTGTGTTATTTGATTTTTATATATACTTGTTGTTCTGTCCTTTGCTGATAAGCACACCTGACCTTCATTCTTTACTAGAGCTTGGTAACCTAACCTATAATACAAAAATAGTTAAATCGGTCGGAAGGTCGAGGTTAACGGGTAATTATAAGTCAACGTATGCTCCCAGTTCCACGAACTTTTGTTAAAAATGTTTACATAGAAAAGTTCTTATGAGTACATTGTCATTATGTTTCCCAATTTTTGCTTAGACGCCTTTTTTGGTATTGAACTATTTATACGCGTTTTGACCGAGATCTTTTGAAAACTCAGCTCAGTGATCAAGGCCGCTCTTTGACAAGCAACAAGTCCCTCGCGTTGGGACATTTATACAATTCTTACATTTAAATACAATGTATTAAGAAACAATTAATTTTCAGGTAACTTAAAAAATAGAATGTTTAATTCTAATATAGCTACTAATGAACGGTAATTCGGAACGGTTTATTTTCACGTATGGAGGCCATTTTGTATTTTGGTTAATTAAATGTTTTACTCAGACTTATATACTAATACTTAAGTGACCGCCGTCATGATAAGCCAGTGGTATCTTGGATGTGGCGAAGGTCATATCAGTGACAATGGTAAATGCTTACATGTTCTCCGATCGTGTTCATGGTTACCCCATTTTTAGCATTTTTAACGATTCTGAGATTTTCCCCCATGTTTTCTATCCTGAAACAGTTATTCTACAGATAATCGTTTACTAAACAAAAGATCTACGTTTGAAATAAACATGTTCTTAAGACTAAAACAAACACCTTTATTTCGAGTGACAGGGACAGTTTAACTAGTTCAAATTGTTTCAGCCTTATAAAAACTGTATGAATACTTAATGTGTTTGTCTAGACAAATGTCGGCCTATCGCACGTAATATTGACTTACTGATAAGATTAGGTTTAGTTAAGAACAATATGACATTGACAACATTATAGGAGGACTCTAATGTCTGCACGTGCATAACCACCTTCCAAAACAATATATGGATAAAAATGCTTCAAAACAATCAAAAGGAATGTTCCTGGCTTTTTCTGGTGACACTTGGGACTGTTGGGTGGGGAATTGTGAATAATCGACTTTTTAAAAAAAAATGTTTAACTTTCTCATCAACACTATTTATTGCTGGGTTGAATTGATGCGATATTGTGGCTTGTAAATCAATGACACATCCCTGTGTGTTACTTCACAATTTCAGATCAAGATTGATTTCTTAATTCGCCTATGAAGCCTTCAGACCTCAGGAGAGTTAATTTATTGTACATGTACCTCTCTTTTCAAAGTGTTGTAATTTACCAATAGTTCTAAGAATGTTTTGGAATTCGCTACTATTGGTAGATATCTTATAAGTTTGTATTGTAAAACATTAACCTAATATTGATTTCTGTACTTTCAGGTTGAATTCTTCCGTGAAGGGCATAATCGATATGGCAGAATATTTAAAACCCGTCTGTTCGGAAAATCCATTATCCGGGTTTACGGTTCCGAAAACATCCGCACCATAATTCATGGGGAGAACAAGATAGTCCAGTCCTCATATCCCGCCTCAGTTAAAAAGCTTCTGGGCGAACAATCCATCTCAATGAGTCACGGAGACGCTCATAAAACAAAGAAGCGAGATTTAATGAAGTATTTATGCCCAGAATTCTTTGCCAACCACACCCCTGTCATGTCCCAGCTCATTGCTGACCGTATTGAGTCGTGGGTCCAAAAACCAGCCATTGACTTGTACGAAGAGACGAAAAAACTGTTTATTGAACTCTCTGCAAGATTTCTGATCAACATTGACATCTCTGGTGACAACATTACTAAGATAAGAGATCAACTGGATATCTTTAGTGATAACATTTTCTGCCTTCCCGTCAACCTACCAGGCTTCGGATTCTACAAGGTAACGTTCTTATATAACTTCAATTGTTATTTAAAATCCTTTCTTGGAAATGTTTAATGTAGATCTGTCGTACGAGTTGATGCACTGATTAATAGTATTCATATCCATTTTATTGTATACTTAACTTAATAGAAAGGCCGTTTTATCTATTTTTCAATATATGGCTTGCAATATTGACAGCATAACTTCGTACTTGTAGCTTTACAATGACAACTTATCTAACCCCATTTCGTCGATCGATGTATTACAACTATGCTTCAGTTTCATTATTTACATTATCAAATGTTTTAGAATATGATTAAACCTTTGAGTTCCTTTATCAAATTTATCTTCAGTTCCGAATATTTGTTTCAGGCATTAAACGCAAAGAAAGCTTTGAGAAAGATCATAGCAGAGTGCTTAACTCAGTCTGAAAACAACAACACCACTTCCGGTGAACTATCGTCTGTCTTACAACGTCTGATTGCTGACCAAGGTAAAACTGCCGGTAATGAGACCCTAATTCTGGACATCATAATCGACTTACTGTTTTCCAGCGCTCAAACTGTCTCATCGGCTGGATGCTCAATAGCGCATAAATTATCAACTCATTCTGAATTCATAGAAAAGGTTCAGGATGACATTAACCGTCAAAATTTATCGGACACTCATGAGGCCATATGTAATAATGACGTAACAGAAATGACGTATGTAAATGCCATCGTCAAGGAAACATTGCGACTTGTGCCACCCGTTGGCGGAGGTTACAGATCTGTAAAGGAAACATTTGAACTTGATGTAAGTTTATTTTGTTATCGACTTTAAAAGGAGTGATCGATTTTTAGAAAGAAGTGCATATAATGATGCCAAAAATTGTATCGATTTCAATGATATAATTATGATTAAAATAAACTTTAATTTTGCATATTTATATATTGCTGAAAAGTATGCGCGTTTGGTTATAACGTTTTGTTCAACTTACAGAGATCGAACTTTTCATACACTGAGCAGACTGGAATGAACCTAATTTAATGAAACATAATCTTATATTTTCCAGGGTTACACAATTCCTAAAGGTTGGTCAGTCGTATTCAGCATTCGTGAGACACAGTTGAGCAATAAATCATTTGGTGACGCTGACAGTTTTATTCCAGACCGCTGGTTAAACACAAAAGAACCTAAAGATCGGTTCTCCTGTATTCCATTCGGAGCTGGAAGCCGTGCATGTCCTGGTCAAGCATACGCTAAAATGATCTTAAAACTTTTCACAGTGGAATTTACAAGAGCCTGTTCTCCATCACTATTGAAAGACAGTGATTTTGTTTCATGGCCGTCTCCAAAACCAAGAGAACAAATACTTGTTCGTCTTGATAGAAAATAAACAATTTGCGAAATGGAAGTAACTGATCTCAGTATACGCTTTCAAAAATGTTTGACAAGTGAAGTGTTTGATTGAAAAGCATATTTACTTTTAAAAACGTGATTACGTATTACAACTATGTACAACTTATTAAAACTATGTTTTAACGCATTCAATTTACTTCTAGCTAAAGAATGGGTGGTGGGTTTCTAAAAATATGTTAACGAATTTTGATAAACAAAATGTTTATTTTAAGTGAATAAGCGCATAATATTTTTAGACGTTTTGGAACAAATAAATTATTTTTATTTTTTGCGCACTTCAATGTAAAGTCTGCACATTTTCAACACTTCCTTATTGCTTTTATCCATCATTCTTGATTAATTCATTTCTGTGATAACTTTGTGATATTGTATATATACTTTTTATTTATTCATTCGTTCTGAACCATCGATTGAATGTGACTGATATGATAAGGTTGTGTTTATGTATGTAATTTTCATTACTCCTTGTTTATAGGTCCTAATATTACTTCATTAACGTCTCAGTATAAACATTGTCACGTGACAAGAGAACAAGAAATGGCAGATTGACAGCATCCTTAAGTTTCTCTGATGTTACTTTCAGTCAGTTGATTGTTTAACGTTTATATATCGACGATTTTGTTTCATTTATTTTGAAATTATTGGACGTTACCAATATTTGTCCATGTGTTTCGAATTAATTTTTGTCAGGTTGATGCGGGTTTATTGAAAATTCAGACGACAGAACCATAGTATGAGTCTTTATTAGATAGGATGACACTATGTTAAAGTGTATGATATGTCAGCAATAAGTATATTGTCTTCTTGTTTTTCAATGCGGGGAATGGTTACCGGTGATAAAATAGCCATTATTATTATCATCATTTAATTTTCTCACAGCAATTACCTCCCTTGGATGTATATTTATCTTACTGTGAAGAGGGATAATTCTGAGCTGTTTTAGTATTTCATTAGACGTCTGTATAAATGTGAGACGCATTTGTTAAATATTTTATTTGACGAATTCGGTATAAATGATCATTATGATAAAAAATGTGTTTGTGTGCGTTCTTTATTTCACTGAACAACAAAGTCTGAGTGTATATCCAATACATTAACTACCATATTTAATCAGTAACGCTCAATTATCAAATTATCTGAAATTCGTTTGCAAGAATAAATGTATTGTTCTTACTAGTCATTTCTATCTCAAAAAGACGTTCTATGGAGAGTGCTGTTTTCTGTCCAAGTGTATATTGCTAACTATTTTGTTTTGCCACATGTTATTATTATGATATCGATGTATTATTTGTGCCATATCTGTTCTCAGGCAGCAGAAATATATAATTGTGTTAGTCACGTTCTGGGTTCTGTACCATTCATGAATGTTTATTTTGCATACACCCAAAGAATATGAAAATAAATCACGAGTAAATTTAATGGTAGCATATTTCTACTGTGTCACCAGCGCTATAGACCTTTTCTCAGCAAGTCTGAAGACTTAAACAAGCGTTTTTAAACAAAAATACACAACATTAATTTATTTGATACTCTTTTATTTTTGATATCCGTACTGCCAAGTGAAAGGAGTTTTTACATTTCGAAAACAAAAACATATCGAATCCAGTTCCCTTTCATTTTTCTGATTTTTTTCTGTAGACCACACTGCAGCGTACTTGCAACTGACTTGCTTTATTATTTAATATTTTCATAGACTAGATAGCATGT
This sequence comes from Lutraria rhynchaena, assembly GCA_008271625.1. Taxonomy (NCBI): domain Eukaryota; kingdom Metazoa; phylum Mollusca; class Bivalvia; order Venerida; family Mactridae; genus Lutraria; species Lutraria rhynchaena. The sequence continues at coordinate 808,792 of VIBL01000127.1, forward strand.
TGAAGTTATTTAATTAAATAATCAACTCGCTGCCATATCTCATAAGAAACTTTTTTGTATACTTCAACTGGTGAATTCAATGTGCCATACGTATGTTTATTAAGGTTGTCTGATATGTTATGATATGTGAGTATGATCTATGTACAATTAGATCTTTTACGTTACCCCTATGTAATTTGTACGAAAGAATGATTTTTATGTTACCTTTAAAATTGCACCATTACTGCACCAAGGCTTATGTACTTGTGTATATAAATTTATATAATTTATTGTCTTGTGAATTCGTGGTGCCATAAGTAAATATTTATGAATTCAATATTTGAAAAATAAATATATAAGAATAAAAAAAACTTGATGTTGTTGATATGACAAGCAGCCAAACCGGTGTTAACGGTCACCTGTGAATAAATGCTTTTCGCAATGCACAGTTACTGATATAAGAGACGAAATAATCATCTGAACGAAGACCAACAGTGCATACAGGTCGAACTTTTTCTCATTCTGATGAATCTTTGTTCACTGGTTGTACTTTAGATAAAATAAAACAGTGCAAACAAACGACAAAGGTATAACTGCACCAATAACCAAGGTGAACAGATAATGGGGGTCAAGGTAAACAAACAAGAGAAGACAACACATCAGAATGGAGACAGAGATTTTATATACTATTACCGTCATACCGTCAATAGTTGACTTGTTTCTGTTGTTTGTAGGTAGTTGTCTGTCTTTGGTTACATGTTCGTCAATAGAATTCAATAATTTTACGCAGGAGATCATGTTCTAACCAGGTCTCTTGATAATTTTATCAGTACCTTGCTATTACCAACCCATTCTATAAGCAAATGACCTTTCTCCGCATGATGTATGACAGATTTTCGAATGAAGTGACAAAGGGTCCAATGAGGTTAATTGCCAAATTTACAAAAGATAAAGGAACCCAGACTTCAGGAGCTACAGTACATGGCTTTAGCGACGAACCACCCAGACTGTGTATAAAAATCAATCGTATTTGTTACAAATATAAACTGAATAAGTACATGTATACTTATAGTCCTTTTACTCTTCACTTTCTCGTAAACGTGGTCTTACAGATGCTCAACTAGTAATACATGTACATGGAAAATATCATTACGTACCTGTGCATTCTCACAGACAACAAATAAAACCACGAAAACAGAAGACATTGTAAGTTTTGTTCGGTTCTCTTAAACTCTGGTTATGTAATCTGATCGTCATACATGTTGGTGGGATGTTCTTGGTTAATGTTGCTAAACCACAAAAACAATAACTATCAAATCATGTTTTATGTTGTTTCACCAAATACAAGGGAAAGCACTCACACTGATCACAGCTCACAAGCTAAGAACAGTTGTGCCAAGTTGTTTAACGTATTAATATTATCAGGCTTACTCTACTTGCATTATATTGGTTCGCAATACATTTGGCATCAATGTTCAATTGAACATTTACAAAGGATAGTTCTGATATATTGTTATATTTTTCAAACGTCAATGTAGTCTGGTTCCCTGCCTAATATACCGGGTGGTCAATCTAAACTAGTGTTAATGTACCAAGTACGCCATTTTTCGTTGATTTGTGAAATCACAACATGTATTTTGTCTCTTTTATATCATTTAATTGTATAAAGTTAATGTCAGTTTTTATAGAAATTACAATGGTGGACTCTTGTAAGTGGTGTGGGCGCTAAACATTGACTAAATTAGATGTTGTGTTTATTTTGATCATTACACAACAATATCAACATACCACTGAAGTTAGACCTCAAATTGGAACATTTTTGTTTGTACAAAAGAAAAAGGAAAACATTGATTAATGGGATCAATAATCATATTTATCATTTCATTGTAAATATTTGCAATACATGTTCTGTGTTTATCAAAGACACTTCATTATTTTGAAAATGGCGATAATTGTTCAAAACAAAATCTAGCCAAACTTACAGGAAGAACATGACTGCTCCTGTGGTATATGAGAGTTTTCTTAATAGTCAGTAAGTGCAGGCTTATTTGATCAAAAAAATTCCTAGTGTCCCGGTAGTTTATGTCTACAGAAATACATGTATTTTGTAAGGTGAAATTTTGTATGAGCCATGTTTTTATTTGGCGGACATTCACAGAATTTGTGCATAGTGGAATCTGTTCTAAACAAGTCTACCAATTCTTTGGATTTCTGCTCCTTTACTTTCTGTTTATAGATAATAACCCATGTCAGAGATCACACACTGTATTAACCCTTTGCCTCATAAAACCCGATTTCCCTGCATCTGAAGCAGATGACTTTTGAAAACATTGTGACAAAAGAAGCCATTGCTAGTAATGAGTAATGGCTTCTTTTGCCACAATGTTTTTTTTTTATTCTGTCAGAGAGAAAAAAACAATTTTCTTAAATAAATTGATGTTTTGTATATATGCTTTAAATCTGGAAGAGTCCAAAATATGTATATGAAGCAAAGGGTTAAATTTGTCTGCAGCTTGCACTAAATATGGTCTTTCATGTCCACATGGTCATTGGTGTTAGCAAGGACTCCGCATCATATTAATGTAGAATTCCTGGTGTTAGCTATTGATGAACAATTTTATCTGCAATTTTATTGGTATTAATAACTAATACCGTACATCATACTGATACACAAGGGGTTTTATGAAATATTCCAAGATGGCTACTTTTAGGGCAATACAGATTTGCAGTATAGACAGAGGATATCTTACTTTGAAAGTTCTCGGGAATGTGACGGTGCTTCTGCCAACAGAGGCTTTGAATACTATGGCTGGACTGAATGTGTTAATGTGATAGAGACCTAATACATTTCACATTTAGTAAATAATGTAATTTATTGCTTCGATTTCTTGTACATCACACCATATTTATGGTCTTACCTCTCAATGACCATGTTTCAATAATATGAAGATGATTCAATACTCCTGACACGTGGCATGATAATAAACTATACAAACTTTAACAACAGAGTGCTTTATATATTTATGGACATATTTATATTAATAATATTGTGACAATTATAAATTATATTTAACACCAGATCAATTTTAACCCAATTTATACCACATTAAAACACATGACAACTGATGGCAGCATCTTCAATCAAATAAAAATAATTGAAACTTATTTAACTTATTTCTTGCTACAAGCACCACATACTGGTCAGACTTCTATGTCTTGCTGCAAATAATATACAATTACTTTTTACAGCAGTATACTAAGCAAGAATACAACAAAAGTTTTCAATACAAAACAAATGTTTTTGCAAGAAGTATCTATGCATTCAAAACTGACCAAGGTACAAATACAGTAAAACCCCTGAAAACCAGACTCCCTGAAAACCAGAATTCTCTGAAAATCAGATGATTTTTAAGTGTTCAATACACACAAATCTCAGCTAATAAGCTCTCAGCTTACTAATAACATAATGGGGTTTAGAAACATGTTTTAATTGGAGTTTTGATTGTGACAGATTTAAACATAAATTAGTAGTAAAGTTTACTGTAATAACCTGATAAATCCTCTCTGAAAATTCAAAACATAGCTTAAATCCTCTCTGAAAATTCAAGACATAGCCAAAAATCATAATGAAGCAATACGGTTTCGTAATACAGGGACACATGGCTTCTAATGCAGGTTTTAAGAATCTCACACAATACTTCAACATCTAACAAAGTTTCAAGAAAACTTGGAAATCTTTCAAAATGGAATTCCAAGGTCATAAAATAGGATGGCAATGGACTAGTTCAATTTTAAAGTGGAAAAAAGTCTGATACTTCCACATTACTAACAAAAAACTACATTTCGCAAAATATTGGCAAATAATGTCAATCAGGACTGAAGGACTATAATAGGTTTCATGTAGACAGAGGCAACATAATGAGAAAATCAGGGAGTATTAAATCTAAGGTTCATGACGGGAGGAAAGCTCATTATTGGCGTGTTGTTATGAGACTGAAAAGAATCATTCTGAACAGAACCAAACGTATCATCCATTCTCACTTCTCGTCGATTCGGTCTTTCTTGACGTAACTGTTGTATATGTTTCAAAACAGCCTTTGCTTCCTCTCTTGTCTGGAAACAGAGACATACATCATCTCTAATCTATTTCAATTATATCAAGATCATACTGCCACAAAATATGTCTATGGGAAGTAGGACTTGGACAGTTTCACATTTTCAAACAAACGATCAACATTTCTAAATAGATAATTCTGTATGCAGGGAATGACTTAAAATACACACTAGTAATAGCATGTTGTTGTTTTTTCACTGTGACTTTTCCAGCTTTAATGGTGGATGTCAGTTTCAGATAATTCAATGGCAATAACTGGGATGATAAGACTGGTTACTGAACTTTAAAGGTGTAGAATGTCATATCTGAGCAATGTATGCATTCTATTTAAGTACACTTTTGTATAAAAAGAGATATCACAGCCAAAATAAATCTGCAAATGATACCCTTAACTTCAACAATACTAAAGCAGGTAGATTTTGATGTAAATTTAAATAACTGAGAAATGACTTTAAAACATTGACAATAATTACCTCTGTATATTCAGAGCAGATCTGTGCTGCCTGATACGCAGCGTCAAGATGGTCATGTTTAACATAGTAATTAGCAAGATATATGTAAGCTTCACTCAATCCTTCATAACTGTAAGATTTACCAAGCTGAAATAATGGGGTGAAACAAATTAATACATTAAAATTGCTGTCAGACTATGCATGGTCAGAGCATGGGTAAGTATTAAGGCCTAAAAAAATAGGTTTGTTTCCGGATACCCGACCGACCTATCTTTTACCTGCCGACTCAAAAGTTTTTATGGCATCTAAATTGTAGTGCTACATTGTAATTTTCACAACAGTGATGCCGATATGTATGCAAAAGAAAAAAATCCCTACCTACCGACCCATATTTTTTTTGCATATAACCAGAAACAAACCATTTTTTTGTTTACACCTAATCTGATCCAATTCTTTCTGTTTATCAAAAAATAAAATTTTATTTGCTTTGGCTGATAGACGGCAATGGTCGTTCCTTTCTGCCTTTGAAAAATGTATTTTGTGCAAACAGAAAAGGCAGAAAAAGTGAAAACAAATTTTTTTTTGCTGTTTGCATTTTGCAGTTTAGACAACAAATACGATCATCACAATTGCACAGGCGGAAAAAAATGTTCATCACAAATCATCACTTTTTTGTGAAGAAAAGTTGAAGCAGATTTTTCATTCTATGCATGCAAATTAAACTGAGAATAAATATACTTAAATGTACCTACCCCTAATGCATTGGCTTCATTAACAAATTCATTATATGCACCAGCTGCCTGGTCCTCCTCACCAAGTCTGGCATGTAATCTGCAATTTATCAACAGAATTATCAATTCATTAAACTGCATTAAATTATCAGTAAATGTATGAATCACTTTGATCATAATTATTTCCATCTAAATAATTCAAAAGAAATTGTTTAAATTATCAATATCTCTCAAGTTCCTTTTATGTGTTGTTTTCTAGTAGTAATGTTTTTATGGGTTAGACAGCATCAAATAATCTGACCAAGACCCCCACTTAGTTCTCTAGAATCAATATATAAACTCCTCCCTATCAGAAAAAAAACATAAACCCCTTCTCCTGCTATAAGACTTGAACTGCTCCCTCTTAGGAAAAAAAGCATAAACCCCCTCCTCTTCTATAAGACTTTAAACCCTCCCTCTTAGGAAAAAAGCATAAACCCCTTCTTCTTCTATAAGACTTAAACTCCTCCCTCTTTGAAACAAGACATATATTCATTCCTCTTGGTAAAAGGGCATAAACTCCTCCCTCTGGAGGATATAACACCCCCAACAGGAATTTAGTTTAAATTCTTCTCCATTGGGAACATTATTTAAACTCCTCCCTCTTTGGATCATAGTTTCAAACTCCTCCCACTTAGGCATAAAGTGTTATTGTTCCCAGTCAGAACACATCTATGTTCACATTAATTCTTACTTAGCTAGTTTTAATAATGCTGCTCCTTCTATGTCACCAACTCTATGAGCTTTCCAGAAACATTTCTTGGCTTCCTGAAGTCTGTCCAGTTTTTCATAAGCTTCTCCAAGCCCCATTATCATTCTTGAATCATTTGGTCTTCAAAAGAAAAAAACAACAGTACACCATGTATAATTGATGAGTGGCTACAAACATCCTGGAAGTTTTATTTCTAATCACTGGTTAACATGAGAATAGAAAATTGTCAAGCTCTTAATCTTAAATTTGCTGTCAATTGTTAGCAATGAATGGTCACAACCGATCCTTTTTATGTCCATCCTTCATGATATGATAGTTCCACTATAACCTGTTGTATTCGATTACAGATTATCACCATAGATTATCATCATTTTTTTGTCTGTTTTTTGTTACTTTCTTCGCTAAAAAAAATACTTTTCCAAGGATTTTCTCTGATTTTTTACCTGTGTCTTAAACACAGGTGTGGCCCATACACGAGTGATTATGGTAAATAAATAAGGTTCTGTGAACTTACCTCAACCTTTGAGCACTCCTGTAATAATACAAGCTGTAATATGGCATCTTTAATATTTCATATGTTTGTCCTAAACCATACCAAGCTCTGTAATCTCTTTTATTCACCTCTGAAAATAAAGAAGAGCAAAAATAAAGATCACTTTTTACTCTATTATGACATTTCATTTATTAGATCAACTTTAAATTTACAAATCAACCAAATGTGAACATATCAGTCATTTACAGTTCATAACTGACAAGAGAACATAAAAACAATCTACTGCACATAGATTATCTTTACATTTCAAACAAGGGTTGGCATAATTTTAAATGTATTTTATGATATCTTAAGTACAAAATATCCCTGAAAAATACCATGAATCTTACATTATAAAACTGAGTTGGTAAACTAGTCTTTGAATCAAGCTGTCCATTACATCAATTTAAAGAATGCACTCAGAAACAGTCATTCATTTTTTTTTTGCTTTGAGTATTTCATTGACTTAAGACCTCAGAGAAAAGAAAAAATGTGATACGTGAATGTACATGAACAAATTACTGATATACTATGATACAGACTACATGCAAAGTAACAGGCGTGTCGGCCCATTGTTGATATGAAGAGAAGAGTCAAATTGATAAGAAGTAATACATTTGTATCAGCTTATCTTTGAATAGTTGAATTTTTGCAGAAGTAAGACAATTTAACAATATTCTGCACTGTCACTAAAGTCAACATCTACACAGAAGAGAATTCTGAGACTAACAGACAGCAGACAGTCACCTATGACAGGCTGATAAAAAAAAATGATTTTTAATGAATTCTACAAGTTCCATCCTTTGAAATTTAATAACATTTCAAATGGCACATATCTTTTCAGAAAAGGGATTTTTCAAAGACGTACTGAAAGCTTTCCCAATAAATTGACAGAGTTAACTATATGTGTCAGACCACCTGGCCCTGTAAAGGTTTGTTGTATTATGGCCGACTCTGGAAGGTTGCTATATCTCAAATTTTAGTTTGTTAATGGTGATCAACTGTATTCTAGAAGTAAATCAACTGTACACACCTAAAGCTTGTCTATAGGCCTGTATGGCAGCATTAGTATTTTTCATCTCCATATATTCATGTCCCATCAAAGTCCACGCTGACAAGTAAAGTGGATTAAGTTTTATAGATCTCTGGAAATATAATACTGCTTTCTCATGCTGAGACCTCAAGGAGTAATAATTACCTAAAATAAAAAAATGCAATCTTAAACTGTCATATTTAGTTCTTCAAAAGAGGGTAACTTAAATATATAACATTGTAAGTAGTGGTATATGTAATAGTGATCCATATATTAAAATGGTAATCTAGTAATATCAGCAGAAAACTCTCAATACAATAGATTTATAGACTTTTCCTTCTCTTGCATATTTGTGCACTTTGTCAAAAAATAACCTTGGTTCAAATAGAGTCAAATTTTCTGTAAACGAATTCTAAGACTGGATTAATTTACATGAATGTTTTTGAAATGCTTATCAGATTTAAGTAAATATATCTTTTATTTGCTGTGTACATTTTATCATGTATTCATGACTGTAAGATATATCACAAAAAGACCCTTAAATATAAATTGAACCCCTAAGCAACACATTAAGGACCCATAATGACCCTTTGACAGAAGCTCTAAAAGAAATCCCAGGCCTTACCAATAACACAACAGGTCTCCACTCTGTATTTATCAATATCACAACATTTATGTGCTAGATGAGCGAGATCATGTCTCATCTCTTTCACATACAAAAGGTTACTAAGTATGTCCATATCTTCAAGTCTGTATGGATCTAATTTCTTTAACTCAGTAAATGAATTCAAGGCTGCATCAACATCTGTAATAAAGAAACACTGCAATAAAACTAAGTCATAATACAATGGATATACGGTATATGAAATGAACATACAAGTGCATCTTAAACAAACAGCTAAATAAGATTGCATATATTTGATTTTGGGAAGTAATCAAATTTCTATGAAAATATGTTACCACAAGAATTGAAAATAGTCCAATACAGTATTAATGGAACTAATACAAACGAGATGATATGAAATCAACAAACTGTAATATAGTACAGAAAGTATAGTACCTCTCATATTATGGTACGCAACAGCTATACGAGCTACAATGTATGTACTTTTATGAAAACCATTTTCCTCCATATCTTGATAAATCTTCAAAGCTTCCTCATTCAGCTGAAGTTCTAGGTATACCAGAGAAATGAAGAATTGCTTTATCCAACAGTTTGGAAGTCTCAAAGATAACAACTGAAAATATGAAGACAAAAGAATCACACCTATGTTTATATTTATAAACAAATTTTTGCTTGTAAGTAAACAGCAATATTTGTCCTGGAGGATTCAACTACCTCCAAATTTATCAGACAATACAATACAATGTGGAGAGAATCAAATAACAACCATAATTTGAAGACCTTTAACCTTTCAATGATGTTTATCAGGCTGTGTAAACATGTGACTAATGTTAATCATTCTGTCAACAGTTAGTATTGTATCATTACCATTTCTCTGTCTGTTATCAGCGGGACAAGTTCCTGCCAAGTCCCCCAATGTAGAGGTTCTTTCTCAATAGCTTCCAGTAAAATTTCTAAAGCATCTTTCAAAAGGTCAAGTTTCTTAAGAATGACTCCATACCTGCAAAATATAAAACATTTATCAGGCCAGAATACCAAAATATAAAATGTACATCAGCCCAACTGGTTGTTTAGCAGAACAAAAATAAGAGTAACAAAAAGGATTCCTACAAAAAAACCACAAAACATCCAACCTTCCCAAACTAAACTAACAGCAAAACTACTCTAAATGTTCCTCTACAAAAAATGAAAGTTATTGATGATTGGGTCAGTCAATATACTTACAAATACAATGAGTATCCATCCAGTTCTTTGTTGGCATATTTTTTACTCAGTTCAATTCGTAAAGTTTTCAAATGCTCATTTTCCAAGTGATCAGGGGGTCCTGTCAAAATGCATTACATTATGCAATTTATATGTATTCAATTAAACTACGGTTTTATAAGTCATTAACACAGCTTATTGATAACTAAATATACTTATTATCAAATTAACATGGAATCAAAAATAACTCAGAAACCAGTTTGAGATTGAAAAGCTAGATGAAAGGTTTCACGTAAAACTAACAAACTGTTATCTTGTTGTACTAATGAACTGATTTTTCCTAAAATGAAGTAATTAATACTTTATCCAGGCATCATGTAAGTAGATTATTTAATGACTAAGTAAAAGATTGATAAAATACCAATAGAATCAGATGCTTTGTCCAATTTTCTTTTTTCATCTGCCAGATAGCGAGAATACATGTACAAAAAGTAACATTTAGGACTGACACAGTCCTTCAGGAAGAATGCTGCTCTGTCATATTCCTTGAGGTCAAAGTAGGAAGTTGCAAGACTAAACTGATCATATTCCATAAGAAATCTCTGAAATTTTCATGGAGAGCCAATATAGTGTATGATCATTTATAGAATATAATTACATATAACAATCAGATTATACAGAACAATCAGAGCAAATCAAAATGCTGTAACAGTTTATTTTCAGATCTAATTATTTGTAGTTGTGAGTTCATATTTGACACTAATATATTACAATGTGGCATATTTTGAAAGTGTATGATAAGCAAATAGAAAATATCCTAATGAAAATTTTAACTGGCAGATTGTTTGATGCATTTGAAATATTGACTTTTGGATAGAGAAAAACATTCATTACATGGATATACATGGGCCAAAACAAAAATCTTATTTCTAAAAGTATTACCTCATCTTCCTCAATCTGGAGTACAGCTTGTAGCTGCTGTTTATCTGTATGTTTGCTCAAAGCCAAAGACAATTCAGCACACCTAGTAATAAAACATTGAGAGAATATTAATACATATTTTAAACAAACAAGACGCACTGAACAATCTGTTGTTATTTGTAGATCTGAATTGGAAGGAAATGTTAAGTGAGTCAAATGTGATGCAGAGTCCCTGAGTGAGTGTAGTATCCATGGAAATCCTATACGGATAGGAAATATGTAAGACAGTTTGTACAATGATTGTATAAATTCATCAAAATAAAAGAATTATAAATTCTATAAATAAATCTGTAAAAATGATACATAGTTTTCACAACATATTTATGAAATACAGAGACAAATATTGTCTTTTATCTGAACTATGTGATAGCATATCCTTAGCATCAGTGTCAATGCCAATAGCAACAGGACTAAGCACTAGAGTCTTTTTGACACTAGCCATACTTATTCAGCTTTCCAGTTGGCTGAATTTATATATGAATTTGGATGGGCCATCCTTCACAGCCTTACAAAGAACTGCATATTTATGTGCGTAAACACAAATTATGTAAAAATGCATCAGAAACTAGTAGAGCTCACTCAAATTGACAGAAATAACAATATTCCTTAATAATGAGCCGTAAATTCTCAGTTTCCAAAGCCATAATTCAAATATTTGATTTAAACTTTTTCGTAGTGTGTTGAGTTCAATCAGCCATGCCATATACCATACTGTACCATATATTTTACCATATGGTGATGTTTCCAAACCTCCACTTTGTACAACCACTGCGTTAAATGCACGCTCCACATATAAAATTTAATTCAACTGTGAAAATACCTCATCCCGACTGCACCTGTGATGGGTTGAATACAGTGGACAGGAAGTTTTTACCAGGTGGATATCTACCTTGACACCAGCAGTTGTCTGCCATTACATCAGTTTAATAGAGAAATACTGAACAGAAACAAAACATTCATAGACCTTTCACAAAAGATTTTATGCTTGTATGAGTTTACGAACGTTTTTCCTATTTACTGAACAGTTTGAATTGTTCCAGATATTGTAGTTATCATGTCCAATGGGTTTTATTTGGGGATTTCAGCACACAAATATGCAGTTCTTTGTTAGGCTGCGCCAGATGGGGTCAAATAATAAAAATGTCTTGCTGTCACAAACAGTCTAATTAATTGGACTATTTAGTCACAATCTTTATAATTTACATCAGTAAATCTAGAACTATGACAAAATGTCATGGAAAATTAAATTGCTCTAAAAATGTCTATGGTTAATATAGAGAAAGGCAAAACAAAAATAAGATTAACATTCATAGGTAAATTACATCTAAACATTTATAAAATGTTCTATCCGAAATACAAAGTAGACGAGCACTATTGTATTTCGAAAATAAACCAATGTGTCAGGCAAATGTTTAACGAGTAAGAAAAAAGGTCGCACGATGGTCATACCATTTTGCACTGTGCATCAAACGACGGGAAGAAAATTCTCTGTTCGCTCTTACTAAATCGCTTTTGATTCGAGACAAATTCCAAGTTTTCACATCAGTCATTTTCCCGGTTTGATGTATTTTATACAACTGTGTAGATAAAACGCATACACCAACAACTTGAAAGCGTTCTCGGCAACCAAGACTTCCGGATTTTTTCCACACATCTGTAGATTAGGAATCATTAAAAAGCATCATGTACACTAAATCTAAGGCTTTAGCTTTAAAGAGCAGTTCATCTTTAATCTGCAACAACTTAACTGTACTAAACAATGCGTCGAAAGGTTCTATAAATTACGCGGTTATTCATAAATATTTGATAAATATGGTTTGTTCTTCCACCGATGGTTCACAAGTGACTCATAAACAAGTCATATTCAAAGAACCTTCAGCTACTCAACAAGGGACTTCAATGATAATGCAGGTAATATTTTGTAAATTTGATTTAGTTCACATGTATTGTTTTGCATAAAAATGTTTTCTGTCAAATGTTCATTGCCAAAATAAATGATGCATTCAGCAAATACAAATTGGACCCAAAAGTAGTGGTGACTACATGATAACGATGTAAACTCGAACTGTGTAATATTCCAATGCAGCACCACTTGTTGATTGTTTACTTGTAATTCTCTGGCGAATTTGTGTACTTTAGTTTTAATGTATCATGTTATTGCACAATAAAATGTATTGATCGCTCTTTCAAACTTTCTTGGTTTATTGCTGAAATAATTGAAGCATTCAATAAAATCGATCAAAGGTTTATTGATCCAATATACAATTCCATATAAAACTTTATAGTTTTACTCTATCATTATATATATTGCAGTATATACGAAATACGTTGGTCCTTTGCCAATAAAAATCATGAAGGACCGGTAATTTTTGCATAAATGTCAGTCCTGCTGACCGGCAAAATAATAAGGTATCCAAAGATGTATTTTTATTGCAACATTTGACTGAATATATTATATAAGTGATAAATGCTGTAAATTGTGCCCGACTGCCAGACATCTGATCTCATACTTGCGGAAATTTGCCTGACGTATCTGACAGTCCAGCAACTTTTGAGAAGCTTGTTGGTGGTACCTAATTTCATATTATATTGCGCATCTCTCAATCAGTTTGAATGCATGATAGTATGATTACTTGTTACAATTCATTAATCAAATTTAAATCAGCCTACAGTGTTAAATAAATACATGTTTCAAAATTATAAAAATGTCTTTCATTGACATGATATAAGTTATGCTTATATTGTATATTTTTATGTTTTCTTTCAGACTAAGTGGTTGACCCTACAAAATGGGCGATCTGTTTTGATCCTCACGTCTTTAAAAGGAATTCAGGTCAGATGAAACCTATACTGTTGAATTATATAATTGTATTAGTTAGTCTAAATGAAATTAAAATATTTGATGTTTGTTCATTTCTAATTTTAATTATATTTTATGATTAAATTAGAATAGAATCAAAGTACTCTTTGGAAAACATTTACACATACAAGTACCAATTTAGCAAAACAGTTTGGTGCTTCTGTCATATATTGATTACCTTTTATTGACTTTTTAATTTTTTTTGTCATTGTTGTTCATTTTTACTGATTAATAAATATTTCACGTGCTATTCATGCTTGTAGTTTAAAATGATAATTAACTTTGTTGGTGTTCATTCTCTATAATTGGCTCAGTAATTCAAGTCTAGAGAAGGTATAGAATAATTAATAATGTTTGCTACATGCTTGACTTACTGGCATGAATAGTATATTTTTACTTTCTTTATGCTGTATTGCATTTCATATGCTAAATGGCTGTGTATTACATTGATTACTATAATGACTGCTGCTGAAGAAAATATTGACTTGTACTGAGGTGTAATCTGGTTTATATATTGTTACTCCCAGCTGAGATAGGTTTCCAAAGGCAATCATTCTTTGCTTGTGCAGATTTACAATAATTCCTGCAACCTTCTGGCAATAAATGTTGTTCCTTGGTTGCACTCACATTTATTTGATTCATTGAACTTGTATGTATGTAAATAAGTGTGCATACATTTGCAGTTGGTCAAGCATTATTTTCCAATATTTAACATGCTCAGAATCCATGTTTTGAGTGAAAATATGTACTTGTTTGTTATCATATTCATCCATGATCTGCAGCTAAGTGTAGTAGTGAACAAACTGCTCTTTCTACACATACCTATGGAATGTTATTTTTCAGATGTTTGAATATGATGGATCAGCTATGATTTACTGGCATGCTTTAGGGGATGTACCTAATGCAGAATCAGGTGGTATGTTGAATTTGAATTTTACTATGTTTTAGACAAAAAATCTGCTAGTATCCCTGTCTGTCCATCCGTCTGTCCGTCCGTCTGTACTTACCAAGTTTTCCTAATTATTTTAGTAGTACATATATAATCCAAAGACTGACATAGTGATTTATCTGAAGCTTACTGTAAGCAAATTTCTTTTTGTCAAATTTTATGGACAGTTAGATGACTTCAATTGATAAGTTAAACTAACATATAATTTAATTTAATATTTGTTTGGTAAATATGTAGTGCAACAATAAGAATCTAATATTGTTACCATAAAACCTTATTTAATGACCACTTCAATATTAGACCATACCGTCAGAAAAAAACACTTATTTGCAGCAGTTTTCAATGTTTCCAGGATATATTTCAACTTCATTATTTGACCTCCTCAATATTAAGACTGACCATTTGGTCCTTCAATTGTTCTTAATGTTGAGGTATATTGACTTATATTGTGAAATCAATGCGTTTCTGTCAATGGGTAAATTTAATTCAACTACTGCGCAGATTGATTTGAAAGCTTTAAGTGCCATCAATTAATTATGTTATTGTCCAATTCTTCAAGTTTTGGTAGGATAATCATACATTTATTTTTCCAGAAAATAACAATTTTGGACGTGGTATTGCCACAGTTGGTGACAGTCTAGTTTGTGTTGGTAAGTGTTTGGTTAAGCTTCAAACATGTATGAAATCAACTGGTTAGCCTTGTTAACTTAATCAGTATGATAATTATTATGAATCATATCCCTACATGTTTTGTAAGAATTGTGAAATTTAAGTAAATGAAAAAAAATTCCAAAAAACTGAGTATTTGGTCTACAAAACTTGATTTCACGAGTTTACATGCATAGCTTATATTCCCCCTGACCATTTGGATGAAGACAGTGGAAGAAGATATGTTCATAGCTATTTGCTCTCCTTCTCTGGTCTAAGTGATCCCTGTAGAGAAGTTGGTAATTATTTGCTGAGAAGAAGGTTAGTTCAGGTACAGAACCTGGGTATACTGACTCGATTAGCTGCTGTTTGATTGAACTACTATTGTGAACAGGTGTAAAACCTGAAAAATTGCAAAAAATGAATTATTAACAAGCAAGTTTCATGCTGGTTTAGTACAGTGAATGTGTGAGTCAGAGATCTGTATGACTGACTGTTTGAAGAAAGTTTGTTTCTATCTTATATTTCAGGTACCCAGCAAGGTTCTATTTTAGTTTTTGATATTCCCCCTAAAGGAACAAATGTTACAGTAGTCACCACATGTCAAGGTAAAACTATGTCTTCACATGTCTTATACTTATTGTACAGTAAAACCTTACATACC
Organism: Lutraria rhynchaena; assembly: GCA_008271625.1. NCBI lineage: Eukaryota > Metazoa > Mollusca > Bivalvia > Venerida > Mactridae > Lutraria > Lutraria rhynchaena. Next base: position 824,314 of record VIBL01000127.1, read on the forward strand.
AGCAAGGAGCATTTCAATATGAAGACCAACTCATTACAGAGTCCAAATATTTCTGTCTGTTTTTTTTTTAATATTCCTCTTTATTTCAACTTGATATTGAGACCACCTCAGTATAAAAACCTTTCTGTGGCTCTCATGGTGGTCCAAAAATTGTTTTATTGTACATCACTGGAAATAAATGAAGTATTTGTCAAAAACAAATTTGAACCTTAAATCAAACTCCTGGATAAAAAATGACATAAGCAAAAAAAAACGTTTTTATATTTCCATTCAGTTCCTGTCATTTTTTGATTAATGATTTTTTTTATTATAATTCATATATATTCATGGATAAAAGCCAATAAGTCTATGTGCTTAATCATTAAAATGATTATACAGTCAAGTACGTGTCCATGGCCACCAATGAATTATCAAATTCCATTTTTCTTGCACACATTTATTGATATAGTAGACCAGACAAGTCTTGAAATACATAAAGACCATATTTTGTCTCTACTTTTTGTGGTCTCTGTTCATAGGACTGACTGTATTGTTACATGTATCTGTGTTTACTTGACCATTGTAGGTCATAAAAGTGCTGTGTGTCACCTTGCTGGTGAAGGAGATATGCTAGTTAGTGGTGATGAGGATGGTCATATCTTTATTTGGAAAGCTTTTGGTACAAGTGTTCAACAAACGCTGAAGATATCGGGCATGGGGTAAAAACAATTTCTTATGATTTAATGGTCATTACATTTTCCTGCTGAAATTAGCATATTAACATTGCATCCATTTTCCATGTATGCAAATGAAGATTTCTGGAATTTTGGCAGAAATTGACTACTTTTGGTAAACTAAGATATGAATTTTCCTTGTACAAAAGATGCATAACTTTTATGAGGCTAGTGTTTGAAATTGTGTTACCTGTTTTATTGACTTTTAATTACAAATCCAACCATTTAAGAAGCTGAACTGTGCCAATGTTCTCAAAATTTGAAGTATAAAGGATCTGTTGGTTGTACCTTTTAATGATAAACAATAAACATATGTATCTTTTATACTGGAACTGCTTTCAGTGAGCCTTGTAGTAGTATTGGTTTGTGGAAGGGTATTATTGTGGCTGCTTATGGCAATGGACAGATGAACGTATACGACAGCTCAACTGGTAAACTTGGTGCTACAGTCTCTGCCCATGCTAGATGGATTAATGCATTAGATGTTGCCAAGGAAACTGGATTGGTATGTGTGGATATGGAAAAGATTTTTATATTCTTCTATTTGCTAATTCCGTATTCCTGTTTTTTGTATGATTTACATTATTTTTTATATTGAGATATGTATAAATAATGAATTAAAGATTTCTGTTCTGTTTTTAATTTTATTGTGCATTACTTAGTTCCTGCATGAAACATTCTAATAGATATTTTATACAGTAACCAGATGTACATTGTATGTTCTGTTATTAATGTACTGTACAAATCCACATACAAGTTCAGAACCTTATGACACCAGTTTGATAAATATTTTGGCTGCTGACTGTGGTCCAATGGTTAGCACACTAGACTTGTAATCTGGGTTCAAATACTCGTCATACCCTTCTTTGAAAATTTGACAAAAATGTCAATATTCTTCCTTATATGGCGAAGTTGCCGGCTCCTTGTGGAAGGGTTAGTTAGTACTGGTTCATGCACAGTCCAGGAAATCTGGTTAGGTGAACCGGTTGCCTTATATAGCTGAAAAATTGTTGAAAAACAAAGTAAAACCCAGTGACAATGTCACATAAAAAAATTGATACAATATTTTGTGCATTGTACATGTTATATACTTACAGGTGGTTTCTGCCAGCGAAGATTCTTTTGTTAGAGTTTGGCAATTAATTCCAGGAAATACACCATCAGTAAGATATATTCAATATTAACAAACATCATTGCACTGTTAAATACAGTCAAACCTATAAACAAGAGCCATAAAGAATGAATATATTTTCAATACACATGTGAACTAAATTCTGAAGTTTATTTTATTAATAGATGAATATAAGCTAAATGTTGGACCTTTTGTTCATGTGTGGTATTAAATCAAGTTTTAAGTAACTTTACTTGGATCTGTTTTTCACGAAAGTAGAATGATGCTTCAGGTTGTTAAAAATTGTGTCAGTGACTGTCAAAGTCAGGTAACTCTTGGAGTGTTTAGTGCATCATCAAACACTGAGAACATAACTCTTCAGGGAAAAATCCTGACTATAAGGGTTTCCAGATTGTAAAGATTTTATATTTAGATCCAATTCACAAAGGTTTTGAATAAAATGTATTGAATTTATCCAATTTAAGGTGATTCTAGTGTAAGAGGGTTTCTACCGTACAAGCAATATTGGTGCAAGATGTATCTGAAAGTTATTTTGAATTGAATTTTTTTTTTACAATTTTCAGATTGAGTTCAAGTTTGGAGATTTTGTGACTGACCAGCAGCTTGTTGGTGTCCAGTTTTTACACCCCGCTGGCCGAGGTTTCTGTGTTACTGGTTACGATAGTTCTGATTTAAACTTCTTCATACAATCTTGATTTGACTAGTCTTACATCTCTGTCGAAGATATTGTATTGTGAAACAATAAGGGATCATTATAATTTAAGGAACATATCAGGGTTCTGTTTTGTTTTGTTGTATTTTTTGTTTGTTTTGTCAATAAAATTTAGTTAAAAATAACACTTTTTTACCTTCTTTAGTAATTGCTGTGTGTGTCCCTGAACTACTTATTAAGTTATTATTTATGTTGGCAATGCTTGAATCTGATTTATGTCATTCTAAGATGGAAAAATGGCTTCAGCTATTTGCATCTCAAATGCGTAAATTAAACTTCTTGATTTCTAATTGTAAAATGTCTTTTTTATTTTGTTTCATGACATATTGTCATTTTTCACATTCATGTAAAACAAAATGTTGAAATGATCTCTGTCATCTTCTGAATTGATTTTACGTTTTAATATTCTTTGTATTTAATCCCTATGTTGAGGTCATCAATTAGAGAGAACTGTATTTAAATTAAGCCTCTCATTGGTTCTGGTTTTCTTATTGACCAATATCATGGCTACATTTGAGTTTGTCTTTATCAAATGCCCGTTGTTATGGCTTCCTTGAATAAGTTGATATTATGAAGATCTGTTGTTAGATATAGTCAGATTTAGATAATTGTATTGTTGTATTGCTTTTTAAGTTGTTACGTCAACCTTTTATATTTTTTCATTGCTATTACGATATGATGATCTTTGTTAATTGCCCGTGTTTGATATCTGTTTTATACATTGTTTTAGAAACATTAAATTTCTGTCTGACTGTTTAAAACTGCATGTTGATGGGGCTTACTTTCTTGTATTCTATTTTTGTGAATTGTTGAATAAATTAAGGCCATGATAAATTAATTGTCTCATAATTGCTCCTTGGTGTCCTCTATTTTACACCTCCTCAGTATTTTATCCTTTTAGATGATATTGAAGATGGAAGGCATGTTACATTATCTCCATTTCTTACTCCTTTTGTCAACATGGAAAAAACTCGAGATAAATTTTCTTTTCAATAGAAACAACAGACATATATCTTGTAATTCTAATTTGAGAGATGATAAAATAGATAAAATATATAATAGATAGATTATATAAATATATAATATATATACACAGTTCCCATCTTCACATTTTGAAATGTTAAAAAGTAACTACGTATGGTATGTGACAATTAATTTACCGTGGCCTTAAGTATAGCATAAAATGGCTTTCTTTATGACTTCATACATACCTGGTAGACTGGTACATGAAACTGGTCTTGTTATTTATATGAACTTATTTAGAATATATGTTGATCTCTTTTACTTCTGTGTTAATTAATTGTTACATGCTTAAATGTGTAGATTTCTTTTGAAAATTGTCACTTGGTCACATTTAATGTATTCTATTGTAGTATATCTAATATGAATGTAAAACTAGTTCCTATATTTTTCTATGTAAGTACATGCGCATTTATATTTATATCATGCATGATATGGAGAAAATAAAAAAAAGAGACTTAAAGTTTATAAAATATTGGCACATATTGATGTTGTTATTTTGAATCTCTGTATGATGTTGATGAGTGATGTGCTATGTACTTGCTTAAGATATTATAAGTCAGTATTGTATGAACTTTGAATATTGTAAGTAGATAATTATGGTGATTTCTGGAATTCTTGATATTGTATTTGTGACTTTTTGTTGGAATTGTAATACATTGTGATTATATTTTTAAACATTTTTTTCAACATATTGATAAGAAAGTGCACTGGATGTATTTTGTGTTTGAACAGAATGTTTTAAGGGTAAGTCATTTACCGCTTGTAGTGCCTTTAGATTTTGGCTAATGTATAACTTGGTAGATATGGTTAAAAGAATCCAGCCAGTCTGTCCGTGCCATAGATAATTAAACAATTACAAGGAAGTCCCTGTTGTTCTATAAAACAGTTTTGTGATTGTTTTTGTTACAAAAACTTTGATTTTAGTTAAGAATTTACTGCTTTGAGCCCCATGAAGACTTTAGTACTAATTATCATAATACACTGAGACCTTTTCAGTTTTATTTCTCCTAATCCAAAAACCTCTATCTAAAAACCTATCTACCTAAAAACCTATCCATACACAGCAGTCAGTCTGAGATTTGTCTTGAAGTATACCACTGAACTGTTAATATAATTGACAAATATTTAGTCACAATACAGAAAATCCCTACAATCAGTAGAAATTCTGTAAGGAATATGTTCAGATGAAGTAGGTTTCCAGGGTAATGCCGTATGGACCATAGTTGGTGCTTGATAACACAAAGATAATTTTTTTTACAACTGTGACATGTTTAAGTTTTACTGAGATTATTTTACCTGAATAAAAATACTGAGTGCCTTACCAGGTATGTCTGACTTTAGAAAAAACTTAGTTAAGACATTTATAAAATCAGGTTAAGGATTATAAAAACCTTAGTTGTTACTTTTATAAAACCAGGCCAAGAATGATAGTCAGGTAGACTGTGTTCATGTTTTACATACAATGAGACCAATACAAGTGACTGTAAGCTTTATTTATTGATGATAATTGTTGTTTTGTTAGTTTGTGAGTTATTTTTTGTTTAAGTTCATTTTCATCGATAGTTACACCTGGACCTTAAGATTACAAGACTGAGTTTTGGGCACTGGTCTCAAGTACGATGTGTGATCTTGCCATTTGCCACTTATAAGATGGAGGTAAATAAAACTAGTCTCATGTTAAGAGTCGTGAGATTGGTCTCAAATCTCAGTTTTATGTCTCTAGGCCTTGTTAAGAATATGTCATTGTATGCTTACAACGTACAATAACTAAATTTATGTTACCTCCTATTGCTTTCAAGCAATTACATTGGTCAGTTGACATCTCATAAAGACCAAAAAAAGTCTATATATTCTTTATGGAGTTAATTCTCTTGTACTTCGATCTCTGATAGATTTTTACTGCTCTTTTCCTTTTTGTTTGCAAATATTCTAATAAAACATTAAATATGGCAGATTTAAATTTGAAAGAGAAGTTTTTCTGTTATCTATCTATTAGCTTATTAATTTGTGTCTATGTGGTCATTCTTTTTTAACATACTGACAAAGTGTTAATCTTGCTTTACTTTTTGATTCACAAGATGGAGCCATTTGTTATAGTTACATAGTGCCTAATAAACCTAACCACCTTTAGAATAGCTTGTTCTGCAAGGAATACTAGCATATAGATTATCAGTAACCCACTCATATAACAGCACGCATATTCCCATACAGTGTTGCCTATATATGTAAAACAAAAACATAAAAGAAAAAAAATCCCTACCTACCGACCCATATTTTTTTGTGCATGTAACCAGAAACAAACCTTTTTTTGTTTAGGCCTTATCTTTCTTTTGCTTTATTAATATATCTGTTCTCTGTAAATCTTTCAGAAACTGTTTATGATGAAGTTTATCATAACAAAGTCATTCCTTTAGTGAAACTATGTTTTAAGTCTTACATAGTTGAATCTTGATCAAGATTGAACCTTTTTGAACTGGAAGAAAAATCAATTTATCAGCTTGTTTGTCAGTATGTCATTTTGTGAGTCGATGTGTGTTTATCAGTGAAATATCTTCATCTTGACATCATGCTTTGATTAAATGAATTCCATGTCTTTAGAATATTTTATAACTAAAATACATTATTAGAAATGAATTATTGGAAGAAAACATCTTAATTTCATCTCGGGGTAAAATGTTAATTCTACAAAATTACTGGTAATAAACTTAGAATTTAAGTTTTACATGGTTATGTAGACTTGTTGTTGTATGTCCTAGTTTGTCACAAGACGTTCATTTTTCCTCCACCAAAACCCCTGACAACTCTATCCATTAGTGCAATTGTTCTATTTTGTAATGAGAAAAATAAAACTTAAAATGAAATCTTAATAAACAGTGTTAAGTTCTTCATTTACTTGATTGTAGCATTCAGCTAGTTTTGTCAACTATGTTTTGTATTCCATGTATACATTGATAAAAAGTCAAATCTGTGAGAAAAGGCCACAAAAGGTAGAAAAATACGGCCATTAATGACCTGCGAACTTAATTTGGAGGTTACTAGTACTTTTCTATAATAAATGTGTGGTTGGAGAATGTTGTTCATGCATTGACATTTATTTTTGGTGACAGCCGCGGCATAGTCCAGTGGTTAGTGTGCTAGACTTGTAACCCGGAGATCCAGGTTCGAATCACAATCACTGCAGATCATACCCTTCAATTTGACAAAAATGTCGATTTCTATCCATATATGGAGAAGTTGCCGGTTCCTTGTGGAAGGGTAAGTTAGTACTGGTTAGTATACAGTCCAGGAAAACTGGTTAGGTGATCAAGTAGCCATAAACATGTACAACTAAAAAATTGTTGAAAAATGGCGTTAAAACCCAGTGACAATAAGTCACATAAAAACGAAACATTATTTTTGGTGGCCAGAAACTTAAGTTTGACTTAAGATGTTTCATTGTGGATGAATATTAAAAAGGCGACTTCAAATAAAGAAGTTTTCTAGTAATAATGGTTGTATATAGCTTTTATCAACCAGTCTTAAGTGCTAGATTCAGTGTTTTCATTGTTGAGAATGTGAATGATCGTGAAATCAGTCATCAAATGACAGAATTATGACACTTCATTCCATGTAATTCTCAGATTATTAACCTGAGATTTATCATAGTTTGGTCTCAAATCTCAATTTACTTAAGGGTGTGTAAGTTTAGTAAAATAAGATTATAAATTTACTTATTCTGCTCACAGTACATAAAACTGAACAATTAATTGGACTCAATCATATGATTAAGTTACAGTATTAACCAAAATACATGATGAGAATTAACTGAGGTTTAACTGGGATTCTGATCTATATTAACAGCTGGGGGCAAATACAGTTGATAACTTGCTGCCTGAATGTTTTGGCTCAAAGTTCTTTAGGAGTTGTTTAGAAAAAAAATACAAGTTGATTTTCTTTTGTTTAATAAAAATCAATAATAACACCATAAGCAAGTAAGATTAGACCATAACATAAAATACATAATAAAATTTCATTACAGCATAAAGTTTAATTAAAGTACCTTCTGGGGTCTAAACAGACACATTCATGTTTCATAACTACAGTATGCTTAAACAGTAAAACTGGATGTCTGAACAGAGAAGTACTATAATTCTACCACATATTTAATGTAATAATTTTTGCCTGCCAAATGCAATTTCCACTTGTACCGGATATCAGACAACTGAAGAATCTGCTGATCGAAAAATACTAAAACTTGACACAAAGTTTTTTACTTTCTAAGCTAGTCATTTGTCATAGATTACACCAAAGGTCTGAAATTACTAAAACTTTAATTCACTTTCTTTTAACACAGCAACGTTCGTGATAATTATGATCAGTATGACTAAATATACTGTCAAACAGGGAGTGGGGCAGATAAAAAAAATACTTTAAACTGATCTCAGCCTACTATACATTGGTGCACTAATACAGTAAAACCCCGATTTTTCGACAACGGATTATCCGAAAACCTGGTGTAATCCGAAAAGAAATTTCTGTCCCGATTTTTTCCCTATATATTTCATTGTAAAATAACCCCGATTATCCGAATCGGCTAATCCGAATACCATGGCTTATCCGAAGTGATATTCAGGTTCCCAAACTGGTTTGTATGCATATTTTCACACCAGTAATCCAATATCGACAATTAACATCCCATTGACCAGACTTGTCCACTGAAGGATTTCTTTAACGTGAACAACAACTTATGAAATTTATAATTGTTCGTTTGATTTATAGTTTGCAATTTTGGGAAGATAATTATCCTAATTATGATGCGAATTCGGTTGGATGATTCACCCATAATTTTTGTTTCATTAATAAACTAAAATAAATGCTAAAAACAAACAATACATAGGATTTCCCGTAATTGTAACATACTTTGGACGACAAAGATATGAGTGATGCTGGTTCGTGTTTGTAACTATGTAATGGAATTTTATTTCGGACTTTGACTTTATTTCAGTGTTCGTTTTTATTGAAAACGTATGCTTAAAATATTCTTATAACATGTGTGTACATTGTATTTCATTAACTGACCAAATTTTATAAATTTACATATTCATCATAATGTATTTTAGAGGGTTCTCCCTTTATTTTCATAAAAAAACACTCTAGATTTCCATTGCCCCAGATTATCCGAAACCTCGGATTATCCAAAATAATTTTTCGGTCCCGCCGATTTCGGATAATCGAGGTTCTACTGTATGTTAATAATTGTACACCAAATGGCTTTCATGAACTCAGATGGCTCACTATGAGAAGATAACTCAATTACACTTGAATGAAGAGTCAATTTTCGAGCAATAATGTAAGAATTGTTTCACTGATCATCCATCTCTTCATCATCATCCCCACCACTCTCTTCTGAAGATACATCTTCATCATCAGCTTGAGACAAACACTTAGAACAATTGCAAATAAATAAATAATTTTCCCTGAAAACAAAAGCAAAAATACATACTACAATCAGAAATTTATTTTAAACAAACAATAATTATTGAATATATGTAGTTGTATGACAATCAAATTCTAACTTTTTTTCTCACTATAAAGTAATTCACAAATAAAAAATGAAGTAAGTACAAAAATGCTATGTTATCATAAATGGTTACGAATTGTTTAAAATGTTTATGACCAGAACTACAATTTCTTGTAACATCAGAATTAACAGTCAGACATCGAAATACTTACTTCAATATCTTCTGTCTTGTATGTCGACTTCTTTCCAGTTCACAAGCATCCAGGTAACTGATACAAATCTCCTTTAAAACCACATAAATCTAATTTAAGTACCACTTATAGATAAAGTTTAGGTGTAAAAATTTGACACAAGATTTAAGATAATAAGAAAATCCAAGATGAGAGCTGATGGTTGAAGATAATAAGAAAATCCTAGATGAGAGCTGATGGTTGAAGATAATAAGAAAATCCTAGATTAGAGCTAATGGTTGAAGATAATAAAATCCTAGATGAGAGCTAATGGTTGAAGATAATAAAATCCTAGATGAGAGCTAATGGTTGAAGATAATGAGAAAATCCTAGATGAGAGCTAATGGTTGAAGATAATAAAATCCTAGATGAGAGCTAATGGTTGAAGATAATAAAATCCTAGATGAGAGCTAATGGTTGAAGATAATAAGAAACAGAAAGACAAAGAACAAATAAGAAGTACATTAAACAGAATGTGAGCAAAATGGTTACCAAATAACCAGAGTCAACAATTTTGATGGGTCCTAGAATATAACCTAGTACCACTGTTGGCTAAATGTCATATTTCATACACCCAGTGGTTCTCATTCTCCATTTGACTTCAGCAAGACTTTACCTTATATTCAATTATATGTACATTGATAACCAATTAAGATTAAAAGCTTAAGTATTCATGAAAACAAAGAAACATGTAGTACACTTAAATAACACTTCATTACACACCTGTTCTGGTTCTATATCTTCTAAGGCTACTAATGATAAATTATGATTCTCCTTCAAGAATTGTATTTCAGCACTTGGAACACAACTGTGGTTACCTAGAAGAAATAAACAGGACTGGTTACCGAGAGATGATAAAAACATACCAATGACTAGTTCTTAACTCGTTAAACACTTAGGTCCATGAATATTCTTCACCATTGTTTCATGATGGCCTTAATGGAGTTTTCATTGGAGTTTTACAACTTAAAAAGGCTCTGACACATAACTAGTAATTAGCTGTGATATTAGTGCCTTGGTTATAATGTTTCAACTGATATTAATGATCGTAACGGAGGGTAGCTCAATAATGGATTATAAGTATGAAATTTATTCTGAAATAGTAGAAGTTTTTAGTTTACTACAAATCTATTAAAGAAATCATTTAAGAGTTGGCACTTACATGCACTTTGTGTTTTGTACAGTCCAACACCTTCACAGTTTAAAAATGTGTCTGATACTGAAATAAATAACAATGAAATAAATTAAATTAGATAGTATGGTATGCATAACTGAAAAATAAATGATAACAGTGTGAAAAATGTATAATTATACATATAATAATAAAATGTTCATTTGTCATGATTTCTAAATCTAAAACTTGCAACTTATTGTACATCTCGGTGATAAGTGTTTCCATCATAAGAGAAAATACAGGAAATTCCTGTCCAAACATAGACATACTTAAAGAAGCAGGGATGTAGACATACTTAAAGAAGCAGGGATGTAGACATACTTAAAGAAGCAGGGATGAATACATTCTTTTAAAGGAGCAGGGATGTAGACATACTTAAAGGCAGGGATGTAGACATACTTAAAGGCAGGGATGTAGGAGCAGGGATGTAGACATACTTAAAGAAGCAGGGGTGTAGACATACTTAAAGGAGCAGGGATGTAGGCATACTTAAAGGAGCAGGGATGTAGACATACTTAAAGAAGCAGGGGTGTAGACATACTTAAAGGAGCAGGGATGTAGACATACTTAAAGGAGCAGGGATGTAGACATACTTAAAGGAGCAGGGATGTAGACATACCTAAAGGAGCAGGGGTGTAGACATACTTAAAGGAGCAGGGATGTAGGCATACTTAAAGAAGCAGGGATGTAGACATACTTAAAGAAGCAGGGATGTAGACATACTAAAAGGAGCAGGGACAGTAGACATACTTAAAGGAGCAGGGATATAGACATATTTAAAGGGGCAGGGATGTAGACATATTTAAAGGGGCAGGGATGTAGACATACTAAAGAAGCAGGGACATAGAAATACTTAAAGGAGCAGGGATGTAGACATATTTAAAGGGACAGGGATGTAGACATACTTAAAGGAGCAGGGACAGTAGACATACTTAAAGGAGCAGGGATATAGACATATTTAAAGGGGCAGGGATGTAGACATATTTAAAGGGGCAGGGATGTAGACATACTAAAGAAGCAGGGACATAGAAATACTTAAAAGAGCGGGGATGCAGATATATTTAAAGGGGCAGTGATGTAGAAATACTTAAAGAAGCAGGGATATAGACATATTTAAAGGGGCAGGGATGTAGACATACTTAAAGGAGCAGGGATGTAGACATACTTAAAGGAGCAGGGATGTAGACATATTAAAGGAGCAGGGATGCAGACATACTTAAAGAAGCAGGGATGTAGACATACTTAAAGAAGCAGGGATGAAGACATTCTTTTAAAGGAGCAGGGATGTAGACATACTTCAAGAAGAGGGATGTAAACATACTTAAAGGAGCAGGGATGTAGACATATTTAAAGAAGCAGGGATGTAGACATATTTAAAGAAGCAGGGATGTAGACATACTTAAAGGAGCAGGGATGTAGACATACTTAAAGGAGCAGGGATGTAGACATATTTAAAGAAGCAGGGATGTAGACATACTTAAAGGAGCAGGGATGTAGACATACTTAAAGAAGCAGGGATGTAGACATACTTAAAGAAGCAGGGATGTAGACATATTTAAAGAAGCAGGGATGTAGACATACTTAAAGGAGCAGGGATGTAGACATACTTAAAGAAGCAGGGATGTAGACATACTTAAAGAAGCAGGGATGTAGACATACTTAAAGGGGCAGGGATGTAGACATATTTAAAGGGGCAGGGATGGTAGACATACTTAAAGGAGCAGGGATGGTAGACATATTTAAAGGAGCAAGAATGTAGACACACTTAAAGGGGCAGGGACATAGACATACTTAAAGAAGAAAGGATGGCTGTGAGGACAAAGTGACATCTGATTTCATTTGCCAAGTAGGGCTTTTATCAGTTTGCAGCAATGCTAAGATAAGCATAGTCATGAGAAAGTATAGTAATTATATATATTATATCAATGGTTGACTCCTGTTAGGTCATCTGGGTATCAAAGACACCAATTAGGTTTATTGCCTTAACACAGTAAAACCTTTATATTTAGACTATTTTAAGGCAACTAAGTCATAATATTGAGACGGTCTCATTATCAAATCGTAAAATAAAGTAATGATTGAAAACTGGTCCAAAAATAAGCAGTGGTTAGAATTAGGTGGTTGCTAATTAAAGCTTTACCATATTACTACATTTCTGATACAGTCCTCCCTCCAAAGAGCAACACTAGTCCAAGTTGCAAAAGAGGAGGGAGTTTTTGTTCAGAGGGAATTGATACATTCTTGACAGGTGTTTTCATTGTATGTATGTGTGCCTTTTAATGTTGTTTCTTGGAAGGAATTGGACTTTGAAGGTGATGTTATAGGAGGGAGCACTTTATGATATAGATTGTTATGTAAAAGGGGATCATTCTTAAGTTAGAAGCACATAAGACTTATAACAAGAAAACATACCTTTTTCTAAATCCTCATATAACTGGTCTATATATTGATCTAGTTGTTGTTTTTCTTCATTAGGTAACTCTAATGAATCACAATTCTTCACCCAGACACTGATCGAACTGAAATTAGAAATTATACTCCTGATTTACAAATGCTGTCATCCCTGCAAAGAAAAGACATTGATAGAATACAGCCATTTTGCACTGTCGGCCTTTGTTCGGATGTTTAATTAGTCCATTAAGACTTCAAACTGACTTCATTTAGTACATGTACATGTAGTTCATAAGTATTGAGTTTTAACAACATAAAGGAAGTCAGACTTTACAATAAACTGTGACACATTTTTATACACATCTTTTTAACTGTGTGTACATTTATGCACTATGTACAATACAATGAAAATGAGATTAGTCTTACGAACTTTTATTTTGTTACTGCACATTGCTCTTAACCAATTTGGAGCAGTTATCCTCCATTCTTATTAAACATTATCCATCTACAAGATTTATTTTTTGTTTTCCCCGTCATTAAAATGTGTGCTAGAAGACCATTAGTTGTCAATGTGCCACAAAACACCATTAAACATTGAGTTTTAATGCAGTTTATCAATGGAAATTTATTAATATATGACAATTACATCAATTGAACAGGTTCTTGATCAGGATGCCCATAATATTCTAATAAACTTTTCTACAGTTTATTAATTAATACGATCATTTTGTGCTGAAGTAGACCACCAGACTGATTACATTTAAAAACTAAATTCTTACCTTGAACCAATCCCTTGCTGGTTGGTACCCATCAAAGCAAACATGGACCTGAAACCATCACCAGTAAACCACTGAAAAAGAATTGTTTAACATTTCGATACATTAATTCCTTCAGTCAAAATTGCAAGAGATACAAAGACTACTCACCAACATTAAGAATAGAGACAATTCAACAGATAGGAAAGTACAATTGAGTGTGGTTATTATCTGTTATATGAAAGGTCAACAGGCCGTGACCAGGGTCCAGCGGTTAGTGTGTTGGACTTGTCACCCGGCGATCTGGGTTCAAATCCTGGCTGCAACCGGTCATACCCTTTCATAAAAATCTGACCAAAATGTCGATTTTCCTCCTGTGGAGGAGTTACTGGCTCCTTGTGGAAAGGCATGTTAGTACTGGTTAGTATACAGTCCAAGAAATCTGATTAGGTGAACCGACTGCCATATATAACTGAAAAATAGTTGAAAAATGGCATTAAACCCAAATGAAAGGTCATCAACAATAAACTTCCATCAAGTATAAAGGGAAGATCAGCACATATAGAAATCTGTCTTACACTATGAAAACAAGTCATGTGAACACGATTTTTTACCTGTTGTATTTTTTCATCAAACATGACTTCTGAAACCAGACATCTCATCAATTCAAGCTGTCCCTGAATATAGATCACAATATGAAATAAATTCAGTTTTTACTTGCATTTTGTGAGTGTTAAATTAGAGCCGTGATTAGATACCATTCAGTATTTGGTATTTTAGGTCTCTGACATCCCTATGGATGCGCATAATTAAAAACAATGCGTCCACGTTAGAAATGTGTGTCTGGGACGAGGGATACACTGGTAAAATGACCCCTGCATGTATATCACATTACTGTGTTTCCTGTTATTCAGAATTAAGAGATAACAGTAACTATCAAAGATACTTATAAAATCAGTTACTGAAGCGTTGATTATACATGTAAGTCATAAAAAAAAATAAGAAATTCAAGAAACCTGGAACTCTTGTCCGAGTAATTTATGTATAGCTTGTTCTTCTTCATTTACAGTAGCTTGTACAAACTGGCTGAAGTCATTCAGTAAACTCATAGGATCTGATGCCTGAAAAAAAGAAAATTCAACTCATTTCAAAAATAACAAAAAATCCATAGTGTGATGAGTTCTTGTTGCCAATACATAAGGTGTTGTAATATGAAAAAACATGATGTCTCATGTGTACCTTTAGCAGATTCAATACTTGTAGAATCTTCTAGTTCATTCTAAAAAGCTTATAAAGCTTGTGCTTCTAGTGTACTGAATGTCTTGCTGATGATAACTAATTGTGATCTTCTAGGAAGGGTTGAGGGACACACATAGATCCATACAGTGATCTTGAAAGGCATGCATCATGCGCCATAGTCACATTAAAATTTAAATTGTCACATTGTGTTTGGAAACTGATGCATCCATGGCACATTCATGTTTTCGATCCTTTCGTGTACGAAATGAAGACAGTACGATGTAAATACTGCTGCTCTGCATCATCTGATGCTTAATGAAATTCTTTCCTTTTGCAAAAGCAAGCACCTAATGATAGACGCTCTGAGTCACCTGATCCTTTGTGCTAGCTCTTTCTTTATGCAACAAATGCCTAGCAGATAGACACTTATAGATAGTTATCAAAACTGTTTTAATTGCTACTCAGTTATCGCCAAATGTCACTTTGGTTTTCAAAATGTCACACTGATTTTGCATCGGAAAGGGCCATTGTCCCATTAAGATATTTCTTTCCCGATCACCGTCCATCTGGTTTCAAGTCTGAGGGTTCTACATGACAATTTGAAAAAAGATAATATACCCATTCTTTTTATCAGCAGCAAATGATACAAAGGGGGTATCTGTTGCTTGTACCAGTAACTGATCTAGGGATATAGGAAAACACCTGAATGATGTGAAAATCAATCTAAGTCTGACTGTTGTTCTGTATATGTACTTTATTCTTTTTTAAAAACACCTAAGATATAATGGCAGGTTATCACATTCTGATTTCTTTGAGGAAGTCAAATGACCAACCAACTAACCAACTAACAACCAGAGTGATTCCAGTATACCCCCAAAAACTTCGTTTGTGTGGGTTTACAATAAAAACAGTGTTCAGTAATTAAAGCAGAAAATTAAACCCTGAATCTGTACCTGTTTCACCATGGCAATCATTTTTAATAGCAACATTATACTAGCACTTTCAGGTGGAAAATGTATGTTCTTCCAAGCTTCAAGAACTTTGTTAATAGGGTGATCAGGGTCTTCTTTTGATGGTCCAATGCACAAACATTTGTGGTACTTTTCTATTGCATTTTGAAAACACTCTGGACTGCAATATATCACCTGAAAAAATACAAATCCAAATATTTCAGGCAATTAAATATTATATCTCAGACTACAAATGAACATTTCTTAACTGTTATTACTAAACATAAACATTTCAGGGCAAAATCCATACCACAATTTAAGTACAAATACCATAAAACTTTCAATGTGTTCCATGATTTTTTTTATGATAAAATCTCGATGAATGTGCATACTAGCAATGATCTATTTCAGTTTGCATAACATATAATCAATTACTTACTTTCTAAATATTAACTTGAAGCCAAAAAAATCTAATACAATTTACTATAACAAAGGAAATATTTTTTCAGGAAAAATTTTACGATTCAATGTAGGAGTTTTGCTGTAGTCTACAACACACAACTGATTGCTAATTCCTATGGTTAGAACAAGTACATGTTTATGAGAATTATCTTTGATTTAACAAAAAGATTTAAGGCTTAAAAAGACTTTCTTGTCATGATGCAGTCTGACTAATTAAATTATGATTGTGACTGGAAGACAGACATAAATATATATTTTTGGAGGGATCTTCCCGCAGAGCTAAAGTTTGGCCTATCAGAATATGCTAATGAAATCAGCAAACTGAATTAAAAAAGGTAATGAGGTTGTACATCAAGTCATTCAAGTGTCTTGAGTTATCACATAAACTTACCCCACACTGAGGGCAAGTTAAAATCTGATCTTGTCTGACTCCACAGCATTCTGGATGAGGTAATACCAAGCTAGGATTCTCTGTAAGTCTTCGTGCCATTGCCTCAGCAGTCTCCAATGACCGGAGACAATACTCACATGCTGTGTATTTGTAAAATTCATTCCAAGCAAACTGGGAACTGACCAATGGGGCTTCATTCAAAATAACATCGCCTTTCTTTATGTGTTGTTTCGCAAATAATCCACGACCCTGTGTTAAAAATGGTATATAGGATTTAACTAAGTTAAGTCACTGAATTGAGAAAGGTGCGAAGAAAAAGTGGCCATATAATTAAACACAACTATTAAGTATTTCTACTATAATAATTACATATGTACAACCACATCCCATCATTATGGCGAAAGTCTCCACAAAAGCAATATAGTATCATCTTTGGACTTTAAAAAGCAATGCATTGAGAAGTCGCGAAAAAGAATGACAATACGTTCAAATACTTTAATATTGACTGTCATTGTCTAATCATCAGCTATGACACAAAAAGAATATTTCTAAATAGTTTGCATCCCGACATCAGACTAAAAATAATACATACCTTCTTACTATTCGTATTTTTAATTTCCACGCAGAGTCCCATGGGCGCAGCCATCTTGTTTTGATCTTTAATTGGGGGCCGTCTCATAGTTATTTCTATACAAGTCCGTCCTTGTCATCATCTTAGTGCGATCGTTCCGGTGGGTTGCATTTTTTTCGTTGATAGCATAGGGCCTATTAATAATCAATTTTGTTTGAAAATTTTGAAGTCATCGTACCAAACATTTAATTTTTTTACCCATCCACAAATCTTGCGTGCAATGCGTGGTGATTATCGAAACAAACAATGTCTTTATTGTAAACTTGTTGTCTCATGTATCACAAGCCAAAATACTACACAAGTATATCATAGATCTTTCAACATATTATTATATTAAACATACACTGTTCAAAACTGTTGTGTGCCATTAAATAAGTTATCCACAATTCGTTTTCTGGTAAGTGTTACCAGAGACCATCGTATATGTGTATTAATGGTATCAGGTGTTACAGTAAACATGAACTCATCCATACGAGCCATAAGAAGTACAGCTATACATTGTCCTCAAAGCTAAATTGTCAAATTATTCTTTAAATTAACAGAAAACATAACACATCTAAGACAAGTCCCCTTCAAATTTTGTATGCCTCTTTCTGATTACTTTGATGTCTTAAAATAATTACAGATGGCAAGTAAGAGAAGTACATGCATTGTTATTAATTCAATACAATACAGCAATATGACATGGAAATACAGCAATATTAGGCACAGGTTATACAGAATTCAGATTGTATGTCATATATAACAAATTAACAAATGGACATCATAACATAGCAGAACACCATTTTTAAAGTTGGAAGAGAAGATGGTAAAAGAATCTTACAACGAGGGATATAAATAATAAGTAAATGCAAAATATTTGACAATTCCTTTATTGAATAGAAATATTAATTCAACTCACTTTCACAGGGTTATCAAACATTTAACAGCAAACAAGCACAAAAAAAACACTTACATTGAAAGTATTGACTTTTCCTTACTGACCAAATAATCTTAAAAAATTGAAATCAAGCAATAATAACACAAACACTAAGGCATTCTGATACACAAACCGTGAAGTTGTACATAAGAGTACAAGCTGATACAGGAACCATGAGAATGTTTGACAAGATTACTTATTGAGAACATGGTCAAATGACTAAAAACTGTACAGGTTAAAATACACAATATACATCACTAAACACATTATCAATAAACACTTGTAGCACATTAATTTAACTGATCAAAAAGAATTTATTACATATTATCCAATTTGCTTGATATAATAACATGCTGTTTTCTTAACTGATCCATTTTTTTCACTCATAAATTCCCAACTTGATTGGCATCAAGCCTAAACATGAGACACAATAACTATTTCTGTTATTATCTTAAAGTTAATATCTCAAAATGGCAACAAAAAAGACTATATGTACATTCATATTTTATGAATATGCAGGGTGCTCACAACACATCAAAAGATGAGGGTCAAAAATGACCGTTGCCTGATAATCATTTGAAGAGTCAATAAAATTTTACCCTTTAGTAAAAATTCTTAAGGGTAAGCAGCTTTCCTTTACTAGTATCAGACGTCAAGAGGCCATTTTAAGGGTCAAATGTGAGTCCTGTATACAAATGAACAGATCAGAAATTTGAGATTTGCAGGCACTGCCTGAGGCTCTATGTGATAACTCTAAGATAATATCTGGACCATGAAAATAGGAGACAGGCAAACATGACACATGGAATAAAGCAAACATATTATCACAACATTTGAGTAGGAAGCACTGCAATGCTGCACATATACACACGTTTATAAAATACCATTCTATACATACATACAACACATACGTACCATGCTAATATTGTATACACTACATGTATTTAAGCTTTTTAAAACAAAGAAAGCATTTTGGTCAAATGATGAATAAAAAGCTTCACAAAGTAAAGATGGATATCAGCTGTCTTGTCAATATACAACAATTTCTATGCTTATCAGTCTGTACAGGGGTGGTAAAAATTATAATCTGGTTGCTTAACTGACTGGTTGGTACTCTAATAAAATCAGAAAATTTCCATCAGAATCTAGCTAAAATTTACAGGAAATGAGGAGGGGAAAAAATCACACCAAAAAACGCTCGAGTGTTATGTACATTTTCATGCAACAAGAAATTGAATTGTCCATGAATGATAATGGTTAATACACAAAACGTGCATTTTTTTTACAAAATATTGCTTGTAAAAATGATATTGAAAATGCGAACATGAAACACACTGTTCTGAATTCTAAAGAACCAAAATATGACATAAGGCCAGATTTTTTATCATTTATTTCTTAAGAGCCAATTTAAAAAAAATAAACAAATCCCTGCTGTTTTTGTTTATAAATTTATTTATGCCCTTTGAATATGGATTATTAATTATCATCATCAGTATGTTTTATTGCACGGGGGGACATTTTATCAGACAAAAAGATGTTTTAAGACCTCTTCGAACAGATTTTCAGCAATTTTTCCAGCATGTATTGATTTAAAACGAACAATACAATTGAATGAGATGTGTTCATGACAAATTTTATACTCCTGAAATTTTTTTTCAAAGGTTTAACATTGCACAACAGCCAGTGTCACTCGGCGACTATTCTAGCTTCAACAGTGGAGGAAAACCCAAGGCACACGCCTGGGTAGAACCACCAACCTCCCATAAGCCAGATGGAAAGCTTCCTCAAATGTGAATTTTGTCTGGTTCCAGGTGAGATTCAAACTCGGCTAGCCTGAGAACGTAACCACTGAACAACAGAGAAAATAAAAAGTTTATGAGCTTCATTACTGTCATTTTCTTTCAGCATAGAACATGTCTGAAATTTATTCTTATTTCTGCTATCTACCAAAAAACATGTCTAAAATCTCATAAGAAACAATAAACAAAATTTTCTGGGCTTAAAAAGTTATACAAGCACCAAGTACGCACATGTGTAGGTTAGACTTGCTGCACTACTTTGAGGTAGTTTATACAATGTAATATTAAACAATACAAGATCCAGGTCCCGAGGTTATAAAACTTGAGAACAGCCTCTGAGCTCAAATCTCAATTACATCTTTTCAAAAGGTACAGAGATCTAATTTTTCAAATACATATTCTGATCAAATTTTCTCATAGAATAATGCATGCTTAGTTTCATATTTTTTTATCATAATCAACAAACAAAAAATTAAGCATGAAATATGAGATTTGAACCTGGAGACCGATCTCAAGTTTTATAACCTCAGACCAGTATTATACCACACAGCATACACAAACTCAGACATAACATTCAAATACACTTCATATATAAAGTAAAACAGTAAAACTTCTATAATATGATCACCCTAGGAACAAAAACAATTGTTTTTTATAATGAGATGATTGGTCAGATTCTGTTGTTATACAAAGTTTGACCATTTACTCAGGTTTTACAGAATGGACAAGCTTGTATCCAGACTTTGTTTTATCTAGTTATGGTCATTGTTTAAATTGTAGTATAAAGAAATAAATTGTATTGATTTAGTCTCAAATGACACACACTGCTGGCCCTTGTTCACAGAGTTGACTGTAAATTTTGTCCATAAACTTTACATCAAATAGATTCAGTCTATGACTTCAGTCCCAAGACCTGTCATATGATACTTGGGTATTTATTCAAAAACATGAATGATGAAATTTTCTTATTGAATTAATCTGTAAATCAAAGGCTGGACCTTTCACCACAAACATCATGTTAAAGACAAACAATTCTATTTACATAAAGCTGAGTTTCTTTGGTGATTCATAACAATTTGGAATATTGAACATTGATCATTGTAGGCAGACGTAAACTTGATAAGCCAAATATCTTACAGCAATCAAATATATTGATCGAACACACTAATAATCTGGAAGAACACAAATTTCTCTTGATCTACTGGGTTTGAGGCAGTAAATCAAAGTTTGGAGACAATGCAAGCCTCTGATTGGTTGATTTCATGCCCAGTCTAAAATTTGACCAATGGCAAGGCTGCATTCTAATATTCATCTCCAGACTAAGGTTTTATAACCTTGGACCCAGAACCAGAAATCTTAAAGTTTACATCACAAAAACTTTCTCGCATTTATCAATATTATAAGCTTCTCTACTTCTTGGACACAAAACTTTTCCCTCATTCTGCATAGCCATCTCTTCCAAAGCCTAAAAAATAGAAGCAAGACTGGATTACATGTACTTTCCTGCAGATGTTTTGCTTCCACCCAATCCTAAGTTCAGTCCATTTCCTTAGTTTTTTTTTGGTACATCCAAGCCAACTGTATAAAATACCCTCAAAATATGTGAGGGACTTCTGTATATTGAACTTGGTCATTTTATTTTATTCTTTTGACTTGAACATAACAAGTTAGTTTCAACCAAAAATTCTGGACCTATGTTCATAATTGCTATCAGCAGTATTGCCATAAAATTTATTTATCTCACTTCCCAGGAATCAAAGGGCATGTGCCAATAGATATTTATAATACAGAGTCCCAAAATAATCTAGGCACAAAGCAGTTCTTGACTTTACCAGTAAATACATTGCTAAGATGGTTGTATTCAAATTACATATCCATAAGCATGTTATCAAGTTTCTATAAATTTAATATCTGATCTCACACAAAACAAAAAATACAATCCAAACTGTAAACGAGATAAAATTTGAGAAATTGAGAAAAAAAGTGAACTTCATGCAAACTTGGTCTGTATTCTGATATATATATTTAGCCTATAACAACAGAAGGCATAGTTCATATAGTGGTCTTCATCCACAGGAGGTCATTAACTATAGGTTGACATTAAATGTATCACCAATTTTCAGGGGAAGCAATAAATATTTGCTTCATACTCACATTACAACCATATACGTAACCATTTGGTAACATCATTGGTGGGTTATGCTCATTCAGGGCTTGACCCGAAATATGACAAATCAACTTGGAATTGGCGCAGTGGGCGTATGGTAGATGTTGACCTAACTTGTTCAAATTCCTGCTACATACAGGACACTCGGCATTCTTACTGTTACCTTCAACCTTGTAGCAGTATCTAATAGTGTGTTAAGTTCCAAACTGATCACATTATTTCTGGTTGGCTAAGCAAATTAAACCTCAGCACAAGTATAGTACTTATCTGTGTACAATGCTCGACTTCTAAAGAAACCTAATTTTCATTTGCAACATATTTACATCAAATACCATAGTTCTCATACATATTTCTATACTGGTTCGAATTAATCATGTTTCAATAATCTAATAACATAATCCCAGTAGCAAAATTTGTGAAGAATAACAAGAGTGATATACTGTTCAGTATGTAAGATATAAAAGGATACGGTGTTTTCAGGGCCGACAATCCAGCTTGCAAAGTAACGGTAAACACAGAGGCGTTGTTTAACTGGTGAAGCTTGAAGTTTTCGTACCTAAATTGACTGACTAAATCTGTCCAACGTTCTTGGTCCAGTAACTCCTGACATTATACAAATTCAATTGTTTACTAAAAGCAAGATCTGAAGTTTAGAGAATTAGCTAAGAAATTTATGGACTGGCATCAATTTGAAATGGAAAAATTCCCATGTAAGAATTAATAACACAGTTGAATCTGTAAGCATAAAAACATCAAGCTGTGTAAGACTAATTCTTCAACAGTGCGAAGTATAATGGTATTTAAAAAGTTTCACATACTTCAGCCAGGGTAGGAAAAGTTTAGTCTAAGTAGCTTGCAGCAAGAAAAATACTGCAGAAAGACAAACATTGAACAATTCATATTAAACACCCAAAGGATATTATACTTTACACAGTTTTTCAATCGGTTAATGAATCATATGACCTGTGGACCCAACTGGATATAACAAGGAGGATTTCAAAGACTTCAAGGATGGTTACAATTTTATTTTTTCTCACAAAATGGTCATGATGGGGCATTAATTAGGTGAGTGGGAGTTTATAAGGGAAGATATGGTACCTTACTGCTTACCTTATATGGTGATATCTGGGTATCAGGAGAAAACGCTAACAATCCCATTACTCTTTGTACCTCACACATATGACACTCCTCAGTTAAATTGCTGAAGTACTTTCTAGCGTGCCTGTTGAATAATTAATACCCATAATTGAATTAGTAATATACATACAAGCCAATTATCTGAGATAGCTATCTTACTTTTTTGTTTTATCTTTGACAATGAAAATTCAGATAAGTACTAAAATAATCATAAAGACGTGGAAAAACTCAATAAATCACAGAATATTAATTACAGAAATGTTCAAAATATTGAGATTCAACAAACTCAAATCTCTGGCTGGATAGTTCAGAACAAGATAAAATTGACCAATGACAATCTCGCATTTAGATAATAAACTTGGACACTGAAATTCTTAGTCTTAGACATGCTTTCCATCTTTAATCAAAGTAGCATTTCCATCTTTAATCAAAGTATGTTGAATGCTCCAGGTTTTTTCCTTCTATAGAAAGGGCTATTTATAGGTGGCTTCCCCTCAGGAAAAATCTTTAAAATCATGCAGTTTTCCCCTAAAATTCTGTTTACATCAAGTTTTTTCTTCCCTTTTTTGCAAAAATACAGTGTTATTTTCCCCAAACTTAAGACAAAGGCTCTTTCCTCTACCTGCGAAAAAAGCCATGCATTCTAATAATAAGACGGGCAAAATGGCACAGTCACAAAGTATTAAGGGCATTATAAAAATGCTACAAGGTTGCCACAGACCAACTTTGGTCAAGATCTGTCATTTGATTCAAAAGAAAAAGAGACAATGGAAGGCTTTTGTATCTAGAGCTTTGGCAGCTGCTTAATATGACTCAGCACATTTTGTTTCAATGAACATCAGAAAGGACCATTAAAGGGCAATATAGACCAAGTGTGGGGAAGATCTTTTCTATTAATTGGTTCATGAGAATAAGAAGTAATGTTTTTCTACTTTTAGCTCTGGTGGCCCCTTAAAATGGAGCCAAGTAAATTTATTTGAGCAAATTTTGAGACGAAGTCTAAAGAATTTCTATCCAGCAGTTTCAGAGGTGAAGTGTGGTGTAAAGACCAGATTCTAAATCATCCACCTATCCTTATATCTCATCCAGAGCAATTGATTATGGTGAACAAAAAATATCCCATTTTCACCAATAATACCTGACAGCATCAATACGGCAGTTACTTCTTATCATTTCAATGAACTCTTGTTGACGTAGTTTAAACTCCAGAGAACTCTGAATTCATACAGAAAAGTAAGCATCACTGGCATGTTATTTTTCATCATTACAATTTTAATATTATACTGTAAATGAAAAAAAGACTTACAATTCAAATAAATGACCATGCCTTTGATTTTCAAAATAATTACATCAATAATAATAATAATTATAATAATAATAAGAGTTATGGAGGAAATGAAAGCAGTAAACTGGTAGCAGGAGAGGTGCCTCAGACATGTAAACACTAACTGAAATTTTAACCAGCCTAAGTTTTTTGAAAACAAAAATACATTTTTATGCTAAAATAATTGGGTAGCAGCTTATAACCTAACCATTCCAGCCTTGACACTGTGGATGCCACATTTATTGACAAATTATCAGAAATAAATTAACGAGATTTACATGTAACTGATAACAAATAGAACTGTAGAAAGTCAGCATGTTTCACTGCCAGAAAATCCTAAATTACACACTCAAAAAAGTTTTGAAAGCATTACAGAGATTTTTTCTTCTGTGTTTGGGTCTGTTACTAGACACTTCCCAATTGGAAATAAAGACATTTTATCCAAATTCCCGACCTAAAAGTTCCCAATTTTGGCATCACACCATGCATTTTTCCCGACTGGACCAGACCCTTTCCCAAACTTGCAAAAAATCAATGCATTTAGTATTTAAATAGGGTATGATTAAAGGAGCAATCATATTTCCTTACCCTTAACTTCCTCAGTTTAGATTTGTTCTCATAGCACCAATTCAGACAAGGGGCTGTCTCATGATTAATAAGAGATTCTTCAATGGCTTTTGATGTCATAAACAAATCAATGTTAGTTAGGTCCTAAAATAAGAAAATGAACATTCATGAATTTAATAACATAGTTATTTACAATAACACAGTAATTTCAAAATGATGACGATGATGACAAGTGCTGTCATAATAATAATTATTATTAAGTACAAACTGGCCATTGAAAAACTCACATTTATTCACATTCTCTATGACTAATTCCACTCATAGCATGGTAAGAAGAGGAAATATCTCTTCATCAATAATTGTCTATCAATATGACCTTTTTGAGTACCGGTAGTGAAATTACTTGGAAATAATAAAGACCCAGGGTTTCAAATAAATTGTTTCTATCAATTTGTTATTAATTACTGCATACTAACAGTTAATTTTTTTCACTGGGTTTAATGCCTTTTTCAACAATTTTTCAGTTATATACGGCAACTAGTTCACTTAACCAATTTTCATGGACTATTCCAACCAGTACTAACTTACCCTTCAACAAGGAGCTGGCAACTTCTCCATATATGGAGGAAAATCAACATTTTTATCAAATTTTCCATAAACAATTAAAGAATCATACATGACACACAATCTTTCACAAAGACAATAATACCAGTAACCAGAATACAAAAGATTGTCTAATACGCATTAAAGAATTTGAAGGATTATTAAAACATTTCTGGTGAGTCATGACTTTTCATTTTCCTCAAAATAGGTGATAAGGCATTATTTAGTGAATACACTGTAATAGTATACCTCAATTTCTGAATGTTGAGCCAGTTTCAATGCAGTATTATAGTACCCTGCTCTCAGAAAATATTCCACTAACATTCTATCCAACCTTTTCTTCTGCCACAGTGGTCTTGTATGTTCATGGAGATGTTCAGCCTCTTTTAAATGATCCACACGTCTTTTTATCATACGAGCTGTGTCTAACTCTTCATTTATACTTTCATCAGCCTGGACATAAAAATGATCAAAGTTAGCATTGAAATGTATTTATAAATGTTTTGTCTTTATTAGTTTGTAGCAATTTGATAACAGTCTTGGGGTGAATCAGAACAATGTCATTATGAGAACCAAAAAAAAATTCTAAGCAAAAAATTTTGCAGTATGATTAGTAAGTAAAAAATTCTAGTATCACGGTGATTATGTTGGCTTTGAGTTGTTTTTTTCATGATTCAGAGTAAATGTTCCACATTGATTGTAATACTAAGGTATTGCAAAGTATTACCAACTGAGTTACTGTGTAACTGATATAAACTGTGTTGGTAGATTAGTGCTCAATGTGCGTAAGTATGAGCTGTAATGGTTGGTTTATTGCTAAATATATACGTCTATATAAATGTTAAAATGGAAAATTTTTGAGCACATGACATTTCCAGTGGGTTTCCTCATATTTTTTTATTCAGGTCAAATTGTAAAATCAGACAAGAACATAAAATATCTTCCCTAAGTTAATGTCTGAATTATTGGCATATCTTGAAATCCATGTAAAAAAGACAGATATGTCGTTATGCACAAAGTTTGATATTTTGTGTCTGATAAAACTTTTAAAAGATAAGGTATTTGGCAAACTCCTGTGTTGTGATAAAAAATTGGCTGAAATAAATACCTTTCTCTTTAATAACTTCAGTTTTTCCACCATGTTGTCCAGAGCTTTTGTGACTTCTCCAATAGTAACTTGAGGTTTTTGTAAACATACTTCCAATTCACCACCCGCACCTTGCAATTTGGAAATTTCCCGATCAATTGTTTTCTGAGCAGAACGAAACTTTTTGTTCAAAAGTTCATATGGAACCTGAATGATAAAATGAATCATTAACCACATAAAAGTTATAAGTCAGTATCAATAAGGTAGACAGCAAGGAGTATATCTTACACATAAAAAGTAAACAAAAAAAAAATGTCCCAGAGGTCACATGCCACGGAAATATATTATCAACATTAAAGAAAAGTTAATCATGTTAATAAGTACTGCATTATATTTTTTAACATTTACATGAATTTAACTTGACAGGAATGTGTTATAGACTCTTGATTTTTGGGAATAGTTTATGGTGATATACCAAAATTCTATAGAAAAATTTATAACTTAAATTTTCATCATTCAGTTTTACAGTGTCATTTTTTGTTTTCTCTGACAAACACAAATAATGTTGAAACGACCCCACGAATTTTCCATGATGTTGTTTTTCGGCTATTCTCACAAGTTTCCTCAGACTGGTTTTTATTGTTCCTTGCAATAAACACATTATTACATGTTTATTTCGATGATATTATTCTAAGATCACGAAGGCAAGTATTAACAAGAAGTAATTCAAACCTTCAATGTGGGGTGTTCGAGAGCCTTGATGTCCGCCATATTTGTTTACAAAATTAAGCTACAATTTTTTCTTTTTCTTTTTATTATTCAAAAAATTTTGAAGATTTTATTAAATTTATTAATTAATTAGTTAATAATCGAAAATAAGTATGGCGTATTGCAAAAATAATATAAAAATTAAAAATCTCGAAAAATCTCGCTCGAGAACGAGACAACAAAATTTGTGGAGAGTTCAAGTGAATAGCGCGAGGAATCCCGCGGCAAGTTCACAAATTTTGAGTGTCAGTAGCGGCTGTGTGTCAAACAGAGGAGTGTCACCCATCGCACAAGATTCACATAGTTGAGGTGATTAAAATTATAAGAATTTACATAAGATTTATTGTAAAACGTTTCAGGTTTTAGCTGTTTCCGTAAACAAAGGATGTCAATTTTTAGTCCACGTGAAATCTTAACTGTTTTCGGCCTCTTATATTTAATATTTTGTTTGCAAACAAATGTTTATTGTGCATCAACATTGTCTGTAGCGTCACTATTTTCACACGCAGCCTACTGACTCTGCTCTGGTCTTCTAATTGTTTCACTTGACTGGAATGTTGCCCGGTCTTATGAGATTTGCAAAATGACGTTCTACTTGATTATTGTCTGACGCTGTATTTGTAGGATGGAATCCTTTGTGTGCCATTCCATGCACATATCTTACCTGAGTTAGCACCCACTGAGTTAGTGTTTTTTATTCAATAAAAATGATCATGCTAATTGTTCATCTCTGAGGCATTTGCTTTTCTGCTAGCTTTCTCTCATTTTATGTGTTAAAAATAGCAGATGTGATTATGAAATGACATCTAGGTATTTTATATTTTACTGTGAAATTCCATGTCCTGCCATTAACTTTGACTGCCTGCACACTATTTATTTCAGTTATATGGTATGTTTATTTCCAATGTTCTGTTAAAGTGTATTCCAATGTCATTGCTGAAGCCTAATTTCTTATGCTTGGCATATCCTGTTAGTTAAATTTCCTGCATTTGAACCATTTAAGACTATAGTTGCTTTAGTTGCAACTATATACTTCATTTGCCCACTTTTTTCAGAGTTTTGTGAAAATTATAATGTTGAGTGACATTAAATGGAAGGAATTATTTACGTTTCTTACCTCTTTGTTTCTAACAATGACCATGACCACATTTACACAGGTAAACTAGTATGTATGCTGTAGGGATAACTATGATTGTATTATTGTATTATATAATTTGTGCCAAAGTTCCCTACCATAAAACAGTTAAAACCTGGGTTATACAAACTCGGTAAATTTTACAGTATAAGTCATGCAATTGATGCTGTTCTGATTAATTTCTTCATTACCTAGTTGTTGAGTTCAATAATCCTTTAATAATAATACTAAAACCTTTTACAGCATTGTAACTTCTTGTTCTTATATTTCATCAAAAAAGCAGTACAAACAGTTACACATGTGGAATTCTCAACCAGCCTATTGGCTATACCTATAAAGGGTTTTTCTCAGCATTTTGGGAACATGCCCTGACCCCAAGAATTGGGAATTTTCATGATGTTTTGGACAAATTGGGAAAAAGTCACACTGTATAAAATAAAAAATAATCAAAACTAAAAACAGAGCAACAGATAAGCTTTCTCAGTGAATTGGGTATTACTCCATCATTTCATTTTTAATTGGAACTAAAAACAGAGCAACAGATAAGCTTTCTGAGTGAATTGGGTATTACTCTATCATTTCATTTTTAATTGGGTACTTGCTAAATATCATTGGGTTTCCTGAAATCTGTTAGTCTATTATTTTGTATCAATTGGGAATTCATGTTCTTATTTATCAAGTCTAAACTGTACACATTTGGTTGTTTTTGAAAAACATCGCTACAACGTTTGTCTGAGACTATGAGGAATGACTGACAGAAGAAAATGACTATCAATCTCTATCCAGAGTTGTCTTTCGTTATCCATCACATACATCTCTGTCAACGTCTGAAAGTAGTTCATAAACGCATGTCCTTGTCTCCTTCACTTTCCATCTAATACAGAATCACACTTTAGTTCTCTAAATGTACATTTGTTGTCATAATTTTACAAGATTACGGTCGAGAAATAGTGCGCTAGATAAATAAAATAATTTCTCTGACTTTCAGGTAAATTATACCATCTTTTGTCTCGAATGTATTGTGCAAAATAAATTGCTTCGCTTACTTGTAAATTTTGTACAATTTGTGGCTTTATTTCTTGTTTTATAAGAATCTTGTAAAACGCTGAGACGTTGACAGAGGTGTACGAGAGAGATAACGAATGAAAACTCTGGGTAGAGATTGAATGACTATATGCATGTGTATTCATGAAAATTGATTTCGATACGCATCATAAATATTTTAATTGGGTATTTTGCTTTTGTAATTGCTTTTTGATATGCATCTGATATAGTTTCAATTGCGTTTTTTGTAAATTTAATTGAGTAAATACGCAAATATGCAGCTTATCTGTTGCTCTGTAAAAAATAAAAAAAATGTTTATTTTTGTCTTTAGATATTGATAACTTTGTTATTTGAATGATTTAGACATTCAATAAACATTTGAATTGCTGTAAATTAAATTCAGTTTTTTGTTGTTTTTTTTCCTCATTTGAATTGGGAATTTTTACCTTGCAATTGGGAAAAAAACTTGCTTTTTGCCATTGGGAATGCGACCGAAAATCGGTCATCAAAATGGCCCCGAAAAAACCCTGCTACAGGCAGCTGCAGCTGTAGAAGCAAAATAAATTTCAGAATGTGCAGTTTAAATGAAGATAATAACAATGCACATGTTTTATAAGTTGACAAGATAGGTTTCCAGTGGACAAGTTACTTCAAAATTCTACTTGTCCCTGGACATTTGCACTTGTCCCAAACATTTAAAAAAAACAATTTATACTGCTTTGATTATTTGAAGGGATGGTGTATAATGGTGTATTAAGGCCTAAAATGGCCACATGGACCAACAACACATTTAGCATATGCTAGTCCCCCCACCCACCCCCACCCTTATGCTTAAAATAATTCTTATGTATACGTAATACACCTTCCCATCTATGTGCTAGCTCCCCTATGCTTAAAATAATTTCATGTTTGGACTATTTGTTTAATTCGCAGACTTAATTGTTGTGAAAATGTTTTCTTGTTAAAGCATTTTGCGAAATTGATCTGTGCAATGTTTATCATGTGTCTACTTGTACCTTTTTCAGACATGAACTAAATTCAGATATTGAAAAATGCACTTGACCGATCAGGCTGTTGATTTGGATTTTTCACTTAACTAAGGGGAAAATCATTTGACTTGGTTGACATCAAGTGGGTTATGCCGAAGACTGAAGCAATTAACTGTATTCTTTATTTGGTCATAATGTAACTCCTAAGATTTCTGTTCTGGATTATAAGGGATGCAGAAGTCAGATACTGTGATCCCCTGTTTTAGAGTGCATGTTTTTTTTTCTTAATAAATGCACCCTGTTACATACATAAAGAGGCAGAGATTTTATTAAATAAATTGATCATTTTTTTGGTTAAAGGGGTTTGTCTGAACAAACCAGTTTGCTAAAAAGTTGTCTTATCTGTTGAATGGCTTATATGCTTCAGAAGCTGTTTTTAAAATTTGCTAAAAATTAGTGCACTAATTTAGTATTCAAACATGTGCTAAGACTTTCAGTGATCTAAATACTATTATCTTGTGGATGCATAGGAAGCAGACTAAGCTGATTGAGATCTGGACCATTGATCTAGAGGTGTCACATTGTATAATTTGTTTATCACTTATCTCTCTGACAGTTTTACAGAAGATCCTATATCTGTGGCCATATTGTCCTTAATATTTGCTTCATTGTGATCATTTAACTAGATTGCAACTTTCTGCAGTCATTTATTTCTAGCTGTATGTGATTGACAAAATATAAACAAACAATATGTATATGTAGTGTATCATTATTGAAACTGGCCAGACCCATTGACACTTACTAATTGAAATTTGTAAAAGTTGCTCGTTAAACTAGTGGCTTTGTTGAACAAATCAAACTACATCACAGAACGAGACTTTTAACTGGAAATTCTACAACTATGAACATAATAAGAGAGGGTTACGTTCAGTTCTAGCCATAGATGTTTTTTACATTTGCTGAACGATCTTGCCTGTTAAAACAAGGGAGATAGTTATTCCATGTAATTAAATACTTTCTTTCTGTTGCACTTGTCTCCCTTGATGTGTCATGTCTTGTGCATGTTGGAATTGTTGTCATTATTTTTCTTTCACTAGTTTGTTTTTATTCGCCAATGATAGAAAATGCAACTTATTCAGTTCTGTCAACTTAATAGTTTTAGAAATATATGAAAAACAAGGAACAGATGTGTGCAAAGTCCTGGTCATGTCATGTCATCAAAATTGGAAAAAAAGTTATCCTATTTTTTTTCCAGCTATTTCTAGAAGGAAGCCAAGAGACATTGATTAAACAAAAAGGATATCCAATTGTGATGGCTAGTTTTTTTCCAGGTTTAAATGCGAGTGAGGTGTTTCTCACAATATGCTTGTTGATGTGATACGGTATTTCGCAGTCTGATGAGAAACTGTTCTAAAAAAACACATGCAAATAGCTACCTATACACTGTACAAAAGTAAATCAACATCAATTTCTGAGAGATAGCATTTATTACTTTCAAACTGCTCAAAATGTTTGTTTAGTTTCAGGAAATCATTCTACCTCCAGGGATGGCACTTATCTGGACCCTTTATCAAACCCCTTGCCCATTAGCTTAATCAGAATAATCCACACTTAAAAAACCTTCCCAATGCTCCTGAAAGGTAATTGTGCATCTTTTTGTATTGAGTTTCAGAAATCCATTGGAAGTGTGTGGTTCTTCAAATTCTCGTGACCATACAACCTGCTGCTGAGAAAATTTTCCACCAGTATAGCTACACTGCTGTTATGCTCTTCCTTTGGTTTGCTCTGGACAGAAAATTGCTACATTATGCTATGATGCTCACAATTGATGTTTGGACTTGTTTAATTTGTAATTAAGGGATGATGCAGAGATTGAAACTAGATCACTGTATGCTAATCTAGGGCCTGGCAAATACTTGTGTAAAATATTGTGATTTAATGGGTCAGGTACTTGACTGATTCTTGTGTACCAGTAGCATCCTCAAATTTACTGTATATTTGGTCAAAATCTTACTTGTTCTACTGGTAAAACTCCAGAAGGATCTATTGTCATGGAGCTGATTTCTACTCATTTATTGGTAGGCTCATAGATTAAACCAGTAAGAACAATTAAGAAAGCTGATATTCTGTGTGTGGGCTTTTCTTCTGAGATGGTCAGTGTACAAGTTTTCTGCTGCACTTAGTGTAATAAAAAAAAGTGTACAGAGTTGTCTGCTATAGGTGGCTTGAAGTCAGGACGAGATAGAACACTGTATATGACATTATGATATCATATTACAATGATAGTCTTGCTATAGAAAATGGCTGACTGGTTGCTTTCAAAACCATTAAATCCTTGCCATGTGTTCTGTATGCTGTAAAGAATGTTGGGCAATGATAATATTGTAGACTTATTATCAAATAAATCTCATTGTCATTATAAGTTAGCCACGTACTCTGATAGATCTTTTTTCTTGGACTATGACATTTTTCAAATCTTCCTAGTTCGTTGTGTTCTTGGTATATTAGATTTTGTGAATCAGAATTTCATTGTCTTGCTTTATCTACAGTCAAACCTGAGTGTACAGTTACCAGAGAGTTAAAGTTACCATTTAAGCAACATCCACTTTTTAGTACAGTAAAACTTCAAAAATGGGACCCTAAAATTCTGTCATAATAATGTGGACTCATTATCAAGTTGAATTAGAGGGAAATTATTGAAAGCTGGTGCAACAATAAGTGGACGTTGTGATATTAAGATAATCATAATATTGAGGTGGTTGCTTTTTTAGGTTTTACTGTACACGTATAATGATATAATAAACCCAATAATCATTCAAAAGGAAACCATCTATGCATATTGGCTGTATTCTTCTCACCAGTCAGTGCCCTTTGTTCACAGGGTTACAATATTTCCTCTATGATGATTTATTGAGCACATAAAAAATCTGCATGTCTGTTAGGTACCACCTGCTGTCCTATAATTGAAATCTTTAATTTGTGTATACTATAATTCTTTCATATTGCGTGTGATGACTGCTTTAATGGCTATTGTTATATATATCATTTATCATGTACAAAGATATACTTCACTCTACATATAATGTTGTCAGTCATCATGTGCGTGTTTATAGAGGTGTGTTATTTTTGCTGTTTTGTTCGTTAACAAATAGAAAATGATGTACAATTGCATATTTTATCATATAATTAACTAGATTTAGCAGTAAACACATTCATCAATGTATAACTTGATGGCTGATAAAGGTATGGTGGACTACACCTACCATTAGTACATAATTATCCTTGCTTTATAGTTTAGTGTCTTTTGAACTTAGGGGACTGCAATTGTTTTCCTTCATTGTTTGGGTCCGGTAATCAGACCTTTCCCTATCGAAAATAAAGACATTTTTTCCCAATTCCCAAACTAAAAATTCCCACTTTTAGGATCAAACCATGCTTTTTTCCAATTGGACTGGACCCAGACCCTTTTCCAAAATTGCAAAAAAGTCATTGGGGATAATTCCTTGTAGTGAGTCATCTTAATGGAACTGCATCAGGCTATTATCTCTCACATCGTCAACAGAAATCCTTTAAACATAGTTGTTAATGGTATTTTGTTTGATTGAATTATTCTCAAAGTCTACTTCTCATTTCCTGAAATTGTTAAATTTTGGGCAGTTTAAAGATTAAAGTCATTCAATTTTGGATAATTCACTGAATGCCCCTTATTTGAATATTGAAATTCTTGTTGAAATTTCTTAGCATGAAATTTATGACCTCTTAAACACAAATTCTATAAAATGGGACACAGATTTTTTTTTGTATTCAGTTCTAGCTGGGCCATTTGTGTCTGTGGTGTCTTTAAAAGCACTCCATAGTTATGTTATGCAAAAACTCCGTTTGTCCTAAGCTAAATTTATTTTCTATTTGTGTTGTTTATAATTACCATTATATTATGTTCATCTCTAAAATCAATGTTGTAATACATCAGATTGCTTCTGGTAATCAGTGTTGTATAAACAAGTTGAAATTATGCACAATATAAAACACAATTAGACTCATCCAGTCTATCTGCAGATAGATTAGCGTTTGTCATTGATTTTGGTCTGTTTGTAGTGTAACCCTACATGTATATACTGATTGTATGATCAATAGCACAGTACTGCCATTCTGTAATATGGCGAGAATGTTAGCACAATACTTTTGTGAGAAGGTTTCCTCTAACATGTTGTAAATTCTTCTATAGATCATTTTAACATTTGATATGTACAGTGTATAGAGTTGGTCATGTCATTGATTTACATGTCTACATTTTTTTATAGGTCAATCTTTCATCATATTGTGAACTAGAAGATTTTCCGGTCAGTTTTGTCTTAAGAATAATCTCATTTATTATGGAAATTTCTGTTATTTTATGTAATGATTCTGTTTTTTTCCTCGGCCAGGTTGCAGTTGTTTTACAGAAATCACTACCTTGATAATGTAATTGTGGCAAAGAAGTTACCCATGATAACTCAAAGATGAACAAAAAATTCCAAAATTGCCAGATAACCCGTGTTCTTTTGTGGTTAGAGTTTATTACAGGTAAATTTGTGACTAATGGTGTGGACTGTTGTCTAGGACAGTCTTATTATTCTGCATAGCTGCATATATTTCATTGATAAAAACCAAAAATGACCACTAGTACTTGCATAACTCAATAATTGTTTGTCTCTGACATTATTATGCTGTGTTGCAGGCAGTATAGTAAAAATTTTGCTTTGTCTGGCTCTTCAGTTTCTGGCTTGTGAAACTTAATTCTTGAATCAGTGGGTTAAAAATCAGGGGCATTTTTAGCTCGTGTGTTTTGAAGAAAGTAGCTGTTACGATCGCTGGGTTGTCATCGTTGTGCAAATACCTTAATATAGCCCATTACTCTTGTACTCCTTTAAAGATATCAAACACAACACATAGAATACTTGATTATCATGACAAGGCATAGTTGCAAGACAAGGAGCATTATTCTGAAAGCTATATTTTTTAAGTTAAACCCCTTTTTAACTTAGAATTTTAGTCAAAATTATATCTTATCGTGTTCAAACTCAAAATCTCAAATGTGGCCCCCGTGGCTGACATGTAAAACAGACGAGTGTTGATACCGCTAAACTTTCTCTCTGGAATTTGTTCCATTTCTGCACAATAGAATCTTAAAGGTTTGATGTGGGTAAATCCATACTAAGTGATATAGATTCATTCATTCTGTGCATGACATGCATGTAATGACATCCCAGTATGGTCAAGTCTGAATTAATGGCCACCTGTTGACAGAGGTTACTCTTCAAACAAAGGCCACTAGCATATAATTTTTTATTAGTCTATATAAGTGAATAACCTTCTAATCAAGGTTGTCTGTGCACCAAGGTTATTTTTCTCTGCTCTTTGATGGCCTTTTTGTACAGGTTGAGGTGTTTGCATGTGTTATTATGTCAAATTTACCAATTTTCTTAACAGTCCAATCAATTTCCACCTGTCAAATAAAAACACATAGCAAACATTTTGCTATGCCTTAAAATTTAAATGACCTTAAAATACTTTGCTTGTTATTTTCCTCCACAATCTGTCTGATGTAGGTTGTTTGTGTGTGTCTTGGGAGCCAGTCAATTTATAACACCAGTTAAGTTAACATAACAAGTCTCCGATTGTCAATTTTTACAGGAAATCACTATTATCCTAGGGATACAAGTCTGTTGTTGTCTCGCTGTTTATTGATTGGTCAATTTTTTTTCTCTTATTCGTACTAAACATAAGTCTTGCAGGTAGACATAACAGATTATTTTTATTAGAAATGGTGTTGTATGTTAACAAAGACTCTAATATTGACATTGTATGTGATTGTACTAGTCAGAGGTACCCAGGCCTGGCTATCAATATCCTGACCAGTCAGAAGATTTTGAGCAAAAACACAATATTATTACTTTGGCTGAAAAATTATCTGTAATTACCCGATCAGACTCCCTGCAGAAATTATACACTATATTTTTCTATTGTAGTCAGTGTTTATGCATGTAAAATGCATGATCAAATGTTTTCCAGAATTTTCTGGAACCTCCGGTTTCTCCCTGTTCCGGACCCTACTGGTTTTTATTGTTTCCATGACACTGAGGTTTAAGATTTCTATTTTTTTTTAAATTTTCAACTTTCACCCATGAAAATGCGTTTAAAGGTATATCTTTTTCATTTAGTATGGTATTTATTTTCATTAAAATGCTTATTGAAAAAAAACTTGACCAGTTCTAGTGATTGTGCAATAATCCAACTTTCTACTAGAATAATTAAATTGTACAGGTACAAAGGTACTATCAAAACCTAGGATGTCCCAGGATGTAGAGTAATTACGGTAAATAGCTGTGCACACTTCACCATTTCATTTTACCAACGCTACACTTCACCATTTCATTTTACCAACGCTAAGTACATGCATCATGACTTATGTGTCTGTATATATGTATATATGTATGAATGTTTAAACACTGACTTGTTTGTGTGTTTTATGCTGTATAAAATGGTTAAACTTTAATTTATGGTTTATACAAACATTACATCCTCATGTATATAGATATTTGTTACTCAGTGTTTTCTGGACCAATGAATACATTTCTTTAGATATGAGATTACTGTAAAATGTGTAAAATAATTTTGTTAATCATTTTTGCTTGTATGTGCAAGTTTAAATGTGAACTAATTCCATCTATGGAATCAGATTTTACAATTAAATGTAATCATTTATACTACCTTATATATTTTACAGAGAATTATCTCTTGTGAGAGTGTATTATTATGGTTTAACAATTGTAATGGTCGCCAAATTTACTCACTGTAAACTTGAAGCTACTGTTTGTAGTCGAGATAAGCTTGTTAAACACTGACTGTGCATGGTTCTCATACAAGGTTTTTCCTGTATAAGTTATACATGTACATATTGTTATTATCCACGCATTCTTGACAGTTGAATAATATAAAGTTAACCTGATAAAATTCTAGCTCAAAATATCACCCACTTTCAAAGGGAGACTAATCTAATGGCTTACTGGTGTGATCATATCTGAAGTTGGTCATTGGGTTTTAGTAAATGATTGGTCTGTCTGCTTGTTTTAAAGTTGTGTATGATTATTGAAAACATGTATCACATAGTTTTATTATAGCAATGATGTCTGATTTGCAGTGTTGAGATGTGTAGAAGAGGGAGGAGGGCTGTTGAGAAAGTAGTCTACATAGTATTTCTGTATTTTTATCATTTACACTTGCTAGCGTGGCTTTTAAATTCAAAATGTATTTTTCGTTCAGTTTACCCTCTGCCTATGGTACTACATTATATCAAATTTATCATTTAGGCTGTTGGTTGAATTTCATATGTTCATATAACATCTTTGCATATGCTGTTAATTTGGTATGCAGAACGAGTGGTAATGTATGATGTTTTTGTTGTATATGACATTATACGATGTATTCAGGAAAAGCGACACATGTTATTGTTAATATATTATACCAGAATGATGCATTTAAATTAACTTTAATTTCTGAGAGAAGATTCTCGAGCGTAAAAAATGTAATTTACAATGCAGTGCAGGAGTGTATCAGTCGTCGTCTTAGAAGATTTCCTAAAATGTCTTTTCGGGGGATTTCCTAAAATGTCTTTTCAGTGGATTTCCTAAAATGTCTTCAGAGGATTTCCTAAATGTCTTCTGAGGATTTCCTAAAATGTCAAAGTCTTGACATTTTAGTTAGTTAGATAGTTAAGTTATTCCTGTTCTGAATTTTGAAAATTGCAATCATTTTTTCATGTTAGTCATCTTCAAACAGTTGCCCAAATGATTATATATGGTTAAGAACACAAAGTGCCTGGGTGTAAGGTGTAATAAGGTCCTTCAATATTTTTTTTTGTGAATATGTAGATGTTATTGATATACCTTGTCTCTCAATGATGTAATTATTAACCTGAAACTATGAATACATGAAGTTTTGTCATCATTAACCTAAAACTATAAGTACAGTCAAACTTGTGTACAAAGGACAACCTGCAGAAAACCCTAAGCGTCCTTTGTTTTCAGGTGTGATGAAGAAGAGCATAAAATACAAAGTTCTCACTAAGGTATGACATTTGTTAACTGCTTTCTAGTATGCTGATCAGTATATTATAAAATAAGTATACATGTGCATAGTCACATAATTACAGTAAAACCCCGATTTTTCGACAACGGATTATCCGAACACCTGGTGTTATCCGAAAAGAAATTTCGGTCCCTATTTTTTCCCTATATATTTCATTATAAAATAACCCCGATTATCCGAATCGTCTAATCTGAATACCATGGCTTATCTGAAGTGATAATCATGTCCCCAAACTGGTTTGTATGTGTATTTTCACACCTGTAATCCGAAATCGACAATTAACTCCATTCCACCAGATTTGTCCGATGAAGGATTTCTTAAACATGTCGAAAGGTGTGATCAACAATTTATAAAACCCTACTTAACAAAGTATTGTTCGTTTGATTTATTGTTTGCAATTTCGGGAAGATAATTATCCTAATTATGATGCGAATTCAGTTAGATGATTCACCTCTAATTATTGTTTCATTATAAATTGCTTTAATTTTTTCACAATCATTAATATGCAATTAACATTAAAAGTGTTCACATTATTTTTCGGAGTTTATAAATTGTCAATAAATGCTAAAAACAAACAATACTTAGGATTTCCCATAATTGTTACATACTTCGGATGACAACGATACGAGTGATGCTGGTTCATGTTTATGACTATATAATGGAATTTTGTTCGTTTTTATTGAAAAAAAAGGTCACTAGTGTGGCAACATCGGTTCAAAATCATAATCGATTATCAGTTGGAATCAGTTGGTACATCCGATGCCATTTTCCCAATTATATAATCGGTTCTAGTGTAGTAGTGTAACATAAGTAGACCACTAGGTTTGGATTCTTTCACAACTTGGAAAACACAAATTAATTCTCATCGGTGTTTTTATACTCCTGTGCACATTGCAAGGTTCGCTTTTAAAGTGGGAGATTTTCATTTATCTTGTAGAAACCAAAGAACTTCCAAACCAGGGACTTTGCTTTCACCCCGGGATGGTCAAATATTTGTTTTTCATCTCTGTCGACTAATTCCTCCATCTTTTTTAAAACAACGCAAGTGATTTCCCTTGAATGCATGTTTAGTTTGTGGCACCAGTAGTTAGTTTACGGCCTCTAAATGAGATAGACCGATAATTGATTATGAAAAATTGCAGTTGATTATTGGAATCGGCTGACGTTTTCATACCGCCAATCGATAGTATCCGATTATCGTTCCGTCAATATTTTTATAACATGTGTATACATTGGATTTCATTAACGGATCAAATTTTATAAATTTACATGATCGCCATAATGTATGTTGGAGTGTTCTCCCTTTATTTTCATATAAAACAGTCCAGATTTCCATTACCCTGGATTTTCTGAACCCTCGGATTATCCGAAATAATTTTTCGGTCCCGCCGATTTCGGATAATTGAGGTTCTACAGTACTAGGATATACAAAACAAGCCAAGATGTTTATACATTATTGTTTACAA
Organism: Lutraria rhynchaena; assembly: GCA_008271625.1. Taxonomy (NCBI): domain Eukaryota; kingdom Metazoa; phylum Mollusca; class Bivalvia; order Venerida; family Mactridae; genus Lutraria; species Lutraria rhynchaena. Next base: position 864,750 of record VIBL01000127.1, read on the forward strand.
ATCATTATTTCTTATCCAGACACGCACCATGAACATCAATAATGAGACCATTACATACCCGAAAATGAACTATCTGGATTTGGCTCACTTTCTTACATTTTTATCATAATAGATTTATATATTTGATTTATACAGACACTAATTTTATGATAGAACTCACTTGACATAATGTTTTTTTATCATAGATATCGGCAATCACGAGTATTGATCACGGTATCACTGTATGCTAGAAATTTCATAAATGGCTGGTGAAAAGGGATGCTACTCTGATTTTATGTTCATACTTCAAATTCTACATAGACAGGCATTGACATTAATGTTTTCAAAATCGAAAATCATGAGATTAATTATTACTGGCAGGCCTAATGATAGACTGATAGTCTGTGAGTTACTTCGATTTTCACACCCTTCTGTTATAATTATCAATTGAGCTTGTAAAACATCCATACCTTGTCACCTTCAAATGTCAACTTTATTGTCTCGGTGTGCACTTCAGTATATGATCAATTAAACCTAGGATGCCATGTTGCAACTGTTTGTAGTAAAGTTTACAATGATGATCATTAAAAATGAAGTTCCAAATTTGTCAAGATGACCTTCAGTAATTCAAGGTGCTCTATGCATGCTTTGCAGAAAGAGTTAAAGCTGTGGCCATGGTCCAGTGGTTAGTGCGCAGGACTTGTAACCTGGGGATCCGGGTTCGCATCCCAGTCGCTGCAGGTCATACCCTTCTATGAAAATTTGACAAAATGCTGATTTTCCTCAACATGTGGGGAAGTTGCCGGTTCCTTGTTGAAGGGTAAGCTAGTACTGGTTAGTATATAGTCCAGGAAAACTGGTTAGGTGAACCGGTCTCTGTATAAAACTGAAAAATTGTTGAAAAACGGCATTAAACCCCGGTGGCAATATGTTACATAAAAACAATCAGAAAGAGTCACTTAAATGTATTGCATTACTTCACAATGGGTGGCTGGATTTAATGCTAAAAGTCTTGTCAATTTTGCTTGTTCTCGTCTTTGAGACCTTCATATAGGAAAATGTTTTTTATCCCAAACTTCAATTTGTGTCATTCTTCTGGTATGGAAATAAGGTTTGTTGTTTAGGGGAGGTAAAGATGTGGGTTTTGAAACTGCTTTTACCATGTGCTTGCCAGGGGCAACTGGGGTGACCCCTCAAGATAATTACTTGCTGATTATTATGCTGGGATTATAGATGTGACAGAAGCAAGCCCTGTATCCCCCCATAACAAAATCTGTCCATGTTACACTGTATGAACTACATGTGCTTAACTTCATCACAAGCCGAAGTATGTATTTGTGGTAATTATGTATCATTGTAAGTTCTTATACCCCTGCAGCACGATGCACTCATAATGTCACATACGTCATACATACTTCCTGTAATACTGATCATGTAGTATTGTAAGATTTGAATACAAATTGTTTTAAAGGTACTAAATATGTATCAAGTCAAGAAGACCATTGTAGTGTTGAAATAGTTTTATTTGCTCAAATTTGATTTAAGCTAGGTTTTGGAATCATGACCAGGTAATCATGTGACTCTAGGAAGGTCATGTGACTCTACAAAGGTCATCTGACATATATTTATACAGATTAACAAGTAGCTGAATTTTGAAAATTTTGAATTTTGAAACTGTAGAAAAAACTTATCACCTGCTGAAAGAATTTCAAGAATAGGATCTGAAGATTCTGACATTCAGAGTTTTGGGTTTTCATTCTTGGTAATTGACATTCCTGTTGTTGTGTGCATGTTTTATTTTGTATATGCACAAGTATTATGTCAAAGTTCGTTCATACTAGTTTTTTATCCCTTTATCTCAAAATGCTGCATTTCCCCTCATCTGCTGCAGACAACTTTTGAAAGCATTGTGGCAAAGGAAGCCATCGCTGGTAATGAGCGATGGCTACTTTCGCTACGTTTTCCACTCTGTCACAAAGACGTAACCAAGTTTTGTGAAATAAATTGATCATGTATATATTTTCTTTGAATTTGCAAGAGTCCGAAACATGCTTATGAGGCAAAGGGTTAAAATGGCTGTGAACAATGTATTCTTATCATACATTCTTATATTGACCTGGTGAACCTACCTAAAATGACTAGTTTGTGTTTAATGTTTTTTTACCTTATCTTGACCATTTATAAGGATGACTTCACAACTTCTCTACCTTGTATTCCCTATAAATCACCTTGGGACATTTTGCAGATTTTTTATGATATGTTGTTTTGTTGATTGAACTTTTTTTGAGCGCATTGTATATAAATTGAAGGAAGCATTTGTTGTGAGAAAAGATGTAGGGGGGGGCTTTTATTTTGGGAACATTCTGTATCATGAGAGGAACTTCTAAGTTTGGTGTCGAACTTCTAAGTTTGGTGACGTCAATCTTCATGTTGGATTATGCATTTCAGCGAAGAAATTCTGGTTAGGAATCTCTGTAGCTTCTTGGTATTAAGGGTCATTTTGATCCCTATTATTAAGCACTGTCTCACTGTCTATTGCATTAGAGATGGACAATTTCCTCGTTAGATAAAATTCTATTTGTATCATTTTTAGATAAAACTACAGCAGTCGGTTAGGAGTGGTATTCATAAAACTGGTATGGTAATCTGTTGGTTATTGTAACCTCACTCCATCCAGTGACCCTGAAAGTTGAATTAAGGGTCACAACAGGGCTAACAAAAGCACATAAGGGTTGTGCATTAGCGCTGTGGTGACCTGTTTGAAATATGTGCATATTTAACACGAGATATAAGAATTATAATCAGCACTAACTTGTAACAGCACCTGTGAAAAAATCAGATTTTCTGGTTTCTTAATCCTACTGAGTTTTCTCTATTTTGAAACATTTTGATTCATTTCATTTAGTTTTGGTGCAAAAACACAGATTGACTTCAATTGTCATAAAGTCTTTGAAAATCCTGCTTGCCAAAAGCCAAGACTAGTAAAAAAGAAATAAAGCAAGGATTTTGTTGTCTTTAGATTAAACAAGCAGTAAAATATTCATAAATTAACCAGTTACTACTACTTACTTTGAAATCTTCTGATTACATTTGATTGTAAAATCACACCAACAGCCAGGGTCATTTTTGCAACTTTCAAGTTTTCACTGTATTGGAAGACCTCCAGGTTTACACCTTGGTAGAACTTCTGACCTTCCATAAGCTGTCTGTTCAAACATCTTCTTCACACATGAAATTTGGTACTGGATGAGATTTGAACTCTCAGCAGTGAGGGGCTAGTGATAACAGGTTCCGAGACCATAACCACTCAACCACAGAGGCACCCATTTAGATTACTCAAGTATAAACAATGTTCATAAATTTAGTTACAATTACCTACTTCGAAATCTAATTGATTACTGGCTTTATCAGAAAGATTACATAAAAATATTACGAAAACATGAACTGAGTTGAAAGTTTTAATAAGCCCATAAAGATTCTCCAGTCTATGTGGTCTAAAGACACTGGCAGATTGTCAATGATCAAAGGATAACGTATCTGTGTTGGATTTGTTTTTGAACTTTCTTTTGAATTATGCCTGGGCACCTACAGGTCATTGTGATAACCCAGAAAAAAGGTCATGACCCCTTTCACACCAGTTGCTTGAGCCTTTCAAGTGGTAGAAATTGAAGTCTGCATTAAAATAATGCCTATTCTAGCATGTAGCTTGACCAGAAACAGTAAAGTTGTACTTTTATAGGGGTTGCCAGTGGTGTAATGTGCATTACAGTCTCTTCAAATGCAACCTTTGGCAACAATTACATGTATATATTACTCAAAATTTTTCATTATTGCAAGAAAGTTTAAGTTTTGCATAATACTGAATTTTGTTTAAATTTAACTTGGGTTTGGGTTCTGATTTTTTTTTTGCCTGTATCAAATATTAAGTTCAGGAAAATGTTTCAGATTTTGTATAACATTACAAAATATCTTCACCACCTGTCTGCTGAACATCTCCCTCAGCTGTCAATGGCATAATATTCTCATTTTATTGACATAAGTTCCTGCTTGTAAAATTCCCAATAGTTTCTCATCGTTAACATATCTATGAATATCTGCATTTTGTGTTTACCAGTTAGTGAATTTCCCACCTCTATTGATAAACTGATCAAACATAAACCTTTCCTGTACATTTGTTAATACAAAGTGTAATACTGTATTACAATACCTGAAACACAGGTAAAATACGAGAGTTGGGTCTATTTATAGCACAGTCATTGAGGACAGTATATACATGAGGGCACTATGCTATGCACACACACACACACACATTACTCTTATGATCATATCTTTAAGCTAGATATAACAAACCACTGTAGTTGAAGGCTGTTGTTTACTATATAAACTGTGTGCATAGTTAAGATTTTAAAATTTGTAGACAGGCTACATACATGTATGTTAGCTTGGATCAATGTACGTAGTACCATATTTACTGTCCTAAAAGAGTGTACGAAAAATACAGATAACGGGTTTTTTCCTCTTTTTTAAATAAATACATGATTTAACATCAATGCTTTATATAGTTGTACTTAATATGTAAATGCTTAATGCAATCCCCTAAAATTAAACCTATTATGTAAAACATCTGTAAGTAAAACATGTAAAAGAATGAAGGTTCATTAAGTAGCATTTAAATGTAGTTTAATTAATCTGTTGATGGCAATTTGTTGTAGACAAAGGTCTTTGAAATGGTCTGAAATTGTAATTAATAATGACTTAAAATTATTTTTTTTTATTTCGCAAAGGATGAAATTATGATTTGGCTAAATTAATTAATGAAATAAATATTAAATTAATGAATTATTTTTATATTTATATCATAGCCACACATTCCTTAGTGTACATATTGAGATACATTGAAAAAGGAGTTAACGGCCACCTGTGTATAATAGCCACCATGGGAGCATAGGCTTATCTGAGGTGCATTTATCTATTGCTAGTCCATATGAGTATTATTATTAGCAGCCAACTGTTCATGAAAGCCATACTTCTTCACTCCTGTTGCTGACCTTTCATTACAGGTTTGACTGTGTAAGGATGTTCAATAGCTTTGTATGGCTTGGATTGTTTTGATAATAACGTCGTGAGTTGTTTTATCAAGTTGTCTAACCATTTTAATGACTGTAGTAAGACAGTGTTCTATGAAAGCCCTTAGAAGTGGCCAATTGAATTGCAATTTTTTTCTCTTTTCTGAATTATAACTTCGTTGGCACACTTCTTGCGGGGTGACTGCTAATGATAGAATATGACAGTACCATTTTATTCAGTGCATTTTACTAACTTAGTGTTGACTTAAGTAAGATCAAAATAATGATGTATTGTACTGTACCTACAATAAAGTAATACCAAGAATTCATCAATATACAGTTTCAAGGTAACCTGGAGAATGATATAAAAAAATTGTTTTCCACGATTACTTGGCAGAGGAGGAAATAACTTGTGGTTTAAACTTGTTACCCGGTGTCTGTTACAACTGGTTTGTAATGTGTCCCATCATGTTAAAATATGCAGAATTAATCATTCTTTTTTAAGCCATTTTTGCGTTTTTCTGGAAGAGAAGCATGAAAAACCTGTCCTTAAACTTATTGTATCCATGGTAATTCTTTCATGATTTCACACATTTTTGTGTTCCCTTAGATGTTAAAATGTTTTATATAAGATCTACTGACATCATTAATAACTACAATAATCCAGTCTGGCTGGTGTCGAAGTTGCATCTCCTGACTGTATGAGAGAAAAATAGACAACGCAGAAAATTCCCTATCGTCTACATGATATACATGTAGTCGGAGGTTTTGTCTGGCTTACTGTGTCGGTGTATATATATTAGAAAACAAGTAATCATTTATTCACTTGACTGGGCTAACTTGTAATGTTTAAGACTGGTTTATATACATGGATATATTGTGAACTAGATTAAATACGAAAGGCGGTCTAGCTGTATTGTAGGCTGTATGTATAATCACGTTGAAATCAATATTTGTTATGGAATGAAAAGGTTCGATAACATTTTATGTTCAAAAGGATTTGATAGACTTATGATAGTGTCATGCATTGAATTTCTGTTGATAATCTGCGTGTTTAAATAAAAGTACATCAGTTGGTTTTCAAAGATAAACTGTGTATTCCTGAACAGTGAACGGAGGATTTGGTATTTGGTCTGTACATAATGTAAGTGTTTCTATATAGGTCATGTTGTGTTATTTTCCTGCCTGTTCCTCTTGTGTGTTAATGTAGCGGCGGGTGAATGTATGTTATGAAGGAAGTGAATGGTCATGCTTCGCTGATTTCTGCAGCTTTAGTTTTGATTGTGACGAAATTGTCAGTTATTGATGTGCTCGGATGTACATGAATGCTGTGCTGTGTAATTATTGAAAAATGTTTGCGTCTCACTGGATGGCCGTTTTCTTTGTTGGCTGCGATATTGATAATATCCAATATCACGACGGTTGAAACATACATGTACTCAAGGACTTGAAAATATTGGCTGTGTTACATTCATACATGTATAGTGATTACAAAAGCTGGAGTATTGATCGAACAAACATGAAATATATGAGCACGGTTTTCAATTAAAATCTTGTAACAATAAATAAGTGTATGTGATTTTAACATAGTTGTTTAATTGTGTGGTGTGTGTGTGTGTGTGGCGACAGAAGTGGGATTTCTTCATTTATTTTAATTACTTTAGTAAGATTTTATTTTGTGTGTGTTTACCATTGCTACTCTTTGACTTGGTGGAAAGTAAATTACCCAAGGTTTGAGATTTTTTAAAGTCGTAATTCATTAAGCTATTATATTTATTTATTGAATTATCTCAAGTTGATATTACATTAATGGTTAATTGTCCTCATTATGTTGTTGAGGTTTTTATCATTAAGTCTTGATTTATTTGTATGTATATCATTGTATTGTTTTAATATGCTTTAAGCATTTTATGTCAATTGAAACCACTGCTTAGTGTTGTTATATTGAATAAAAAAATGAAATGTTGTTCTTAAAATAGCGTGTGACCATTCATTCATGTATAATTTTCATTGTTTTAGATTTATTATTCATTGATTATTTTATGACTGGGAGATTTATTTGTATGACTACTTTAAAGTGGGTGTTGTTTAAATGTCTTCAGTTATGAATTAAATCAACATTATGAAATCTTAACTGGTGACTTCTGCTTGTGTTTTTTTTTACGTTATTTTTTATTTTTATTGATACTAATTATCTATACATTTTTTAATTTGCACAATTATAAGTATAAATTATTATTGTTTTGTGCTGTAATTGTTAACGCTGTGTTACTATACTTTTACTGTGTTACTGTGTTGCTATACTTTTACTGTGTTAAAGGAACGAAAATTGTTTGGCCTAATTTCATGACACATGAATTGTGTTCATCATATTCATGCTGTATTGACTTTATTGAAAGCCGAATGGAGAAGAAAAGAATTCTGTTACCTGAAATCAGGAGGTGAATAATTAAAAAATGAATATGCTGTTTTAATTGCAATTTAATTATTTTTATGGGTAATGAACTAATTATTATTTATCATAATAATTAGTAATTACAGTGGTTTCAGGATTCATACTGTAAAGTTATCAGGATAGACTTAGTAGTGAATATATATTCAGTATATCCATCTCTCACTGATGAATTGACAGATATTTTAAAATCAATTTTGTAATTTTCCAGATTGTATTGTAAACAAATGAATATTGGAAGGTTTCGCCTTGTATAAAATTTTTTATAAAAAAAACTCCATTTGTCATGTTACTGTTATGATTTTAGGCAAATTAGGATATAATTTGTCTTTTTTTTTTGTTAAATCATGATGTTGAGTTTTTCTCTGTAAGCCCTTGTGCTTTTCTTGAGGGTGGGGTTATTGGGGGCTTAACAGCCTCCTCAGGTTTGTCATACATTTACTTCAGCTAGAAATACCTTTTGCCTCAGTTGATGTTTTGTATCTTGTCTAATATTACTCATTATTAGAGTGCATGTGTTTTGTTGCAGTGGATTGTGCTATAACCATTCTGGTAATTTTTATAAGTTTGTCAATGGTGCTAAAGTTGATGTTCACTCAACATTATATTAGTAATTATGTGTATAATAAGATAATTACCGTCTGTAGGTTATATATTTGTTTACATTGAAATCTTTCGATATTTGTGCTCCTTTTGGGAGATTTTATAAAGATTTCATACATGCGAATCTTTGTGGTTTACTGTTAAATATGTTTTGATGAGTTGAATCTTTTTAAATAGAATTTACGAGGTGTGAAATTAATTTCAACAATGATGGCTGTGTTGAATGTCAGCTTTATCATCTCTGCAGTCCTTAATTAAATGTGTGTGTATGAATCATTTGAAAATTTCTAAGTGTATGAATATATCTATTTTGGGGCATAAATGGAAAACAGAATGTTTGGTACAGCTTTGGTTTGTCATTTACTAATATCTGATTGATAAAATTCACTACAATGTTTCTGAACACAGTTCTTTTTAATGTAACATTGACATTGGTACCCTCACTATATTCTGTATCTGGTAACCTCACTATTTCCTGTATCTGGTTACCTCAATGTTATTTATCTGGTACCCTGTTTTCATGTATTCAGGGTTTTCCCTAAGATTTTTCACCTGAGGGTCCCGGGGACTCCGATCTACAAAATTTTAGGGTCCCTTGGGATTTTAGGGGTCCCACACAGAAAATGCCTAGGGCAAATTCCAAGTTGGAAGGGGTCCCGAGGATGCGTTAGTTACTCTCAATGTGAGTCCCTCGGCTGAATATCACGTCAGGGACACAAGAAACCTGCATCTGGGAAATCCCTGTGTATTTTACCAGGTCATTTGATATAATCATAGAAAATTGTCAATTTACATCTAATGCTGTATTTTTACTTGTTTTATCTTCATGTACAACTGTGTTCTTAGGGATCAAAATCTAGGTTGCCAAGGTCAAATCATACAGGAAGCTGAAAGTGAATTAACCCAATAGAATTCTAACTTAATCACACAATATCCTTTTTATTGGAAATAGTTTTACTTTGTCCTGTGCAACATATCATAACAGATCAGTTTGTTCTAGTTAATGTTTACTAGTTAATGTTTTAAAGATATGTTAATGCAAAAATTCTGTGCTACATAGTATGAGAAATTCTCAATATGATGACTCTTTAATGCTGAAAGCAGAATTTTAAGCTTTGACTATTCTCCTGGCAGTAAGCATCATGCTTAGAAATCTGTAAGTTATCAGAAATGAATATATTCCTTCTGTCTTAATTATTAAGTGTGACAAAATGTAATAATAACCTGTTAAATCTTGTTTCTCAATAAACCTAATCAAACTTCATGATAAACTCGACAGTACTTTGAGTGCCTGCAGTCCTTTGATAATTGTTAGACTACGATACATATATCAAGTTACAATACATTAAGCATGTTAATTGTTGATATTATTGATTATTGTTTACAAGTTTTGTATGTTTGTTATAATACTTGATTGTGCTTGTTATCATTTGGATCATTATTGATTACTACAAGGTATTAACTCTCCAAGAAATTTTATTGATAATTGTTTTTCTGTTCAGCGAAACAATGCACACGTTGTACTAACGACGGGTTAGGGTAATATACAATGTACTTTCATATTCTAATTTAAGAATGTTTTGTTATTTAGCCAAACATGGATCAGTTACGCACAAGGTTTAATACATTGTAATGTACAAATATTTTAGCGATTGACAGTGATATTTCAATCTGATACTTATGTATAGGTGTATAGGTGGACCTGTGAACAAAGACCACCACAGGAATAAAAGATGAGTTTATTTACAGTTGACCCTTTCTTATTGGTGTATATGGTCTGTCATATCTAAAAAATGTATTCACAGTTGATAGTTATTTAATGACTGTGTTTGGGGCTTACGTGGTTAAGTAGTTATGGTCTCTGACTTGTAATCACTGGCCTCTCACTGTTGTGAGTTCAAATCCCACTAGACAAATTTCACATGCAAGGTAGCCAGCTAGCTTATGGAAGGTCTTTGGTTCTACCCGGTTGTACACTGTGGGTCTTTCTCTATTATTAAAACTAAAAAGTTGACCCCGGCTGTTGGTGCTACATTAAACCCCAGTGAAAAAAAAACTACATGTATATTTCATTGATCTAATATGTTTATGATCTAATTGTTTTCATCTCGATGAGGTCATAAAATTGACCAATCTTGAGCATTCATTATGAGTACATATATATGTATATAAAATCATAGATTACATCAATGATGTCTGTCAGATAATGTGCATTTCAAGATTTGTTAACAGTATTGTTTCATATTGAAAGATGCCATGTTTATAATTAGTGATATAATGAATTAGAGCAAAAAGTCTGTCCTCTTGATCATCACTGGTCCAACTTGATTGTAAGTCACTATATTTTACTGTGTGTCTGTGCTTTATTAGCTCACCAGAACCGAAGGTTCAGGGTCAGCTGTTAGGATGGGTAGGTGGATGCTCTGGCGTCTGGCGTCAACAATGGTCTTCTCCTCAGAAACTACCAGTCCGATTTATTTCAAATTTGCTGTGCAGAAGATTTTTGACGTTCTAACTGCAATTTGCTCATATTATACCAGATGACCCCTTTTAGGGGTCACTAGAGCTAAAAATAGAAAAAATTTTAATCATCTTCTCATGAACCAACGGATGGATCATCACCAAACCTGGTTTGTAGCATCCTTATATGGACTTTTATCACATTTTATCAAATAAAAATGGTTGGCCCCTTTTAGGGGCCGCTAGAGCTAAAAATAGAAATACCTTTAAACGTCTTCTTCTCATGAACCAATGGATGGATCATCACCAAACTTGGTCTGTAGCATCCTTAGATGGTCCTCTCTCAAGTTTGCTCAAATAAATGTGGGCGGCCCCTTTTAGGGGCCGCTAGAACTAAAAATAGAAATACCTTAAAATGACTTTTTCTGGTGTTTCTATGGATGGATTATTACCAAACTTGGTTTTTAGCATCTTTAGATAGTGTTCTATCAGATTTGCGAAAAAAAAAAATGGTTGACCCCTATAAGGGCCGCTAGAGCTAAAAATAGATATACCTTTAAACGTCTTCTTCTCATGAACCAATGGATGGATCATCACCTAACTTAGTCTGTAGCATCCTTAGATGGTCCTCTCTCAAGTTGACTCAAATAAATTTGGTCGGCCCCTTTTAGGGGCCACTAGAGCTAATAAAATGACTTTTTCTCATGATTCTATTGATGGATTATTGCCAAACTTGGTTTTAAGCATCTCTAGATGTTTAAGTACTGTCAACACAACTTGCTGTCCAGATATTATTAGTTATGACGTTTTTGCCAAACTTGGTTTTAAGCATCTCTAGATAGTGTTCTATCAGATTTGCTGAATTAAAAATGGAGTTTATTATTGTTCCCCATTATTTGCCCACAAGTGTATGTTTATTACCTTTTTAGTAACAAGTTAATTAATATTTATTCTGGTGAGTGATGCAGGGCCATCATGGCCCTCTTGTTTGAGGTTGTTTAAGTACTGTTAACACAACTTGCTGTCCAGATATTTTTAGTTATGACGTTTTACTGTTGTTTTTTTTTACCTTGGTGACATGTTGCTCTGTGTGATACATTGAGGACCAAACAAAACAAACACATTAGAAGGGTATGACATCATCAGAACCTTTTACAGCTATTTTGGGAAAAGGCTCCTGGCTTAAATTGGGAATAAATATGCGGCATGTTGCTACAGTTTGGGAAATTTGAGAAATATTTTCTTCAAATAATACCTGCTATTGTGTGGCATTTTACGGAAATCTGATATGCAGTCCCTGGTGATAGGACCTAAATGCCTGATCATATTTTGTCCTATAAATTTTGTCCTATAAAGTTTGTCTTTCTAGTACATTTGTATTTTGGTCACATGTTCTGTTACTTGATCATTGGATTTATGAAATCTTTGTTGATGAGTAAATTTTTATGGAATTTCTCTTGATGTGTTGAAACACCCTGTCTGTTATAGACATGGAATCATTTGTTATTTATTCTTTGAATCTGTCGCAGTTGTTCTTGATATGTTGTTTATGGTGCCATTAAAAATTTAGGGATTGATGAGTGTTTGGCCACAGGGGACTACATAGCCAGTGTGCAAGTTTTTGTGTTTTGTAGCTTCTGTAAAACCAGATTAATCCAAGTAGCCAGAGGGCTGTGACAGTGGTTCAGTGGTTAGTGCGCTGGACTTGTAAGTTGTAACCCAGCAATCCAGGTTCGAATTCCAGCTGCAGCAGATCATACCCTCCTATGAAAGTTTGACAAAAATGTTGATTTTCCTCCAAGTGTGGAGAAGTTGCCTGCTCCTTGTGGAAAGATAAGTTATTACTGGTTGGTATTCAGTCCAGGAAGTCTGGTTAGATTAAACAGCTGCCATATGTTACTGAAAAATTGTTGAAAAATAGTGTTAAACCCAGTGACATAAAAAAATCACAAGTAGTGAGAGGCTTGAAAACCTAGTCTCTTAATTTTTGTTTACTCTGACTTGATTGAATATTGTTATCTTTATACTGGTGTTCATTAGAGATTTTACGGTATTAACATCAAGTAAATATACATGAGTCTTTAACAGTATAGATTAACATTCAAAATCAATAAGTGTTGTCTAACAAAGAAAACTGTGTGTAAATGAACGGGGACATTAAACCATCAACATTTTACAGTGAATACACTCCAGTTAACTGATTACAGCAGGCTAGTTGATAAAAAAACGTCTCCTATTTAATATCTTGTGTGCACAAATTTCTCTCCCTCTCTGTATGTATATGTCTATTTACCTGAATGTACTCTAGCACTGGGTTTAAAGATTAGCCCCGATTTTACTATGAATAACAGAGGAGTGTACATGAAGTAGGAGAATAGAATTTTTAGTGTTTCACTATCATTACAAGGTGTTCTAGGTGCAGGGTAACCTGATAGTAAACTAGGGGTTTATGTATTAACTTGTCATGGTTTGTTGCACTAAAGTCAAGCGGCAGTTTTAACACTCGTCAGTCATGAATTGGACTGTTAGTTATGTAGGAAGTATTAATGTGGCTATCTTTGTCAAATAAAACCACCAAATTAATGAAATAAGTTTTATTCATACGTGGAAGAGTGGTTCTAGTTTATGCGACTTATTTTGTTATTGTCTGATTTAAAGTGTGTACTTAAGTATTTTTAAATGTACAGTTTAGTTGGCTATATTTATCAATGATTGCTACTGCTTAGATTTAACTGTGCTTGATTCTTTCCTATCTGCGTGTGAGATATTATATTTTTGGATTTATGTACATGAGTCGTTTGTGCTGTGGAATTATTACAAGTGTACGTATTGTTTGTTATCTGAATTCTCTTGATGAGTTTTTCGTTATTGAGACTGGAATGTGATTCAGCTGTGTTACAGGCTGGGTTTTCTCTATAAATCTGGCATGCGTTGCGGTATTTCAAATGTGTACATACAAGATGCAGAGGAATCTGCTGGATATGAAAGCAGTGAAGTGTAGTCTCATTCTTTTTGAACTTGTTCATTGTTCTCCAGTGTAGTTTTGTACTATTTGATAACCAGACCACCTGATTAACGGGGAAGTGCGACTAGGTTTTTTTTTATGAATCGAGGAAACATAAACCCTCTTGTTTGTGAATCTTCTAATGGCCCAGATTATGGAAACTTAAAAGATGCCTTTTTTTTTGATAAAAAAGTATTTCATTGAAGAAAAGGGATTCTTTGTACAATTTATTTTCTACAAATCTTTTTGGTGGTAATTATAACTGTATACATAGGTTACATGTAAACTGATCCTGAGGCTTGGTCAGGTCAGTATTTATTGAGATTAAGGGTTCTATGCAGGTTTGCGTGTACTGGGGAAGTTATAAGTGAGGCTGATCTCTGTATTCATTATTTCCCTAGTAAATAAAATCAATTCTTCAGTTCTTTCACCTAAAAAGTCATCTGTCTTATATTGTATTTAGAATTAAGTGCTGGTGAATAAGTTAAAGCAAAATTGGTACCAGCAAATTATGTATGATATTTTTTTTTGAAGTTATGTATGGTTGGCCTAATGTTTCATGAAGTGTCTGGATCATGTAGAACTCTACTAAGTAGTTTCATAACTAGCATGAATCATCATTACCTGGTAATTGTATGGTTGTGCATCTGTTCAGTTTGTACATGTATATATTACATTTGATTCAGGGCTTTTGTAAATAAATGATTTTTGGTTTGGACAGAAAGCAAAATTGTTCCTGTTTATTTTTTTTTCTTGGACAGATCTTATTTTGTGTCCATAAAAACACAATGCTAGAAGTTTTACTGCTTGTTTGCTGGTACTTGTATTAATGAGTTGTTCCCATAAAGTTGTGGGTGGGGTACATGCGAACAAAGAAACTTAAAGTATGTCTGTTCCCTTAGTACCATAGTGCTGCAGACTTGTCAATACTGTAATTTATAGACGTCTGTGTGTGAGTTATTATTTGTATATCTTCATGGATTCTCCTCTTCTCGATTGTTGTTGATATTGGTGCAGACATACTTCATGTACACAATATATCTTGCGTCTGCTAAAATCGACGTTTGTATGTTATATATTACAGCGATATTATTTCTCTCGTTGGTATACTCCCTAGATGTTATACAATTTTCTGTATTGTCTATATATTAGATTGAGCGCAAAATGGTTGTAGCTGCTGTTTTATCCAAACAATGAGTTATGTTAGTTTGGTGTGCAGCGTTTGGTACATATTTTCTGTATAGTTGCTGTTTTAATATTCATATGTCGATTCTGTCTGTTTTCAGGATCTGAGAACGATGTAGTTTTGAGGGATGTCTGTCGCATCCTGACATCAGCCATCATAGAAATTCACAAAGTGATTCATCTTTAAACACCACCCCCACCCCCACCCATATCCCTCGATAGTGTTACGAAAGGTGAGTAAAAGCTAATTCTGTGCTTACTCAAGCTATTGCTACAGAGGGAATGTGAATAATTCTAGTCGAGTGCACAGTGTCTCTTCATTCATGTGCTATTTTTGCATAATGTTATTGTCTTTTAACATTTGTCTGTTTGTTTGAAGCATTGTGATGGGCTGATAGCCCCAAATATGATTTGACGCTATCCACATCTCACCTTCTATCTGGCTTTACCAAAATGTTTGAAAAGGAATTGGTATAACTCTGATGCTAAATATCATATATTAGAACATAATTTCATCTTGTTATTGTTAAATAACATATTTTACACCTTTCTTTTCCCACTAAATTTTCTAGATCCTAAAATTGAGAACAAAAAGATTTGGATAAAAAGAGTTTTTTAACAAATCTTATTTAAATTGTGGTATTAATGCTGTGATATCCAAGACTGAGTATCAGTACAGTATCCATTGACAGAGGGAGTATTTCTTATCATACCATTTGAAAATCTTTGATAAAGCATGGCTTATAATATCTTGTTTCAAGAGTTTGTGAACAAACTAATGTATCATAATGTTTGTAAGTAAGAAATTACAAACATATTACACTGACACTCACACATTTAAGCACAGCACAAATAGTGTTATATTGAGAAACACTGCGTGTATTTACACTCTCATGTACACTGACCTAGTTAACTGATACAACTACCAGCATTATCACTATTACAACTTTGTAGCAGACAACAACGGTGCAAGCTGGTTATTCATTTTATCGGGCATTCCTCTCTAAGCTATGGGCCGGTTACATTAATATTACACCCAACTGACACTGTGTTAAGGTATTGATTCTGGTAACTTGTAATGTTATAACAGCCGTATTAATGTAAATAAACACAAAAACTTTATCTATTGCCGGAGTTTCGGTGATATTGATGTAGACAGAGTGTACATGCTGATCCCTGTTTATGTACATGTAGACTGGTTATTTACATGTAGACTGGTAATGTCCATGCAGACTGAAAAAGAAATGAACCAGCCTTATCCTCAGTATGAATCAGAAAAACAAAAATCTATTTTGTCATACTTGGTCGTAAATAAATATATGTCAGACAGATTTGGGGTTGTTGTAGTAAATCTGCATAATAGCAATGGGAAATGATACAAATTTATGTTGATTTGAGTCCTTGACCAAAGTGTTTAATTCAAGTGTGCGCGATAAATGCTGTGCAGGATGTCTAGTCGTGCTATTGTCGTCTGCTTATCTCTGATAATTTTACTCATTACTTGCTTGTGTATTGCTGTAAACTTAAATGAGTTGTTACACATTACATGTACACTGATGGTTGTCAGGGATGGATGCAGATGTTTATGGAGGAAGTGGGAGGGGTAATATTTTTGTATAAATTTGAAATACTGTTTCACTTGTTTCTGGTTTCTTGGCAGAGGATGACAACAGTTTTGGACTTAAGCCCCTTGTCTTAAGTGTGACAGAGGGCTGAGCAGAGGCAACAGCTTGTTACAATTCCCCCCATGTTTTGTTGTTTTCAAAACAATTGAGGTATCAAATATTTGCTGTCTATGAAATAGCTCATGGAAGAATATTACTTGATGAGTTCACAGGGGTGAAAAATTATATCTGTGCTTAAAATAATGAAAAATTACCGATATTTGCTGTGCTGTGAATAAATTCAGTCACATTGGTAGCATTTGGTTGTTGATCATGAGCTGTTCGAGTCCTTGAAAATGGTACAAGATCTTTGAATGCCATTTCTAAGGTCCAGTATGTAAAACATAACAGATAATAATTAAGAAAAAATGGCACACAAACCCATCCTCCTCCAACCCATAAACACCTCCATCCCTGAAGAAAACCTGAGGTTATGTTTTTCTTGCTCTTTTCATTCTAACGCTTGCCTTTTTCTGACTCTACAAACAAAAAATGTTCCAATCCGGTCAGGATTTGTTAAAAAATGATTGGCTAGATTTGTAAGGTATTTCGCACCCCCCCCCCCAAAAAAACCCTTTTCAGTCCGCTACTGACTATACCTTGTATACCCTTGGATCACATGTCTTAGTGCACTTGACAAATATGTCCTCAGCTTTGAAGATAACAGCACAATGGATAATCATTATGTTTATTGTTATAACCAACAACTTACACACTTTGAGATAATGTTTAAATCAGTTTTGATTATGTATCATTTACAAGTATTAAATATTGATGGAAGGAAGGATAATAGTAAGTCGTAGATGACATCTACCAAACAAAAGTACCCCTTCCCATTAGTTTTATAGGGCTTGGTATAGATATATTTTGTACTAAAAAAAAACTAATGAAGTGATTTATTTGAACATTTTTGACTGATCAGGCTGGGTACTTGAAATAAACAATTTTTACTGCCGTATGATGAGTGATTGCTAATATTGAAGTCATACTCAATTATTAAATTTTTCTCAATCAGTTTAAATTACTGCTGTGTTAAAAAATCATTAGTCTTAAATTGTATAACTTTAGTCTTGATCATGAAATGATGTTTGTGATATACAGCATTACCTGGGTTTTCTATGTGTAAAATTCTTTTGAAATCAACATCAGTCTGGCTGTCATTTAAGTTAAGGATTTTGTCATTTAATCCTTATCATTATGTTTAAACCACTCCTTACTACTGACATACATTTTGCATGTTTTATCAAAGTTGTATAAATTACTCTATGAAGTTTGCTTTAAAGGTACCAAACCAAGATTTTTAATATCTTTTTTGTGTCTGCCTTTTACAACATTGATTAAAGTGGGGACAGGTTTGGTTTGGGTCATTAACTAATATATGCCCAAATTTATTAATAATTTGCAATGAAAACTATTACTCTTCTTTGCAAAATAGCTGACCCCAACCTGCATCCTCTGCCTAGGACAAAGTGTTATTTCATTGTAGTTTTTGTGTCTGTCCCAATCAGACAATATCATACATTATAGAAGACTTAAATTTGGAATATTAGAAAACTTCATATGGACACCTGTGTGCAAGTTTCTGCATCAGTTATCCCTCATTGCTTTTTGTCTGAATTGATTATATTATTTACATGTAATATGTTGAGAACTAGAAAACTCCAGCAACAATGACCAGCTTAGGGTGTCTCTTATAGAACCTGTGACTCAAATGTTTTAAGTGTTCTTTTCTCAGTTGCATCCTAGATGTTGGAGAGCATGAGTTATGTCTCTGGTGTGAGTTTCACTTTGGGGAACAATTAGTCTCAGGTGTTGGAGAACACCTGTCTTAAATGAGCTTTCCTCTCAGAGGTGCAATGGCATTCATGTCTGAGAGTGAGAGTATATGTCTCAGATGAAAGAGAGCATTTGTCTTAGGTGTGAGAGAGAGCATTCATCTCTGTAGAGTATTAGTCTCTGGAGAGGTAGAGTATTTGTCTCAGGAGAGACAGCATTTGCTTTAGGTGAGAGAATGCATTTGTTTTAGGTATGGGGGAGCATGTATCTTTGGTGAGAGAGAACATTTGTCTTAGGTGATAGTGAACATTTGTCTTATGTGATAGAGAACATTTGTCCTAGGTGAGAGAGAACATTTGTCTCCCATGTGAGTGAACATTTGTCTTATGTGAGAGAGGGAGCATTTGTCTTATGTGATAGAGAACATTTGTCTTATGTGAGAGAGAACATTTGTCTTATGTGATAGAGAACATTTATCTTAGGTGATAGAGAACATTTATCTTAGGTGATAGAGAACATTTGTCTCCCATAGGTGAGAGAGAACATTTATCTTAGGTGATAGAGAACATTTGTCTCCCATGTGAGTGAACATTTGTCTCAGGTGTGAAAGAGCATTTGTCTAACATGTACTTAAGTCTGGTTGTCAGATGAAATAACAGGTTTGTTCTGGTTGTTCCCTAGATGTACTAGTTTCTTTGGTTTTCTTTTTTCCAGCAGAAATTTAGTTCGCAGGTGTGTTATAGTATCTTAGACATAATTTTACCCTTACACAACCAAATTTGGTCATGTACCTTTCACACGAGTCATTCTACCTGTCATAAAAATGAATTGAAGTACAAAGTGACTGTTCCTATGTTAGTAAACCTCAATTCATGTAGATATTAGTGATAAGTTATTTTATACATGACACCTTAGCCATTGTACTGTGGCAATGAATGGTATGTGCGGTTTTAATTTCTGAGTGCAAATTTAGACTTGTATATTAATGGGCTGATTTGGTGATTTGAAGCAATCTATCATATACACCTGTCATATAACGGTTAATCCTTAAAAATTTGCTGTAAATTTTTCTGGGTTTGTTCATTATATTCTGTGTTTGTGATTTCTTTAGAGTTCTGGTTAATACGTTATTGTAACTTGTTTATCAAAATGTTGAATTTGTTTTCTTTTGAAAGTGCAGCAAGGTTATTTTGGGAGTGAATTTAACGACTATAGAACTAATACAGTCACCTTAACTGAGGTTTATTCAGAAAGCTTGGGAAGAAAAAAGAACAATTTCTCCCTAAATGAGTTTAATGTAGTTTTATATGTATCTTCTCTGCTCATTGTAGGTAATGAGCCATTTTTTCTGAAGTTTGAACAATCTGTAATTCTTCAATTATAACTCCTGAGACAGAGCTATATATGTTCACAGAAATTTCAGTGTTCATGGTTTGGTTATGTACTTAGTAGATGTACAATGGCTGATAGCTCATGTGTCATCATTCTCTCTATCTCTTGGATTCCACTTACTGTCAGTCATATGACTTGTCTGGCTATCGTAGTATTTTTATCCTTCGATAATTTCATCCGATTGCACAACTTCGTGATGGAATTGTGTACATTTATTTGTTTCCATTTTATCTTGGCTGGAGTGTAATCAAACTACACTTGTATAATACAGTTGACTCTCATTTGCCCGAACTCGCAAAGTTGATTTTTTTATTACCTCAAAGTTTTCCGTCAGTCTAAAATTATCACTTTTTCTATATGAAAATCTGACTGTTATAACAAATTTTCATCTCAATGTTGTTCGTTACA
The DNA here is from genome assembly GCA_008271625.1 of Lutraria rhynchaena. Lineage (NCBI taxonomy): Eukaryota > Metazoa > Mollusca > Bivalvia > Venerida > Mactridae > Lutraria > Lutraria rhynchaena. Next base: position 884,739 of record VIBL01000127.1, read on the forward strand.
TTGGAAACTTTTATTTGAAGTCTTAACTAGCTCATACCTTAAACCTTTTGCTTAACTCCATTTCGGAACGCATCCTGTCAGTGACAGAGGACAAGAGACAATTATGTTTCATTGTCACAAATGAAGTTAATATATTACATGGAAAGTGATTCATGCCCCTCTGAATCATATACTAAGTGGAGACATTGTTTGTTGCTTTGCAGAATAGGGGAGAGATTAGTACTGGTTTGAAGAGCCAAGAAACCCAGGATAGGTCACGTCTGACCATCTTACCTTAAACTTGATTGGTAAATAACTTGAATCCTACAGTCAAACTTGTAAACAAAGGCCACTCAGTTGAAAAGATGAACTATGGCTTCAAATAATTGTTAGCCTTTATTTCGATGATTCATTGGTTTATTATGATAATAATTGGAGAGTGATGACCATAATGGTGGTCTTTATTCACAAATGGCTGTTTATTGCAGTCTTTAGTTACTTTACACAGTGGCCTGATCTCACAGGTCTGCTTAACTTTTGGTGAAAATTTTCCTTTTTTAATATTTTCAGGTTGTAGTTTCGTTGGTTGGTTAGACGTGGATAAAGGTACTGGTTTACATCAAGCTGTGAGTGGAGGCCACTCCACGCTACATGGAAAACGGCAAAACGTTTCAGCCTGTGAAGAGACCTAGACTAGACGTACCTGCCACAAGTATGTATTCAGGACATGTCCTTCTAAACATCCCCAGAGCATTATATTTTACCCTGATTTTTTTTCAATTTGTTGAGCTCTTGATTGAAGAACTGTGAGTGTAATTGAAGAATTATTAAAGCTTATTGGAAAAAGTGTTTTTCTCAAAATGAGTGTGTGGGAGTTATTTAGTATACACTGGCTCAGTGTGCCTGAAATAATCTGTTTGCTGTCATTGGAAGTGATACGATATCCATGTATTTAATAGTTATCTGATTATACAGAATTGAACCATTGTTATTGAACATTACAATTTAATGTTGGAATTAATGTAGGAATTAATGCATTCAGTGTTTTGACTTGTTCTCATGTTTTTTTTTTTAATAAAAGACATTGCTTTACCATTTTTGTGTTCCCTAAATTTTGAGAATTTTATGGCTGAAAACTATTCCAAGTTGTTCATCATGAGTTGTGAATTTATTTCAAAGTGTAATATGAGCGAATGCAATGGCTTGCTTTTATGATCAGTTGTCAATTTTTTCACTTTGAAAGGATGATTGAGTTTTTTTTATTGAATTTAGTTCCTGGTTGCAATGTTTTGTAATGTGTTCAAGAAAACATTTTGTGTGATTAATTCTCCAGCAGTATTAAGATTGTTAAATTTGCAAAGAAATGCTTGCACTGTGTAATTTAGTCGCTGAAATTTCCCAAGCTATCGCATTAGTGAGCTGTTTTAAAAAAATCAAATCAAGTTATGTCTGGAGTTATTGAGAGTTATCATTTGAAATTACAGTGAAACCTGCGAGACAACTGGCCAGTTATGGTGCCTGATTCTCTAGATTTGTTTTAATTAATGATATCATCAGTTCCAGTATGGCTATGATGAGTTTGATGATAAAATTGTAGTCTGTTTCATCCCACATATTTAAACGTACCCCACCCTTTGCAGTTTAAATATTTTGCAAGCTTAGGATCGAATGCCATATTGTCATGAATAAAAAAGTGCTATACTAGGCAATATGTCTTGGAAAAAATTTGATTTAGTAACCTTTGTGTTTGAGTGGAAGAAAATGTTGTAATTTTTTTAGAAAATTTGCATGACTAGTGAAAACTCAATATTAAGACTGCCTTTGGGACAAAAAGAAAGGTCTTAATATTGAAATGGTCTGACTGTCATAATGAAATATTGAGGAAGTATTGAGAATCTGGTAGTCAATACTTGGTCATGGTAATAAAGTGGTCTGAAATTTGAGGTTATTGCTCAGTGTGGATTTATTGTATTCATATATTTCATTGTAAATATCATGGTAAACCACTTTCCATCATAGAAACCTGTAAAAATTACAGACATTTAAAAAGTCTGTCTGCTCCATTTTGAGATATAATTAAGACTTCAGGGATGTAATACCTTAACGTAAAAGCTGTCAGGTGTTAAATTGTCACATCTTTCATATTCTTATTGCTGTAACCTATTATTAACTTTTTCAGTGGCAATACGTGGACCAATTCCAAATGGGCCTATGCATCCACGGCCCCTTATAGCCCTTCTGGATGGAAGGGACTGTTCCGTGGAGATGCCCATTTTGAAAGATGTAGCTACTGTAGCTTTTTGTGACGCTCAGTCGACATCAGAAATACATGAAAAGGTTTGTAATGGCATTTCTCTTGCACAAATAACTTCCAGGGTGAAAATCATGGTTCATTAATGTAAATTGTGTTTCTTACTACCATAAAACATTTCCTTATTGCTAGAATATAGCTGTGTACAATGATGAAACCACATTAGACAACCACAAATTCCTTTAATCTCGACTTACTACAAAGCAAGGATATATAATCATTACTCCCACACTACCTGCGTAATACAGCGTAGTAAACTTCAACATCTCTTTATGTTTATAATAGGATTAATAGTTCTTCAATTGACTATAAGATTTTAGTGCTGCACTTTTCAAAATACTGTCAGTACTGTGTTAACAACCGTCATGTGAACAAATACCTGTCTTAAGCACTCATTTTTTGTGTAATAGTAAACTTCTGGCCATCTGATCATTATGACCGTTTTATGCTTTCCCTCTTTGGTGGCTTTTGTTCATAGGTTTGTCTATAATCTGTTTACCTGAAGATTGACATGTGAAAGTAGATTTATGTAGGCACATTTACAGTAAATGCTTTGTGAATGATTAATTTAACTTGTTTGGCAATCTCCTATTATCTTGCATACAGTTGTTGTATGTTTGTATTTACATTTATTAGATGTGACATCTTTGACTTGCATTTTTGATAATTAAAAGGTACAACACTCAGGTGATAGAAATGAGTGGTTTATCGAAGGATGATGATTTTTTCAGATAATCACGTCTTGGTGTTTGTTCAAAATCTTCTGTTCTTATGTAAAATGTTTGTCTGCTTTCTGTCGTCCAAACTAATTATCTTATTTTGCATATTTTAAAGAAAGTTTATTAGAATGACAAAAAATGTAATCACTATGTAATGATTGATTGGGTGTTATGTTTATTTGCAGGTGTTAAACGAGGCTGTCGGAGCACTGATGTGGCACTCAATTACATTGACCAAAGAAGACTTAGAGAAGTTTAAAAGTTTACGTGTTATAGTACGGATAGGTAGTGGTTATGATAATGTTGATGTTAAAGCTGCTGGTGAATTTGGTACGATACTATTATCTCTTTATCTTCTGAAATATTTACATGTTTGTAACTTAAAGAGGAAATCTCCAATACTTACCACCTAGGAGATTGTCAGTTTATGTTATCCCTCAATATATATTTCTTTATTGCATGTTTGAAAGTTTCCCAGGATATGCTAGAATTTCTGTCCCGGCAGGTCTGGACTATACTGGTTTTTATTATTTTGGCAGCATTGGGGCTAAAATTTCCAGCTTTTCAAAATTCACGACTTTACTTGTGTTAATGACACATGCCTTGTTAACCTTCAGAATTCTCTACTGATCATTGTGTCCAATCTGTGCAAGTAGTCTGAAAGTCGTGACACTGAAGTCATTCTTTACCTTCTAGGAAGAGAGTCACACGTTCTGGTGAACTTTGTATGTGAGGAATTCCACTCCTTGCTTACTTATTTGTTAATAATTTCTCTCTGTGATATTGTCATACACTTAGTGTATATCAAATATAGTCTGTGCTTATTGAAATATCAAATTCCCAGAAATTTTTACCATAATCTTCCTTTTCTAAATTTTAACCAGTTACATTGAAGGAACCAGAGCTTGATTCAAAAGTAGCTATTTAAGCTACACAATTTGGTTTATTTGTAAGTTAACATACTTAAGTATGATCAAAGTTGAATCTCTGTAGTATGGCACCATTGCTTTTAAGTTATCTTATTTCAAGGGAGAAAATTTACAGAATTAAAACATTGCTGGCTAACATTCTAAGAGTTACTTCCCTTAGTCATATTCTATTTTTGACATAATTACTCAATTGGTTAAGGTTGAAGATCAGGACATTGTCAATTTAAAAGATGACAAGAACTGAATTTTTTTCAGAACTTAAAAAATTTGGAAGGTGTCACCCCTTGCCAGAAGTCGTATAATGCTTAAGACTTCATTATTTTTCTAGTTGTTTTCAATACTTATGTGGAATTTTGTTCTTTAAAAACAGGTATAGCTGTGTGTAATGTGCCGGGATACGGCGTTGAGGAAGTAGCTGACTCAACTATTTGTTTGATACTGAACTTGTATAGGAGAACATACTGGCTTGCAAATATGATTCGTGAAGGAAAGAAAGTGAGTGGACCTGAATCACTGCGTGAAGCCGCATCTGGTTCAGCAAGAATTCGAGGAGACACTCTAGGAATTGTGGGTCTCGGACGTGTTGGGTCTGCTGTGGCCCTTAGGGCTAAAGTCTTTGGGTTTAATGTTACATTTTACGATCCTTACTTAGCTGATGGAGTAGAAAAATCATTAGGTAGGTGTTGTATTCAAGTTGTTTATGAGTTCTTATTATTACGTGTGCTACATCCGCCTCTGTTTATCTTTTGTGATATTGGAAATGTTTACAATCCTTTTAAGCGGGAAAACAACACTGTATACTGAGGGTAGAGGTGAATTGAAAAATCTCATTGTACTAATTGTCATGATATAGAATTAAGCCGTATTACTGAATTTCTTTGCTTTTTCACAAAATTTTGTACACACATTAATGATGTCATGGTAATTAATTGCATATTTTCCTGTTGCTGTTTTAGGTATCACACGGGTATATACGCTGCAAGATCTTCTGTTTCAAAGTGACTGTGTCTCTTTGCATTGCAATTTAAACGAGCATAACCATCATTTAATCAACGATTATACGATCAAACAAATGAGACCTGGTAAGTCGTCACGTAAGTTCCACATTATATATATAGTTATAAGAATCATTCACTACTAACTGGCTAAGATGGAAGTAGCCAGCTCAGGGGTCAATTGTTAATATAGTCAAGGCTCTGAGTCACCACCTGAACTGTTATCTGAGAGCTGTATATTTCCATCTGTGCCTATTGCCAGCTAAAGACTCTTTTTTTTGTAAAAAGTTCCTGTTAATTAATGATAACACAAAGGCACTTTTTGTTTGAAATAGTCTATGAATAACACATACATTCATGATTTGCAATGAATGACCACACTAGCAGTACATGACTCATTCTACACCTTCAGTGCTTTTGAAAATGCACAAAATTCTTTGATGTACAAAAATTCTGCTTTTGTCCATATTTGAAAAACAGCTGCCCGCCCAAGATGGGAATATTGTTGGCATTAATATATACTGATTATATTTGTGTTTGTTTAAAAAGTTTGTGAAGTTATATGTAGTTCTGTTTGTACTGTAATGGTATCTTTTATAGGCTAATGTGAAAGGTAGGTTTTGATAAATAGTACACCCGGGATAACTCTTATTGCACTTGAGTTATTTCTCAAATGTATGGGATGAATAAGTTTGTAGCATTAAATAATAATATTTTGCTTTACTATATCTGTCGTAATGCTTAAACTTCAGTCTTATTCTGTGTTTTGTATTTTAATTAATAAAGAAGAGTTTACAAAAAAACATCTTTTTGTGTATCCTTTGGCTCAGTTGCATGGAAATAATTATCTAAATAATTTAGTTATGTAAAATGATTGATCAGTCTGTTTTCATGTGATTAATAAAATCCTCTGATTTCATTCAGGAGCTTTCCTAGTGAATACAGCACGAGGAGGCCTGGTCGATGAGCACGCACTTGCAGCAGCATTAAAGGATGGTAGAGTACGAGCAGCCGCCCTAGATGTACACGAGAATGAACCATTTGTATTGTCACAAAGTAAGTTTTTTCAAAAGGAAAATTTTTTTTGATGTTTACCGTAAAGTCAGATAGGTCCCAATTTTCTAAGCATGATATGAATTATTCTTTTCCTAATTTGATGAAAGATATTAAATTCAAGGTCATTTTATTCCCACCTGATACTTGACTTTGAGAGTGGCTGGTTGATCTGAATGAGCTATTGCTCATTCTTAACCCTGGTGGTATGGTGAAGTCAACATCTGTCTTCTAAACAAACTTTTGGTGTGTAAGCCCAGAAACGTGATTTTGTTCATGTCCCTGCATTTACATGTTCCAACTAAGAATTTTTAAAATTTTCATCAAACTTCATAGATATGCGTGCATAGATGCTTGTCATTTTGCCAATTATGCAATTAAGCAAACTTTATCCATTTAATTTAAAATTTTACCATTCTGCAATGGTTTCACAAGCCATTATTGTCATTTGCCTAAATTTAATGACTGATACACATATACTAAAACTATGGTTTTATTACATTTCCAGGCCCATTAAAAGACAGTCCTAACTTGATCTGCACCCCACACTCATCATTCTACAGTGAGCAAAGTCTGACAGAATTGCGAGAAATGGCTGCAGGAGAAATACGACGAGCCGTAGTTGGAAGAATTCCGGAAAGTTTACGGAACTGTGTCAACAAAGAATACTTTGCCACCACTAAATCATCTGGTATGTATAAGAATTAATCAATATGAACTTAAAATCTGTATTCTATTTCTCATTCACAATGAGTCTTTGTAGCAAGTTAGGAAATGATCGTTTTCAGTTTTCCCTGATAAGTAACCTTCTATAATGCTTGGTAATTTTTTACCACACATTTAGTCTACATTGATCTAAATATTAGCATCTTTGTTACAGTTGCATTATTGTCTGGTGCTTAGTATTGTAGCAAATATGTTATTATTTGTGTGTATATTTCCAGACAGAAATTGTTTAAAATCTTAAGAAATTATGATGGATGAGTTTATGGCCATTTGTTAATATTTTGCCGAGTGACGGATGTTTTTCATATTGTTTTAGCTGCTGGCAGTATGCGTTACGCCTTCCCCGGCTACCCAGAAAGTATGAATGGTGGAGGTTACCCATTCCCAAATCCCTCAGCAGCAGCAGCAGCGGCGGCCGCCGCAAGTCTGGGTGTTCATTCAACAACAATGGACCCACACCCGCCAGTCTCACACAGCACTCCTCATTCGACGCCTCATTCAACCCTGCCTGAGTCAAAGCCCGAGAGCTCAGAGGTTCACTAATTGGGATATCTCATGCACCGCTCCATTCATCATTGAATTCATGTACATTAGAAACTACATCTCAAGAAGATTATATCATGAACAAGCACACAGATTCTTCATTCTTCATTTTTGTAACAAACATTACAATGCTGACGGATGTTGGTACGGGAATGATTTGTATGATATATAATACTACAGTGCCGAAAGACATACATTAGTGCTGGCATTCATTTACTTAAGTGTTAATCATAAAACTTACATCATCGTGAAAAATATGGTATTCTTCTTAAGAAACAGTGTCATGTTGTCTCTTTATATATTTGCAAAATTTTTTTTTTTTGGAAAAAGCATACACCCATTTTCCCTGTGTTTAATATGTTTCTTCTTGTTAATGGTATTACAAAAATTTGCAAATTGGCAAATATGTGTATTTTTCTTTTTCATCTTGTACTATGACCATAGTTGAACAATGGTATGTATATATGTATTGGATATTGTTTATATGCATAAAACTGACCGTGCCTAATACCGTGTAACTGTCAGTCATACAGGGGTATAATGAAGCCTCTTACCTGCTCGATTTGGAAACGAGTCTTAGTGTTCGAGCCTACAAGTATTGTTTGTATGTTGATATTGAAGTATTTGTTTTACATATTCTGTAGACACATCTGTGTGAATGTAGAGAAAAAATGTATGGCTTTAAATTTGTAATTGACTTTTTTCCAATCAGTTATGTATTGTATGTGTAGCTTGTTATGTTACACACACATGTTTGAATGTTGATGTTTTCCTTCGGATTAATTGCATCTCTGTAAATTGGAATTGTTTGTACAGGCCTGCACCAATCAAAAAGCTAAATGAATAGAATAGTTAGAATTCTTCTGCAGACTAAGGAAGTGTACAGTCTGTAACTAAAGTCACGTGTTACCTGGACCAGTAAAAATTACCATTTTTCTCATAAAACTTGCAGCAACACAACATAATCTTATAATTTTGGACAACCTGCTTCAAAAGTCAAACACTTAGTAAAATCAATGTTATTTTTAAAGAGACTGGTATTGTTTGGGACCATTGTTTATTCTTCTAGCCTAAAAAAATGTAAAGCTGTCATAGATTATGCAATACTAACTATAGAAAATGTTTCATTGTTTTGAATGTTTTTGCTCCTGTTTCTGTTGATAAATGGCTAAAATCTGACACAGTTAATTGTCTTATCTGGCTAGGGGCTCTCATCTGTAATTTAATCAGCTTACAAAGTAAAATATTTTGATAAGCTTGTTAAACAATAAATGATAATAATTTTTAAGTATGCAAACTTTCTATGATATGTTTTAAAAAATAATGTGTGGTACTACCGTGTGTTAAATTAAAAAAAATTCAAGAGATACTCTAGATTTTGTCACCATTTGTATATTCATAGAACAGCCGAAGAATTATATGTTTATGTATTCGAATGTTCTTGCATAATTTTCAGTTGATCTTTGCGTCACAATTTATCATATGATCCATGTGATGGCTGACCCCTCCTGCCTGACACAGTACCTATAAGACATAACAACAAACAATTGTTTTTGTCATTTTCTGTCCAATATTTGATTTGTTCAGTTGTTCAAGAAATTGTCCTATTTTATAAATTGGCAGATTTTTCAAACTGCGATAGGTATTGTAAAAGTAAGGACAGTGACTCTGGCTATGTCATCCTAATATTACCAAAATAGCTGCCCCTGTTCAATCAAAATCCTTTCATTGTGTGACTGTCAAAGAAGGGCCTCTCATATGTTATCATCACTCATTTTTCCAATTAAGGATCTCATTCAGCTGAAATAAATCTTTGTTACCAGATCAGATTATTTCCTATCTATCACAATATTAAATATGAAAAAAATATTAAGCCTCCAACACTGTAAAGGACTTAAACAGTTACTCTTTCATTGTTTCTTGTCAGGTATCTTCGTAGCCACTTTTCGTGTTGTAGTATTCTTAGAGTACAACTGTAATTAACATTGAGTTAGTAGTTTCCTGGATTTGTAATCTTTACTACTGCCTTGCCATTGGCCTGTTTTAAATCTGACCTCAGATATAACCAGTTGGATGCTTTGAGACTAGTCTCTAAAAATCTAATCTTAAGCATTGGATTTTGATATGTTTGTATAAAAATCAGTGTTTATCTTTAGATGTTTGGAAGTTGCCAAAAATTCTCACTTTTTGTTGTTGAATGCAACCCGGGAAATGAATATTTGGTTTTATGTGTTTATTGGGTCCAAGTAATGGAAGAAATGACGTGTTTCCATGACAACCTTGTGTACAATTGATTTTTCAAAGTGAAGGTTTATGTGTTAATTTCTGTTCCATGTTTTCTACCTAACTTTTTTGAAGCAGGTTAGGGCTTGCTATGGTCATAGTGATTTTCTGGCATGTGTGTCAGTTTTAAGTCTTGGCTCCAAAAAACATTCTTTGCTAAGGATTTCTGGCTTAGCTTAGATGTGCTTGTTTTCATTTTACTTGAAATAAGTACAAGTCTTAAAAGTTGGTATATGTCTAATCTACATTTATAATCAATATCTTCTACTCACCACTTGTTGGCTAACATAGGCTGATTGTATTCCTTCAGTTTTTCTAATATTCTTGCAAACTAATTTTTATTTCGATCTATGTAAATATTTAGGCCAGTTGGTGTATTGCAGATTTGGAGCTATCACTATTGAATATAAATCAAGTTTATTTTTTCATAGTTCAGATATTGCTTGTTTTTGTCTAGGTGTAAAAATTTGATAGCAAGAACATATTGTTTTTTGAACTCTATGTGTTGTTACGGAGACATATAATACATTTTTTGTGTAAATGTGTATTTTTTGTATAATTTTTTGTATTTTTGTGTACTTGTAGTTAAGTGGTGCTATTATTTTTCATGGATATTTGAGGCAGCATGTGTAGATAAATCATCAGATTCTTACAATTCTATGACTGTGTTAATATGGTTACCAAATAATGATATTTCTGTGTCACCATGGCAACCAGGTGATTATTTTACTTACATGTTGCATGGCAACTAAGTGGTCATCTGATAGTTTGCATTTCTGTGGCATTAGGTGATACTCTGTTACCATGGTAACCAAATGATAAGTGTGTTGCTGAGCTATGGTAAAGATCTGGTAACTTAAGTGGCTGACCCTGACCTTTGTAACTTACTGTATCATAACATCCATATCATGACCCACTTTTGTGCAGAGCTGAAAATGCTGGATTTGTATCTCTTGTGTTTTTATATTTGCATCAAGAGGATTGCAAAAACTGGCTATTTTACCGAAAATAGTCTGTAAAAGTGTGAAAACACTATAAGAATGTTATCAGCTTTCAGGTGTTTTTTTGGACAATAATTTACATGTTGATTTTTGTATGTAGGGAATTGATGATGTATGTACGCAGTGTTAGCACCATTAACTGTAGATGTATGTTATATGTGGTATGTATGTATTGTTTCTTTTCCATCTAGTGTACAAATATGATTCAAACTTTTGACTGGATTGATCCTTTTTTCAGACTGTCACAAGTTTTTGAATGGATGAATACCTGTCGGATGGACGTCTGTCTAACTTTCATACAGGATAAGTTCATCTTATCACCTGGGTCTGTCCATTTCTCTGACTGGATCAGTCCAACTGTTAGGTTGGATCAGTCTTACTCTCAGACTGGGTTAGTCAAACTAATGGACTGGTTTGTTCCAACTTTTGACTGATCAGTTGCTCGAAATTTACTCAACATTTTGTGTACTTCGAGCTAATGTGTCTCTTTTATATTAGGCGTGGATGATATGCAGACGCCTCTCCACTGTGTTGACATAGAGAGGAACTGATTAGATAGAAATCAAACATTATTAATCAAAATTTGAGTCTCCTACCCTTCCTTTGTTTGTAGTTTTTTTGTTTTTCAGACAAAGGGTAAGAGTCTAAAATTTGATGAGTTCTGTTTGTGATGTAATACAAGTGTTCCATTTATGTGTTTAGTATCCCTCTGCTAGAATCATTGACAACTTACGGAAGTTTTGCTAGAATCATATATTAGCATTACTTTAAAGTATTTCTTGGAAGTATTTTTTCTTTGTTGATTATTTGTTAGAAGTAGAATTTTCCATTGGTTACAATGTTCTTTGTACTTATCAATTTTCCCACCTGCTTTGAAGTATTTTTTTCTCTTTACTACATGACATATAATCTGAAATTGATCTCTTGTGTCAAAAATCATGAGTATTTTTCAATTTAATTGATTGGTTTTGCTTATTTTTGTCAAAAGATACTGCAGATAAAGTTATAAATTGTTCATGAAAAAAAATTAAGATTTCTTACTTAACAAAAGGAATGAAGCTTACAAATGGTTTGGTAATACTGCTTAGGGCATGAGCTGACTTGAATGTAGTAATAAGATACTTCTGTGATTACATTTGTTGCAGAATTCAAACTAAAAAAACTTTTCAGGTTTTTTGCCTTTTTTCAATTTAGTTAGCAAGGATTCAGTTTTGAGATGTATGCATACAGCCTTGATGATTATATGTGAAACTACGGCAATCATTTTTTTGTTTTATTGACTAGAATCCAACTTTGTACGACATATAGCTGAGTTGCATCATATTTTTTGTAAATTCTACTTCATCTGGTTTTTAAAACAACCATAAGTTACTGGATGGCAACCTGTTGATAAATTTGATAAAAGAAAATTTAAGAAGATAATATTTATTGAGTTCAATGAGATATGATAAAACTTGAATCTGTTCATGTACATTGTCAATATAATTATGCAGTATAATTGTTCTCTAACAGTTGTATATGTGTTTGATGCCATTTATCAATGTATGCGTGTTAAATATAATGTATTAATTGAATGTGTAGGTTGTAGTTACATTTTTTGTGACAGCAGGTTCGAGACCAAATGTATTCATCTGATCATCATATCATATTGCTGAAAATGACGTTGGAATAACTTCAATAAACATTTGTACAAAGTTGACTTTCTTTTAGTCTGTTATTCCTACGCTTTATTGTTTGTTTTATATGTGACGTCACCGGGTGTAAAGCCATTCCTCAACAATTTTTCAGTTATATATGGCAGTCAGTTCACCTAACCAGTTTTCTGGACTGTATACAAGCCAGTACTAATTTACCCTTCCACAAGGAGATGGCGAGTTCTCCACATACGGAGGAAAACTGACATTTTTGTCAAATTTTCATAGAAAGTTATGACCTGCCACAACTGGGATTTGAATCTGGATTGCCATGTTAAAAGTCCAGTGCACTAACCTCCAGACCACAGTTGCAGCCTTATAATTTAAATCTAAAATTGACAAATTACATGTTAGTATGTCAATTGATTTGTGATTGTTTCTGCAATATTGTGGAAGATGCAATTATTTGGATAATTAGTTTATTCAGATATTTCATTGTCCTCAGATAATTCGAATTACAGCAAATTGACTTGATTAAAACGTTTTATTGCCAGCCAATCACCGGACGATTGCTTAGCTTAGGTCTGACCATCATAGTAGTGTCCACAAATAAAATTGTTGAATCAAGCTTATATTTTCAACTGGTACTTTTGTGAAGGATTATGTATATATATACTGAACCAAAAAAAATCTTTCGTGAGATATTAATGGGACTGTTTCCACATATGTGTATATTAACAGTTTTTGTTCGTATTTGTTATTGCACAATAATTCAAAATCAATTCATCAAAGTTCATTTACAGTCTTAAAATTATCAATTTCATTGGATTTTTCAATTCCATTTAAGGCAGGTGTCGATTCATTTTTTTTTTGCTTTAGTAACGAGTATGGCCACCGCGAACATTGCTAACAGCTTGGCAGCGACGATGCATTGAGTGGATGAGATTATTATTTTGAGCCTAGGGTATATTGTTCCACTCTTCTAGCAAAGCTTTACTGAGCTCATTAACATTACCAGGGGGATTTTGACATAGCCGTACACGTTGTCTTGCTGAAACACAGAAATAACGCCGTGATTTTGTAAGAGAGGAACAACGTGTGGGGCAAGGACATGGTCTCTATACTTTAGTGTGTTCAAATTGTCATCAATGACCACTAATTGGGTACGATACCCATACCTAATTCCGACCCAGACCATCACGGAATCCCCACCGCTAAAACGATCCCGCTGAAGAACGCAACAGTCGGCGTAACGTTCATACATACGTCGGTAGACCCTGATCCTACCATTACTATTTGACAATGCAAGCCTGGATTCATCTGAAAAAAGAACCACCAGTCTTGCCTTGTCACTTAAAAATTGTTATTTTTGTTAAAATGCATTAAAGATATTTTAGAAAAGTCTTATTATAATAGTAATAAATATAATTATTTCAAACCTAAAATAATACATGAAATGAAAATGTTCACACAAAATGTGTTGAGTCAATATTAATTCTAAATTACAAAAAATTACTTCCTAACGACAAAAAGAATTTGCACGAAACTAGGATTTATATTCATAAAATATCATCTCACGTTTTTCATGTGGTTAAATGAGCATTGGAGTACGAAAACACTGAGGGAGAGAAATACTCGATTTGGACCGCATTGAATTGAAAATATTTGAGTCAAGGGAATTAACTCAATTAGGTACAATATGTGTTAAAGAAAGAGTTGTCTCCCGTATGAGAACATGCATTAAAATAGTAGAGCGTACTTATATATAGAGACCATATCTTGCTTCATATTAAATTACTATAACAAGATACGTACTGTCACAACCAGTAAATACATAAAGAGTTACATTTAGAATCAGCCAATAACTCATACTTGATTTAGAATTAGGCGAAAGACCCATCAGAATATTTAGCTTTTCTGCCAATATATCAATAGATGTTACGCAAATATGTTAAACGTGAATCGACTTGATTTAATCGTAAAATGGTAATTATATGAATAGTTTCATATTAACGAAATTCTGACTTTACACCATGTAAATTGTGATAGAGTAATAATAGTAGAATCATTCCCGCGCAAAGTTATCTCCCTTCGATTTTTTAGCAGACGATAATTAAAATTACAACGCGCTGTAGACTGATTTAATGTTTTATGGTTAGATAATTGCGAGAAAAAAAATCTTCTAAAATCATGATTTTAAAAACTACAAAACAGCCGAAGTGTATAAAATAAGTCCGAGAGCGATTGTTTGTGACGTTGCCAAGGCACTACTTTACGCGCCATTTAAGCGACGTAGGCGGCGTAGTTAGGTGCCGATTATCGCCCTGTAACCAATGAAAAGTTCCGCACGGATCATTTAATAGTTTCAATGATTTGTTAAGATCTATTAAGTTTGATACAAGCTTTATTGTAAAATGACAAGTTTAATTGATTAAACATTAAGTGTATACCGGGTAGTTTATCTAACGACGGGTATGTTGTAGATAAAGAATTATTTGAACGATTAAGAATTGTTGTGTGAATTTGAATTTATTATATTAAATAACTTTATTACTTAGAAAGTTAAAATGGCTAGGGGCAGGAAACATGTCCCACCGTCAACAGATGTAGGGAACTGGGTAAGATTTTTGCAGTTACTTTTTCTCAGTTATTTCATGTTGATAACTTTTTACTGATTGAAGTATACCTAGCTCTTTATGTTTTATATGATTCTAAAATATCTGCATTTCACATCTTGAACCATTAAACACAATTGAATATTATTATCACTTTAACTTGGAAAAAATGTAATGATTTAAAATCGGCATAAAATAATTGACAATTTATACTTTGAATTATATTATGATTTTGGATTGAAAATGTTTTGTGATACCTGTGTCTCTGGACTGGTCATGTGAATGTAGCCTTTGCTTTTAAACTTAAGTTCAATTGAAATGAAAAAATGTTTCAAATACATAATGTGGACATAAAAGTAGGATATTGTTAGTCAATAGTTAAAAAGTTGACAGTTAACCATTTCGTTTTGATTAATTCTGCATTTCAAACGGTGTGTTTACATCCCGTTTTAATCTTTGTAATGGTTGTTCAGTTAAGAAACTTTACACATAAATTCAATTTATTTATATATGGTTTTAAACTTACAAAACCAGGGGTTTCATGTTAATTCGGCCCTATATGACGACAAAAACATATATTTGTACATGTTTAATGTTCAGACTAAACATGTACTGCGCCCATGTAATAATAAATAATCATAAAATCTTAATCCGTTTTTTTTTCTAAACCTAAATCTTGAACATAATCTCTTGTACAATAATCCATGTTTACAAATGTCAGGTTTAAAAAAAACTTTATCAGTACTACTGACTTTTATCAATTAAACTTGTGTTTCATAAGATATATGGTAGATTAGGCCTATATACGATACAACACAATACAATAGATTAGAGTATATTTATATGCACAATGCTAGTGATATTATTTTGTTAAAAAGCTCGGAAAGGAAGAACATTAATACGCCATACAGTTGAGACCAACACTTCTGACTTTATCAAAAACTAACGCAACAATTTTATTTCCGCGATCACATTTTTTTTCTTTGTACACTGAATGTGTCTTTTTTCCAAAAACCGTAGATACGGAGTTTTGCATTACTTTCTGTTTGTACAGCCCACGAGTCCCCTTTATATTTTGCACTTTTTATCTGTACCCGCTGAATTTATGCATGATTGCTCGCTTTGATAAATGTGGCTTTTCATTCGTTGTGTACCATCTCTCAACAAATATAATAAATGCGTGTATTACTTATGAGTTTTCATCAGAAGTAGATACAAGTATACATAGATATTTATGTTATTCACGGTTTCTTAGTGAAACTGGCTCAAAGTGGTTACAATGAAGTTCATAAAAAATCGACCTCACTACCCAATGCTTTCATTGTGTTTGTCTCGGATTACCAGCGCATAGTAGTTGCTATCTATCTCGGAGGACGTGTCAAATTGGATGTTCATAATACTTGCATACAGTTGAAAATTTCAAACATATCTTGTATACACTAAACATCTGAAAATCTAGACTAGAGTTTAATATTAAAGTAGCCGATTGATAACGGCCATATTTTAAGTCCTCCATTATTCAAGTACATGTACATGTACGCGTTTCATGCCAAGTTCATACATAGATGGTCTGGTCAAGAAATCATACACATAAAGTGATACATTATTAATATCTGGTTGATTTATTAAGCATCATGCCAAAAATCTCATGTCTCGCGTCTGGTTTTCATAAGACTTGAAATTAAAAACGTTCTGTTCTGGCACCAGACCAGTAGGAAGTTTGTATGTATACTTAATAGTCTCGACAAAGTTAAATGAATTTAATACCATACATGCAGACCCTAATGAAGTATCCTCTCTGACACTTTTAATGTCCAAAAGCTGGATGACATACTTGATCTTATCACAAATCTGGAGTACTACGTGTACCATGTTTGATTAACAATACATGTATGTAAATGTTTCTGTTTTTTTGTATGTAAGTATGGGAAACAGAAATAAAAACAAAACAGTCACTTAGACAGTAAATTAAGCCACGGCTGTTGTAAAGACCACCTGGGATAGTGTTCTCCACTCTGTTAAGATTAGAAGTTCTCATTTTATGTTTATTTTAACCTCTGGATAAAAACATCTCCAATAAAGTCCACATTTCAATTCCTCCAAATATGGTCTTTATAGGCAGGGTTGACTGAACGCGATTTACCACTAATCATGAAACTATTATGCTAAAACTGTTTAGGTAAACTTTGTAAATATGGTCGATAACTGATTACGTGTATCAGACCAGAACTTGCATTTCAGAATTCCAAGTTCTTGATCGACTAAGCTATTGTGTCAGCGATATTTCATTCCGACCATAAATAATTATTTATTGACAACACCGAGCTAATACAAGTAACCTCGTAAATTATCACGAAAGAATGGGTGAAAATCAATGTCTCTATTCATATTTGAATATTCTACACAAAGCACTGATCATATTTTCTATGTCACCATTTATAATGGCTTCACCTAGTTCTATTATGGATTCATCGACGTTTTCTTGTATTTTGTATATTTTGATTTTTTTTAATTACAGAAAATAGCTCGCGCCCCATTAACAGTTAACAACATGTAAGACGATTTTTAAGTTCATGTCAGTAATTAGCAACGACTTTAAAACAACATTCATACACTTTTGCCATAAGCATAAAAAAGAATTTTAGCTAATAATTATAAAAGTAATTTGATATTGTAACCAATGTTTTAAATGCGCCCCAAGCACGTCTATAAGACTTGTTTCAATGAAGATAGAAACCCAAAATTGCAAATTGCTCGACTATTATCAATTAAAACGTTTCATTCACGTCCATAAAGGAGCAAAACATTTTAGGGAATACAAGAAGTTTCAGTTACAAAGCTCATCCGTTCTTTTTTGCGATTATCGTCCACAAATGTACCAACTTTAAGATAAACACAAAGGGTAGCGATTATTTTGAACTTAAAGAACCGAGAAGCGGCGAATGTACACCTTCGTGGTTGATGTATATTTGTTTAGTCACTTTCGATTCTGATAAGCCTACTAGAGTTGTTTGAATAACTTTATTTGTCAACTTCATTAGTGCTGGTTTTACACATACTTCAAGTTTATTACTTGAATTTTTTTTCAATTGAAGTCCTTACGACTTGAGTGTTGCCTACTTGTTGTAAGAAATCGAATTTGGAATCGATTCTAGATTAAGAAGTTAGGTAATGAGACTTGAAAATGAAGTACGTCTATGTTTACTGTAGTTCTCACATCCGCTTACAATGAGAAGTTAACCATGCACTCATGTTAAATTGCATTGTATTCAATAGGCAACACGGAAATTACTTTTTCATTAATATTCTAATAGGCTTACTTTAAAACAGATTAGGTGTAGTTCAAGAGTAATTTTAGAATCTTTAAAAAGTTCGTTCTTGTATCGTTAAAATATCAACCATTTCAACAACATATGTAATCTATAAAATGGTTAGCATGCTACATCTGATTGCGCAAAACTGTTTCCAAGCATATGTCATTTTTTAACAAACTATCATTCATTTATGGCCTTATTAAAATACCAACATTTAGCACAAATAAACCAACAAGACTTCAGATTTATATTGTATCTTTTGAAGTATGGATGTTTTTCATTTGATATTTTATTATAATAAAAGATAAAGCCAGTACAATTCTTGGCTTTAAAAGTTATTTACAACGATACTTGGTTCTATCATTAGTTAGGTATAGACAACATTTTAAGCGTTAGCAACCAGGGGCAGATACAGGATTAGGTTAGGGGGACATAAAGTCTAGATGTTTATGTAGAACACAATCAGCACGTAACGTTTAACTTTTTTACTTTTGCTTGCCAGGTTTTAGAGGGTGCGCACACCGCCCTCCTAAATCCGCGCTTGGTAACACGGTTGAAATATGTTATCTGAGATAAATATGATCTGATACCATTTTATAACTGAAGCCTATTAAACCAGTTATATGATCGATTGTTTCTTTATTTATTCAGTTCCAACATCGGGGAACACAATCGGCAAGTTCGATACAGAGAAAAGATGCTACTAGCACCGGATCTATGTTAGCCGGACCTTTCAGATCCGGTTCGGCACAAGTTCCGCAGCGTCCACCGCAACCATTCAACACAAAATCAGAGGTGTGTAAAATGAAGTTGAACTGTAGATAAGCTTTAATGAATACTTCAACAATTATTCAGAAGTAAAGTGCAACCTCTCCAAAGCGGCCCTCTCCTGAGCAACAACCTCCATTTAACAACAGCATGATTTTCCCACTGTTCGCTTTAACTATTAATTGAAACCTCTCTAGAGCAAGAACCTCTCAACGACAACAACGTAATTTTGCTTCTCCCAAAGGGTGTTGCTTTGGAGAGCTTGCACTGTAGCACCATTTACTACAATACTTTTTTCACTGGGGTGTAACGTCGCACAAATAGCCAGAGTCATTTCCAGCTATCCAGGTGAAGGAAGATTCATGGCGTACGCCTGAGTTGAACCATTGCCCTTCCGTAAACTAGCTGAATAGCTTCATCACACGTTAAGTACTAAAAAACTAATCTGGTGTTTGTTATACACCTACTAACTATGTCGTTTTCAAACAGCTAATGATGGATACACTCAAGATTCTATACTTTAATTACCTACACAGTCTTCGGCAACCCTAATTTACTTATAAAAGTGACGTACAGATATTCAAAACATATTCGAAGTTATTGCTGTCAATGGCAACCGTCAGATAACCAAGATGGTGACGGCGATATTTATCAAGCATAGAACAGAGTACTTTAATATTGAATAAACAGTTTTATCAAAACCTCTTAATAATGCATCCATTAATGCATTGTGTATTTTTTTTCACAATGTGCTTGACTAGCCGTCAACGACTGATAATCGCTTACGAAATTGGAATGCGTTCATTTTTCTTCAATCATTTTACATGGCACACTGGTATCAATAGCTTTCAAACAAATTTATTCACCATGCAATGCACATTCTGACATTTTTATCAGACATGGATTATGTTTCACTGACATAAAAGCTCCGTTTGGCAGCTTTAATAAGTGGCCTCTTTATGCGCCATTGTTTTTATCAAGGGTAAAGTTTTCGGGACTTTATCAATGTGGATGTATGGTTGAAATGTGATTTTGGCAAACGATCATCCGGACTCAACGTTCTCTTTCTCTTAATTTTCCTGCTTACGTCAGGCGTGCAGCTAATTTAAATTACATGTAGATCTAATTAAATGTTTTCTTTAAAGGATATGGGCCCGGGTTCAAAATTGTCATTATACCTTCAGCTTTAAATATGATTTGTCGTTTCCTTGCCTCTGATAAAATCAAGAACTGGAGAATTATACATTCTACACAAACACGCATAACCAGGGCCCGGCAAATCCACTCGTCCGCTCGTAATTACGAATAGAAATTGACTAAGGAAGGCTTGACATTGCTAAAGAACTTGTCAAAATTCTTAGTTGGTTGTCATGCAGGACGAGTAGCCCGAAAACAATTAGTCGAGCACTGACAACCGAAGTTGAGTGTATTATAAATGTATTTTCCATTTGCGGAATGAACCGATGATTCACGAGTCCTCCCGATGACAAGAGATCATTTATTACAAATGTACTAGTAATCTTTTGTCCATGTTTTATCTATAAGATAGATCGTCAATTGTCACACTCGTTCGGCTTTATGTAATCCTTAAAATTCTTATATCAATAATATTGGCGATGAACGAAGTATTGAGTTGAAGATAGCATTTAAGAGCATAAACAAATTGATAAAACCCAGATACCGGCCCGTGACAATGATGTCTATGAATTGTGAACATTTGTTTTGGCGATAAGTGGTACAAGACGTCGCAAGTACTCCCGTTGTCAAGGCTCAATATTTGAGTGTTGTCTCATCCATAATTAAGAAAGACAACATGGGGACAAGTTCTACTACTTAAAAGAAAATCTCCACACTTGTTTTTCGTCTATATGACTGCGTGCATTCACATGGAATAATGCTGACAAAATTTCGATTTTATAAAAATCGTATGTGAACCAGACGTGTTTTTATTCTGGCTTATCAATAACCAATTAACTGGTTTCTAGGAATATTTATAGGCATGAGACGTTCAGATAATTCAGTATGTTTTAATAATCAATTTGAATTTGAATGGATAACGAATAACTGGCGTGAAAATTATGTTAATTGTGTATTCTACCTTGAGATCATTCGTAACAAGTTGAATATTTATGATCAGTAGACTGATTCAGTTTGATCAACTCACTTGGATTTTATACATTACGTTAATACAGCTGGATATACACTAACACGATTCTTGTGAGGACGTCTGTGTTTTTTTCATTGTTTCAAATTTTCCATTCGGAGGAGAATAACGTCCAGTCATGGCTTATTTCTGGAATGACCGTCCCATTTCCGGGAGGCACCCGGTAAATGGACGCTGTCACAGCTTTGCAGTGTGTTCATTTAGATATCATACGCTTGTTATTTTCGCTTTCAGACAACATTCATACGTAGACTCATCGCTCTAATGCAATCACATTTTACATAAAAACATCTATAATAAGTACATTGTATTTGATACATTTACTGTTTTTTTTCGAGAATCCATATCCGAAAAATAAAAGACTAAGAAACAATCAACATTGACATTAGTTTTAATAAGGTCTGGCATGGGATGCCTTAGCAGAAATCAAAATATTGATAAATATTAATAAATAAATAAATAAATAGGTGAATAAATTTGTAAATTTGTAAGTAAATAAATAAATTTGTAGACAGATAATTCATTCATTCGTTCGTCCGTTTGTACATTTATTTATTCATACATTAGCATATCAACGGAATATTTCATGTACGAGTATAAGAACGATATAAGTACACGTATTTTCTATTTACAGAGGAATTACCGATCTACGAACAGATTTTCCGAACATGACAACAGAAATGCATTCCAGGACCATGGTATATATTTTGGAGATGTGAGTACATTCTGATGTTTCTCTCTTCCTTCTTTTTAGCCTATCTATTTCATAAGCTCGTCCCGCTTTTAAAGATCTTTAAAATTATTTTTATTGTACATATTTGTTTCCAAGCGATTGGACAGGGTATTTGTAGTGTACAAAACATTGAAGGTAGTATGCTTTGACTGGACTTGTCAACAAAATCTCAGATAAGTAAATATATATCAATACAACTGTTATTTAGGCAAACAATTTTGACTGTATGCCATTCTGTAATGTACAAAAGGTCTCGATATTACAATATTCGTCTTACATATTAAGCTTTACAATATTCGACTTTAAAAAGCCCCGAACGGCCGAACAACCAAATTAATTGAGACACAGTTTAAAACGAACTTCTGGTCAATTAAGAGACTGTTTGGTGGCTTTAAACAAACTTAATCTGTATGAAATTTGTAGGAATATATAAGACCATGTGTACGTCCTCGTTGGATGTACAGACCTGGTGTGGCCCTGGTAAGAATAAGGCACTCAGTTGTGTGTGGTCTTTTGGCAACGGTGTCTTTGTCTAGTTCACTACCCTAGTATAGCAACTTTTAGATTAGAATAGCAGCGATATTAGTTGTGTGAGTGCACTATTGCCCAAAATGTAATTAAAACTTGACGGCACATGATTGTTTCAGTAGTAGGTGGGTGAGGCTGTGTGGGTAATTCCTCGCCTTTACATCTCATTACGAAAATGAAGATACATGATTGTAATTGAAATATGCTAGGTGACTACCAGTATTATATGGGGCTATTATATGTCATGTTTATGTGACCCTAAAAAGCTCCGAATTACGTTTGTAATGTCCTGCAAACCACCATTTCGAAGGTGAATGCCTCTTATCCCCCTAAATTGTATCGACTGTAAACCTCTTGCAAAAATGTAATGTTGTTGGGTATGACTAATATTTTTTATTATTTTAACTTCTGGTGAAAGTAAAATCATACAATTAGAATGGCTCGATTTCTAAAATTGGCATCCATTGTTTATTGATATGACAATGACTTAATTTCAAGTTGTGAGTGCTAACTAAGATGGCAAAAAATCTCTTTCTTCACAATTGTCAGTGCTAACTGGCATGAGAAGTTTTATTTACTTGTTATAACGGGTACCTACTGATATGATAATGGCTCTATTTTTCTAGTGCGAGTTGACATGACAATGGCTATATTTTTCTTTTTAATCATGAGCGCTCACTGACATGGTATTTAGTCTTTTTCTAGTTGTGAGTGCTCATAGACCGGACAATGACTGGATGGTTGTGAAAATCACTAGTCATGGTACTAACTCTTGATTAGAAATTTAGCTCAAGTTTTAGCGTAATAATATTTTGGACAGAATGCAAAACACTTATCTAAGACAGACATGGAACTAGTGGCTCTGTACTATACTTCAACAGTTTGATTGGTGTATTTATAGTCTAGAATGTATGAAATGCATGTATCGTATGTACATGTACTAGTGTAGATACATATCCTGAATTGGCTTGAATTTAAATCATGTGCCACAACAACCTAAGTATGACAATTTATTGCAAAGTGAACTTTCCATAATAAGGGTTAAAGATTGGCTGTTTTTCTGTATTTTGTTTTCTTTGTGGTCAAAACATGAATGGTTATTTTTTTGCTTTAAATTTTCTTTTGGATGGTGGGGTACAGTATGTGAAAATCACCTTCTTGTCAACAGATTATTATTTGGCCTAGTATCTGACCAGAACAAAATATTCAATAGATGAATAAATAACACATGTATTTGCAAATAAAAAAGCCTACAATGGGTGGAACCATACAGGTATTGACAATATTAACTTACTAGTCGAATAAATTAGCTGGACGCCTAAGATTTTGAAGTCAAAGTTTCAACAAAACTCAAATAAGTCTGTGATAAATACCATTGTGAAAATGATCATTTGTGGTAAATGTTCATATCAGGACAATAGAACCATGCCAGCAAGTGGTATGACATGAATTCTTTAAGTAGGCCACACTAAAGATCTTAAGTAAAAGGTAATTTAAAGCCTATCATTTCTGCTAACTGACAAAAGTTATAAAAAAGTAACTAATATAAATTGTCAGCTTGTAAAACATAAAGATATACATGATAAAATTTCTGTCTAACAATTAAACCAGAAATTTAACAAAAGATCAATATTTATAGAATGATCACGTCGACAACAATAGAATGTATAGATTAATCCCAGGGGCTTACATTTTGTGTCGACCAAATTTTACACAAATATTGATAAGAATACCTTTAAAACTTAATACACATATCGAAAATTATAATAATTTGAATTTGGTAATCCAATACCTTGTTTAGACATTTAAATACTAGTAGTTGAATACGCAGGTCTAATCACAGTAAAGAACTCGTCAAAACTTACTTTAACATTTGATCTAAATGGAAATAAAATCCTCAAACAAGACACTGAATTTAAAAAAAAGCTGTAAATCTAAGGTGTAAGTATTATGTAAAGTAACCTATTGAGAAAGTTTCAAAGGGTTAATGGAACAAATAGCACATTTGTAAAGGTTATATTTCATGCTTATCAAACTGTATAAATGTACAATATCTGAATTAAATGTCTAAGGAATGTATAATTATGTTATAGCTTAAAACTACAGTAAAACCTCAATAACTAAAGTCAGTAAGTGAATGGAGAATAGAATTATGATATTGGTATACAGATATGGCCTTTATCTGGAGGTTCATTTAGTCTGTTATTTTAATAAATGCATACAAATGAGTGCTGTTCAGTGGTTTCTATTCACAGGTGTCAGTTTATCTCAGGTTTGCTTTCGCTCATATTGGTCTCTGAACAAAATGTTCAAAACTTAAAAAAATACCATACTGTCAGCAAGAGGTACCTGGATTATTAATCAGTATTTATGCATGTACTTCATGACTATAAGGAAATGTTTTCAGTGACAACAAGAATCGTGAATATTCATATTTTAGTGGCAATGACTTGATTTAAAT
The DNA here is from genome assembly GCA_008271625.1 of Lutraria rhynchaena. Lineage (NCBI taxonomy): Eukaryota > Metazoa > Mollusca > Bivalvia > Venerida > Mactridae > Lutraria > Lutraria rhynchaena. The sequence goes on from VIBL01000127.1 coordinate 909,495, forward strand.
GTTCTATCCCTGCGTGCTGATATGTGGAATAAAGGCATGCTAATATCAAGAAACACATCATTTTTTAACATAAATTCAAACAAACCGAGTATTGCATGAATGAACTGTTTTAAATAGACTTTAACAGATGCCTGAGCAAATGAAATATCAACAAAACAAACGTTAACAAGTAGGGTTGAAGTCATACATCAATCGTTCGGTGCTGAATAATACTAAACCTCCACTTAACCAGACTCGAGTTACAATAGTTTTGCACTTCACTGTTAATCAATTAATCAATAGATCAAAAAAGCAGTTCGGGTTTTTATTTAAACCTTGCTGCATTAAAATGTATTTAATTTGATCAATTCAAAACTGCGATTCAAAAAACACATCAACTTTATTAAACTAAATTCCCACACAACCTTGAATAAGCCTGTCTTTATCAATTTTAACCATGCTTGCATAGAAAACTATCAAGCAGGACAATATTGTTATAGATTTTGTAGTATAAAATTTGATAAAGCATGCTTATTCATTTAAACTAACTTTGCAGCATTGACCTGAACTTTTAAGCAGGAAATTATCCCTTCAGTGCATCAACGTTCATTAACTAATGTATAAAGATACAGTCATGTCGAGTTTGTTTAAGCAAATTCAAGAACAGTTAGAAATTTAATTATTTTTTGGTTTTATGCCTATTTTCAATCATGTTTCAGATATCTTTAATTTTATTCAGTCTTAATATAGGGGCCCGTTTTATTTTGGCAATTTTTGCGGTCAGCATCAGAACCACCAAATTTAGACCACACCAATACTAAACATTGCCAATAATAAATACCGCTAATTATTTTGTTAAAGAAGTGTAATTCTTGTGATCAAAAATTGTATTATTTATTCATGGATGCAGGACATCTATTTTAGTGGTTGGCTATTAAACCACCAATTTTCTAAAACCTGCCAATTAAAGAATATCATAAAAGTGCCAAATTTTTCGTGCACAGAAATAAAGACATACAGTACTGGCAGGCAGTTAATATATCTAGCATTCATGCATTCTGAACCAGTACTTACCTAATTGTTCTTGCAAGTGACAGAAAATGGTTAAAAATCGGGGTTTATTGCTTCATTTTTCTATCATACATGTTGTAGCCAACTTGCATTAATCGCCTTCAACATGCATCAAGTACTAGTATACCAATGCATGTTTCTTCCCATTGTCACATAATACAAATAGAGCGTAAATAAACATCTGAAAATGTTGTTACATCAGGAAACAAAATCTAGTGGTAACTAGCTACCACTGAGTAAGAAACAAACAGAATTATTAACTATCATCATGACAATGATTTTTATGGTTTTGTACAAGAAATAGTGCTGCAACGAAAGGCTGAAAGACATCATCAACAAATCTTTATTTGTCCATTGAAGCATAGACAACCATTTAATAGCAATATTTTATGAATACATATACCAAAGGTACTGAAACAAAGTTCTGTGAAAAAATTCTTGGGCATCTGGATGCTGCAATTTGTACTGATGAGCATTTGTAAGTTAGTGTGATTTTATCATCTATACAAAGTGAGGTGGTTGCAGTCAATAAGTTGCAGAACTTTCTAAAAGTGGTATCTGTGTCATATCACCTGATATTGTATTGATAGTTAAGCGATTGAGTCAAAATATTTCAAATTTATTTGCATCAGAATAAAGATAAAAAACAATTAATTCCATTAAAAAGCAAAACTAAATTATGACATTTTGGCATATTTTAAGGTATAAAAACATAATTTCATATGTTTGGTAAATGTTGTGATAAATATTCTCAAAACTATCGGCCAATCTGAATGCATTATTTACAGAGTTTTATAGACCTAAGATACATCTGTCAATGATCACTAAAGGTTCTTTCCATTGATTCAGTGTACTGTGAAACATATCTCATGGAAGTACCCTGGCAACACACAACTCTAATGCAGTGTATGATTTCAATTTCAGGGTCAAAGTACAAGACAGTTAGGTCGTAACTTGATAGATCCTCATCTTAGATTACACAACACAGGCAAAGATTACTTGAAACACAACGGACGAGAGGTTACTGAATTTGATTATCATTCAACTTACAACAAGTCGTACCACGGAAAAGATACCGATGAACCACCTAAATATCGTAGGTTTCAAAAATCACTGCCACCAGCAGAACCCGGCAAGGTTTCATTGACAACAGCGACAACAGATTGGGCGCCAACACAAAAAGCTGAGCATAAAACAAGCACCCAGGTATTGGCAGTGAGCCAAGAACCATTTTTAAAGCACAATCCATGGCAATACTCGTATCATTCTAAAAGGAACGTCTACCCGCCATATGAGAGAAGGTCGGACCCAGTCATAGACAATATGTTCAACAGATACGGCGCTGCCTTTAATTCTAGCTCGAACTTTAATTCTACGGGTTTCTCCGGATTTAGTTCGTTAGGGGCGACCGAATGTAGTTAATCACATTTGGAATAAGTGTAGTAATGGGATATAATGTTTTTGCTGTTGTTCGCCGTGATAAAGTGTTAACAAAACTAGATTTATTTCATTACTGTATGTTATTAATGCGAAAAATATCAAATATTCATTTAGTTATACCTGTTTTTGATAAAAATGTTATAAACACAACTAATTTGTTGTTTTTATGCCCTTTCATCTATAAATCAACTCAGTTAACAATGAAATAGTTTCATTTCACATTTATAACATAATTCACTTAATTTGAACACAAAAAAAAAGAAAATTTCATCATTTTAAGCTGCAAAAGTCTTCGCTAACAATTTTCATATTTATACGTTCTGAAATCAAATAGTAAGGTAATATCGTCTGTACACGAGTCATCATAAGGAGAGGAAAAATGTCTCCTTATGCATAACTGACCTTGATTTTGTGTTTGGGGTTTACACCTGTTTTAAAACATATTTCAGAGATATTACCAGAAGGCAGTACTTACTTTGTTCTTTGTAAGTTAAAACCAAATTCTCCAAATATGAATAATCAGGGATATGAAAGGAAAGGCTGTAGACATAATGTCTTGAAACAAATCATCCCAGAGCACACATACCACACCAACAGTTCAAACTCAAATCCTAATTTTGTTGATCTAACACTCTGCCTACTGAGCTAAGGGAGCAGTCTAATTTTAAAGATAAAGTAATAGTACAATATATATGAATAATCAACAAGCTACAACTTTGGATAGTATTTAATGAATAACATGGATTATTAATCAGATACTGTGAAGGTAGACAACCGAGAACATATTGTAAAACGTCAGGCCTTGAGATTATAACCTTGAGAACAGTATCTGAGCTCAAATCTCAAAGTATTACGGTTGAAGAGTAAAAACAGTAATGCTCTCCCTTTGATACAAATATTGACAGATACCACACAAGTTGTCTCTCTTTCTTACTCAACTTAAATACATAGTCCCAATCAATCATCAACAGCTAACTTATTGAGTTAAGCAGATGGTCCTGCAAAAATTGTAAACTTGACAAGTGACTCTGATACTGGTTCTAGAAAATTACAATACCTTTTCTATTAAAATCGTTTTTTTGTAAAATATTGTCTACAATGCCAAAGAAGTTGAAGGCACTTAATGCTACGTTACAATTAATGTTAGTTACGACCTAACTGTATACCGGTAGTTAATAAATTCTATTAATAATTCAAACCAAAAGCAATGTACAACTTTTGTTATTTCTAAAGGAAGAAAATAAGTAATGAATAATTGTAAAATAATACAATCTTGAGGTTGTACGTAAATTGCTGAATGCTTTTTTTTCATAATCAACATAGATCTGGCATCTTTCAGGAAACTTAGAGAACATCCCTCATTCATTCCTTTCCTTAATAAGCCCTCTTTACAATGGCTCAGTCACTCAGTTCTGACTTGTGTTTCTTTCTAACATGAGTTTTTAGATCACTTTTCCGTCTGTAAGTCTTTTCACAGAATAAACATTCAAATGGATTATCTCCTGTGTGGACCTTACGATGTAATAGTAAACTATATTGGTTCATGAATACCTTGTTACAAAATTCACATCTTGGCTTTGACTTTCCCACTGAAAAAATAAAACGATAATTTTTTTTTACAGCTAGTGCAATGAAAACACAAGGTAATACAACAAAAAACTGGGCACATAATTTACTTATAAGTTTCATAAGACCTCAAAATGCTACTTGATTATTGTGCAAAACCAAAAACATGAAATTCAATGAAAAATAAGACAACTTGAAGTATCACATATGTGCTGGGTATTTATTTGTTACAAAATTTCTCACCTGTCAATGAGATTTAGATAAAAATTAAGTACCAGCTTCCAATTCCACTTAATAATGAAACCATCACATTATTATTACGATTTTTCATATGGTCTAATTATTGAGGTTTCATGGAATAAAAATTACACGTGGTCTCATTACTGAAGTTTTATGGAGTAAAAATTACACGTGGTCTAATTATTGAGGTTTTATGGAATAAAAATTACACGTGGTCTCATTACTGAAGTTTTATGGAATAAAAATTACACATGGTCTCATTACTGAAGTTTTATGGAATAAAAATTACACATGGTCTCATTACTGAAGTTTTATGGAATAAAAATTACACATGGTCTCATTACTGAAGTTTTATGGAATAAAAATTACACATGGTCTCATTATCAAGTTGGATTCAAGAAGAGTTATTGAGAGTCAGACCAAAAACAAATGGTCGTTATGACAAAGTGGTCATGATATTGAGCTGGTCACTATGTGAAATTTTACTGTACAATACATTAGTAAGAAATGCAGGATTGTAGAACTTGATTGACAGCCTGAAAAATTTACAATAAAAGCATTTAAGTTCCATACCTTTATATTTTGGTTTTGCACTCTCTTGAACAACATTTTCAGTATTGCTTGAAGATGTAAAAAATTTCATCTCAAGGAATTTTACAGCATTTTGAAGTTCCATCTGCTCACAACCTGAAACAAAGCTGCAGACCTTTAACAACCAATCGTAACTAAGACACACTTTTTCATCAGTGTCACAATCCAGACTGGTTCTCATATTTTCCTTTATATTTGAAATTTCTCTCACCACCTCTTCAAACTTATCTATATCCTTCCGTACAATGTCTTCAAAATTCTCCTCCATATCCACAAATGAATGGTGTTGTTGACTAGACATTCTAGCCCGTTTGATGGCCCTAGGCTCACAAGAACTTGAAAGAATGCTACTGCAGATGTCGTCGTTATCATAATCATCTTGTGAAGACTGGTTGTCAGTTTCTTTAGTCCTCTTCTTCAAATCATTGATATAGGTGTCAGGGCTAATAATATGCTGAATCGTACAGTTCCGAAACTTCTCCCCATTAGCTACTAACTGCTGCATCACTTCTAATTCTTTTGGCGTCAAGCCGTGTCTTTTGCTACTTTGTGAATTTGCTTCTTCATTGGAACCATCAAGAATGTTGCTAATAACATGATCATCTCTGTATGTGTCATTATCAAGATGAGAGGAGCCATGATCCTGTTGACTCTGCCGTGACTGGGATGAATGTCCACTGACTGGTTCTTTACACTTCCATCTTTGACACAATGTCACGAATGGTTGTCCAACTTTAGTACGAAATTGTTTATTCCACAAACGACCTAAAATGAAGACATTGTCATTTTAAGCTAAATTATGAGAAGAAGTACCCAACATATTCAGTAGATGCCTTTTTTGAAGCTATGGCAAGTCCTTAATAAACTTCCTGAATAAAAATTACAGTTAATCAAAGAACAAAGGGAGATAACTGTCCTGGAGGGATCCGTTCAGTACCAGTCTCACAATGTCTGCCACTAAAACTATTCCTGTTGAAAGTAAGCACTGAAAATTCTGTAATAAATGTCATGAAAGGCTTCAAAGATAACCAAATTAATTTTTGGAATTTTGTTTGAATGACTTTGAAATAATCAAATAGACTATAAAAGAATTTATGGCACATCATGAATTTGTACTATACACAATAGATCAAAGAAATAATCAGGAAATGAGCATTTATAGAGGAATGCAGCATTATCAATCCACAAACGAAGTCTTAGGAGTGCTAAATAATGTTTTCCATGTTTTTGTGTGATTTAGCTGTTAATCTATGGAGACCCAGGACCTAAATGGACTTGATGCTGTAAAGTCATACATTCCAACTGTGTTTTTGTAAAGTTGCCTCAAGTCATTTCCCGCAAAATAACAATATCAATGTTACGTAGCTAGAAACTTTTTCATTATTTATCCAGAAGTTGAAATTAACATGATAACAAAATATACTTACCCTTTTGGCTTACTGATCTCAAGCTAGACTTTTGATTAATACGGCTGGTCAACATTTCAGACAGCATACGTCTGTCTGTCCTACAAATATGAAGCAACTCATGTTTTTAAACATACATTATGACAAATATGACACAGTTCAAAGGCAAACACAGTACATATTTGGATATAGAAATTATGCAGACAAATAAGAATAGGTAGAAAACTAAAAAAATTGTTGTAGGGAAGACATCATGAACTTTGAGAATACTGATCAATATGTGAGATTCCACCTCAATTTCTTCAATCTTTGACCAAATAAGGAAATACCTGGATAACTAGAAAAAAGAAATGTCTATGGGCACATGGTCGATCTTTTTTTTGGTGTGAACCTTAAAATTTTAACAGCAAATTTGAAGTACGAAAATATGTGTGACAAATTGTACCTCTATAGTATGAAAGGCATGTTTTAGAAAGTTTTGCAACCTGCCTTTCCTATTTTTTTGTTCAAGTTACCTTAAACCTGACTTACTTCTTTAGTTGAATCTGTCTGGAAAATAGCACTCTATTCTTCATGTGTTGTATCCAGTCAGTCCAGATGAACAACGGTCGAGCTGTAATCATAATTATAATACAAAATACCAGAAAACCTCACGTAGAGAACATTTTAATTTTATGACTACCTCTATGAAAGGACCACTTATTTATGGAGCAATTGTTATATCTCTTATAGACTTGACCACATGCTAATGAGATCACCTCAATATTGAGACTTATATTTTGGTACCAAACATAGTCTCATTCAATTACACAATGAGACCACCTCATTATAAAGACAATTGTTATCATGCCAAAAGTGGAGTATATAATCCTAAAATGGACATAACTCTGTTAAGACACAAGTTACATAAGTGGGTCACATAAACTGTTTACAGAGATGCCGATGTCTGAGTTATCGTTACATATCAACTTATTTTAGTCAAGTATTACATTAAAAACAAGAAAGAAAAGAAAAAAATGAAAACAATAAAATCTAACATACGAGAGTCAGCTAATTCCTCCAAAGATTTTGAACATTCAGATATCAAACTGCAATAAACAATGTTATAAGACAACTCAAGCGTTTTTTCAAGGATATATATTCTTCTTATCTGAGATAGCAATCTTTGAACCTACAGTAAACCTTTCTTAGCAACTGCTTCAAAAATTAACACTTTGTCTCATAAGCATATTTTGGAGTCTTCCAAATTCAAGGTTAATATACAAAACATCAATTTATTTAAGAGAATTGGGTTATTTCTCTCTGAATGAGTGGAAAACATTGTGGCAAAATAAGTCATTACTCATTACAAGCAATGGTTTCTTTTGCCACAACGTTTTCAAAAGTCGTCTGTATCAGATGCATGGAAATACGGTATTATGAGGCAAAGGGTTAAATATTAATATAATTAATATTATTCAAATAACAGCGAGTGTTGATTAAATATGACAGACAATACAGTAAAATATCATGAAGTTGAATTGCGTGGAACCAATCACAATTATTCGTCTTACAGGGACTGAACTCCAGATTTATGATCCATTATTTGAAAACTTCTAACTCTCGTCATCTGAGTAGAATACTAATGTCCATTCAAGTCAAGTTGTATAGAGAATATTATGCTTGTTATCTCCTCTGTGACTTAGTTTTCCAATAAAGAGACTAATACACAGTTTGAATTTGAAATTTGTGGATTCAAACTCATAGCAGTGAGGGGCTAGTCATTACTAATCAGAGACCATAACCACTTGACCAAGATGGCTCCCTTAAAGTGGGCACATTTTAACTCTATGTCATAATAATGTTCTGATGCAAGTCTGGAGTTAACAAAGTAATCACGCAGGGGTTTGTAGCATAGAGCTAATGATAGATTTGGATCCCACTTTACACAGTGAGAAATAAAAATAAATGGATTTAGCATCAGTCAAACCTGTGTTTATGGCCACCTCCAAATAAAGACCACCCTGTTAATAAAGGCCACATTTTGTCCTTCCCAAGGTGGCCTTTGTTCAGAGGTTTGACTGTACATGTACTTACATCTCATTTGAATCGTTCAGTCCAAAAAAAAATTTCATGAAGATAATGATAAAAGCCATGGCTGTGTTTTCCCAACCAAATACTTTTTTACTTTTATCTGCAGGTCTGAAGTATTTCTGGACTGGCATACTCGAGAATAAATTTATCACAAAGGAGTGAAATTCAACTGTAAACAAGTAGAAAGCAATTTGTTAGTGAAGAGCACAACAGTTTGTCAAGTAATTCATACATAAAATACCAATGTGTGTTTTCTTCTAAATATAACCCATATATATTACACACATTGAAGAAAAAATTTCAGTTATTGATATTTTATGTCTAAATTACGTGACAAACCCCTTTGGAGAAGATAGTAACCCGGATGTTGTTCATGAGACATTTCTCAACATGGATACTTCGTTTCAAATGTTAGCCATCTACTATTAATTGGAGGCAAATCAAACTTGAAGCAAGTTTCATTCATGAACTTCACAATCCCATATTTTGGATGCAGTACTGGTGTAGTTTCCAGGAAGTGGACTTGAGCATGATTAATATAAGCAAAACTGCTTGTTTCATAATCAAGCTAAAATAAATTAGTATAAACTAAATTTGAAGCAATCATAAGAATACAGCATTTCTTCCTAATCTTTACAAACATCAGGTTACAAAAGTTATTAAGTTTAACCCATTGCTAATTTACCTCAGATATGTCTATGTAATGTACCCCCAGGAGCAGACAAAGGGTTTATGCTGAGGAGTAAAACATGAGGGGGATGAAACAAGTTCTTGTAATTATCTTATTTCCTGAAGGCCATCCTACAACACAATTGACAATGCCACCTGGATTTTAAGGAACAATTTGACTCCAAATGATATAATAACGAATCATCCATAATGGTATGAACAGCTTTTTCCCATCATCAAGGTTGGAGAGGACGCTGATAGTCCCCCCTCCCCTTGGTAGTAATGGATGTACAGTTGGCTTCATTTTGTTTAATGAATTGTTTAATGAAATGGCTTCATTTTGTTTAATGAATTCATAACAGTCTTATGTTATCTGATATAAATAAATACTGCTGGTATTCATAATTCAAACAACAGTTTGTGATTTTTTGGAAATTCTAGAATAACATCATAACAGTATATATGTTACCACTGTAAAAAAATGAGCTTGCAGATAAAATATTCTAAGTATATACCTTTATTTGATACATGAGAAAGTAACAAAGGTGTTAACAATTCAGTATTTACTATCAAGATATCAAGTCACATGACATCTCGTGCATCAACACAGGGTCAAATGTATCACAGTATGGGGAATACGACTGTTAGTGAGCTCAGCATATACTATTGATTGGATCCACTATAACGGGTATTTTAACAAGATAATTATAATACTAGTTTCCATGGTAATTCCACACAACTAATAACAAGTGATCAATAATACATACGGATGTAGATTTAATTTACAGGGGCAACATAGGTGAAACCTTTTTATTAGGATAACATAACTATATGTATTCTGAATATTTTGTGAATTTACAAATAAATACAAAAAAAAACATTTCACATATTACTGTTCAAATTAATGTTAGTACACTAAGAATAACATGGACGAAAGTTGAAAATTTTCAAAAAACTGAAAATCTTAACCTTGGTGCCGCAGAAACAATAAAAACCAGTAGGGTCCGGACCTGGGAAAAATTCCAGAAAAATTCGGAAAGCTTTGAACCATGGGATAACATTGTAAGGATTACTAAAATATTTATGATTAAACATGTTTCTTGTTTTACATAATAAAATGGCAGCCTTAATTGAGAGAGGTGAGTATATTAGAATCTATTTGGTAATTACATGTACCTGGTAAGTCCATTTGAATGATGAATTTATTCGCCAGCTCCTTCATTGGAAAATCAGGAATGTCATTTAATTTCAGGAGGAAAGCAATAGAACCAGCAGTCTGACGCAGTTGACTGACACTTGGTGCCACTCCCTGAAAATTATACATGTAAAACTAAATACATCATTTTTTCAATGTCACACAGAGCCAAGGGCTTGAACCTTAGATTCAAAGACTAAGCTTAGTGGGCAATCTAATCTGTTTTATAGAAGCTAACCAGTTCTCCTCTCATGAGTATGCCAAGGGAATATCGTAATAACTTCATCAATGTCATCGATGAATACATAAACTTGAAATTATGAACAATTAAATACAAAGAAATAAGTGGGGGCAATTTAAAGGGAAACATATCTCCCACTCAGATCATTTAATACAATACATCAGTACACATACAAATAACAAAATGTGGGCTGCTGTGCAATTTCCAACCTGAATGGTCAAATTTTACATTTTTGCTTTTCATAATCATATAGCACAATTATTTTTCTTTGAGAAAATTTTTCTCTTTTAGAAGTTATCTACACTTTCAGATGTGGATTATAATCCTTTAAAGAAAAATGAAAATATTATTCGGGGTCTCTATGGTTAATCAGTAAAAGTTTTTGACTAGTTACACTAGCCCCTAACTGCTGTTTGTTCAAATCCCATGTGGAACCACAAAAAAATTTATATGAAAGGAAACTGTCCAGCTGGCTTACAAAAGGTCAGAGTTTCTACCCAGGTGTATGCCCAAGGTCTTCCTCCTTTGTTTAAAGCTGAAAGGTCACAAAATGACCCTGGCTGTCAGTGCAATGTTAAACCCCAGTGAAAAAAGGATATTTGCAAGATCATTGTAATATTCCAATTATGAAATAATAATAGTGTTGAAGAGATGTATTGATAGTCTTCCATGTTAAGTATTTAGATGCATAAATCACATATCATATATACTCTAATAAATGCCACAACCTTTTACTGAATGGTGAAAAGTTGTGGTTCTCCATTAATGTTTTAACAATATTTTACTTAACATCAATTGTATCAAAAAATGATCAAATAACAGAACAAGAGCACTGCAGAACAGCATCTCTGTTTTATGTCAATGCTCGTCTGTTTTACATCATTCGATTTAATAAGCAATTTTGACCAAAATTCTAAGTTAAAAAGGGGCAGAACTCCAAAAATATAATTATACCTTTTGCCTTGCAACTGTGCTATGTCATGATTATCAAGCATTCCAAGTGTCATGGTGATATCTTCGAAAGTGTTTGAGTAATGGACTACATTGAAATTTTTGCACAACAAGCAAAGACAACAATAGGACCACAGGGATCATAATAGCTTGATTTTTTCTTCGAAACAGACAAACTTAAAATTGAAAAACAAATCTGTAAAATGCAATGCATTCCATCCTTACCATGCTAAAACACTTCCAGTCATTTAAACAGAACTTCATATCTTCATCAAGTAATGGTATCGGGTTTAAGTATGGTATTTTTTCCTCTTTCACCCATCTGTAAGAAAGATTTGCAGCAAAACTTGAAATTTTTGTCAGCATTATCATTACAAATACAGGCTTTATCTCAAAAAGGATAATACAAGCATTTATGGTCTCAGATTTTTATTACTCACACGATTCTAATATCATTATATATGATAGTTTTGATGAGTTAAAAGCATACAGTCAAACTTGTGTATAAAGGACAATCAGTGGAAAACAAAAAAATGTCCTTTGTTCACAGGTGTGATGAAGTATAAAATACAAACAGGGTCTTAATATTGGAGTTTTTTTTCTGTACGATTCCAGATACAGTAAAATCTCAATATGACCACCATATGAAACTGAAAAGAATAGTCTTAACATTGAGGAGGTCTGATTATCAAGTTCAAATATTGAAGAAGTATAGAAAACTGGTCCAAAATTGAGTGGTTGTTATAATAAGGTGGTTATGTTCAGGTGATCGTAAATTGAAGTTTGACTGCACTTGAATCTTAATGATATGTTATAAGAAGTACAGACTAATACCTGATTAAGTCAGTAACTGTGGTTAATGGGTTGGTGTACATCAATCCAAGCCAACATATCGCCAGTGTGCTCATCATTCGAATTTTCTCAATGGAATTAAACTTCACATTTTTCTACAAAATACAATAACGAGCTATTTACACATTATCCTATAAATGTCCATTGAAATATCCAGTGAGGGGATATTCACAATGAATGAACACTATGTATGTTGATTAAAACAGCCATATGTGCTTGAGACCATCTGTTTACAGAGGGACCACCTGGCTCTTAATGACCATGTCCGTAGTACATTTCAGGTGGTTATCAGAGGTATGGTGGCATATAAAACAAAGATAAGCTGCATGTAAAATCTGATGAAGTTTCATCTTTACAACAAAGCTTATAATCAAAATTTGCAAAGAGTCAATGAACTCATTTGGACTAAGGAATAAAATATCAACAGTAGGAAACCCAAAAATCTCAAACTCGTACTAAGTGTAGCCAAGGAAAAGTATGACAGGGTTATCATGGTATTATATGCTTAATACACTTCAGCTTAATTATATTTGATTATCAAATAGATTACATGCCAGAAACTTGTATTGTAGGAATCAATAGTCTAAAAATTCTAATGAGATTTTTCGCATTTTTTTTATTGTCAGTGCAGTAGAGTAAATTACTCCCATTGAGTCATGAAATTTATTTACAATACAACTATCCTGTGTACTTAAACATGACTATCCAGTGTACTTAAACATGACTATCCAGTATACTTAAACATGACTATCCTGTGTACTTAAACATGGCTATCCTGTGTACTTAAACATGACTATCCAGTGTACTTAAACATGACTATCCTGTGTACTTAAACATGACTATCCTGTGTACCTGACTATCCTGTGTACTTAAACATGACTATCCTGTGTACTTAAACATGACTATCCTGTGTACTTAAACATGACTATCCTGTGTACTTAAACATGACTATCCTGTGTACTTAAACATGACTATCCTGTGTACTTAAACATGACTATCCTGTGTACTTAAACATGACTATCCTGTGTACTTAAACATGGCTATCCTGTGTACCTAAACATGACTATCCTGTGTACTTAAACATGACTATCCTGTGTACTTAAACATGACTATCCTGTGTACTTAAACATGACTATCCTGCGTACTTAAACATGACTGTCATGTGTACCTAAACATGACTATCCTGTGTACCTAAACATGACTATCCTGTGGGACAGTCCTGTGGGCCTAAACATGACTATCCTAAACATGACCAACCTAAACATGACTATCATAAACATGACAGTCCTGTGTACCTAAACATGACTATCCTGTGTACCTAAACATGACTATCCTGTGTACCTAAACATGATTATCCTGTGTACCTAAGCATGACTATCCTAAATATGACAGTCCTGTGGACCTAAACATGACTATCCTAAACATGACTAACCTAAACATGACTATCCTGTGACAAATCTATAAACTGCAGCTCTACCCCATAACTAAATATTTACACGATATCTGCCCCATCTCTCATCATCATCGCCTTCAACTTCAGCATCACTATCATCATCAGGATTATCAAGTGGATTGTCTTCCTCATAAAACTCTTCATCTCTAAGCGTTTGATTATTCTGGTCACGCTCCTAAAGATAGAAAAAGATTGGCATTCTCAAATCAATTCTCAATTTTTAACCAATGACGAGTCATAAAGTGAGAGATTGCTCAGCCTGCTTCATCACATGACACGGATATTCAAAGATTCAACAACATAAATAAAAAATGACTCACGTATGCTACGTTTGCATTCCTAAAACACTGTTTAATTTGATAAATAAACCTAACCTACAGAACAATAAAAACAGACCATATAAAAATAACTGTAATAATATCCTTACACAGCTTTAATGGTAGAAAAAGACTCCTGAGATCTGGGTTCAAAGCCTGGTTGTGGAAGGTCATACCCTTCCATTAATATTTGATAAAAATGTCTATTTTCCTCCATATTTGGAGAAGTTGTTGGCTCCGTGTGGAAGGGTAAGTTAGTACTGGTTAGTATACAGTCTAGGAAAACTGGTTAGGTGAATCGACTGCTGTATATAACTGACAAATTATTGAAAAATGGCTTTAAACCAAGTGACAATGTCATATAAAAATGAACATTAAATCGTAGAAATAACAAACTAAAAGAAAGCAACTTTGTACAAAAGTTTATTGAAGTTATTCCACCGTAATTTTCAGCAATATGATATGATGATCAGACGAATACATTTGGTTTAGAACCTGCTGTCACAAAAAAATGAAATGACAGGCCTTTCTATAAACAATAATACATGTACTTACCATTTGTTTATGTGCTGTTTTAGCACTGCACCCATACTTTCTTGCATTGCTCATCTGACCGTAAAGATTCAGTACTTTTGGTTTATCTGTAGTACTCGAAAACAAATCCCTGAAATGTTGAGTAGTTGAATTCATGTTATCTATAATTGATTTTGACCAAAGTTATTAAAGCAAACTAACGTAAATCTAGAAAGCATGATCCTCTATTTAAAGATCTACTTGAGTTATTAGCAGATGAAAAAAACATAATAACCACCTAGTGTTAACCTTGGCCAAATAATCTTTAACATGTTCTGACCAAGTTTCATGAAATTCAAGTACAATTTTCACTCCTATAATATCATTCTATTATTCTATAATTAAAACTATCAGACCTTGGAATTCAAACTTACCTCTGTCGCTCATATTTAACACCTGTTTGTTCAGCAATATTTTCTGCAAATGCTACTTTAAGCTTGTGGAGGTAATTTGTCCATATTCTAAATACCATGTCCTGAAAACACAAATTTTAAGAAAACAGATGTGAAATTCTGAGGAGAGCTAAACTTAGGAAGAGATGAAGGATTTCAACAAGAGCTTCCTGAATTTTCGAAGTAATTAAGAAATCATTGAGCCTTAAGGCTGATGAATCTATAGTGTGGCTATTAAGGCAGTGAGCAAAGTCTAGATTAACATCCACTACTTGTGTAAAGTATTCAGCTGATACACTGAATTAAACGTTTTTAATATTAATAAAAACTCAAATATCAAAATATATCACAATCTGAGTGAAGCCGTAATCAATATCAAATAATAATAATTAGAGATTAGGGATTCATTCTCTTCAATTATGATGTATTTTTTCAAACATTCATATAAACATATGATTAAACAAATATCAGTCAATGATCATTTGATATCACTACAGATATCATATCAATTAAGACAAATGTCAAAAACTTAGTCAGAAAATCATTGGTTGTTCCTTTGTCCCACCAGAAAATAAAATGCATCATGTTCTCCCCAACTATGAACATGGAAGGCTGTTAGTTGCCTCTATAGAAGAGGAGGTAATATGTTCAGGTGGAATATCACATCCAAAATAGTTCACCTCTGACCATAGATTGACATAATATAAGCTACAAAATAGTTCACCTCTGACCATAGTTTGACATAATATAAACTATAGTTGTCATCAGTGTAGTAAAATATAAACTATAGTTGTCATCAGTGTAGTAAAATATGATGCATACATATGATACTACAAGGTCATATGACTCTACGTAAACAAGATTCCTGTCAATCATTAATGTGATAAAATAATACTTCATGTCTTCCTTTATGACACTGAGAGGTGAACACAGAGCTATGCTATGTTTTCTATGTTCACCCCAGATTTCTAAGCTCATTGTTTCAGAAACGGTATACCATTAAAGGTATTCCATTTAAAATATCCCATTAATAGTAGTCCATAAACAGTATTCCATTAACATTACCCCATTAACAGTCTATAAATGGTATTCCAATAATGATATCCCATTAATAGCCATCCATAAATGGTATTCAATTAACAATACTCTGTTGATAACAGTCCAAAAATGTATTCCATTAACAATATCTCATTAACAGCAGTCCAAAAATGGTATTCCATTTACGTACCAACAGGTGGCTTTTACATGTTCACAGTTTGCACTATAGTTACATCAACATTGATACTCTTCACAATAAAATCCTATGGAACATGAATGAGTGGTAAAATAAAACAATGAAAAAAAAAGGTCAAAGGGGCAAATGGTATGTTGAAGTGGTCTGATTATGAAGTTAAATATGTAAGATTTATAGAAAACTTGTTTGAAAAAAAAATGTTTTGTATTACCACTAATGAATTATACAGAGAAAAAATTTGGTATCGAGATGGTTTCAAAATAAATCGTTCACATCAATTGTTCTTACTGTGTACATTAAAAAAACAGCAAATTTTATAGTTGTGTAGGCAAGATGATCAGGTGTATACATTAAAGATACCACATTTACAGTACCTCCAATTCTTTTTCAGCTCCTAACTTAATCAATGCTTCCACTTGATGCTTGAGAATTATTGTGTAAGCCTCATACAGACTCCAAGGCCTTCCTGGATGATTTCCTGTAAAAACAAAGCAGGGATAGAAGTTTAAAAAAAAAACCTAGCCACACAGACTACTGGTACATAGAGAGCCACACAGACTACTGGTACATGAGACCTTCTTGGTAGAGTAGTTATGGACTCTGACAAGTCAAGGCTTTTTTTCACGGGTAGGGGAAGGGGCCTTTCTTAAATTTGGGGAAAAAATAACACAGTATTTTTGTAAAAGGGGAAGAAAAAACTTGAAGCAAACTGAATTTTAGGGGAAATCTGAATGAATTTAAGGATTTTTCCTGAGGGGAAGACGCCTATAAATGGCCCTTGCTACAGAAGGAAAAAAAGCCATGCTACTAATCATAAGCCCCTCATGGTGATGTTAACAGTGGAGTTCTAGAATCTGTGGACTGGATGGAAACTGCAAATATAGTGGAAAAAAACCCTGCAGACAGTATGACTTATACAGAAACAGAAAACAATCTGCAATATCATTTATCTGACTATTGTCCACTAAAACGTCTGCACAACAATATTGTAAGTTTATGTCTTAATAAAAATTCTGATGTCAATCTGGAGTGGTGTACCTTTAAGGTTCTGACATCTGATAATAAATGTATAAATATTTTAGCTATATAACTTTTAGTATGATATATATAATTGTATACTTATAATATATGATAGATTCCATTTTTCCTTTTCCTCTTTTGTTATTAATGTAATACTTGAAAAAATAAGCTGATAATGTAAGAATGACTCAAGCATTGGTGTCTCTGTAAACATTTTATGTGAAACAGTGTAACTTCATCTTGCATCTTAGCAAAGTTATGCCCCTTTTTAGGATATGTAGTTCACATTAGGTACAATGACTTATATAATTTGATTATGTCAATGAAATATTGAAACAATGATATATTTGAATTGAAATAATTTATATAATAATAACTCTTATAAATGAATATATTTGCAAGCTTTTCTTTCTTCATAATTCAAAATATATAGATATTAAAGTGTCCAACCAAACACCAAAATTAAAGTAGAACCCACTAATATCATTAAATCATTGTATTTAATTAAAATATATTTCAAATCACATATACATTTATCTATGACAGCAAAAATATAGTTTGAATTCATTTGTAATTACTGTAATAGGACACAAATGTAATCTTCAATTATCAAACATGTGTATTACTTATTACATTGGTAAAAAATGAAAACTAAAAAAACAACGGAAATCTTAACCTCAGTGCCCCAGAAACACTAAAAACCAGTTTGGACCTCGGAAAAATCTGAGGTTCCGGAAAACATTTAACCATGCTATTATCAAATGGTCTTGTTTATCTGTTAATATATGCTCTACTCAACCATAAAATGTCACTTAATGTTGTTAATACAAGGTCCAGACCTATAACAATTTAAGCCTGTATTTTAACCTCAACTAATATAAGTAGTGCAAATAAATTAATATCATTACTCAAACTTAATTCTTAAATGAGGCAATCATCACGTGCAAATTACACTGCACAGGTGCAATCCATTGCCCTAGTCACTGTCACCATAGACCAATAGCAAAATCACACAAAAATGGAGAACATTATTTAGCTCTCCTAACACCTCATTGGTGAATTGTTAATTTTATTTATTATTATATCTCTAATGTATACACAATATTCTGGGGTCTTCCTTTTTTTATTAAAAGCTAAAGACAGTCACCTGATTGTTGGTGTGATGTTAATAACCAGTGAAAAAAAGGGAAATATTAGTAAGATCATCACAATCTGTACATCTTTGGTAATACAGTGAAAACTACACCAAACAAACAATAGAGCAGCAAATGTGTTGACTTACAGACTTAATAAATATCATTTTCACATGGAAAAGTTGGCATTTCCTCATGAAGACCAGGGTTAAATCTGGTACAGAATACAGGAAAACCCCTTCAGATTAATGTCTACCAGTGCATATATGTAATAAAATTAAACAGGCATAAACTTCTACCAAAATTATTATGATAAATAAACCACTTACCTTTCTTTCTAGACAATGGTTGACCTGCTTCACGTATCCTCCCATGTGTACGAACTACTCCAAAATCTTCATCTTCTAGTTCAATGACACGTAAATCCTATAAAAACATTTTGGTAAATATATGTCACCATGACAAACAACACATTCACTGAAATTTAGTTTAATTTATATGATCATATACCAGTACTTAACTAGACAAAAAACAACACTTCCTTTTCACCAACTAGTCCACATTCCTGTAAATATGTTCATGATCATTTATATGTATACACAATCATAATCATTTAAATCAGGGTTTTCACAAGGCATCAAAAGTTGAGGGTCAAAAACGACCCTTAACTGATGAAAATTTGAAGAGTCAACAAAATTTGCTTTTAATTCTACTGTAAATTTGACCCCTTGGTACAAATTCTCGGGAGTCTGAATCTTCATTTTACTGATTTCAAGAGTCAAAAATGCTGTTTTAAGGTATCGTAAGTGGCTATATGGTGATATCAAGTTTTACTAATTTATAGTTTTAAAAGGTCAACCATAATTGTATACATTAATAAACCCACTATACAGAGTCTATTGCAAGTGATTTGAAACAAATATTGTACTTGGTCTGTCTTCTATAAACCAATATCGCACATAATTTTCATATTTTTGAATAAAGATCACTACTCTGTATATAAGGATATATTACAACAATTAGCCTTAAAATAACAATCATGGTATAATGCAGGGAACCGTGTCACAGATTTTTGATAACGTCCTCCGTTCTTTAGATATTTGACTTTAAAGAAATTCCGTAGCCTGAACCCCGCTGACAATTACGTAATACGCCATAAAATAAAAACGAAAAAAAATATCAAAATTCTGTGACACGGTTCCCTAGATAAGCATTTCCGCTACAAAATACCGAAAACCGCTTTGAAATCCATCTTCAAATAAGGCGGCAATCTTTGTTCAAAAATAGCACCCACTGCGTTTTTTTCTAAGCGAGAAATTAACAATAAAAGTGTCAGATCATTATCAACTTGTGTAATCAACAATTATTCTATAAATTAATACAGCCTACTAAAATTTGATAACCAATCAAATTTGTTCATCGTTAGCGGATCAATTAGTGAAACCGCCCACCATTTTAGATGACTCTAAAGAGCTTAATTACGAATTATTTGTCAAAATAGTATCATATCGTACCGATGCAATACACAGTACATCAGATTTCTCGTCAACCGAGAGGCTCTCAACGGGGAAAACGGCTGATTGGGAAATCGAGTTGAATATGGCTGGGGAAACCGCTATATAAATTAAATGAAAGGTAACCATGCATTTAGTGTAAAATTAAGAACTTAAGATGTGATTGATTTGTAGAAAAGTGTCTATGTTTTATGACTGTTAATGTAATCATTTAAAAACATACTAATATATAAAGGTAATTGGATACATAACAGAATAATATAAGATTCTCGAAAAACATGCGCGTCCGATGTCCATAAGGCGTTACTGTTTTTCATCTTATTGTTTGTTTGATAGCTTTTTGATATTTTACCAAAATATACAGAGTTGCTTAATAAAAGTGCACGTTGAAATAACTTTATTTTATTGATTACATCAATGAAATAGCGAAAATAATAATTTTCGTTGACCCAGTCTCCCTGTATTAATTTACTGGCGATTTAAATATATTTTAGTTTTATAACTTTAATTGTGTTTGAAACCTGACTCTGGAATATATAAATTTAATTAAACTTGCAAAAATGGTACGTCATAACATTAACGGGGTAACAATCTTTGACAGCTCGTTTTCTTATCGTGTGCGTTTTATTGCAAGGTGCGTGAAGTGTCTGCATACCATATTGCTGTTTATTATATCCCCCGCCAAAACATAAAGGAATGTGTGATGCGACATATATAAGGTCTAAATTGACCCATATTGATAGTATAATTAGCAAGGCGTTAGAGTATGATGTCGATATCACACTTCAATAAGACCACCGTTCCGGATCAGTTATTTCATCATATATTTCATATTAAAAGTACATTAGATGCTAGTAGTCCAATCGACCAAGGTGTTAATGAATTCACACCTTTCTTGCACATCAAATGATTGTTGCAGTTATATATTTATTACGTAATTTTCCACCATAAAGTTTCCATTTTCACAATATGTCACGTCACTAAGGTCAAGTTTTTTACGGGATATAGATTTATGCAGTTCGGTATCTTTAGCATTCGTAAACCAACTTCCGCGAGAAAGAGATTTCTAACTACATTTTTCAATTTTTGAGAACACTCTAACACCTTGCTTAGCCTTACTTTTCTTATTTCCCATTTTAATCCGCTTGATGTTGATAATCTGTCGAATTTCAAATACTTATGTTAACATACGGCAAGCGATACCAAATTTAATATCGATTGATACAAAATTGCCCTTAAGGAGCCCCTAACAACGCCGCCTCCTAGATCGTTCTCGCTGATAAAGTGGAGTCGATATGGGGGTGCAGTTTTTATCGCGATAAAACACTATTTTTGCATATTCGGATCGATTTTTTTGTTGCATGGTATGATAGTATGATATTTAATTATTGTTAATAACTTAAAATGTCATTTTCGCTTTTTTTTACGTTTGTAGCCACTTACACTACCTTAAGGGTCAAATGAATGCCCTGTAGTGTTCTGTACATGTTGAGAACAGTATTACATCAAGTGGAAAAGTTGGCAGTTCCTTACAAAGACCAAGATTTGTAACTGGCACAGAATGCAGGAAAACCTGACAGGATTATAGCGTTACATCATAAAGAACCATTTAGAATGAACACACAGTATATTCAGCCTGATTATATGAATAGCAATACGGTCAGCACAGTGAAACCTCACTAAGCAGGGCTTTTTTTCACAGGAAAGGGAAGGGGCCTTTTCCCTGAATTTGGGGAAAAATAACATGGTATTTTTGCAAAAAGGGGAAGAAAGGAATAGATGTAAACTGAATTTTAGGGGAAAACTGCATGATATTTAAGATTTTTCCTGAGAAGAAGACGCCTACAAACAGCCCCTGCTAGAGTAGGAAAAAAACTTGCCAAGCGACAGTCGCAACAATACAACCACCTGATTACAACAACTTCTTACTTTTGGATTAGTTTCCAATATTTCCTCTCTATATCAACATGAAAATGAGATCATCTCGATATTACGACCATTTTTTCAGGTCACAAATGTGATCTTCATATCCAAGTTTTCCATGATTTTATGTGAATGCCGGCTTATTTAACGGGTAGTCAACAATCACTTTCTCATAAGCAGTAAATAAAATCTGACCACTTGATTTCCTTTACCATGAACCTAACAAGCAAAAACGCTTTCTTTTTGTTTCATTGTTTGCAAACAATGAAATCTGACTTAATGGCCATCTGTGAATGAAGGTCATCGTAAGAACATTTTCATGACCCTTAAGAAATTGTTCCTTAGATACTGTTAAATGACTGATTTTCAATCCTTTGTCACATATTCATGAAAAAATTCAATAAAGGATCATGTAAAACTGTATTAATGTAAAAAACTTCCAATTTCAAAGCAAAACATCCTTTTTCCCAATTGGTACCAATATCTTTCCAAAGATGTGGAAAAAAATGCATACCTGAGACTGGGTATTGCAGGTACTACAGAAGTAATGACCCTCATGTTCCTCAAATTCTGCTTCACCACAAACAATACATTCAGGCATGGCTACCAGTTTTGATGTCAGAACAAATGTCTTTTACTATGTACAGCGCCTTAAAAGGAACACATATGAATGAAATATGACAATAAAATAAATTCATGGTATAATATAGGATAATTAGTCCCATAGAAGATTTCAAAGATTATTTATCTAAAACTAAAAACAAGTACTTTGAAGAAGACAAGTCAAACAGGCACATTAAAACAATCATTAGATACATAACAAGGACAACACTAATGCATCTACTTTGTAATTAGTCTGAGCAGTACATTATATTAAATTAGCAGAATTTCAGTATTGTAGTTAAAAGGTTGAAAAATCAGTTCAAAAGTAAATACACAGTTTTTTTTATTATTATTTGTTCACAGTATAAGCATATTTCACCAGGGAAAATAGATTCAAAATTGGAATAAAAATATGTGCATAAGTACTGAAATGACGTACAGAATTTGATAAGCTACATAATTTATTTTTACTTTTCACCTGTGCCAGAGTGGACAATTTTAATCAGTTGTTGATGATTTAAATATAAAGACAGAACCCTTTGATATGCAACTTGCAAATTTTATTTCGCCATTTGCAAAACTGGCAAATAGCAGTGGAAACACTGCAAGAAAATGCCTGAATTTCATGAGTGGTTGTTTTTTATTACTCATATTACATAGCTGTACTATACATACCCCAATTAAAATTACAATTAAGAAGGATACTGAAAGATCTTGAAATTGATCTAGTACTCATGATTACAGGGTTTTCATTAAGAAATTAAGTAAACGATTTTTTTTCAAAAGCAACAGATAAATCTGGTGAAAATTGTGCGTATTTTGGTAAAAATTTTAAAAATCTTGGAAAAAATGATTCAACTGCGTTTTAACCAATGGTTTCAATAAGCAATTGGATCTTAATGAAAACCCTGTGATTATGACTGAAAATTATTCTTCAGGTGGGAATGAGTCAAACATCCCTATTACATTAATAAATCAGGACAGTGTATCAACGTGTAGATGGAATCTCAAGAGGTTATTGCAAATATCCAAATTAAAAAGACTACAATATAATATAGAACTGTCAAGATTACCGCATGGATTTTGGATGATTTAAAGGAATTACTGTCTACTGTTTATTTTTACAATATCTAAGCTTATCAAAGGCTACTCATAGCTAGTGTTTGTGATACTTGTATCCTATCCTACTGACTATAAATATAAATCTGTACACCGACTTTTTCTGAGGTGATTTTTCTAAGCTGTAGCTCGTCAGAGACGTCCAGAAACACTAAACCATCTCAGACAATGTAAACGTACATTAATCTATCTTAAGTTCGAACAAAAGACTACGTGAAGTACAAATTAGAACGTTAAATTTTCTTGTTCACATTACAAATAGGACTTGGCTTTTAAAAAAGAGAAACATTTTCTTTAAACTAATATTAGCTCGAAATATCCTACTTCAATTTGACTTTTAAATAAAAAACAATAAACAAAATTTATAAATACACAAAATTAAAGCCTTCTGCTGGCACATTATGGGTAAAAAATGCAAAAACGCAACCAAATCACACGTGTGTTTCACAAAATGTCCGCCATTTTGATCAGTGTCACGTGATGCATAAGGTATCCGGTGCAAAAACGTGAGAATATATTTGGGTCAAAACTGTCCAATCCTGTGATTATCAGCTATTTTGACTGGGTAAGAATGATTCTTTTATCTTGTTACCTTAATACATGCTTTTCATGGTTTAATGTTGATTTATTTCAATTTGTTTTATTTGTTGTCTAAGTGAGTCTGTAAATTATGTTTTTATATTACTATTCCTAATGAATCAATAATTTATTCTTTCTGTATTAAGGATATTTTTTTTTGTTTTGGTTGCATTAGTGTAATTAAATAATCTTATGTTGGTACACTACATTTAACGTTTTAGGAGCTTGTCACATTAATACATCGCCTATTTTTATAAGATAATGATTTAACTGTACATACATACTTAAAGTGAATATGTGGTCATACATGGTCGCTGCATTATATAATTTTTTATGAATCATGAGAAAATATATTTTTTTTACTTCATTTTGTAATAAAGTCTTAAATTCTTGCCATTGTAAATATTTCAGTTTAATATTTTTCTTCATTTAATGTTCATTCATCAGCATGAATTTTATCACATGCAACTCTACATTAATTGCTTTGACTTAATTACAAGTCCAATAACAGCTACATACTGTTACAACCTGCTTCGGAATTTACACTGTGGGTCTCACCTTTTTTTCTGTTCTTATTTTTTTTTTATTTTTTGATATCACTGTCTGTCATGTGTGTGAACTTGTCTAAATCAATCCTTCATTAGATTGTTTGTGCATTTCTGTTCAATATGGTATTTAACTCCAATTCCGTATGGGATAAAATGCTCTCTTACAATTCATCCAAAAATACCTATACCACATTTGGGGCTTAGCTTGGGGTCATATTGGTTCATAGCAGACCCCTATTTAGCATATATGTAGTCATTAAGAAATGTTCCTTAAATTGCTGGGAAACACTTTTTAACAGTCCAACTTGAGATAACAGATACCTGTAAATTATGGCCATCTTGTGAGCATAGGTAGACATTAACATGAACTCTGTGATATAAGTTACTTTGATAAATAAATAAAAAAAACCTGAAAATGTGTGAATATGGAGAATAATTATGTTCATTTCTGTCTGTACATTAATTAGTCTTTAAACAAATCTAATTTAGGGGAATGAGAGGTGAGAAGGTGAAGGTGATTTTTAATCCAGGGATATTGTAGATAAAGTAAACAAATGTTTGCTTCATTAGATTAAATCAAATTAGAAAATCATCTTTGTCCACTTCATAGGGTTCTCAACCTCCTGACTTTGGGGCCGAAATTCAGGCCCATTCCCCACCTCTGGAATATATATTTTTTCCCCTATTTTTGGTAAAAATTCCCCCACCTGTGAGAAAGAGAATAAAATTTTAGGGAGGTTATATTATATTAATTAGGCTTTTGACATCCTCTGGAACTGAAAATGATGCAAAATTCCCCCTCCCAGGGCCCCGGCCCCAGTCCCCCAAAGAAAAATTTGCTTCAACAAATAAAAAACAAATACAGGGCGACAAAATGTATTGAGTGCATATCAGGGGATCAGAGAAATCTTGGATTGAATTGTTTTAAAACTGAGTCTCAGGATCAAACAGGGTTTTCACCAAAAGTGGAGGGTCAAAAAATGACCCTTGGCTGATGATAATTTGAAGAATCTACAAATTTTCATCTCATTGTATTGTAAATTTAAACCTGAGGTACAATTCTCAAGAGTCTGAAGCTTTATTTTACTGATTTCAAGAGTCAAAATACTGTTTTAAGGGTCAAATGAAAACCCTGATTGAAGTAAATTTTTAGAAATTCACCAATTATCATTAATCAAACTACATATAAATTCTTAAATGAGGATATCAACGCATGTGCAAATTACATTGCACAGGTGCAATCCATTGCCCTAGCGAAACTGTGTCAATTTGACTTAAATTGATATATGGTAATTCAGCATAGATTAGTGTTTTTTATGTTATATATTTTAATTATAACCAGTATTAAGTTTGCAGTAGTCTGTATGTTAGTATTTGATAATCAGTATTAAGTTTGCATGGATCAATGTGTATTATTTTTTGTATTATTTTTTCTGTATTTATGTATATTCACATAATTAAAACTGTATGCTTATGGTTACTATGTTTGTTTTATTGTACTCGCCTGAAGCAATTAAATGTATCGTTTAAATGTGCTTATTTTGTATATGTCATACATCTATATTAAAAGAAGGTTGGTCAATAGTATCTTTTATTCAAGTTTAAACCAAGTGCACATGTACGGAAGTTGTCCAGCTTACTTACTGAATGTTGGTATCTTATCCAAATATAAACCTGGGGTCTACCTCCACAGTTTAACCTGAAAAAGTCTAAATGACCCTGGCTGTTGATGTGATGTTTATTAAACCTAGTTCACATGCACCTGATCATATGGCAATGTGATACATTGTTCTAATACCGTTTAGTTCATTTTAAACTTCAGTTATACTAGACTAGACTGGGACTAGATTGATGCTGGTTTATAATGTATTAAGATACTTAGAAAAAAATTAAGTACATTTCTGCTTATGATATATAGTCATATACTAAGTTACATATTTTAGATGATAAGTGTACATCAATACATTATATTTCGTCTGCTCTGCACTTAATTCACTCTCATGGATCCCGGCTTAAATGATGTCATTGTTTACATGATAGCTCAATGAAACACTTCGGGCCGAAAACCAACTGTTATTCTGTTCCTAAAAATAGTTTACTATACAACGTTTGGTTTATTAAGTAGAGCAAATCAATATATCTAATGTAAATCATTCATTGGACTAAAATGGTGACCTTTACTGACCTGGTGAAGCTTTAAAGCACTCAGCAATAACATTCATTGACCTACTTGTTCGAAATATATTCAACTCATGCTCTCAAGTTGTTATATTTTTCTCCTAAAAAATCAAAGGATACTTTTTTAAACAGTTAGTTTGGTGTTTGTATCGGAGTTAAGTTATTTGCACTTTGTGACATTATCCGTTTACTTTTAGGAGTGTTTTCTATGAAGGCGAATCATTGATGGGTTTGGTAAATAAACGACAGTGATTCATACAAGAAATTGGAGTACAGATACACAATCTTTAAGGTAAATCATTATTAACAATACATGTGCACTGTTTTAAATTTGTCAATGTAAAATCGTAAGACATTCATAAGAAAATGACATAATCGTTTTTTTCTTTCTTTAACAGGGGCCGTTTTTAGCCGTCATACCTTCAGGAAAATCTTTAAAGTCACGCAGTTTTCCTCTAAAATTTAGTTTACACCAAGTTTTTTCTTTCCCTTTTAGCAAAAATACTGTGCTATTTTTCCCAAATTTAAGAAAAAGGCCCCTTCCCCAGCCTGTAAAAAAGTCCTGATCTGAAAAATGTTTTACTATACGTTACAATCAGCTTGTCACATGATTTTAGAGTTGTTTAGTTGCTGTTTTCTTTATAATTTCCTCAGTTTGGTCAGATTGTGTTGAATCGAATTCAATATCAGAATGGTTTTGGCTCATTGGAATAGAATGACAGTAACTATTAAGAAAATTATATTGATTTGTGTAAGTAACCCCAAGTATGTCATTTGATGACTGCAGGAAGAGGTGGAGGAAGACCCCTGGTGTCTACCTGGGTAGAACCAATGTTTGCTAGCTTAATGAATTTTGTCTGGTCTCAGATGGGGCTCAAACTCACATTGATGAGGGGCTGGTGATTCCTAGTCAAAGATCATATACACCCAACCACAGAGGCCCCTAATAATGTAAGTACATGTATAACATGTATTTAGAATCATAATGCTGCACTGCATCATGTCAGAATTATGGTCTATTTTTGCAATTTATTTATATTACATTATGATAGTTAAGTAGGCAATTCTCATAATATTATTTGTCTCTGAGCCTTGGTACTGGGACTGAATCATTTGGTGGACTACTGGCTTCCCAAAAGTTGCTGGATCATCGGACATGTCAGGCAAATTTCGAGCAGGTCCAATAACTTTTCAGCGAGTACTGGACCAGATGTCTGGCGGTCGGCACGATTTACAGCATTTAACACTTGTTTAAAATAAATTTGGTCGGACAAATTTTCAATTGGTCAGACAGAAATTCTAACTTTGCTAGACCAAATGTCTGGCAAGTATAACAGCTGTTTCGAGAAGCCTGGGACTGTATGGAGTGTAAAATATTCTGACATTTTGTCAGTTACATAATGGTCGTGATGACCGTACCTTGGTGGTCTGATAATGTTATCTCTTAAAAGCTCAGAAACTGAATTACTAACAGCAATTTTATTTGCCAATTTGGAAAAGGGTCCATTTCTGGTCCAATTGGGAAAAAATATAATATGCAGTTTGATGCCAAAACTGGGAATTTTTAGGTTGGATATTGGGAAAAAATGTCTTTATTTTCGATTGGGAAGGGTCTGTTAACAAGACCCAAACAAACAAGGGAAACTAATAAATTATATAAAATGTAAGCTTGTGACAAGATTTGAGAAAAGAAAACTCATTTATAAGCAAAATAAAGAACTATAATGAATTTATGTTAAGTAACAAAATATTGTTTTTTTGTCCTGTGTATATGTTAGTGGTTGTTTATTTATTTTGTTGTTGTCAGTTAATCATATCTCCTGTTGATGAGTTATCTCCTCAGTGTGGATGAATTAATTAGAGAATAAATAAAGAAAGGTTTTGCTAATGATTTGATGAAATACATGGATGTTGGGATATTTTTACAATTCAGGATTTGTTGCCTTATAATAGCAAATGCTGTTGTTGGAGGTTCAATTTCACATTTTTGAGAGATTTTTTTCAGTTCGATGCCTTGACAATTAGAATGTTTTGTTGATTTTGGAATTTACCAATCTGTATTAGTTCATTGCATTTCATTTTCAATGTTTACTGATAAAGGCATTAATTACATTAAATTATGTTCCTTTAAATGTGTTGGGCCTAAATAAAGATATTATTTGTTTGCTGTTGCCGACTGACCCACCCAAAAAATGCTGGTCTGAAAAATTGTGTCCCTACAAATTGAATGCATATTATTTTTAAAATTTCCTTTCTCTATTATTGAAAATATTTCCTCTAGTGTCATGGTCAATTTACACATGTCTAATATAAAAGATATTCAAGCAAATTTTTAGGGTGGCCTTACTTCTAATTTTTGTGATAATTTCTCATATAAGTGTATTATAAACCATGTGCTATCTTGCAGCATCTGACTGAAGATTTTTGTTCGCTTATTCATTGATTGAATTCAATATTTAGTTCTTGTATGCAACATTAAATGGGCCTCTTTGATTGAGTCTTTACCTTGCAATCACTAGATCCTCACTGCTGTGAGTTTGAATCCCACATGGGTCCAAATTTCGCATGTGAGGAAGCTGTCCAGCTAGCTTACAGAAGGTCAATGGTTCTACTCAGGTGTAAGCCAAGGGTCTTTGTTAACTGTTAAAGCTGGAAAGATGCCATAGGACCCAGGCTGTTGGTGTGACGTAAAGCTCTAATGAAAAAAAATGAAACATTATAAAATAGTGTTGTAAAGGCTTTTTTAGACTAGCAGGGATGAATTTGTCAGGCATGTTTGTATTTTCAATTTAGTACAGGAATGGTCACTTGTGCCAAATGGGAACGGAAAAGGCGACAAGTTTAAGAATTTCAATAATTTGCACATACCCAGTATATCACAGACCGTCAATTTTTGAGGTCATTGTTATTTTTTGTGACATACAATTATGTCTTTATAAAGACTGTTGATTGTTTTTTCTCTTTTTCAATACATGTGTACTTGGCATGACAAAGTAATTTTCACTGTGACTTTTCATTGCTTGATGGCTAGACAAATTTCAGACGTGAAATTGTACTATTGAAAATACGAATATGTTTATGGCTAGCAAACTTCATTTAATTAATCAACATTTATTTAAACAACAAACATGTACAGGTGCGTAACTTCTATTAGGCGGTACTAGGCAAATGCTTAGACTCGGTTTCCAAAAATGAAAAGATAAATCAAATAAATTTGGAATCATGTTACTAATGTTAAAATGTTTCATTGAAAATTGATATATTGGCCATGTATATAACTAAAACTTATGATTTTTTTCATTTCTAATGGTCATAAAATACCCCAAATAATGTAAAATGCACCTACGACATTCTGGAATTTCAAAATTTTCCAGGGGGCATGCCCCCGGACCCCCCCCTAGAATTTTGCCTAGACTCTTTTTAGGTAAGCTACTCCCTTGATGTATACCTCTATCTGACATCATGGAGTACATTTTATGTAAGCATTTTGTACTTTTACCATTAGTACACTCATTAATGTGCACAGTACACAGCTTTTTCAACCAACCCACAAAATACCACATTGTAACAAGTACCTGGTTATATTGCGCATTTTGTTTGTTCCTATGACTTTTCATTTTTTTACTACAAACTTTTACTGTATGATTTGTGCTGATGTACCAGGATAACATTAAGAATATTTACAAATAAGGATTAACTAACTAAAGCTATTGATGTTAGGCTCAAAAGAAGTGGCTTATAGCATGTGTAATATTTATATGTCATGAAAAATAAGTAAAAGATTGTAAGATGTATAGCATTTTTTAGCCTCATTCATGGTTGATGAATCCAATTAACCGTCTGATGCATCACCATATCGCTTGCAATTTGGATGCCTTATCCTGTTAAATTCTATTGCGGTTTAGGTGCAAATGTACAAATGTTATTAGTCATGTAAGGTTTTCCTATCTAATAGGGAATAACTGGCCCCAAAAGGACCAGAAGATCAGCTCCCATGATATTGTATATGGAAAGCTACTTAATCACTGGAAATGAATGTCAAGTACTGGTATAACTGTAATTTTGTGAAATGATGAAACATTCTTATTTGTTCTTTTTTTTCGTGCCGTTTTTCAACAATTTTTCAGCTATATACATGCATGGTGGCTGATTCACCTAACCTGTTTTCCTGGACTATACACTAACCTGTACTAACTTACCCTTCCACAAAGAGCCAACAACTTCTCCAGGTACAGAGGAAAATCTTTGTCAAATTTTCATAAAAGGGTATGGCTTGCTTGCCTGCCGCAACCTGGATTTGTTCTGTATTAGTTTCTTCCTTATTGCGTAAAGAGCATCATTTGTTCTTACGTCAAATCAAGTTATGTAATATGATTTAAATGTTTTTTACAATCCAACGTGTGAACAATGGCCACCGATGGGTAGGATGAAGTATGAAATTTATATGCAGTGGACCTTTATTGGAAGGTTATATTTATTCTATGGTATCAATAAAGGTATCATTGATAATTGAGTATGCTTAAGGGTGCCTCTGTTTGCATGTGGATGGCATGAATTACTTCACATTCTGTTTACAGTCTGTTTACAGTCAAAATGTTGGTTAGACACAAGTTAAAGACTTAAATCTCATTATTTTTCAAGGTTTGTGTCTAAATCTGCTTGTCAACAGAACATTTAGATGATCTAACCTGATCTTTATGAGTACCAGTGTTAGTTTTATCCCATTCCTCCAAAATAAGATTTAAACATGTGAATATTAGGAGTGGACCTCATGGGTGAGAATTATGCAGCGTAATGCCCAAATTTTTTCCTTTTTTTAGCAAATCCAGACCTGATTGGATTTTGTTTCTGCTGCTTAAAAGTTTTCTGTTTTCTTTTTCAATTTTTTTTTAACTTTCATCCATGTTGTCTGAGCTGGTTGGTGAACTTGAATGTTGTACACCTATCTGCTGTGGATTTGTCAGTTCAGACTTTCTTGTTAATTGTTGTCTGCTCTATTCACTCAAATGATTAGGATAAGTGGATTATTGTTATCTTTATAGAGTTAGTAAAATATCAAAGATTGAATTGTCATCAATCTATTAAATATAACTGTGTAACTGACTATTTAGAACAAAACTGACCTCCAAATGTTGCACATCTGTCAATAAAGGCCACATTTTGTCTTTCTCAAGAGTGGCCGTTGTTCAGGTTTGAGTTATACAAAATTAACAGAAAGTCAAGCTTTCCAGCTATCAAAGGTCAGTAAGGATGGTGGCTTTAATCACCCTTGATTTACAACTGCCCCACTTTAAGTATATGTGTACTCCACATTCCACATTAATGGTCAGTTGACCTCTGTCTGACCAGATATTATATAATACCTGTTGACCAATGGGAGGTACCTTAGTTCCTTGAGTGTATGTAATACATGTGTACTCTATTTACATTCTTGTGGATTTATTGTTAATTGTTGTGATTGGATACAAATAATACAGTGGTAATTAACTTTATATTCCTCCTTTTCTTTTGTCTGTGTGCTCATGAGTGTATATATATATACATACATATCTAAAGGGAATAGGGGTTTTCTCCTCGTTAGCTCACCAGAACCGAAGGTTCAGGGTGAGCTATTAGGATGGGTAGATGGATGCTCCGGTGTCCATCGTCCATCGTCTGGTGTCAACAATGGTCTTCTCCTCAGAAACTACCAGTCTACTTCTACTTCAGATTTGCTGTGTAGAAGCCTTTTGATGTTCTAACTGCAATTTGCTCATATTATGCCAGTTGGCTTCTTTTATTTTTAGGGGTCACTAGAGCTAAAAATTGGTCTGTAGCATCCTTAGATAGACTTTTATCAGATTCACTCAAATAAAAATGGTTGGCCTCAAGAACTAAAAATAGAAAAACCTTTAATCATCTTCTTCTTATGAACCAATGGATGGAGCATCACCAAACTTGCTCATATTATACCAGTTGGCCCCTTTTAGGGGTCACTAGAGCTAAAAATAGAAAAACCTTCAATAATCTTCTTCTCATGATCCAATGGATGGATCATCACCAAACTTGGTTTGTAGCATCCTTAGATGGTCCTTCAGGGGCGCTAGAGCTAAAAATAGAAATACCTTAAAATTACTTTTTCTCATGATTCTATGGATGGATTATTACCAAACTTAGTTTTTAGCATCCTTAGATAGTGTTCTATCTTAAAGGTCCTTAGGGTTAGGGTCCTTAAAGAACTCCACAGTGAAATAGCCCCCATCCTCACTTACATATTCAGGTTATCTTTAGAAACAGGTATCGTGCCCGATGATCGGGAAAATGCAACTATAGCACCAGTATACAAAAAGGGCAATAAACCTAAAGCCTGCAACTACAGACCAATATCCCTCACTTGCATTTCGTCAAAATTAATGGAGCACATCATAGCCTCAAACTTGATAACTTACTTTGATGATCACAGTATCTTTAGTCCATATCAACATGGTTTCAGGTCTAAACGTAGTTGAGAAACTCAGTTGCTGAGTTTCTCCCAAGAAGTCTTGGATAGTCCAGATAATGGACAACACACGGTTGTCATTGTGATGGATTTCTCAAAGGCCTTCGACAAAGTCGACCATCACAAGTTAATTCTCAAACTAAAAAATATGGGTGTTAATCCACCTGGATTAGGTCATTTCTAAGCAACGGCAGCCAAAGGGTTGCAGTTGAAGGTCATACCTCCGACCATTTGCCAGTGTCATCCGGTGTCCCCCAGGGTTCAATCATTGGACCCTGCCTGTTTCTGGCATATATTAATGACTTGCCTGAAACAATCAAAAGTAAGACCAGGTTATTTGCCAATGACACTATAGTCTACCTGACAGTCAAAGGACAGTCATATGCGGCCATATTACAAAATGACCTTCAAAAACTAGAACTTTGGGAACGAGACTGGGCTATGGAGTTCAACCCACACAAATGTGAGGTGCTTAGGGTTACCAGAAAAAAGAACCCTGTGATCTTCCCATACACCCTTCATGGAAAAACACTAAAATCAGCAGAAATTGCTAAATACCTTGGAGTTACTATTTCAAAAGAACTAAACTGGACCCACCATATATATAACATCACCTCCAAGGCAAAAAACTCCCCAAGATTTATCCACAGAAACATCAAAACCCATAACAGGCAAGTCAAAACTTTGGCATATGTAATTTATGTAAGACCGCAACTAGAATACTGCTCAATAATATGGCACCCTTGGCAGAAACATCTAACCTATAAAGTTGAAAGTGTACAAAGAGCTGCGGCTAGATATGTTTGCAATAATTTTGATTTCCAAAGTAGTGTCACACAAATGTTACATAATCTTGGCTGGCCCTCCCTAGAAAGCCGCAGACTCCATTCCTCTCTTATACTTCTCTACAAAATCCAGAACAACCTTGTTCATGTTGATCATAACCACCACATCCCAACTAGAAATTTGAACTTCCTGATCCCTCAGTCCCATACCCAGTATCACCTTAGCTCCTATTTCCCCAGAACTATAAGGCACTGGACTAGTCTCGCATACCAGGTCAAATACAGTCCCAGCCTAAATATCTTCAAGGAAAGGCTGGAGACAGGTCCTTTCTAACTCCCTATACGTTTTTAATCTTTACCTTGCACTCGTTAATCTGTAAACTTTTATCTTTTAACTGAGCACTTAATACTTTTTAACACAGTTTTCCTGACAAGCGCCTCCCAGTTATAATTAGTATTGATTGATCGGGAGTATCATATAGATGTTGAAGTAGATCAGATTTGCTGACAAAAAAATGGTTGGCCCCTATTAGGGGCCGCTAGTGCTAAAAATAGAAATACCTTTAAACGTCTTCTTCTCATGAACCAATGGATGGATCATCACCAAACTTGGTTTGTAGCATCCTTAGATGGTCCTCTCTCAAGTTTGCTCAAATAAATTTGGTCAGCCCCTTTTACAGGCCGCTAGAGCTAAAAATAGAAATACCTTAAAACAACTTTTTCTCATGATTCTATGGATGGATTATTACCAAACTTGGTTTTTAGCACCTTTAGATGGTGTTCTATCTGATTTGCTGAAATAAAAATGGTTGGCCCCAATTAGGGGCCGCTAGAGCTAAACATAGAAATACCTTAAAATGACTTCTTTTCATGAACCAGTGGTTGGATCATTACCAAATTTGGTCTGTGGCATCCTTCAATCATCACGAATATTCTTTTGTAGTATCCTTTGATGGTCCTTTATCAAGTTTATCATTGTTTCCCATTATTTGCCCACAAGTGTATCTTTATTACCTTTTTAGTAACAAGTTGATTAACATTTATTCTGGTGAGTGATGCCGGGCCATCGTGGCCCTCTTGTATCTTGTTTGTTGTGGTTAATCTTTAATTTATCATATGAAGTGCACTTAAAGTTATGCATGGCATTGCAAGTATTTATTTCACTGTAGTAGTCCCTATTACTTAAAACTTACTGCACTCTTAAGTTTCAAATAAATGTCTTACATGGTTTAAGAGTTATGCTGTGGACAAAATTTATCATAGAAATCTTGCTAAGGGGGATAACTAAAAGAATGAATATGGTAGAGTTATGAATCCCAGGGCTCGACAAATCCACTCTTCCACTCATTATTTTGAGTAGACATTGACTCCGGATGAGTTGAAATTGCTCTAGAACTTGTTAAAATTCTTAGCTTGTTGTCCTGCAGGACGAGCAGCCTGGAAAAATTTCGTTGAGCTCTGAATCCTTTTTTCGTCCAGAACATATCTCATAGACCTTTTAACATATTTATATGTTATTATTATTTATATACTTGAAACATAGTTTAAGGGCAATGAGTGGCAGTGCAGGGCACAGGAATCCTTAGACTCTTCATTATCTGTTTTTGAGTAATTGCTATTTGTTGGATTTTGGTGATAAATTTTTTGCCGACCATTATTCCCTAACCTTACAAGGTCTGACTTGAAATTGAAAATAGGAATAGAAGGTGATGAGTTCAGGATCCATAACCCAACCTTGAATTGTCTGAATTTGGAGTTATTGTCCTTTCTTTAATATCAGTGACACATTATAGGTTTGCCATTTTTGAGTTACTTTCCTTTTTTTTATTTAAATTCAACATTTGTCCAAATGAAGAATATACTTGAAAACTTGAAAGACTTAGTTTAAGATGCATTTTTCTTGACCACCATGCATACTAACACAGCTTTCGGCCAGGGGGGGATTGGCCATGTCTGCATGGGTCTTGTTTATGAAGCCAATGACCGTGCCGGTCAGTTTATTATGTGATTACTTTATATTTGGCCATGTTTTAACCTGTCCTTCAACTCCATTCAAATTAGTTGTTTTTGGACAATCGTTGTTAGGTCATAAAATGTTACATTAACTAAACTGGCGGATAGATTGTCTTAAGTTTATGATGACATATCTGATTTATGTTACAGACATTTCATAGTTTATTTTTGTCTTATAAGCATGCATGCATGATTAAAGCCTACTTAATGCTTCATGGTGGTTTAGTGAGATGTAGGATAAGGCCAAAAAATTGTGTTTCCAGTTACTTGACCAAATAAAGTAGGATAGGTACAGGCGTAGGTTGAAAAACTTCTCTTTTCTAG
This sequence comes from Lutraria rhynchaena, assembly GCA_008271625.1. Lineage (NCBI taxonomy): Eukaryota > Metazoa > Mollusca > Bivalvia > Venerida > Mactridae > Lutraria > Lutraria rhynchaena. Next base: position 945,955 of record VIBL01000127.1, read on the forward strand.
TTGTATGTTCTAAACTTACTTTTGCACTTAACGAGCACAATTCTTCCAAAAAATATTTTCATACTTAGGATTTTGCTATTAGAAGCTTCAGAGTTGGCACCAAAAAATTAGTTAATCAGTAAACTGGACAATGACTTTTTCTTGCCTGACTTGTATTGTCAAAGATCTTCTTTACACATTAACTAACTTCACAATTCGAAAGAATCACCATGAAACTCTTGGACCTGATCAAGAAAGTATTAACGGTAACTTAAACTTCTCCATTCTGGAAATGCTAAGGTAAGGAAAATATCCCCACTGCCCATACTTCTTGTTTTGAGAAACATTAACTACTTTTGTCCTATTATTTTCTGAAAAAATTGACCTTGCTTTCTCCTTGTTTTTTCTCTATTTTCAGAAGGCATTTGATGGCCTGTATGTTTGGCTACATTTAATGATAATTGTTTGCAGTATGTAATGTAAGCCATTTGCCTCATGTCTGGGACAAGTAAATATTGTTTCAGACAATTATCTAAATGCCATACAGTACATTAAATATGATTATTATTTCTGTTGATTTCCACTTTTTGTTTTCATACTCAACTGCCATTACTTTGTTTCCATTCAAACAGGATGTAAATCCAACATTAACTAACCAAGGTTCCGTTAGTTTGCTTGGCCTGAAGTAGGTCAAACTGTCAACATATGGTAGTGAAGTACTTTGGACTCTACTGAACAAACATAAGGGCTACACTATGTCCACAATATATTTCAGAACTTTGATAACTTTTGTCCCAGTCTTTGTATAAGAGGGTTGCAAACAGTTCACGGGTTTATCACCTAATGTCAATGTCAAAGCGGACGATTTTCTATGAATTTTGAAATCTTGGATTCATTTTTAGACAAAACTTGAATACACATTCAGTACCATTCAAATTTTGCTATTAAACCCCATTATGAGTGCATTCTTAGATTAACCATTTTCATGAAATGATATCAAGTGTTAATGGATTTATTAAAATATGGTTTAATGCTAAAGAAATTGCCCCCCCCCCTTTTTGCTGTGGGCTTTTTATAGGCCCCAAAATGAAGTCAATCCAGCATGTTAGCAGTATCTGTTTTCCGACTGAAATTTTAATTTATGTTTTGAGACATTGACCAGGGACTCAGAATTATTCAGAAACATTTCTGCTTAGAATTGTATGTAAAATGACTTATGTGAAGAATTACAGAAAATGTTGACATGCACTGGTATAAATTACCACAACATTATTAGAAACTGTACACCCTACACCCTACATATTTTGTAGATATGGGCATGACCAAATACTGAGTAAATACCCCAATATGAAGACCTACTTTGAGGCACAAAAAATTGGTGTTAACATTTTGGTGGTCTCATTATCAAAGTATATCCCAGGAATTATGTCAGGTCCTTAATACTGTCATCTCAGGAATTATGTCAGGTCCTTAATACTGTCATCCCAGGAATTATGTCAGGTCCTTAATACTGTCATCCCAGGAATTATGTCAGGTCCTTAATGCTGTCATCCCAGGAATTATGTCAGGTCCTTAATGCTGTCATTTCAGGAATTATGTCAGGTCCTTAATGCTGTCATCTCAGGAATTATGTCAGGTCCTTAATGCTGTCATATCAGGAATTATGTCAGGTCCCTAATACTGTCATCTCAGGAATTATGCGGTCCAAAAACATGTATATCATATACATATATATATATACAAGGGTTACAACTTCTAGTGACCACTAAAAGGGGTCAACTGGTATAATATGAGCAAATTGCAGTTAGAACGTCAAAACCTCACTTTTTAGTAACAAGTTAATTTACATTTATTCTGATGAGCGATGCTGGGCCATCGTGGCCCTCTTGTTTAGAAATGGTTTTTGATTGACAACAAAAGTCTAGGTTGTTTTTTGAACAACCCTTATATATGTGGTTTTATATAGTTGTTGTGAAGATGCTCATGTAAGTGTAATCCTACCATAAAATATAAAGCTGACAAGATAAAGCATGTTTTAGTACTTATGATACACATAACTATGCTGTTTACTGTAAATACATTTTTAATTATTGTAGTGATATTTTTAGCTCATCTGTTTCGAAGAAAAAAAGGATTTGTTCACAGTTTATTAACCTCACTGAAGGCTCCTCTGTATTACAAATACACAGCTTGATATTTTTAATGCTTCCTGTTATTCTGAAGTATTACCTTCCTTAATTAGCCAGTCCACCTTTTTGTTCCTAGCAGCCCATGCCTCAATCCTCTTTTCCTTAGATAATCATCATTTGTTTTCTTGACTGTGGTTAGTGTGCTGGACTTGTAACCCGGAGATCCGGGTTTGAATGCTGGTCACAACAGAAAATACTCTTCTATGAAAATTTGATAAAAATGTTGATCTTTCTCCATATGTGGCGAAGTTGCTGGCTCCTTGTGGAAAGGTAAGTTAGTACTGGTTAGTATACAATCCAGGAAAACTGGTTAGGTGAACCGGTCGCTATATATAACCGAAAAACAGCATTAAACCCTGGTGACTTTAATGACCCCGGCTGTTAGTGCAACATTACAGCTCAGTGAAAAAAAGGATTTACTGAGTCAATCTAGTTTGGTTCATGTGATGAATTTCATTGCGTTGTGCTGATTTACAACACATATTTGGGATGGGGTAATTTTTTATAACAATTACCAATTGAGCAAGTCAAACATTCACACCTTGTCACCTTCGAATGGCAACTGTATTGTCTCAATATACAATTCAATAAACAATCAATTAAACCTGGGAAGCCAAATTTACAAGTGTCTTGATCACATGAAGCAATCAATATTGTAGCGTCAATTAGTTGTATCACATGTCCATTGTCCAAGGTCAAAATGCCGATTCGGGAAAAGATTTTGGTGTCCCCTGTTCGCGGTCGACAGGTGTCCACTATGTAAGGTCATTTAAAGAGTGTTTTTTTGATGGGGGAAATTACAGTGTCCGTAGTAGACAGGTGTCCCTTGTTCGTGGGTGTCCGATAGCACAAGTTAGACTGTATTTTGCTGTCAGAACATATTTTGGTTTTCCAGCTAATATCATGTTTTTTTTTCTTTTAAACACTCTTCTTTTGTGCTTGAGGAGAGAAGTTTACTTAAACAATGCTGCAAGTAAAAGTGCTTTTTGTCCAAATTGAAACAGTATATTAGACTGTACAATACACATTAAGTATTGAATGATCCTCGCATCCACTACTTCTTGACTGTGAGTCATATTTCGGGTGCAAACGCTGCCTGAAATTAAGGTTCCTGGCAGGGTTCAGTCACTGCGGCGAGCTACATGTACAACAAATTAATTTGTTATTGCCAGATATTTATTTAAAATTCATTTATCAAAAAAAAAATTGGAACAATAGTATATTCACAGATAATTCCCTGCGACTCGATGGATGATTAGATGTTTATTACAATAATTTTTGAAACGACAAAGTATACTCCTCAGGTGTTTTTGTGTCCTTACCTTATCCAGTGACAAATCCTAGCAAACAATTGTAATATTTTTCTGACACTCTTATTGTGAAACTAGATTTACAGATTGTAGAACATAAATGTATGTACGTGTCCATCTGAATTGTATTTGTCCACACTGTATATTACAGAATTTTGATATTACTTGGCATATATCATATATCTTAAATTTTGTGTTGATTGATTCAATTTGTACATCATTGTCGGCTAGATAGGAATTTGAGGCATTATAAATTTGGAATTAGAAATCTGCACTGTATTTTCTTATTGATTTATGAACGCATAGAGTTGTGCATTTATTTATGATCAATGTAATCGACTACTTTAAGATTGATATTTCATAATCAGTGTTAATGAATGGAACTATTTTTTGTGGTGCATGACCTATTTGTTTTTTAATAGGATTTTTTGATATTTTGAAGTTCAGTGATTTATTTTTATAGACAGCAATAAAAAGAAAAACAGTCATTGAAGAATGCTCTACTTCTCCATGTTGTTGCATGTGGCATATTTTAAGCTGTGATGTCAGTCTAAATTTTTTTTGTTTTAATTTACCTCAAATATATTTGATTAGGTTAGGAATAGGTTTGATGTAAGGTATGGGGTGGTAACAGCTTTTTATGTAGTTTAAAGGTTGATTATCTATAAAAAATCATTACTAACAGCTGTCATATTTTTATCAATGTATGATATAAAATTTTTCCAAGACTTAGAATAGGAGAAACTAGTGACAAATAGTTTACTTCTTACTTAATGTCAATAATGTATGCTGTGAATTGGGTACTACTTTTATTTTAGGTCAAGGTTTTAATATGACTAACAACATTATGTGGTTCTGATTTTGTTAGCCTCCTTATGAAATATAAAGGAACTTTGTCATACTTGGCTTCCATTGGAAGGTCTGTCCAGATTAAAGTAATTTATGGGCCTGACTGTCCAGCAAAGAAATCTATGATGGTAGTTTGAAATGTACATTTACTTGGCGCTGTAAATACCTCCTGATGTATTTTTCACAGTTACAAATATAGCGCTATAAATAACTTGTTCAAGGAGCGTTTTCATTGGTTTATTCTGAGTTGTTTTGATACATAGGATATGATGTTGTAAATGCATGCTTTGATTCGTTCCCAACTCGCTATCTACGATAAATACTTATCTCAGATGAAATGGATATCACTCAATGTAACTCAGTCTCGAAGTATGCAACATGCCGAAGATTTCTTTAAAAGGCGGGAAATTTTGATTTTATTGTTTCTTTATCCTAGCATTAAACATGTTTATGTACTTTGACAGCACAAACGCTCACTGAGTCTGTGATGAAGTAGAGGGCATCACTGGACTACTGTACAGAGGAGGTTCGTACTGAATCTGTTAAAATTGTCATCTTGTTTACTGGTCAGTTATGGAGTGTTTAAATTGTTCAATCAGTTGACCATTGAAGTGCTTATTAAATGGTCACTATTTGCGATTTTCGAGACTGTTTATAGTTCACCATGACTTTTGATGTTTATTTCTTGTGTCTCTTACTATTTGTTGATATTTTGTGCAAAAGGAGTTCATTTCATGCTTTTAGTATGTGGAGGAAGTGGGTTGTATAGTTCAGCATAGGTTCTTATGGTGCTGTCAATGTGTTCAATTGACTGTTTATATAACAAAAAAAAAACAATAAAATAAAAATTGAACCCAATTTAGTTATGAACCTTTAACGCTCTATCTCTGTGTGTAAACATTTGAAGTGAATACATCTGTGTGCTTATTTCATAGGTGTCACTGTAGACTGGTATTCGAAAGTAGATCAATGTGACGTCAGGGTAAATTTTAAAGAAACTGTTGAAGAAAGCAATCCTGAGAAAGATATTGAATGTGTTTAATTTCTGTGCAACCTCTTGAAAGCACCATCCTTTGGGAAAAGCAATTTTTGTTGTTGTTGAGAGGTTGTTTCTGTAAAGGGGTTAAATTAATAGTTAAATCGTTCTGGAGGAAAAATCATGCTGTTGTTGATGGGAGGTTGTTGTTCAAAGCAGGGCTGCTGTGAAGAGGTTGCAATGTATACCATTATTGGTTTGTATTACAGACTTTTCCCCCATAAACTACAGTAACCAAATAATTGCTAAAATGACTAGCCACTTTAATTTATATATGTGCTAAATAAACTACCTTCAAGATGAGAAGTCATTCATTCCTGTCAAGATTAAGAAAGAATTGAAGAAATTAATTAATATCTTAACACTGGGAGTTCCAATCTCATCTGTGACCAGAAAGATTTTACATGTAAGGAAGCTGTCCACCTAGCAACTGAAGGTCAGTGGTTCCACCAAATATATTCCTCAGGTCTGCCTGCACTGTAAAAACTAGAAAAGTCCCCTAATGACATTGGCTGTTAATGCAACATTAAAACCCAATGAAAAAAAAATCATAAGAGTTTTTGGGATTTCTGTAAGTTGTTCACAAGGTCTGAATGATAATCATTTTTATAAAAATACATAAAAAAATGGATAAGATAGAGACTCCTTCCATGCTTGCACTCTTGTTGACTTAAGTAGACGGTATATTGGACATACACACAGCTGGAGTTCTTTGACATTATTGGTAGATATTATTGATTTCCTTACTTGAGATAACATATAGATAGCTATGTTTAGTCTTGTTACACACTGGTCATTTTCATCCATAAGAATGTAAATCAATATTAACTAGTGTATAATATTTCGATGTAACATTGATACTGTTACAGACAAGTATCAGACATTGACAATACATGGACTGTTCATTTAATGCCTATGTTTTACACTTATTTACAGAATCTGTGATCTACCATTTAATACATGTACAGGATATAAATGCCGATCTTTATATCTTGTCTTACTGGCTTCAGATATTGTAATTATGGCATTCAAAAAAAATTTCAGCAAAGGTACTTTAACATTTTTTCTAAATCGGTTTATTGAATTATTTTTATGTACATGATAGTAAATTAAATAATGTAACATTTATATGGTTAGTTAATGATTCAACAGGAAATGGTTTAACCACAAGATAAACAAATTTATTGAATAATTAGTCTGATGTTAATATTCATTCTCACTGATTGCTGTTTTCCTCCTGCTGAACAGTTTGATTGTATTGTCATGTTATCTTGATGGATGGAATGTATGTAATATTGGTTAATCTTGTTGATTGGTATGTATGTAATATTGGTTAATCTTGTTGATTGGTATGTATGTAATATTGGTTAATTTTGTTGATTGGTATGTATGTAATATTGGTTAATCTTGTTGATTGGTATGTATGTAATATATGTTAATTTTGTTGATTGGTATGTATGTAATATATGTTAATTTTGTTGATTGCGATGTATGTAATATTGGTTAATCTTCTTGATTGGTATGTATGTAATATATGTTAATTTTGTTGATTGCGATGTATGTAATATTGGTTAATCTTGTTGATTGGTACGTATGTAATATTGGTTAATCTTGTTGATTGGTATGTATGTAATATATGTTAATTTTGTTGATTGGTATGTATGTAATATTGGTTAATCTTGTTGATTGGTATGTAAGAAATCTTGGTTTATCTTGTAGATTGGTGTGTATGTAATATTGGTTAATCTTGTTGATTGGTACGTATGTAATATTGGTTAACCTTGTTGATTGGTACGTATGTAATATTTGTTAATCTTGTTGATTGGTATGTATGTAATATTGGTTAATCTTGTTGATTGGTACGTATGTAATATTGATTAATCTTGTAGATCGGTGTGTATGTAATATTGGTTAATCTTGTTGATTGGTATGTAAGAAATCTTGGTTTATCTTGTAGATTGGTGTGTATGTAATATTGGTTAATCTTGTTGATTGGTACGTATGTAATATTGGTTAATCTTGTTGATTGGTATGTATGTAATATTGGTTAATCTTGTTGATTGGGATGTATGTAATATCGGTTAATCTTGTTGATTTGGATGTATGTAATATTGGTTAATCTTGCTTATTGGGATGTATGTAATATTGGTTAATCTTGTAGAATGGTATGTATGTAATATTGGTTAATCTTGTTGATTGGTATGTAAGAAATCTTGGTTTATCTGGTAGATTGGTGTGTATGTAATGTTGGTTTATCTTGTAGAATGGTTTGTCTTGTTGAACATAGGTATAGTATATTCTATTTTAATTATAACTAAAAAACTCTAATTTTTTTTTAAATCATCAGTAGTTGTAGTTTTGCCTTCAGTTCAACTGTGGACCCAAACAAACATATTTGAAATGTTTCATTATATAAAAATGCCTTTGCAAGGAATGTACTACCAGTTGTTTGCTTTACATTCAATCCAAATAGTAGAAATCAAATCAATGTTTCCTCTACACATTTTGATCTATTTTGTAATGGTGGTTTTGTAACTTGATGATAGTTTCAAGGACATTATATTGTGTCCACCATTGAATGGATTCTACTTTTATGATTTCCTTCATATGTACATTGTTATAGGTGAAAACTAAGTCAATGTATAGCATTGTATTTCGGTGAAAACACAGTGTGGTGGATGGGAAGATGTTTTAAATATTATAAAGTCCTGGCAGAATAAGTAGGCCAAGTGATAAGTAGAATGGAATATAATTTAGTTTTAAATAATTTATTTTATGAAATAAAAAATATTGTTTAATTAATATGCATTGGCTTTAGTTCAGCAAACAATGGTATTACAATGTAATTAAGTTGTTTTACATGGTGTTTTAATCTTTACAATTCCTTTTTAGCTTGTCTGTTTCAAAGAAAGTGTCAAGCTATTATGATCATTGTCATCGTTGTCTTGCAAAAACTTTAATGTATCCCATTACTTAAACGCTTTTAAAGATATCAATACTTGATTATCATGACAAGGCACAGTTGCAAGACAAGGGGCATTATTCTGAAAGCTATATTTTTGGAGTTATGCCCCTTTTTAACTTAGAATTTTGGTTTAGAAAATTGCTTATTAAATAGAATGATGTAAAACAGAGCAGCATTGGCACCACTCTGTGAAGCTCTTGTTGTTTTTCTATTTCAATAATCATTGTAATGTGCATTTAATTGCTAACTGAATACAAAAGACACAAAACTATTAATATAATAAACAATAAATTAAAAAAAAAGATAGAGAATCTACAGTCACTTTAAAACCAGAAACCTACCTATATAATTAATTCCAAAAAATATTGATCTGCTCTGAATATCTCTTGGCAACTGATTTCTTAAATAACTAAGGTAGACAAATTAATAGGATTATTTCACAATGTATTGTAAAGCTACCTACTTTTGTCTGTAATCAAAGGCTTTTCAGCAATCATACTTTTCCTGCTTTGTCTGTTATCATGTAAGCTTTTTTGAGCTTGTCTTAACTGGACATTATATTAGAACACATTTGGCAGGCAGGTTGGTGTCAAGTGGTTGGCATCTACTGTAGTTGTCTGTTCCTTTAGGTGGAGACTTCACCAAACTTGGTCAAAATGTTTATGGGCATACTATCTCAGCTAAGTTTGATAGCCAACAAGATCATATCCAACACTCTTGCATTAAGGCCCCAGATTAAGCAGTGTATGATGAAAATTCAAATAGACCACGTCCACTCTCTAAGTTGAACAGTTCTAATCATTACCAAATAATTTTACCTGTTTATTTTGTCACAGTTTGGTGTTAGTAGTCTTCATAAGAAGATAACAGTGATTTTTAAGAAATGTCTTGGAAAAGCCACATCAAACCCCTTAACCTTTTACCTTATGGCAGATAAAATCAATGATAGCCTTATCTTCTCTCTTTTACTTGTGAACTTAGTACTAGTAAAGCTGAGTTTGTATGGTACATGTTAATGAATGAAGCTCATTTGGTGGTTCTCTTAACTGACAAAATGTTGTCTAAAATATCCGAGTTGGCTGTTCCCTGTGTGTTGGAATATTTAAATTCAGTTAATGAATACATCCATATCAGCATACATTAAGAGCGTTATCTTCTGATTCATCTACTGAATATAATTTTATGTCTTAGTGTCTGGTGTAACCAGGATATCTAATAATGACAAACAAATTCACAACCATCATCATACATGCCAAGCCCCCCCCCCCTGAAGCTTCAGGGAGTCTCACGGATGTTGGTATCATTTCAGTAAGCCTGTTGTTTGCAGAGCAGTTGTTACAAATGTGTCAGTTTCACACATTGCAACTCAATGACTGTGTAAATTAATTGTTAGGTGAGAAATTCTATTGTTCGAGTTTATGCTTAGCTGTCGAAACCAGCTGTAGGCAAACTACATGTATGTTGTTGAACATATAAAGAATATGATCGGCACATAAATGGGGTGAAGAAATCTTTCATTTCTGAACACTAATTGCCATTTTTCATGCTGAGTTTGTGGATGAACCTCTGAATGTATAGTTACCTCCAATCCCCTCAGTTGTGTATTTTACATGAATATTTTCTTTTTTTCATCCTTTCATAGTTGAACAAGGTTACTCTCCTCCTAGTAAATTTTTTTAGATCTTTTTGCTCTCAGAAGGTGATGTTTATTGATATTGACACAAGTCCTGAATTAATTAAGTGCCTTTGATTTCATGTTTGATATAAATATGAGGAACAGTCATCCCAGGAAGCTTTACTTGACCTGCTTTTCGTATGTTCTTTACAGAGTATTGATGTCTGAATCTCGTGAAATGATTACCAATATTCTGTACTTCTGTCCTGTTATCAAATTTTCCGATCTAGCGAAAGTTGTTACATGTAGTACTGCATCTGCTGAAATAAGTGCATTTATTAGCACCATGTGACCGCACAGTTTTGAGTGTTGACAATAACTAAATTTGCTACCAATATATATATATTACCGAAGGTTCAGGGTGAGCTGTTAGGATGGATAGGTAGATGCTCCGGTGTCTGTCGTCTGGCGTCAACAATAGTCTTCTCCTCAGAAACTACCGGTCGGATTTACTTCAAATTTGCTGTGCAGAAGCCTTTTGACGTTCTAACTGCAATTGCTCATATTACACCAGTTGGCCCCTTTAAGGGGTCACTAGAGCTAAAAATAGAAAAACCTTTAATCATCATCTTCTCATGAACCAATGGATGGATCATCACCAAACTTGGTTTTAACATCCTTAGATGGTCCTCTCTCAAGTTTACTCAAGTAAATTTGGTCAGCTCCTTTTAGGGTCCGCTAGAGCTAAAAATAGAAATACCTTAAAATGACTTTTTCTCATAAATCTATCGATTCTATGGTTTTAAGCATCTTTAGATAGTATTCTATCAGATTTGCTGAAATAAAAATAGTTGGCCCCAATTAGGAGCCACTAGAGCTAAAAATAGAAATACCGTAAAATGACTTCTTTTCATGAACCAGTGGTTGGCTCATCACCAAATTTGGTCTGTGGCATCCGAATATTCTTTTGTAGTATCCTTTAATGGTCCTTTATCGAGTTTATTATTGTTCCCCATTATTTGCCCACAAGTGTACCTTTACTACCTTTTTAGTAACAAGTTAATTGATATTTATTCTGGTGAGCGATGCAGGGCCATCATGGCCCTCTTGTTTGTCTATTTTGGTTCCGTAGTTGGTGTTATTGCAGTATTTGCTTGTTGTTCTTGAAAAACTGATTTGTACATACCCTGGTAATTATATGGCCATGTATGCATTCCAAGAAATGTATTGGTCCAGAGTCGGTTCACAGTATTATTACTTGCCAGACCTATCTGAGCTGGTATATAGATAAAATACTGTTAAAACATGTTGTCTGTAAACTATCTATATTAATTTTTGTTGTAATTAAAAACTGAAGCCGTGATACATCACCAATGAGCTGTGATAAACTGGTACAAAAATAGAAATTAAACCCTTGTATTTCCTGTGCGAGCCATCCTTTTTTGTGATTGTCCTTTTTTAGACAACTAGTTATATGTACTTGATTTATTTTACTTTAATTTATTTGTGTTGATTTTCTCAGATTTGAAAGTTGTTTTTATTTTATTTTCAGCATTTATCAGTATGAGTGACTACATGCCTGTAGTAGATCCTCAACTTTGGGAGGCTCAAGTTCGATCCTTCAACTGCTCCCCTGTGCAGTCCAATGAGCCAACCTCCAGTACACCAGACCTATCTGTAAGTTCATTTATTTTATATCAAATGTCAGTGAATATTGGGGAAAATAATTTGGGGCTGAAATTACGTCCTGTTCCTCTGTCAGAAAATGTTTGTTCTCCATATAATCATCAAAATTCCCCTTTAGTTGTATTTTATTTTTTTCGTAAGTGCTATTTTTTCATACATTTTTAGCTCACTGGAGCACGTAATGCTCAGTGAGCTGTAGTGAGCTATCAGTCTACTCCTGCGTCCACACCTAGGGGTTATTAACACTCTAAGTGGTCACACTTTTGAGCGGATTTTCACCTTGTTAACACTCTAAGGGTCACAATTTTAATTGGAGGTTCACCAGACATTGTCAAAATGCTTGTCTTAATGATATCTGGGACAGGTTCGAACATGGGTCAACTTAGATTAAAAACTAGGTCACCAGGTCAAATCGTAGGAAAACCATAGATGTTGCAATCTTTACTCAGGTGACCGAAAAAGGGCCATCTTGCCCCTCTTGTTGAAAATTGACCTGTAGAATAGCTTTTTTTTGTCTGTATCTATCAAGATAAAAAATTATTGTCAGTGAATGTCGGGAGGGTATGTATGCCTTGGTATTTTCTATTTTCATTCAAAGCACTATTTTACCTCAGAAGAAAGGCCATCTGTTAATAAAGGCCACGCTTTGTCCTTCCCAAGGGTGGCCTTTGTCCACAGGTTTTACTGTATTGGAATAATATGTTCTGTCCAGGATTTGTATCAGGAGATTGGACAAAACCTTAGTTGGTTTGACAGTAATTCAGCTAATCAGTTTAAACTTAAGATTAAGTAGATTTTTCATGTGGCTTTCTATGCATTTAAAATTAGGCTTAATACCTGCTTTTTATAATAAAAATACTCAATTTGTCCGTAAAGTTAATTAAAGTTGACTGCAGTGAAATATCATACTTTATGCTGCGGATTTCCTTCCATATATGAAGCACATGCAAAGTTAAAATATATTGCTTTGAAGCCAGTGATCAATCAGTGGCATTTTCCAGCAGTATGATAAAAAAAAACTGTGGATATTATGATACTGGATTCTGTTACTTAGCACAATGTACATGTAGTTGTTTTTGCAATAACACCATATTATGGGTGATAAGTTAAGCTCATATTATCACCTCATCATCAGTCAATTACAGGTTTACCATATCCTTTGTTATGTAAAATGTATATTTATGTCCTAGCTTTTAATCTCAGGCACTCCATCCTTCTCCAATAATCATCCTTATATGCCTCAGGATAATTTATTTCACTTTGTCCCAAGGCAACACACTCATAAAATGTAGATAATTGTGCACAGCAGCTTTGCAACTGTGCTTTTTTATGCAATGTGATTCATATTTTTATAGAATCATATTTTTTGCAGGCTTGCAGAAATTTGACAAGAGAATCTTAGTTCTGCAAAAGAAATTGAGGCCTGTTCAAATCTATGCCCTAACTATGAGTACTTCTAATGTCATTCATTTGAAAATGCATATGAACTACCATAACCTAATAATAAAAGATATTGTGTATACTAATGACTGCAATTTTATTCACAGAACTACATCTTCATTGCCATAGATATGGTAGTTTCTCTAAATAATGGTCCTTGGATATGCAAGTTGCAAGTTTTGTATGCAGTGGTAATGGTAATGCATAATAGTAATTTCAAAATATTTGATTGTACTAAATATGGTACCAAAGTAGTTTGTAAGACTCCTCTCTATATAATATTATGCTGATCACTGACAGCTTCAAGAGCCTGAACTAGTGATTTGCCCTTTGACTCTTGCTGAAAGTATCATAGAGTGAGGCCAGGTTTATAATTATACAGTGTATTACTACATGATTTTGTTCATGGAAATACAGCTTTTTGATGTGGATACTGTATGCTATCTAAATAATGGTCCTGTGATAAGTTTACACACAGTAATATTTCATCAACTACATTTTTAGTAGTTTATATTTGTGCTAAATAAGGTATCAAAGTATGTCCTGAAATTGTTCTCTGTCTTTGATGTTAATTTATAGTACTGTAAAAACTCAGCCTTAATTCAATAATATAAGGGTCCTTAGATTGTCATTAAAATTCAATTCGACTTATTGAAGAGTAACCAAAAAATCTAAATCATCTAAATCGCTCGAATGTCTAATAACTGGTGTCTACAGATAGCTAATACATTATACTACACATGACCTATAAACATTTTGCCCAATTCAAAACAATGAAGCAGGTATTTCATCTTTTTGCTCTGAAAAATCGTCAGGAGTTTCGTTTAGTCGAACATGACCTTGCAACAACAATTCCACCGGAATTACCATACTAAGTACACCTTAAACAACAGGTACAGTAATGACAACGCATGCTTACTATAAACATTACTAAAATACACTGATTCAGCGCAAAAATTTAATCCAGGAATGTTCTATTCACGTTCAATTCACAAAAATCGTCGCATGATTGAAACTTCAAATATTATGATGCAGTGACCTTTGCCCCATAATTTGTTTGTAAGCGGACGTTTCATTGGCTGAAGTTCACAGAATTATATTGGCGTAGCGAGGTGGAAATCTATGACGAAGTCGATGATTTTGTTAATTTTATGTGAGAAGAGCATTCCTGGATTATTCGTTTGTGCCGAATCAGTGTATTTTAGTGATATTTATGGTTAGCACGCATTGTCATTCCTCTACCTGTTTTAAGGTGTATTTAGTATGGTAATTCTGATTAATTTGATGTTGCGAGGTCGCCTCGACTAAACAATATTGACGATTTTTTGGAGGAAAAAGATTAAATATCTGCTACATTGTTTTGAACTGGACAAAGTGTGCTTATTTGTTATATGTAGTATAATGTATTAGCTATCTGTAGACACCAGTTATTAGAAATTTGAGTCATTTCTTAAAAAGTTTTGTAGTGTTAAACAAACTTGGTGCAGAAACTGTCATTTTGGAAGTTGTAAGCCTTGTATATGTATATATATGATATACGTGTATGTGTTTTTGGTCTGTGCGGCCATTTTAGGCCTAATACACCATTATAAACCATCCCTTTAACGTGCTAGCCCCCCTGTGTGCGCTAGTATATACGGTATATATTCATCGGCAGTGCATGCATGGAATACGTATGATGATACAAGCATTCAAACATCTGTTGAGATAAGCACAGTTCTATATGTAACTTTTCAGTTCTATATGTAACCTTTGACTTACCAGTATTTAAACTTTTATTCTGCTGTATAATCTCGCAGGTGCCATATTTGGGTATCTCGTTTCCCTTAAATACCACCATTGTAGAAATGATCATGAATTTCCATCTTTCATGAAGACATAACATGAACAAATGTATGGGTATGAGAAATATCTTATATGTAGAAAATATATAGTAAATAATTATACAAGAATTACTGTGCTAACAGGATGGGTCGTACGATGATGCACAAACTATTGGTTTTATTTCTGACAATTGTTACGTTAGGAATTTTATTGATGGTAGGTCAACAATTGTATTAATTAAATTTGCAAAGAAATTTGATACAATTAGAATTCTGTTGTTGTTTTGCAGTCATTGGTTCATGTATAATGATACAGTAATTCAGTGTTATGGATATTTGGTTAAGTCATGTAAAACAAAATTCAAATTACTATATATACTATATATTACTTAATGATACAGTAATTCAGTGTTATGGATATTTGGTTAAGTCATGTAAAACAAAATTCAAATTACTATAAACTTGGTCTTAATAAATGCAATTATCAATAAATCAACAAAATGGCGCAGGTACTTTATTATCAAACAATACCTGCTTATTTTATCATCTAGTGAGCCGGCTTCTAATTTGCAATAATATTTTATAATAATAATAATATTGTGTCCTAGGTGAATTTGAATAATTAGGAAATATTATCAGCTGTTTCTATATGTTTTATCTGCAAATATACGAGGCTTTAGTTGAACATTAGCGTCTCCTAATACATTCATTAAGGACTGTCTGGGTTAAGTTGACCTTGCTTATGGTACAAATATGTAAACCTCCAGAATTAAAGACTCAGGTTCAGTTCACTCAGAATAAACATAAAAAAATACCATGTAATTGATGAGCTTTTTATGTATGAAAAAATGCGTGCAAATGTATTATAGTCCAGTTTTTAATTTCTGGATTAATACTTATATCTTACCAAAGCATCAATGTTCATAAAAGCTGACAATAATCTGAATTGAATAGAATATTGTAAACCTCACTGCGATTACACCCAAATAACTATTTTATTGATCTTTAATCTTGGATGTATTATTTTTCTAGCTTGCACTAAAACTTTAAGTTATGTTCTGGCTTCTCCTCAGTTACAGCACTTCTGTGACTCCATTTTACTGGACTTTGGGTAAATTAGTTATTAGAATTATTTCACCGTCTGAACCCCACAGTCCTTGTAGTGTCTTGTAGTGTTTGAACTAAGTTTTTTTAAAAGCACAAGCCCAAACTTAAGTGACCATATTGAAAAAACCTATTTACCACAAGCCTAGATAAGCAATTTTAATGAAGGTCACTAACCTGATTAGAAATTTACAAGATCCAGGCTTTAATGTGGGTTAGGGTGTAGACTGGGTCTGATTTCTTCAGCGTAAGAGCACATAGCATGCAGTCAAGTCTGGCAACAACAGTTCTCTCAGTGCTTTGATTGTGGGAAGTAATTTTTACATACAATTTATTTAGTTGAATGTATGTCAAAAGATATAAAATGATAACATAGGAGAGAACTGATGATTTCTTAGAAGCAGTATAGATTGGATAGTCTCCCTTGTTGAAACAATACATATTTGTCATGTTGTGAGATATGATAAACATTTATAGATACCTGTATATACAGACTTTTTTCTAATAAACACCACCTCACCTAATTAGTGTTCTCTTTCTGTTTGCAATAAGTATGAAATTGCTTTAGAATCCATTGAACTACATTCAGTGAATATAAATTTCATTTATGCAGTAAAAAGGATCCTTCAGGTAGGGGTTTTGGGAGTCACTCTCCACCTATCTGTTCAAGTTTTCTTTCAAACTACACCAACAGCCAGGGTCTTTTGGCAACTTTTCTAGCTTTAATGGTGGAGGAAGCCTCCAGATATAGAACCACCTACCTCTGTAAACAAGACATACAGTTTCCTCACATGTTAAATTTGGTCCTAGATTGGATTTGAACTCACATTGGTTAGGGGCTTAAATGCATATTAAGATTAATTATGCTGATGGACTAATTGTAGGATTAATATTCAGTTTGTTTAGAAACAAGCTAAAATGAGATTGGAGCATAGGGAAAGATCTCGAGTTTCCTAATGCATGACCGAGTCCAGGGACTTCAAGGTTGAGTTTTCCTGGTCATATGTGTTTGTTTCATCTGTTTCAAAGAAAAAGTCGAGATATTATAATCGCTGTGTCAACATAGCCCATTACTCAAACACTAAAAGATGTCAACACGACACTTAAAATGCTTGATTATCATGACAAGGCGCAGTTGCAGGACTAAGGGCATTTTTCTGGAAGCTATATTTTTGGAGTTATGCCCCTTTTGAGCTCACCTGAGCACGTAGTGCTCGTTGAGCTATAGTGATCAGTCAGTCTACTCTGTCGTCCGTTGTCCCCATCTGGGGGTTGTTAATGCTCTAGTGGTCACATTTTTGAGCGAATCTTCATCAGACCAGGTCAGAATTTTACGTCTCAATGATATCTTGGACAAATTCACAGTTTTGATTGGATCCTCACTAAACCTTGTCAAAATAATTGTCTTAGTGATATCTTGGACAAGTTCGAATATGGGTCATCCGGGGTCAAACACTAGGTCACCAGGTCAAATCTTTGGAAAACCTTGTTAACCCTCTAGGGGTCAGAATGTTTGTATTTATGATATCATGAATAGGTTTCGACTCAGGTTAAAAACTAGGTCACCAGGTCAAGTTACTGGTGAACCATAGATGTTGCAATCTTTACTCAGGTGAGCGGAAAAGGGCCATCTTGGCCCTCTTGTGTAACTTAGCATTTTGATCTTAATTGCTTATTAAATAGAATGATGCATTGGAGCTTCTCTGTAGAGCTCTAGTTTTTTAATGCTTTTTAAATGGCGTTTAATGCCACTCCAACATCCAGGGTCACTTGGTGACTTTTCCAGTTTTATGATGGAGGAAGGTGCACCAGGTTAGAACCACCAACGTTCCTTGAGCTAGCTTCCCGTCTTGTGTAATTTTTTGTCTGTTTTTATTAGACTTTAGAGGCAGGATATATTAAAAAAACATGTTAATATATAACAATGTAGAAGTGAAGAGGTTAAAAGAGGTTAAAGTATATTTTATCCCCTTGGTTTTGCTTTGCTTTTTTTCCAAAATGAAAAACTTCAAAACTATCTATTTTTGTCATAGTTTCTGATGGGATACATCCTGATATGTCTACAGACAAAACATCTGAACAAGTAAATGGCTTTCCTCTAATCTAAAGCAAATCTAATTATTTGCTAAGTTAGCAGCCGCCTTGGGGAAATGTGAAAAGACAGTGTGTTTTGAATTTACTTCCTTGTGTCTGATATTTTAGGTCTCTGGTCATCTTAATAAACTAATGGTACTTGACATCTCTGACATTATGGTGAGGTATTGATTTTCTCCATATATGGCCTCTTTGGTGTAATTTTCTACAATTTTCATCTACTTAATTTCTGCGTCATCGTTCTGGTTGTTTCTAAATCTTTTTGGTGTTTTTTTTTTCAATTAGTCATATTCCTTGTGGTGTATGTTTTTATGTGACTTATTGTCACTGTGGTCTAACGCCGTTTTTCAACATTTTATCAGTTATGTACGATGACCGGTTCACCTAACCAGTTTTCCTGGACTGTATACTAACCAGTACTAACTTACTCTTCCACAAGTAGCCGGTAACTTCTCCACATATGGAGGAAAATGAATATTTTTGTCAAATTTTCACAGAAAGGTATGACCTGCAGTGACTGGGATTCAAACCCGGATCTTCAGGTTACAAGTCTTGCGCACTAACCACTGGACCATGGCCACAGCTCCCTGTGGTGTAGCATATTCTTTTCCTCCGAATATCTTGACTAAAAGTGCTACATTTAATGCATAGAACAAAATTAATTTGTTGACTTAATTTGAAAAAAATCACATTTTGCATTGTTTTGTCATATTTTTTATATATTTTATTTGATTTCATTCTGTCATTTGTCGGTCATTACGTCATTGTATCAGTGAGTGGGCCTCTGTGGTTGAGTGGTTATGAGCATTGAATTCATTAGCCCCTCACCACTGTTGAATCCCACCTTTTTTATGTGAGGAAGCTTTCCAGTTAGCTGATAGAAATTATAGAAAAAATTGTCAAATGACCCTGGCTGTTGGTACCACATCAAACCTTAGTAAAAAAAACATTTTATTGTGAGTGTAGTATGTAATATGTATTGTTCTAAGTTTTGTCCTATTTGTCAGCTGTAAACTGTAAATTTAATGTACTGCTTTCTGAATATAATTATTATCTTAAGTCTAATTTTCAGTGACTGACTTCACTATCAATTTTATTACTGAGTATAACTAAGATAGTCATTTGCTCTTGTCTTATCAAAATATTGAAGCAAGGGAGGTAACTACCACTTGAAATTATGGAAAGAAGGGAAGTAACTACTAATTGAAATTTATGGAAACAAGGGAGGTAACTACTAGCTAAATGATCAGTTTCATTTTTAGAGTTACCCTTCTTCTATATGTATGTATATATATGAGATAATTATTGAATTGTGTAACTGAAAAGTTCAGTGAAATCATGATGTCATTTTACTGTAAGGCTTATTCATTTCCAATACTGTAGATATCTATGCGTGTACATACTCCGTGTTGGAGAACATGGACCATTGGAAGTAATTCGTATAAGGGCCTTAAGTAGGTTTGAATTCATATCCAGTTATTGTCTAGAAAATAATTCTAATCCTACTGTCAATTGAGTGTCTTTTTTTAACTAACGGCGAGATTTCGTCAGAAAGAAGTCTGAATGTAGCTGTACCCAATAGCCTTTCATTTTAATCATACCCGACTGTCCAGTTTATCTGATTAAAAACATAATTATCTATCCAATAAAATTGATCTTGAGTTATGTATCTGGTGTGTTGTCATAGAAACTGATACTGCTTTAATTCCAAAAGCATGTGTATCATGTATAGCAATGTTTGCTGACCAGGAGATCAATAGGGTTCAGTCAATAATGTAGGTATTTTTGTCTTTCTGTCAAGGATAAGTTAGAACACATGCAACAGTCAGTACAAAATTCCAAGATTATATAGATACCGTATAATATATCTGGTGACTGCAAATTTGTGGAAGATTGTCACTTTACCATCTTATACAGTTCTATGTAATTCAGGCTGATGAGTTTAATTAACATTTTGCCTAGTAAGCATATTTTGGACTCTTCCAAATTCATAGCAAATATACTAAACATCAATTTATTTCAGAAAATTGGGTCATTTCTCTTTG
The DNA here is from genome assembly GCA_008271625.1 of Lutraria rhynchaena. Classification (NCBI taxonomy): domain Eukaryota; kingdom Metazoa; phylum Mollusca; class Bivalvia; order Venerida; family Mactridae; genus Lutraria; species Lutraria rhynchaena. The sequence goes on from VIBL01000127.1 coordinate 966,090, forward strand.
ACAGGAAAACATGGCTAAGGAAGCCATTACTCGTTACAAGCACTGACTTCTTCTGCCACAATGTTTTCAAAAGTCGTCTGCTTCAGGGGGGAAATGTGGTGTTATGAGGCAAAGGATTGAGAAAGATTCATCTGTTAGGGTTATAATGACCCAGTTTACTGAGACAGTCGAATAGGAGTTGTCACACTTTGTTACCTAGCACATGCTCAGTGTCAGGCTTGCAAAAAATGGGACTTGACCAAAAAAAATACAGAAGATAGGTCAAGGTACTCTCCAAATTTCCTTTTTGAACATGGCCACAACTGTGGTTCTGTGGTTAGTGTGCTGAACTTGTAACCTGGCAATCCTGGTTCAAATCTTGGGCAATGCAGTTCATACCCTTTTATGAAAATTTGACAAAAAATGTTGTTTTTCCTCTAGGTGGCATTAAACCCAGTGACAATGTCACAATGTCTTTTTGAACATATCTTTTGTGAGAATATGAGGTACGATTCATCCCCAAATATTTTTGTTCTTCGGATTTTGCTATCAGAAACTTCAGGGTTGGCACTAAAAGTTAGGGTTTGTTGTTTAACTGTAAACATGAGGATACTTTTTTCTGGCCCTAGCTTTATCTTTCGCAGAAAGATACCATTTTCAGAAGGTTGTATGTACACAGACTGTTGTTAATATCAGTCAGACATCAGATGAACAATTATTTAACAGATTTACAATGTTGACATGGAAGCATAATGTTTGCTGGAGTTAAAGTTTGATTTGCCTTTATAGGTTATTCAGGTACTCAGGTATCAGTATATAAAATGTCTGTATTGAGAGTAGCTGAGTCTACTGCTGTTGGCAAATTCTATTGTTCATAAGACATGATACTGTGTACTTTAAGATTTTCTTGAGAGCAGAAATATTGTCATAGAGAACAGGTGTTTAATTAGAAAATATTACCAAAATTATTCCACACAGGGCACAAACAGATGTAGACAATATGAGTCTCATATGGTTTAAAATTTTCAATATTTGCGAACTTAAATCACCCTTTAATGTCTCTTGCTGCATCATCAAGTTTTGCTTTACTAATGGTGCAAGGAAATAGCTTCCATGGTAGACAGTAATTATCATGCAATGAAAATTGAATCTCATTCCTGCTTCAGCTCATACAAGTAAAACATCTCCAAATCGGTATTTTATGTTGTACCAAATATATCCTAGTGAAAGACCCTTCTTTTATTTACTCTTCCAACTTTGTTTAGGGAAAAAAATATTTTTACTCACCATTAAAACTTTCCAGTGCACCCAAAAGTTATCCAACAATAGCTAAAAAAAATTGAAAACTCAGAAATGAGACATCCCTTGGTGCATTTGTTAGGATATGTTTGGTATTTCTTTGATTCTCTATCTTTGGTCTATTTATTTCATGGTAGGTATAACCAGTGTTCTTGTGTATAGAATTATACCAAACATTGAGAGATCTCTTGTTGTACTATACACTACCATCATGTCTTATGTGGCATACTGTGGCATCATGTGCATTTTGGTGTTCAAACTGCTTATGTTGCTGTATGTAAATTTCATTAATTATAAATCTAGTATCTCATTCTATTTGTATTAAGTGTGAATTAAGAATTCAAGATAAAAAAATCCTTTTTAGTGATTTTTTACTTAAGAATGTCTCATTTAGTAACTTGCCCTGCTAGCAAGTACCCTCGGCCATACACATGTACCATAAACATTAAACACCTCACCACAAAGGCCCTTACTGAGCCCTTTCAGGAACTTATACATGATCCTCTCAGTGTCACAGAGAGGATTTGTTTACCTAACAGCAGGAACATTAAACATGGTCTACTCAGTGTCACAGAAAGGCTTCGTTAACCTAACAGCATGAACCTATATACATGATCCACTCAGTGTCACAGAGAGGATTTGTTGACCTAACAGCATGAACCTATATACATGATCCACTCAGGGTCACAGAGAGGATTTTTAATCTAACAGCATGAACCTATATACATGTTCACTCAGTGTCACAGAAAGGCTTTGTTAACCTAACAGCAGGACCCTTAAAGACGATTTCGGTAGTTCGTAACGCGCAACATTTCTGCACATAAGGGAGACAATAAAGCTCTTCACGAAAGAAACATTTGCATAGTTTTCGGACAACTAACGTATCCGCGAGCGCGCTAAATATGCAACCTATAATGTGCGCACTATTTTTTAATAGTGACTAATTTATGTGAAACACTACATGTACAGTTCAAAATTGAATTACTTCATATGACTGTAATGGAGGTTCATCATTTATTGCAAATATTTGTTGATGATGTAGCTGATATTAGGACTCTGAGCTAACATTACCTCAAAGACTCAAATGTTTTTTTAAAGTGAAATATGTGGTACAAAATTGTTCTAAGATATATATCAAAACTAAAAAGTTTTATTGAATGATAAACAGAAAACTACACTTTATTAACTTCATAAACACATTACATAATTTAACTGAAATAGGCAAATATTTGTTGACAATGCAACAACATTTAGAAATTGGAGGTAAAATTAGCTCAGTAACCCCATTTTTTATCTCTGAAATGTGTTTATTAGACATTGTTCTACGATATATATCTAAATTAGAAAGTTTTATTGGAAAATAGGCAAAATCTTTACTAACTTGATATGCATATTTTTAATGTTACTTTTGACAATGTAACTGAATTTCAGAGTTGAGACTGAAATTAGCTTGGTAACCTCATGTTTTTATTACTGAAATATGTTTATTAGACATTGTTCTAAGATATATATCAAAATTAGAAAGTTTTGTTTGAAGAATATCGGAAAAGGGGGAATAAAAGATGAAAAATAATATTTTTTTTGTCGAAATTGCAACCCATTTTTTCATGCATGCAGTTGAAAATAAAAACATAGTATGACAGAATTAAATCATTTATGGTATAAATTGAGTTAAAATAACACAATATATGCCAAATGAATACTTACATGTAAAAACAGTATGTTTGAGCATGATTTTATCATGATATAACAGTAATAGTATGTGTTTACCGATAAGCTCTTTGTACACAGCAAATCTTAAAAAACAGCTGCACACCTACACAAAGTATGAGCTGTTATCTTGAAAACGAGTTCGGTGACCCCTGTTTTTCTTTCCATTTTTGGATTTGTTATACTTTTTTCTATAAAATATGAAAAAATGATCACTTTTCCTTGAATAAAACAAAATGCAGAAATCGTCTTTAAACATGATCCACTCAGTGTCACAGAGAGGCTTTTTGTGATTACATAGTCTAATCAGTTCATTCATTATGACCCTACAACTAAGTTACAAGGAGGAGATGACACAGATTGCCCTGTAAAGGTTATTTTGAGTGCATTAACTAAATCAATTTGGTGTATTAACTTTTCAATGTACCCAAGGGGTATGCATGACTGAAACTTGTAAATGCGCAGATAGTATAAACCACAACCATGTGGTGTGGATTTTAGCTTATTCTGCTTAAGCTCCATGCACAGGGTAATAAAACAATGTATGCACTTAATGGTATGGGGTTATCAGCAATTAAACATCAGCTTTCAGAGTTGTTTGTTTTTTTATGTATTCCAAAAAGGGGTTTTATCGACCCATGTGTACTTTAAGAAAGTGTGCTGTTCATATTTTATTGTCCCTTTTTTGTATTGAAATGTGTCTGGAATAAAAATTTGGCAATATAGTTACTGGAGATACATGCATTTTGAGGGGGCACATAATAAGCTCAACAACTATCTAATTGTTGTTCTAACAAATTTAATTATTATTTTATTGTTCAGATTGTGAAATTAGAAGTATCATGCCCTAATTACTATTATAGAACTTCAGTAATTAACTAATTGGCTGCCTTTATGTTGCTTTATGTCACTGAAAAGATTCCTCTGGGATAATTGTGTTGCTGTTCTTCTGCCACTGGAAGTGATTTGAATTATAATCAAAAATATAATCAATCTGTCAATGCAGTTTTCATATCAGCTTGTCTCGAAATTGTATTAAACTAATGTATTTTCTGTTTAGATATAACTTAATGACTTTTTGCTGAGAATTTGGGAATCCTGCAACTTTTGGCAAAAATACTCATTGTTTATTTAACAAGTTTGTATTCTCTATGAAGAAATTTGATGCTAAATAATTTTTATTTTGCATTAATGTTGATAAAACAAGACCTTGCATGATCAGGTTTTGAGGTTTTTATCTGAATTATATTTCTTGCATCCGGGGACCATAAGCATTGCATCAAATCCGAGATAGGATTTGGGCAAGTTCAAGAAAGATATGAAAAGACAAGTGTGCAGCTGAATCTGCAACACCCTGAGAGATATCTTATGTATTAAGTTCAAATTGCTCAGGGCTTGTACAGTATTTCAGATATGTACTACATGTATTAGTTTTCCTGGATTCTGTTCATGTACAAATCCTTGTTTTGAATTATCTGTTGTGGAAGACTGAATTAATGGCCTTAGAAACAATATCTTTAACCATATATGGTCACAGCTGAGAACTTGCGCTGTGCCCGGAATTTTAGCTCACAAAGCTGAGGTTCATAGACCCTATACTGTACTCACTGAGCTGAGCTGGCGGACATCTCCTCTAAAACTTGGGTGTAAGAATCCTTTTTGTATGATTGTTGGCTGACTTATTATTTTACACCAGAGAATTATTCCAATAGTTACACTGGTGTTTAACATCACTACAACAGCCAGGGTCATTTGGTGATTTTTCAGCTTTAACAGTGGAGGAAAAATCCAGGCTTACACCTTGGTAACAGACCTTCCGTAAGTTAGCTGGACGGCTTCCCACTTGTTAAAATTGGCCTCAAGTGGGATTAGAAACTCACAGCAGTGACCATAGACGCCCCTTCCTGTAGGTACAAGTGGTTGAATAGTGGTACTTATGCTTTTTGTTATCATGATATTTCTAATCATTTTCATTTTCCCATGTTATTATGTTATATGACAAACTTTAAACTCATTCCATTTTAAGATAATGTTACTAGTTGAGAGCTGACAGGTACTAAAGGCCCTCTTTCATTTTAAGCAGTCCCTTCAATTTGTATCAGCCAATTAAACAACCCCTACAGTTTTCTGCTAATGTCTCTTTATAGCATGACTCATTGCACTTATATGAACTTTAGTAGGGTTCTGGAGGTAGATATGTTCTGTTGTATTTAATTACTTTAACAAACAGTACATTAATAAATTGTATTAAGTACCAGGTGTTCTCTAAAAAATGCCCCATCCACAAATTAACACCCTTTACATTTTGGAGCAAGAAAATTATGGTGTACCTTATATGTTTTAATGATATATTGTGATTTATTATAATATTCAGTGCTTTCAAATACTGGTGAAGTACTAACTTGAAAAAATCTGTAGAATATATTGGGTAATAATAATCATGGTCTACTAGGAAATGTTCAGTATAAAATCATGATTTTTTATGCCCAAGGCAGATAACAAGCTGTTAACTTTCAATTGTGTGTACCATATTGATCAAAATCTTACCTTTGAAAGCTATTCACTTTCTTGTTTTCTCTACATATAGATTATTTTTAATTATCTGCTGCTTCATTTATTGGATGCACCTGAACCTTACCCTTACGACCACCCAGAAATTAAGGCCACACCACTGATGCAAATATTGTTTTACAGAACAAAATTTTTCTGTCTTTGTTTAATGATCTTTTAGTCTGAAATAGATACCACCCCATTATTATGTTATTTGATCCTGTTTTTCTGACCTATTTGTATATTGTATATTTGCATGTTTTCTGACCCCCTTTTCACCACACAACAAAACAAACTTCTCACCTCAGCGATTGATACATTGTTACATAATGTGATGGTATATTGTTCTACTTATTGGCCTTTGTTTTCATGAAGTACATGACCTTTTACAGTATATTATTAGTTGGTAGAGAAGAGCATGTAAACAGCAGGTAGATCACTCTATTTACTGGTGATTGCAAGTTACAAAATTTAATCAACAGAAAGAGAGTATATTGTTTGTTGTCATTTTTTGTATCATGTTCATGATTAATTGACCTGTCACATGTGTGAGAAATTAAGTGTGTTCTTTATAGTTAAAGGTGTTTTGTTTCCCAATAATACTTGATTATCTATTAATTGCATCATCAGTATTTAACTCTGTTGTAAGGTGTGTCAATTGGTTGTTTTATATACTTTGATATCTATGTTTCTAAATACACAACTAATGTCAACATAAACACTTATTCAAATGTCTGAACCAACTAATAACACAAAACAACATCAACTCAATCTACACCAACAATATAAACAACAATTAAGCTGGCTGCAACAACACAACAAGGTATCAACAACAATACAGTCTGGAACAAACAACAAAATGAAGAGCAACAATTGTATAAACATCATCACTTGCAGGAAACTACAATTCAACAAACTGCAACAACACAAAAGCAACAACAACACCAATAACTACCAGTGAAACAGAGCATATAACCATGGTAACAACCAAAGCAACAAATTAAACAATCATAATACCACAATTAGAAAGAAATTTGTGCACAGTTTTTGCTTGAAGAGATGTGGTTTTAAACAGCTGCATGTTTTCATTATGCACAAATCTTGATCATTATGCGAGGCATTCATTTTGACTTTTTCTGTCTACTTCTCTAAAATAGTCCGAACTAAAGTGATTGGCAGGCTTATTCGTCCGGGTTATGTAGATTGATGAAGCTTTTTGTACCTGTTAAGTACCATATGTTAAAGGAATCCATTGTTTAAGTCATACAAACCTGGAATTGATCCTTTATTCTAACATCTGTTGCTGGTAATAACCATATTTTATATTTGTTTTTGAAGGTTATAACATATCTTGTTACCTAACAACTGTATGTGATCAAATCTGTGAGCACAGACCACCTGACGGAGAAAGAAGTTTGGACATTATGCGCAGTTACCTTCATTCTGTTAAATATTTGGTCAGTTATACGAAATAAATGTATGCTAAGGGGTTGCAAGTTGTGCTATGGAGTAGCTGTTGTTCACAATGAGACCTTTATTCACTGGCAGCCATTTGTGCTGGGGCTGACTGTAATAACAGGTATAACTGTCAGATGAAATACAAGGTTTAAATGGAAAAGAAAAAAATCTCTAGTTTGCTGTTTGTTGATACTGTGGCTAGATTCCCAAGTAACGGTTGTGACCACTGATTTGCTGTGGTGATGTTCGTTTCCTTTATTGTCTTCATAAAATGACAAATTTCTTAATCATTCTCAATTAGTGAATCCTATGTTTTTTCAAATTATCAATCTTGTGTCTTTAATGATGCATTTAATTTATATTGTTAAAACTTCAGATGTGTGTACAAAAATGATATCAAACAATCTCTTGTAGTCTTTTTATCATTGTTTGTTTTGTATGACTTGTTTACACTGGTGTTATATTTTCAGCTCGGTGTCAATGATTGATATTTTGATTTGTGAATTAAACATCATGGTCAGGTTACGTTACATCAAAATGTGGCTTATATTGACCTGTATATTAATGGTGAAGTTTGCACTCACCAATATATAAATAAATGGTCAAGGACACGCTGACTGGTAGGTTATAGACCATTGTCACAGTGATGTCTTCACCAAACTGGTTTGTAGCATCTTTTGATGGTTCTTTCTTAAGTTTGTTCAGACAAACTTTTTTTCATTCATATTTGATGTCCATCAGAGTTAAAAATAAAAAAATTCAAAATACTATTTTCTCACAAATTCCTAGATCATAACCAGACTTGGTCTGTAGCATCCTGGTAATATCCTTAGATTGTCCTTAATCAAGTTTGTTGTTCGGTTAATTCAGATTGCTGTTTGGTGAATTCTTGATGAGCGATGAAGGGTCATCATGACTTTCTTGTTTATGATTATTTTTGTCTTTATTTGCATTTTCCTAGAAGACATTGTGGCCTACGCTTATATTTGTTATCATGTTTATGTTTGATCTAATATTCATTATGTGTAGTGTGCAGCTGTGTGGTGTTCATAATGGCCATGTTTTGTAAAATGGATTTTCTTTCAATTTCTGTTTACCAAGATTTATTATACCTGAATTACCACATAGACAGGTGTATTGTAGCATGTTTGCTGTTGAAATCGTTTTTTTTTAAATAATTAACTTTCCAATAAATTGTTTTGGTTTGTCATCCTAGATTTAGAAATCTCAGATTGCCAGCATCTTAGTGGATTTTACTGAAGAAGGTATTCACAAGGACAAATGACTGTCAGGCTGATGTTCACAAATCTTAGTAATACTCAACACACCCCATCCTAGCCTCCTCTAATAGGGCATTAATACAGTCCCCCTGCCCCCCACACACAACAACAATCCTATGCAGTCATCTCAGGAACATTCAATTTAACTGAAAGTCAATTTAGTTGGGAGTTGATCTACTTCGTGTTCATAAATAAGATTTTAGCATGAACTTCTTCAGTTTGTGCTCAGATAACTATGACTCCTAATGTCTTTTCACCTATTTTATGAACCTCAGTCTTTAAGGTCAGTATTTTAAATGTACCTTGTCCGCAAACAATATTGTTGCAATAGTTTTACAGTACATAAAGTTATAAACCCAGCATAAAAAAATAGTTCATCAGCAATGTACTGTTAAACCTTGTTTATCCGAATTGACAGGAACCTAAATTTGACTGAGAGCAAAGCATGGTTTTTGGTAATCCGTAATCATAAACCACAAATGAAGGAGGTGATATTCCAAATGTATCTACACATGAAAATTGTGCCAAGTCATTCCCCAGATTCCTACGTCAAAATATCTTGTACATTAGTGTCTGTGGTCAAAGTAATTCTTTTAAAATGGATAAACAAAAATATGTTCACTTGTACAAAAAATTTGTTTGTTGACTTTTTGTATTTGGTAGGACAATAATATCAACTTTGAACAATATTGGTAATAAATTTGCTAATTAAAGTTAGTACAGTTGAATCTCCAAGTTCAAAAACTCAAATATTTTAAACATTCACTTTTGAGTTCTTTTTTGTTAATGTGAAAATGTCACAATGATAACATATTGTGGAGATTTCATCAGACAAAGTGTGATTTCTGTTTGTTTGTGATATTTGTGGAATGATATAATTGTTATACTGGTTTAGATAAAATAAATTGTGTGTAGCTGTTATATAACTATAATGAATAACTATATTTATCAACACATGTACACTTAACAATTACATAATTACATACATGATTTATAGTCAAACCTGTTCTAACAGACACTTGTGAAAAACAGACACTGTAATTTCCTCCAAAAAAAACCACTTTGAACAACAGACACCTGTGACCCCAAAAGGGGACACAATGACTTTGATCAGTTCACATGTACACTTAACAGTGACATAATTACATACATGATTTACAGTCAAACCTGTACTAACAGACACTTGTGAACAACTGACACTGTAATTTCCTCCCGACAAAAAAATGCTGTGCACAACGGACATTGATCAGTTCACATGGTCATGACACTTGCAACCTGGCATCCCAGGTTTAAATGATGGTACACTGAAGTGTATATTCTGACAATAAAGTTGACATTTGGTGACTGCTAAGTGTGATTGCTTTACTTGCTTAATTGATAATCATCATAGAAGGATATGAAAATCGAAGCTTTACCAATAATTTAAGGAGTCAGTTTGTAAATCCCTGATATCAAACTATTAAAAGTAAAAAGGCAGTAATTCTCTCTTCTGAACATTTGCCCTCCCCCCTTCTGACAATTCAAAAGGGTGTTTTTAGGGCACATTTTGTAAAATAGGCCTGTCTCATCAGTATCATAAATATCACCAGGATGGTGCTGTTACAATGTTACCAAATTACCTGTAATTTACTGAACCGTCTGCATACCGTACAGTCTTTGACGTAATCCACTCAACCATTGACCTTGACTTACCCTCAGTTGAGTGAAAAATCAGCACAGGGCATTTTTTTGTATTTATATGGATTAGGACTTGTGAAAATTCTAAGCTGGTTGACTGGCTTGACTAGTGCCAAAAAAAGTTAATGTGTTGACTGAATGTAGTAATTTTGAACTTTTGCATCTTACTATAGCGTAATGATGGATCAAGCTACTAAAATTTTGTTGCAAATTTCAGCAATTTTTGGAATTTTGCATTTTGAACTTAATGACCCTGGATGAGCCATGTCTTTATATTGAATTTTATAGGATTGCAATTTTTGGTTAATACCAAGTTTTTGTATAATGTGGGTTTGGATAAACAAATTTAACTGTAGATATTTGGTTAACTTAAAAATTCTTAAGTGAGATAGAACTTATTTAAGTAAACCCTGCATTAGACTTAAGCTGTTAATAAGAGCTTAAATGAAAATGTAAGTAAGGGGTCAGTAGGTTTCTTTTTAATATAATGTTTTAAGCAGAAGATCGATAGGCATTCCATTCACATCTCGTGACAATATTTTACAACAAAAATGTAATAGTTTGTCATCATAAATTGCATAACAATTAAGTTAAACATATCTTAATTCATCTTATACATGTAAATCTACCATTCATAATGCATTCATAAAGGAAAATTATATCTTAAATATTATCTGAATGAATTTAATGAAATTTGAATTTTTTCATTCAAGTTATTTTGTTTGCCAATCTTATTACTGACATTGTGTTTTCTGGTAGCATAATGTTCAATAGTATATTATTGCAGGTTATTTTATAGGATTTTATTGTCCCTTGGCACACAAGGGATTCATTCATTGTAGATTAAAATGTAAATTAGGCAGAGTTCCTTTGAACATTATACTGTTGGTTATGTATTTTATTTATATACATTTAGAATATGGTTAAATATGGTTGCCGGGCAACAAAGCTTCAGATAAACAAAGCATCGAAATGTTCCAGGATAAACAAGGTATTCAAAAAGCATAAGATAAAAATGAATTTATTATTACGATACAATGATGCTTTTAGACACTGCAAAATTATATTGTTGTGATTCATTGATGCAGTAGATATTTTGCCAATAGATGTCCATACATGTAACGTGTCTCCTTATCAGTTTGCTTGTTATGATAATAGGTTTTAGTCAGTTTTGCATTTTTAGTACACTGTATTTTAGCAAGTTGGCTTTGGTGACAAGGGGCATAGAGTTAAGTTTATGTACTTCGGGTTTGTGAGTGTTTGACCTCTGGGCACTGCACATGCTTGTTTGAAGACATCATGTGTTGACAGCCATTCATCCCTTGTCCCTTGATTCATGCGGAGAAGTTGGCATGCTGAGAATAATGTTAGTATTCGCAAGATTCCAGGAACACTGGTTAGGTTAAATGCCTGCTGGTATTTAACTGATATACTGTTCTAAACAGGTATGAAAGGTAACATAAAATCCTGAAGTATTGAGACATATTTTGTGTTTATTTATTTACTTGCCTAAATATTTATTTTAATTATAATGTTGTTTTAAATAAGATATTATGGTTTCTGACTAGTATTCACTATTGTGAGTTCAAATCCCACATGGGTCCAACTTTCACAAGTGAGGAAGCTGTACAGCTAGTTTACAAGTCAGTTGTTCTACCTAGATGTAAGCCTAAGGTTTTTCTCCAATGTTAAAGTTAGAATAGTCACCAAATGACCCTGTCTGATAATTGTTGCATTGTTAAACCCTAGAGAGACTAATTACATTAAGTAAAACTATTTAAACTGACCTGATTTGTGTACACTCAGCACTAACCTGAGGTTACAGGTCAGTACGGTTTATTCTACTGAAAGATTTAGTTTCTAACTATCATTGGGTGATTTATGGATTTAAGAATAAGACTTATAAGTAGAAAGCTATCCTTTTCAACAGATAATTTTTATGCAGTTATTTTGGTTATTTCATAATCTTTATACCTTAATCTACATGTCTCATCTTTCTATCTGAATTTTGAAAAAATAAAGCAAAAGAAAAAATAAACTTTAACTATTAGTTTTATTGACATCTGCTGAAGCATTACATTCTTGAATATTTACATAAATCGTGTCATTTTTTATTGATCTAAATGATGTGAATACCATGTATAGTGCAGTAATTTAGTCTAACCTTAAGCAGATGTCGGAGACCTGACCTGAAATATTAAATAGGATGTAAAGATTTAATGATGTAGATTATGATAGTTGTGTACTGTAAATGACAGTGTTCAATATTTCTGTTTGGTGAAAAACAAATATTTAGAAAACTGAATTTTGCAAAATAATACTATATTGATCTAAAGTCTAAAGTGCTCCCTCCCGTAATGTCACATCTAAAGACCAATTCCCTCCAAGAAACAACAGCAAAAGGCACACATGCACATAATAAAAACACCTGTCAGGAATGTATCATTTCCTTCAAACAACAACTCCCTCCAAAGAACAACACTTTTTTGCAACTCCGATTTGCATTGCTCTTTGTAGGGAGCACTGTATTACTTGAAATAGGAATTTTGGATACAGTCGTAAAAAATTACTGTATTCACATTGAGTCCACAAATATTTACTTTTTACCTGATTTGGTCACCATGGTGATATACACTATATCTTAGCATAGCTCAATCAGCTTTTATACTGCTTTGGACATAATGTAAAGGTGAATTAATCGGCTCTGATATACCACTAGTCTGATCACCTGAGACGATCTTGAATTAGCTTTCCTCCGGAGTTATGGCCCTTGATTGATTTTTAAACTTATCTCCTGTTTGCAACAAAGACTCACCCTCAGTATTAATTTCGATTGGTTGTAATAAATGTTATTACTTTTTGTTAATTAAGTAATTATTGTACCAAAATTATGACACCCATTAGGTGTTTTTTGTCAAGATTGACAAATTATAGAAGTTGAATGTTTTTTTGTTCATTTTTCTGTGTTACTGCCCCTTAGATTCTTAAATTGATTCAGGTTGTACCTCCTGCAGCAATTATTGGATTTCTCTAAGCATTTAAATGCTGCAATTTGTTATGATACAATTCTATCTATTTATCTTGAGCTTTAGTTTTTCCTAAAAACTGAACAATGGTCAAGAGGAAGGTTACATTCTTCGCATGAACTTGCAGGTCTGTGTATGCATTTTTAGTATGATTGCCCGCAAATATTTGTTGAAATGATTCATATTTTCCCTGTTTGCTAAGTTGTTAAGCTTTTTTCAAATTGGATAACAAATTGAAGTTGATTGATAAAAAATATTTTGAACATGTTTAGAGTATGTCTAGCTTCAAAGATTTTCCCTATACCATATGAACTGTCCATTGTTAATTAAACGGTAGATGTCTGTTACTGCACTCAAATCAAATGATGCAATCAATCTATCTAATGAAATCGTGAGTTGAAAATAAACGAAGTTCATTAAGTGAAAAGTATTTGTTTACAATGCTGGTTTGGATTCATATATTTGTTTGTTTGTTGACTTTAAAGTCATACATATGCAGTATTTGATATATGAACCACAGACAGTTTGATGTAACTTCTTGTACGGAGTAAACTCCCAGTACAACTTGATTTGTCTCTCTTCTGGAGGTTACACACAACTTTCCTGTTTGATGTGTGAACCAGAGGTGTTATACTTCTACGGGTCATAACACCACTGAGAAAATAATGTGTCTGGTCTTTTTTTTGAAACCTAAATTTGTTAAAACTTTTCTGTTCCAGGGATTATTTTAACATTTTGTGACAGATAACTATTCCAAAAAATTGTCCTTATTTTGAAGCTGATGAAGCTGTCCAGCTGGCTTACATTAGGTTGGTGGTTTACAGCCAGGGTCATTTGGCAACTTTTCCAGTGGAGAAAGACCCCCAGCTTACTCCTTGCTAAGCTAGCTGGACAGCTTCCTTACATGTGAACTTGTCTCAGATGGGATGGGATGGGAAATTTGTCTATGGTTCATATTTGATATTGAGACTTTCTCAGTACTTTCGTTCGTTCACAATGCTGGTCTTGATTGTGATGTTGTACTGTAATATGAACAGACACTCTTCTGTGTTTCAACTCAAAACGCTCAGGTAAATAACACAGTATTTAAGTCTAACATTCATTTGGAGGTCAAAATGTTTGTCACATTCTGTCCTTAGTATTTATGTCTGTTTTGTTGGTGGTTTGGTAAGCAAAGTGTGCTTTAAGAAATTTCTTTTAAAATGTGAGATAGTTCTTTAGCTAACTAAAAATTAGTTGAAATTTAAGTGGAAAATAGGTTTTGGAACGTTTATAGATAATGCTTAAGAATTTTCTCAAATTTAAGTACAAAATGGACAGATTTTTGGGATTACAGTCAAAATTTAAGAAAATCTTAAATTTAGAAGTTTCATAAATATGGGCCCAGATCTTTTTTAGACAAGTACCAGCACAGTAGATAGCCATACAACTATAACTACATACAGAAGACACAAACAGGCAGACATAATGACTAGTTGTAATTGTATAAACTTATTATTTATGGAGGAACTAAAGCAGCTGAAACTGAATGGTACCAATGTTAATTGATATAAGATAGGCAACTACCTAGCCTAAGCTTCTTTAATGTATTTAGTGATATCAAATAATGGTAATGCAGACCAGTGTCAAGTTGGTTCAGGCTTATCTCCCCTGTTAATTTTTTTATTTAATGTTGACAAGATTCACAGTCCTCTTCTTGTTGTCAACTCCATAACTGTTTTTTTTTTAATCTTAATTTTTTATTGCTAATCGATGATGATTAGAGGAAATCCATATAATATGTACTTATCTGTGTTAATTACCTCCCATGCCTGTCAAAGGTAAATGACTTCTATGTGGTTTACAGTCACACTTGTGCTAATCGCCACCTTTAGGCATTTACGGTCACTTGTCATTAACAGTAATTTTGAACTCCTCCTTACAAATCCTTCTTTAAATTACTGCATTAGGCAGTCACCTGATTCATGTGGTCTGGCCATTTTTTCACACACAAATTTATTTTCTGGCCCCTATTTTAAAGTCACTTTACACCTTTTTCTACTCAACACACAGTTATTACAATGCAACCTCTCCAGAATGGCCCTCTTGAGCAACAACCTCCCTTTAACAACAGCATGATTCTTTCCCACTGTATGATGTAACTATAACTCTCTAGAGCAACAAACTCTCAACAACAACATAATTTTGCTTCTCCCAAAGGGTGTTGCTTTGGAGAGGTTGCTCTGTACTTGCATTGTTAATTGAGCAGATACTGACTCCATGAAGATACAGTCATGCAAGCTGACTTGATGGTATGTTTTGTAACTTGTTACTTATGTAATACTAATAGTTTTACTTATTTAGTACACAATGTATGGCCAGTCAGCTTGCTATTTTTGATTGCCTTTTTTACATGAAGTACATACAGCTTCTTGTTAGTCAATAAAATTATCTCTTTTTCTGCATTTAGCGCCAAATATCACTTTTTGCTACTTTGTAAGGGATATTGTATTCATGATTCCTGTGGGCTACCACTACTGAAAGGGACGCTACTCATACTGGTTGGACTGTTTCATTCATAACAAGGATTTTTGAACTGCAATTATGCAGTGCACTGATGAATTATTACAACCCTAATCATTTCAAAAATTGTTCAATATTTGAAATGAGTTTAATAAGCAGGATATTTACTACACTAGCATGCCAACAATTCACTTTCTCGCAAATAAGTTCTCAAATTATTTCTTAAAACTTAGGCCTTTGATAATAAAAATGACAAAGTTGACAAATTTGCAGCAAACGATTCATATTTCATTGTCATGATGTGCGAAAAACAAATTACTTGATTAAAATTTTGTTCTTGGAGTACGTAACTTTAATGATGAGTATGAAAAATGGGGCTTAAGCTAACAACATGTAAATATCATTGTACTAGGTATTTCTGGTCTGAAGAGACTGGAATTCATGCTTGAGATATCAAGCAAGAATTTTACGGAACCTCCTTTTTATTCCCAGGTCCAGACCCTACTGGTTAAGATTTCCAGTTTTTAGCTCACCAGAACCGAAGGTTCAGGGTGAGCTGTTAGGATGGGTAGCTGGATGCTCCGTCGTCCGTCGTCTGGGGTCAACAATGGTCTTCTCCTCAGAAACTACCAGTCGGATTTACTTCAAATTTACTGTGCAGAAGTCTTCTGATGTTCTAAATGCAATTTGCTCATATTATACCAGTTGACCCCTTTTAGGGGTAACTAGAGCTAAAAATAGAAAAACCTTTAATCATCTTCTTCTCATAAACGAATGGATGGATCATCACCAAACTTGGTCTGTAGCATCCTTATATGGACTTTTATCAGATTTGCTCAAATGGAAATGGTTGGCCCCTTTTAGGGGCCGCTAGAGCTAAAAATAGAAAAACCTTTAATCATCTTCTTCTCATGAACCAATGGATGGATGATCACCAAACTTGGTCTGTAACATCCTTAGATGATCCTTTCTCAAGTATGCTCAAATAAATTTGGTCAGCCCCTTTTAGGGGCCACTAGAGCTAAAAATAGAAATACATTAAAATGACTTTTTCTCGTGTTTCTATGAATGGAATATTACCAAATTTGGTTTTTAGCATCTTTAGATAGTGTTCTATCTGATTTGCGCAAATAAAAATGGTTGGCCCTAATTAGGGGCCGCTAGAACTAAGCATAGAAATGCCTTAAAATTACTTCTTTTCATGAACCAGTGGTTGGATCATCACCAAATTTGGTCTGTGGCATCCTTTAGTCATCACGAATATTCTTTTGTAGTATCCTTTGATGGTCCTTTATCAAGTTTATCATTGTTCCCCATTATTTGCTCACAAGTGTACCTTTATTACTTTTTTAGTAACAAGTTAATTAATATTTATTTTGGTGAGCGATGCAGGGCCATCATGGCCCTCTTGTTGCTTTTTTTTAAATTTTCAACTTCCACCCATGTAGTAAACATTGAAGTTCATTAATAACAAAAATTGACAGGATCTTTACAAAATACTCGAGATAAGTTTGGTGCATATTAATTATAAACTGCTGCTTGCTGCTGTTGTTCTTGCTGCTGTGATGAAAATATCTCATTATTACAAATTGCAACAAGTTCAGGCATATGGTTTCATTTATTGCATCACATAAGCTGGTCTTTTTTTATTGAACTGGAAAATTTTTCAGGTCTTGCTAATGATGTTACCAAGGTTTCAATGACTGGACTTGCACGTAAATGACTTCTGTTCATAATTAAATTCATTTGAAAATCATGTTAACTTCCAGTTGTTTAGTTTGTTTTCATTTGTGTTGGCATGTTCACGAGGAATGAAACTAGAAGTAGTTAATTTCTTATTTTTGAATCAATTTTGGAATCATTTGTTTGTAACACCGTTGTGTTTGTATGATTCTGTGACATGGTTTCTCTGTACCATAGTTAAGTGAGCCTGACATAAGCTCAGGTTTTTAATTCATGAAGGATAATATAATTAGGTTGTGTGCATACAAAGTAGTTGTATACCTAAGCCAGCTCTTAGTACATTTAGGAACAGTGAGAGATTATCGGATGTGATCAATACCAGTGTAACTGGTATTTGATATCCTATTGGTCTCATAGACAGAAAGCAATGGAGTTCACTATGGAATGGCTGTCAAATGAGGTCTGTGAAGGATTCGCGAACTGCGACATTAATACCGGTGAAAATAATAAACATTTACAGAATTATGTATTGGATAATAACAATGTGGCCTTTTCATCAGAAATGAGTGAAAATTTAGATGAAAACCGTATAATGGATTTTAGGTCACAATCTGAAGTGAATATGTCATCTTACAGCCGCGAACCATCTGACCTTACGTCTGCTTCCACCAAGAAAAATGTTAATTTTAGTTGTTGGGAAGCTGAAAGTAATTGTTGGTCAAGTCACTATAGTTGTACAGACGTGAAGCCGTGTTTGGAAGTCGATAAAAAGTACGGACTTCCAGACTCAAGCACTATGGAAGTGCCACAAGTAAGTTTCTTTGTCAATGGTAAGGGACACATTTTTTGTAAGGTTCAGTCTCTTAATAAACAAATGGATGTGGTAAATATTGTTGTATTTTACTTCGTTAAATCAATAGTTACTGTGTTATAACTTGAAGTTGAATTTCAAATTGATCGTGAATACAGGAATTTTAGAATTATTGTAATAAAATTGAAAAAAATATTTATAATAGAATATATTACAGTTTTAATAGCTTTATGCATTATGCATGGTATTTCATGTGGAAAAAAATCAACCAAAACTTTCAGACAGATCTGAGATTACATCTACCTGTGAATAAATTGTACCTGTGAACAACAGCCACTTCTAATAATAAATTTATTGATATTATAAACCTCTTACCATATAGACCAACTTTTCATAAAAGGCCAAGATCTCTCCCTTCTGGCTTATCATCACAGTGTTGACTATTGTTTCTTTATTGTATTGTTTTATTCTATCAAACTGTGCTTTGTTTACTTATTGCTTTATGAAGTTGTTTGTTTGGTTTTAGGCATAATGTGATATTATCAAGATAAACTCAGTGACATATTACGTTTACACACCTTGTTACAATAAAATGATTTTATAACTGTTAGAGTGTTGGTGATGATAATCATTGTTAATAATAATGTTGCTAAATAACATCATCATAACAACAGTGACAACAATGAGGCAGATAACCATCATGCTAGTGATGTTTATAGTTATGTTGATGTTGTTGTTGTTGGGGTGGTGGTGATGGTGCTGCTGCTGGTGATGATGATGATGATGACGATGATGAAGGTGTTGGTGATGATGATGATGATGAAAATGGTATTGATGTTGTAAGAAAAAAAGTTTTTGTTCTCGTTCTTTTGTTTTGAACTGGGAGTGTGCAAAGTTGAAGTTTTTGTTTTGTGTACTCTAGAGTACATTGTTCCAAAAATTTGTTATGACTTTGCACTTCAGTGTGGTTCACTTAGAAGTTTTTGAAAAGAGAAAACTTCTTAATGCAATTAACCAATTCATAAAATCGATTAATGTGCACAGCTAGTAAAGGAACGGTTTGCGTAACAAAGAACTTTAAAATGCCTCCACAGCTGTTTTTCTTGTTATAAAAATGCCTCACGGCAATATTGTTTCTAAGCAAATATTTCTGTACTAAGTTACATTTTCCAAAATTTTTTTGGAAACACTGAGCACTTGATAAAAGGTCATGTTTAGTGCAGTTAGTCCCAGATAAGAGGGAAGTCTTAACCTCTTTGTTGTCTGTTGTTGAGCTTGCTGTCTTTGTGTTAGAGGACTGCCTCTATGTCATAACTGTTGATGCTCTATGAAGCGAACATAAGCCCAAAGGAGTGTTTTCTTTTATAAAAACAATCTTCGCTGTTACACAGCAGAAGGGGATGATGACATTAGTTTTTGGTAAATCGGAATTCACAAAGTGCTTGTAGAACTGAATATAATTCACTGGAATTTTTTACTTTTGAACACTGTGATTGAGTTAGAATTCCTTTTAGCTTTAATTAAGTTCCCTTTTAGCATTTGATGGCATGATAAATGTGTGTACTGGCATTTAAAAGATTCTCTTAAGACTGGAAGTGTATCAGGGAGCACTGATAATTAATTGAAGTGATAAAAGAATGATTTTAATGGTATTATTGAAGAGCCAGAAGAATTATTTTATTTTTATTGCAGGCGTTATGAAGTTATTATTAGGCCCTCTGAATAAATGCTACATGTATAAATGATAGGATCATAAATGGTACATTTTACTGCTAATACCATGTATGTCAATGTGAGAGAAGGAATATTGAATCACTGTGCGCTATGCGATATTTGCTGGTTCAGGGTGAGCTTATTAGGATGGGTAGGTCGATGCTCTGGCATCCATCATCTGGCATCAACAATGGTCTTCTCCTCAGAAACTACCTGTCGTATTTACTTCAAATTTTCTGTGTAGAAATCTTTTGACGTTCTAACTGCAATTTGCTCATATTATACCAGTTGGCCCCTTTAAGGGGTCACTAGAGCTAAAAATAGAAAAACCTTTAATCATCTTCTTCTCATAAACGAATGGATGGATCATCACCAAACTTGGTCTGTAGCATCCTTAGATGGACTTTTATCAGATTTGCCCAAATAAAAATGGTTGGCCCCTATTAGTGGCCACTAGAGCTAAAAATAGAAAAACCTTTAATCATCTTCTCATGAACCAATGGATGGATGAACACCAAACTTGGCCTGTAGCATTCTTAGATGGTCCTCTCTCAAGTTTGCTCAAGATAATTTGGTCAGCCCCTTCTAGGGGCTGCTAGAGCTAAAAATAGATATACCTTAAAATGACTTTTTATCAAGATTATATGGATGTGTTATTACCAAACTTGGTATTTAGCATCTGTAGATAGTGTTCTATCAGATTTGCTGAAATAGGAATGGTTGGCACCTATTATGGGCCACTAGAGCTAAAAATAGAAATACATTTAAACGTCATCTTCCCATGAACCAATGGATGGATGATCACCAAACTTGGTCTCTAGCATCCTGAGATGGTCCTCTCTCATGTTTACTCAAATAAATTTGGTCGGCCGCTTTTAGGGGCCACTAGAGCTAAAGATAGAAATACATTAAAATGATTTTTTCTCATGATTCTATGGATGGATTATTACCAAACATGGTTTTTGGCATGTTTAGATTGTGTTCTATCAGATTTGCTGAAATAAAAATGGTTGGCCCCTATCAGGGGCCACTAGAGCTAAAAATAGAAATACCTTAAGATGACTTGTTTTCATGAACCAGTGGTTGGATCATCACCAAATTTGGTCTGTGACATCCTTCAGTTACCATGAATATTCCTTTGTAGTATCCTTTGATGGTCCTTAATCGAGTTTATTATTGCTCCCCATTATTTGCCCACTAGTGTACCTTTATTACCTTTTTAGTAGCAAGTTAATAAACATTTACTGTGGTGAGTGATGCTCTTGTTTTATGACTGAACAATTTCTGTTTTTTGTGAGGGGGGGGGGGGTAACGTGACTCCAACAATCAGGGTCATTTAGGGACTTAACCAGATTTAACAATGGAGGAACCCTGAGGCATACACCTGGATAGAACCATTAACCTTCTGTAAGCTAGCACAACAGCTTTCTTCACATGTTATTTATCAAGCCCTGGTTGGATATGAACTCGCGGAGGTGAGGGGCTAGCATTACTAGTCAGAGATCATAACCATACCATTATTATATATTGGGTGTTTATTGCAAAATCTTGCAGTACAAGATGTGCTTTTTGTTGTATACTGTAATACAGATTTGTGGTATTATTACACCCCAAATACATGTATTTTATGTTCAACTTTGATTATTCTTGGTTTAACTACCATTGGTATTCAGGTTTTGTTAATAAAAGCAATTAATAATTTCATTATTTACAACCCTCAAGAATTTATATGTGCATATGCTAATTTAATTTACAAAACAATATATTCTACAAGAAAACATGGATATTGCATGATCAATCATTTTCTTGTTATTTTGTGTTTCTTGTTGTATTGTCTTGTAATTTTTAAGGAAAACCAATTGTATAGGAAAATTTCTGGGAGCCTCCAAAATGGTTATTTTCTCTGATTTTTAATTGTTAGCCCCTCACCATTGAGTTTGAATTCCCTGCCAAAATTTCAATAATAGTTCTAGAAATTTTCTGAACTAGTCTTGAACTCTTCCTCAAGAACCGACCTTGATGTATTCAAGAAAAAATCAAGTATAATTCTTGAACGTTAAATTGCAGAATTATTCATTGAACTTCCTTAAAAAGCTCATGATTTCATGAACTACATTTTGCCAGGAAATTTGTGTCACACCACAGGGACATGACAAATATCATGTGTGAGGAAGCTGTCCAGCTAGCTTATGGAAGTTAGTAGTTTTATCTAGGTGTATACTTGGGGTCTTCCTCCATTAAAGCTGTTGATGCAACATAAAACCCCAGTGAAAAAAAGGAAAATTTCAGTCTGTGCTGAAAGCTATACATTTTACATTATTACAGTTTGAAATATTGATATTAATGCTGTTTTTAGTTTGTTTTTGTTCATTTTAAGATATTACCAATTAAATATTCATCCAGTATACTGATGAATTTGTATTTGGAATTTTCTAGAAAAAATCTATTACGTGTACATAAATCTTGAAGAAAAAGATAGTGCAGTAAACATAGAATGTAGAATTCTTTCATTGAATTTTAAATCTGTACATTGAAACCTGACTAAATGGTTACCTGTGTTTAAAGAATACCTCATAGACAATGCTGACTCTTAAGCATGCTTATAGGGGGCCTCCGTGGTCAAGTGGTTACAGTCTCTGATTACCATAGCAATCATAATAACTCATCGCTGTGAATTTCAATCCCACCCAGAATCAAATTTCACATGTGCACAAGCTGTTCAGCTAGCTTAATTGGAAGGTCATCATTAAAGCTGTAAAAGTTACCTAATTACCTTGGCTATTGGTGCAATGTTAAATCCCAGAGAATTAATGTAAGCACACTTTAATTGATATCACAGAACATATAAATAAATGAAGCATGAGTAAGGGTCGGTTTCTTCTAAGCCATTGGTAGCTTTTGTTCACAGTTACATTCTTAAAGTAGCTTCTATTTTGCTGTGACTGTCAGAAAAAACTTGTGATGCTGTGTTGCAAAATAGTGCATTAAACATAAGTTATTTAATATTGTATGCTGTCACCTAATATTGCAGTCTCAATGTAATAAATTAATACCAAGTATCAGGTGTTTCAGATGTTAGTAGAAGTATTTCATGTCTCATTAATGCCTGGGTAATCACAGTACATTTATGACATTCACACAGTCCGTTCTTCTTAAGTGCAAAACTTACATTCTAGGTTTTATTTCGCAATGTTTGTATACATGATTTGTTACTCAGAGTTAATCACTGAAATTTGCCTATAATTTTGATTTATGCAGACTTCCAAGCAACATTATATTTACATTTTGCCTTTTATTACTTGCAATGATCTTTTGATGTATTCCACAGCATCATTATATAGCATGTAGTAAAAACAGCTTCAGTTGTATGTGAAATATTTTTTCTGTGTTTGTTCTTGGCTTTTACAAAGCAAACCAAGTTATCAGGAGTGGAATACCATGACTCGTTTGTAAAAAGAAGATAATATTATATTTTGTGTGTCCTTAAAGAATATAATTAATAATGCATTAAGTGACATCATGCTATGAAAAAGTTTCAGACAAAATTTAGGGCTTTTCTTTAGTACTGCATTTATGACTGAAACTAGAAAAAACTCCCTTAGACTTGTTGGAAATGGCATTTTTAGCTCACCTGAGCAAGTAGTGCTCAATGAGCTATTAGGACCTGAGTCAATATCTGTCATCTGTCGTCCACACTTTGGGGTTGTTAACACTCCAATACATGGTTACAGTTTTGATTGGATCTTCATCAAACTATATTGGAATGTTTGTCTTTATGATATCTTGGGCAAGAATGAATATGGGTCATCTCTGGTCAAAAACTAGGTCACCAGGTCAAATCATTGGAGAATTGTGTTAACACTATAGAGGTTAGTTTTGATTGGATTTTCCCCATCATCAGAATGTTTGTTTTAATATCTTAGACAAGTTTGACATGGGTAATTTTGGGTCACAAACTAGGTCGCCAGGTCAAATCACACGACCACCTTGTTAACATTATGGAGGTTACAGTTTTGATTGGATCTTCCCCAACCCTTGTCAGAATGTTTGTTGTAATGATATCTTAGACAGCTTGGAACATGGGTCATCTAGGATCAAAAACTAGGTTACTTGGTCAAATCATAGGAAAACCTGAGAAGTTACAGTCTTTACTCAGGTGAGCGATTAAGGGACCATCTTGCCTTACTTAACATGTGGACTTAATTTGGTCTTGTTTTTGCAGGGTTTAAAATTCTGTTCCAATATGCAAAATTTAGTAAATTGGCTTATTTACTTTTAGTACTTGATCATAACTATTGTAATTGGTTTTTGATTATCAAAATGAATAGAATGAATTAAGCAACATTCCAAAATTGGTTTCTAAATCTGACAAAAAATGTATACATTTTTTTCAGTTATGTATCAGGGCTTAGCAAAACCACATGTGCACTCATAATTATTAGTAGAAATCCACTAAGGATGAGTTGAAATTGCTGTAGAACTAGTTAAAATTGTAAGAGAGGTAAAAAACCCAGGGTTGGTGCATGTTTTATCTTGTCAAATTGTCTGGCGATATCACACCTAAAATCTTCTATACCTCCCTACTTTCATTCATACCTCAAGTAGGCAGTTATTTGCAGAATGCAGAGGACTAGGTTTGTCCTGATATTTACCTAATGACACTGGGTTGGTGAAGTGATAATATATTTTATACTTAACTCAAATACTGTTGATTAAAAGTGTTAATATAAGAACGTGAATTGAGTTGCAAATAAAAGTTAAAACCATCAGTAATACAAACAAATAGAATTCATTGGATGACATAAAATCCTTGGTTGTATTGTTTATACACTTTATATGTTTATATTTATATAGTACAATTAATATATGAGACATCAATTGTTTGAAGCAAAATATTTGTTGCTAACTTTATTGTAAACATATCTCTTTAAAACAGTTTGCATGTTTACTTCCCCTGATTTATATAACCTGAACAGTATAAAGGTATGTTTTTTGTTCCAACCTAATGAAGAATGGTATGCTGCATTTAAGTAATAATATGTAGGCAGTAGAGTGTGCCAAGTTACTTCACATTATGTAGTGTATAAATATTAACTTGTTTGCAGTAAGATTGTTTATGCTAGTCAGTCGGTTTGTTGTGGAATGGATCAATAATTCACAGTTTGTGAAATAAGTGTGTGTGAGTTATATACTGTAATACATTTAGGTTTGTGTCGATTCATGTTTAAAATAATTTCAACGTGGAATTATTTATATACTAGAGTGTAGTTTGACGATTATGTTGTGGTGATAAGATTAACTGTGTAACATATCTATGCAGGACAGTTTAAACTGATAATGTAGAAAACAAATACCTTTGCCTATTACACGTTCAATGTCTAAGCGAAGTTGAGTAATCGAGGCATATTTACAACCATTACGTAGTGAACTACTTTAAGGCGAATAGTTACATGTAAAGTATATTTCTCTGTTCTTTTTGCGGATCATTGATATTGGAGATCGTTCTGTTCGGTGTGTTAGGTAACTGTGTATGTTTTTTTCTGTGTCACAATAAGTTGGTGAAATAAAGTAGCTGTAATTCTGTGTATCATGGATTATCCGATGGACTGGTTACCTAGCGAAGTTTGTGATGATTTTGCTAACTGTGATATTAACACCGTGGATGGATGTAACCTAGAGAGTAATGCTCACACTAACTTAACTGATAGTACCTTAGTTGCTAGTAAATCTAGCAATGACTCGAGTATGTTTCAGAATACTGGCATAGGCTTTATGCCAGATTTTTATGGAGCACCACAGTCAACATCCGGTGCACCAGAAGGTACAACTGGTGCATCACAATACACTTCTGGTAATTCTCAGTGCACTGCTGGTACACCGCATAGTACATCCAGTGCTCTCCAGAGTGTAAACTTGGATCAAAGCACCGAGAAATCAGAAGACTGGGGTGCCAGTCAAGCTAAAAAATATTGTGCCGAATTTAATAACACAGACAAGAGATACCAGGTTGCTGATTCTTGTTCTAAAGATATTACTGATGTGAGTTTTTTATGTAATTTTTTTTATAATTCTTCATGAAAAACACGTGTGCTATGATTTAATGCTGGAAATGTTGGCATATTTTTTAGATTTTGTCGCATGTTGTTGTGATCGAAACAACTCTTACTAACCTTGAAAATCCAGACTTGAATGTATTAAATATTAAAATGCAGACGAGAATACAGCATTATTAACCTGATGTACAAAACACATTCAACAGCCTTCTTTCCTCTTTGCCTGAATGGATGGATGGTCATTTATGGCCCCTAATTTGATGGGGCCATAAATACTTTCTCGGAATCCAGTAGGTACCAAGACAATTTTACTCCAAATTTTTTTGCTAAGGAAAAAATAATCTTCAGTTGTAATATTATCCTTCCAGTGGGGGGGGGGGGTGAATGTTGTCACTGGAAATAGACTGTTAAGATATGTGTAAAAATTTTCACTTCCACTTTTCATGAATACTGAATAATTTGGTGAAGTTATTTAACCTTTGTTTATCCTTATATTTCTATACCAGTGCTGTACATGTTGCACAGTTTAGTACTGTAAAACCTCAATTAACCACCAACTTTGAAAAAAGGTTCTCATGTGAACAAAGGACACCCCTTAATTGTTTACACAATCATATAATTATTGATGTATTAGGCTAAATAACATTTTGAGTAAACGCTGTGTAATAACAACCATTTTTTGTCTCTTGTTCTGATGGCCAATGTTTACTTGTTAATCTGTATCACTTGTGAAAGTGTACATCTAGTCTCGTTTCCCTGAAACATGTTTCAGTTCTCAGTAATCTAAACACTGTGGAGGAAGAAACCACTTCTGTCCAACTTAAAGCTTTGTATTTCAGGTTTATAAATATCTTTATCAAGAGATGATAATTATCATGGTTTTAATCAATTGACACATAGAAGTTCCCTTCATGCCAAATGCTTGTTTCATGTTCTTTACACAAAGGGAGTTACTATGATGTTGTTATGTTGATGTACATTTTGTCCCTTTCTGTGCTATAGAGTGATGAAGTTCTCTTTATCTATAGTGAGGTAATTTAAACATTGAATAATCAAGTTAAAATCAATATTTGTATAACCTTACGATTTCCTTATTGACTTGCTGATTATTACACTAAAACATTGATATACAGACCACAATTGAGACAACTGAAGAATGGCCGTAATACTAAGGTGATCTTACCATTTGGACTAGATGTATAAGACTGTTGAAAACTGATCTAAATAATGCTATAGTAAGACCATCTGAAAAAAATTATTGGTTTTCAGTTACCCGATGGACTCATTCAAAATCCCCTGATGAAAAATTTCGGCAATTTTGATGAAAAAATTTTCATTTACTGTTCAAGTTTTTTGTTTTCAGTGCAAATGAATAATGTTACCCCAAAAAAGTGCTCACCTACCTTTGTAACCCACTGTTAAAACTTTGGGTTGTGGAACCACAAACAATGTTTTAAGGATGGCCTAACTGCTGATATTTTTTTACTTAATTGAAGTATTTTGTAATGCGCCCTCTTAACTGAGTATAGAAAGTTTCAGTCTAAATTAAGTTAAAACATTTCCTTAACATGTCATTTTCACTTCATACATTTTATTTGTATTTTGTATTTTCATCCTAAATGTTAAACCTATACAAATGTTGCAAGGGAGATGACTTAAGAGACAAACTTGTTTACACATCCTCATTTGGAGTACTTGTCATCTGTTCTTTTGACCTTACCAAATAGATATACCCTCTATTGTTGGAGACCTATGTTACCCATTCTTCTCATGTGAAATTCATTAATACTCCATGGCTACTTGATTAATTATTTAGAGTAGATCCTGTCTGAGATGAAACACTTGTAGCATCTTGTTGGCTAATGGCAAAATAATACCAAATATCTACACACAATGGTATGTCACCTCGATATTTTTTAAAACAATTCAGATTTCTTACATATAGACCTTTGTTTAAAGTCATTCAGCCATTTTATGTTGGAAGCCATTGGCTGTGAAGTGATCATTATTTTATTCACTTCATTGTAAATATGGAGATGAATATTGTTTTATTTGTTAGAGATATATTTCATTGATGCTAGTGTGGGTGTTAATGTGCACGCATATGCATGTGTGAGTATGTGTGTTTCATAACATGTATTTATACTGCTTGTTGAAATGTAGAATTAATGAACTAACAATCAGTTCAGGCAGTCAGGTGCTCAAGATTGCCTGTTTATAATTTATAGGACCAACTTGCTCAAAGTCTACTTAGGTCTCTTGATTATTTTTTTTGATAGTTTTTAACATTTGAATAACAGCCACTTCCATTCAATCAAATACTGGTTTCTTCTCAAAAGATGGTCTTTATTAACAATTCTGTCTGTTTGATTTACGTTGGTGTTGAGTATTGTCAGCATTCAAATTTGCTTTAAATTTTTAAGGCAAAAATTAAATGGATGGTTGGCATTTTTTGGCAGCCAAATTTTCAAGGCATTCATTGATTAACACACCTAGTCACATTGAAAAGATCCTCAGACAGCTGTTCTATTGCCTGACTCAGTCACTTGGAGTTGATGTCCAGACCACTGATTCTGTTTCCTCATCAAGTCACATTAAAATGACCACTGGTCAGCCAAAGCAATATTTCCTTTTTACGTTGACCATTCAATAAAGTTTAAACTTTTTTCCAATCACCATTGTTGTGTTTCTGTTTGGTACTGGACCTTTTTACAACAACATATTGTCCGAAAACCTGGTGTAATCCGAAAAAAAATTTCAATCCCGATTTTTTCCCTATATATTTCTTTGTAAAATAACCCCGATTATCCGAATCGTCTAATTCGAATACCATGGCTAATCCGAAGTGATAATAAGGTCCCAAAACTCATTTGAATGTGTGTTTTCACTCCTTTAATCCGAAATAGACAATTAACTCCGATCGACCAGTCTTGTCTATTGAAGGTTTTCTTTAACGTGTCGGAATGTGTGAACAATAATTTATAAAACCCGACTGATCAGCGTATAGTTTGTTTGGTTTATTGTTTGCAATTTCGGGAACATTATTATCTTAATATGATGTGAATTCGGTTAGATGATTCACATCTAATTTTGACTTTATTAATAAATTGCTATACTTTACTTTTATATGCAATTAACATTTAAAGTGATCACTTTATTTATGTCAAATTGTCACGAAATGCTAAAAACAAACAATATACAAGATCTCCCATTATTGTTAAATGATTAGAACGACAATGATATTAGTGATGCTAGTACATGTGAGGCAAGATTTCCTATACCCCAGATTATACGAAGTAATTCTTTGGTCCCGTCGATTTCAGATAATCAAGGTTCTACTGTATGAACAAATTTGCTCAATCAGTTTGAAAATGGGACTATAGTATACAGCTTACAAATCTAGTTTCTGTGCACTACAATCATCCAAGTCAAAGGTCTCAATTTATTAATACCATAAATCAATTTTATTGATTGTCCACTGTATTCGGACAATGGTGCCCTATAATGTTGACAGCATTAATTATGGAAATGTAAATACAGTAAAGTTGATTTCATAGATTGTATGCAATCCAAAGTTTGAATGTGTAATAACGCTAGTTATAAAGTATTTTGTTTGTTACTAAACGTCTCACAGCTAGTTCAACCAAATAGCGGACACGTTTCAAGTGTCATCTAGCCCAAGGTACTCATTTTTAAACCCAAAAGCCAGTATACTTTCTGTTTACATATTTTATTACTTGAGATATAAACCAAGGGTTTATGTGTGTATTTTATTGTATGCTTGCTTGACGTCATAATGTTCTATAATAATATGCTCTGTCATGACTTAAGTCTGTTTCATGTTTTTTTTTCTTCTCTGGTGTTTAAAGTCACACCAAGAGTTTGGGTCATTCCTCGACTTTTCCATCTTTAACTGTGGGAGAAATCACTTGAAGAAAACGCCTGGGTAGAATCACCAACTTTCAGCAAGCTAGCTAGACAGCTTATATGAGAAATTTTGTCTCAGGTGGGATTTGATATTACTGCTATGAGGGGCTATTCGATATTACTGCTGTAAGGGGCTAGTGATTACTAGTCAGAGACTTGTGGTTGGTTAACTTTAGGTTTTAAAGTATATTTGAATTGAAAGGCCTTTATGCTCAGTTGATCCTTATTCAGGGGCTGTTATATCATTGTGCTTAACCATCATTCATATAAGTTTTTTACTTTTGTTTTTTTTAACTGGGTTTAACACCATTTTTCAACAATTTTCCAGTTATATATGGCAGCCAGTTCACCTTACCAGTTTTTCTGGACTACATACTAACCAGTGCTGACTTACCCTTCCACAAATAGCAGGTAACTTCTCCATATATGGAAGAAAATCAACATTTTTGTCAAATTTTCATCGGAGTGTATGACCTGATGTGACCAGGGTTTGAACCTGGATCTCCAAGTCCAACACACTAGCCCCTTGACCATGGTCATGACCTACTGTTGGTTATTAAAGTCAGGTTTGACTGTTTATGATCGCATGATTTGTATAATATTTATGTGCAGGATGTTACTTCAGTGCGTAGGAGACACTGTGCATTTAATTACATTATTATACAGAGAATGAAATATGTACGTATTATGCTTGAATGATTGAGAGGACGGAGAAGAAGACTGTCTATGCAAAGTTAAATTTTCACTTATTTTCAAAGCATAAATTATAAGATGGTCCTTGATTAGTGGAGATTAGATCTTGTAAAAGGTGTGTTTATTCTTTAAATTATCTTCTCCTGGTAGAATACTACTGTATATTCTCTTATAAACGCCTACTTGGTTGGTGCAGCACATTGTGTAGAAATTGTTTCAGTTTGTCAAATATTATTTGATCTATTTTTTGAAATTATACGTATAATTTTAAGGATTATTACAGCATTTATTGCAAGTCACTATGTTTTATTATTCTCAAATAGGGCAAAGTGTGTTAATGAAGGAATACTTGGTAATTTTGCCCCACCCTCAAGTGTAATGTCTGACCTTGCCCTCTCCTCATTAATGCTTCATCTCTGTATTTTATGCACTTATACTCTCTTGAACAAACATTTCGTGTGGATTCAAAGTCTAAAATTACTAAGCCTGTCTGTAAGTGTCTTACCTGCACAGAATATGTCTATCAAAAAAGAAACGCATTGTTTCTATTAAGCATTTATAGACTAGACGAATGTCGACAGATGTGATCAGTTTTAAGTAATTTTGACAGGGCATTCTGTCACATGACTTTCTCATGTTCTCCTTCCTTTCTGTCACAAAATATGCACTGAGTAGCTCCCTACTGATTTTTACCACATGCTAGATTTTAACCAATCTGAACAGTTGTCTTTTCTCCCATCTCTACATATGTCTTCAAATGCACTTATATTTATTCCTTTTTGTGGGCACTTCTATGACAGGTGCACTTTCTGTAGACTTTATTCTTTCCAGTATCACTGATAGAAGTATTTTAAAGCAGAATAACTTTAGAATGTGTACTAAGTTTTAATCTAACATGCTCAATTGCATTAAGTTTCCAATTATAATTATTCATGACTTTATTTATGGGACTTAAGGATTGGTTAATTATTGTGCCTAAAATGTTTATATGTTCTTTGTCTTGATTGAATAATTTTGTTTGTTTTCTAGATTGCTATTTTGTGTGCTCCATTGATTGTAAATGTGTTGTATCTTCTCTAAAATGTTTTTGGTTTTTTTTTTTTTAGAAAACTAGAGATAATCAAATGAATGTCATTTTAGTGCAGTGTATCTGTTCCCTGCACATTGAAGTATTAAACTGTGATGTCTCAGTATCGTCATTAATTTCTAACAGCGTCATTCCTTCCATTAATTTCTAACAGCGTCATTCCTTCCAACAACGTCATTGGTTTACTATTTATAGCAGATCTATTTTACTGTATGAGATGCTGTGATGTGTTGCTGTCAATCTGATCATTGGACCGAAGTGTTATTGGTAAATTGAATCTTGATCAAGGAGAAACTAGATTTTTAGCTTAGTTCATTGCCACCATCAGATATTGGTTCAGAATTTGCAGGAACTGAGTCAAGGTTGCAGACAACATTAATCAGCTGGTAGAAATTGTTGTGCAGTATTTTGCAGATTTGACTGGCTATAATCTCATCCCTAATGAATTAATTTATATGCAGTTAATACAAATTAAAGACATATGTACAATATTGTTCCATTGTTATACAATGATTATGTATCAATCTTAATAAACTGAGATTCACAAATTGGATGTTGTAAACTACATGTTGTGGAACTGACTGATTGGCAGGGAACATTATGTGAGGATGATCAATGAGAAATTCAGAAGTGTTGAATTGGCCAATTAAACAGCTTAAACTAAATAGCTTCAAATATTAAATAGCTCCTAACTAATAACAAAGAACAGCTGACTAATACTGCTGACAAATGACTATTAACAAATAGCTATTAACAAAAACTATTAACAAATAGCTACTAACAAAACCTATTAACAAATAGCTATTAACAAAAACTGTAAACAAATAGCTGTTAGCAAAAACTATTAACAAACAGCTATTAACAAAAACTATGAACGAATAGCTATTAACAAAAACTATTAACAAATAGCTATTAACAAATAGCTATTTACAAAAACTATCAACAAATAGCTATTTACAAAAACTATTAAAAAATAGCTATTAACAAAAACTATTACCAAAGAGCAGTAAACAAAAACTACTAACAAATAGTTACTAATAAAAGCTATTAACAAATAGCTACCAGCAAACAGTATGCTCAGTCTTGACTTAACCTCTAGTGCTGTATATCCTCAACACACAATTTACAGTTTTTTAATTCATTGAGACTGTGTTTTAGTCTTTTTCGATCTTGGAACTAGCCTTATAATTAAAACTGTTTTAAAATCATCCAAAATCACATTTTCATCAGGGTTTTTCGTTTTCCAGGCACATTTTTTCCAACAAGGTGGTATTTAAACTAAATTTGATTCTGTATAGATCACAGTTTTAAACTGATAATTGATGGACAGTTATTGTAAATAAATGTGTCCAGAAATAATGGTTTGTTTCCACTTGTTCAACTGAATTGATTCCTACCTTTGACAGTTCAGACTTCAACATTGTCCAAACCGTACAGCACAGTGACTGGTAAAGTTGATACTGTATCTCCCCTAATAATCACCCTTGGGCTTTATAATATCTAAACATTTTTCTTTCAATCTGTTATTACTTTTTTTAATGTTCACAAAAAAGTGGGTGGTGCTCATGGAGGAGGAACGTAAATGTTTTTATTGTTGTTATATTCTCAGATTCAAATCATCTTAGTTTAGCTCACGTGAGTGTATGTAAATTAAATGGTAGACTGGTTATACCAGTAAAAATCTCACTATTGTCAGATGTACCTCAGACAGAAGTTATATAAATGTTATTTTGATATTCACTGACATGATGACATAGTCTAATGATGACAATAATCACAGTGTATAGTTTACTACATTTAATACTTTTTTTCACTGGAGTTTAATGTCACACCAATAGCCAGGGTGGTTTTGTACATTTGTACTTACATAAACAGACTCTCAACTTGAGTTGATTCCATCCATCAGTTGATGGTGAGGAGTGATGTTTTACTAAGATCTTAATTTCATTTTGATTTCATCATAATTTGTGTAGGATGAGGTGATGAGGTTCTTTTTATCGATCAACATACTGAGAGTGTTCTCATATTACCTTAACTAAAATTTAGCTCTGTCTGTACATATAGACAAGAAAATCAGTGGACATCACAGGATAATCCTTTCAGTTTTAACCAGGTTTTCCAAAGGAAAAATCCTGGTTATTAAATGGGTGAATGTTGGCAGGCAGGCAGTGGGCTTCCACAATTTCTTCTGTGCGCATCTTCCTACATTTCTCAAGGGATTTCAAAAAAACTTTCACATGATTTACATCAACAGGTACCCCAAGTGCACATTGTCTGAGTTTTGTATTTCATCATTTTTTTGTGAAATTATGGCCCTAATTGTTTATTTTTTTTTTAATATTATGTATGCAACTTCTCATGAAAACCTGGTTTTGTGACAGCTCCTGTCATTTTTTTTCACTGGCTTCAACACCATTTCTCAACAATTTTTCAGTTATCTACAGCAGCCCGTTCACATAGCCAGTTTTTTTAGTCTGTGTATTAACCTGTTCTAACTTACACTCCTACAAGGAGCCAGCAACTTCTCCACATATGGAGTAAAATTAACATTTTTGTCAAATTTTCATAGAAAGGTATGACCTGAACAACTGGGATTTGAACCAGGATCGCTTGGTTTCAAGTCCAGTGCACTTACCACTAGACTGCAGTCATGGCTGTCATTGTTTCAGTATTTAGATCGTTTAAGCGTAATTTTACTTTAGTTTACCTTATAAGAAAGTGTGATGTATAATATTTAGTTGACTCTGGTTTATCATTGAAAATACTGTCACAGAAAGTAGGACAGACTTGTATTAATTCACGTAACCTTACAACAAGTACTTGAGTCTATCATCGGGACAGACTGATATAAATTTGATGTAGATGAGTTAAGTAATTTGATTGCTATCACTCCTACTTTCTTCTTATAGTGTTTTGTGTGATAGATTTTCTTGTATTTTCAATAAAGTGTAGGATTGTGTGGTCACATAGTTCATGGGTGAGAGAATTGACATGAACTGAGAGCATGAAAAAAACAGGACGAAGCAGGTAGCAATATGTAACAGAAAGAGAAGCTATTGATTATTGTTTATCAATTATTGATGTTGATTTTTAGTTAAGTCTTTGTATTATATTTAGGTCATGTGTGTGTCAGGGAGCATAAAAATCTACCATCCAGCCTGGGCAGAAGAGAGACTTGGAGTTAAATTCTGAGGTTAAAATGAATAATAATAAACTCTGCTGGACTTTACAAACAAATGATCTCTATTTACTGGTGCTCTTTAACATTAATTGGATTGCATTCGGGAAGTCTTACTGATTTTAGTAAAGAGTGCTTTCCTTATATTAGATTTAACTTTAGTATTGAATTTAGTCATAATTGAAGGTACAATGTATGACTTCTGATAATTTAATTGCTTATCTGCCATGTTATATTGTCTTGCATGATGTCTGGGACATGCTCAAATGGCCATTTTTCTTATGTGACGGTTACAGCAAAATTCACCATTTAAAAGCTTTAGTCAAGCACTGGACCGACTTTCATGACACAACAACAAAGCTCAAAGCATGAATTATACAATATGAACGAGTCTTTGATCAATCACAGAGAAGTTAACCAATAAAAAAAAGCAAAAAAAGGTTTACATACTATGAATCAGGAAAATAATTAACATTATGTCAAGGGTTTGTCAGCAATTTTATTTTCATTTTGTATTTTTCGCTAATGAATCGAAAAAAATGTTTTTATAAAGTTATTATAAAGTGGATTCTAGTGTAGCAACATAAGTTGTGTAAGCTTTTCATCAGCAAACTCAGTAAATACGGTCAGTGTTTATTTCTGTGGGTTTTGTGTCAAGTTTTTTGTTGTCTGATATCATGGACAAAAATTGGTAAATCAGTTCAATAAGGTAAACTGCCTTTTCTTGAATTTAACTTTGTTTTCCATGACAACATTTAAAGTAACCCTTCAGCTTGGACT
This sequence comes from Lutraria rhynchaena, assembly GCA_008271625.1. NCBI lineage: Eukaryota > Metazoa > Mollusca > Bivalvia > Venerida > Mactridae > Lutraria > Lutraria rhynchaena. Next base: position 1,001,496 of record VIBL01000127.1, read on the forward strand.
TTGGGGGGGGGGAGGTAATACCCTGACATTTGCCTGGTCAATTACACCTTCAACATTGAATAGCTTCATATACTTCTGAACAAAACAAGTATTGATCAACATGCAATTATTCAGGTTGGAAAGTTAACTTCCTATCATCTGATATAAAAAACACCTCAGTGTGTTGTATGATTAGGCATGTTTTGTAGAAAAGCTTTTATAACCAATAAAATGCACCGAATATTGTAAATCAATCAACAGCTTGTTGTAATATTATGTTATAGGTATGTCAGACATAGAAAATCACTTACTTAATAATACATGCAGTGACAAAAACCATTTGAAAAGAATGAAAGAAAATGCAAAATTTGTCATTACTTTTATGTTCAGTTGAATAAGTTTTTATGGACTGTTTCTTTTCTGGATGTTTCCCGTTTTACAAAAGACATAAATTACAATGATATAATATATATCTATGAAATAATGCTTTACTTCCTTTATTTCATTCTGGTTGAATGCCTTTTTTCAATAATTTTTCAGTTATATATGGCGGCCAGTTCACCTAACCAGTTTTACTGGACTGTATACTAATCAGTACTAACTTACCCTTCCACCAGGCGCCAGCAACTTCTCCACATATGGAGAAAAATTATCTTGCTCTCTCATTTTTTCTTTTAATACAACAGAGCTATAATACAAAGTTGTCTTCTACCTAAACCATAAAGATTTGGGGTCTTAATACAATTTATTGTGAACAGATGTGTCTAATTGCTATATTCCATACACTGTTATGCTTTTTCCATACAGGAAGCCATTGGAGAACATCTGAAATGTTTGCTTTACAAGATATTAAAACTTCACTTTAAACCAGTCAGAATTTAAAAGGAATTAATGGTCTGAAATTTCTGTTGTGTAGTAATATTGATTTCAGTTGTATATAAAATACTTGCCTTCAAATCAAGGAACTGATTACACAGAAGTGCCTCTAGCAAATAATTCCACCTTTGACCAGTATTCTAACCTACCACCTCGAGAGTGGCACATCAAATATTGCCTTTTTTGTCTGCTTTTGAAAACAGTGTTGTAATATAGGACTACCTGTTACAGCTGGCAGCATCCAGACACAGATGTGGTTGGTTCTTCATTAGGCTTGGTCACAATGTATATCAGCATAATATATTACTTAAGTACCATAACCAGCCTGTTTGCTCCAAGTAGTCTGGAGTTATGGCCGTGGCATTGTCTAGAACTGAGCCAATAAGCCCTGTCTGCTCTCTAACTGAAACAGTTGTTCTTGGATATTTCCAGCTCTCCCACTTGAGCAGAATAAGTTATTATTATCTTGACATAAAATCAGTATTTGCTTACCTCAGAATTTAAGATTTTAGATGAATTTTACTTCCGACAGGCATATTTGAGTGACTGTCTGGCACTCTTGTTCAAAATCAAAGTAGCTCCATTCACAGATTATGTTGTGTATTTCAATGCAGACATGAAACTGGATTTAAAGTATAGATAATGTTAATAATTACTCAAAACATCTCAAATAATCATTGTCAGCTTAGTGTGACATTTAATTAAGAGACAAACATTTTTTAATTGTTTTTTTTAATATACGTTTTCTTGTAAATTAGTGGCTAGTTTACATGTACATACATTTTCATCAATATTATTTTGGAATTTTTTTTTGCTCATAGAATTTTTCTAAGGCGCCATGCTCTTAGTTACTTTTTATTGTCATTTTGACTAATTTCTGATTTTTTATCATGATTTTATTTCCCCTATTTACACATAGGTCTGGCCAAAGATCTCCCAAGATACAAGAATAAAACATCAGACCTTACCTTATAGACTAAACAACCATTAGTTAACCACTGTGGGACCCATTTACTATATTCTAATGACTTATTCTGTTCACATTTCTTTGTATTGAATTTAATAAGGCATGAGCATTTCACAAGCTACTCTTGTCAAAACAGAATTTTTACAGTGGTACCCACATTCTTGAAGATATTCACTTTTGTTGTATGATGTTTGGTAATATTAAAATTAGGTCAAGGTTATTGTTTTTACTGATATTAATCATGCTTCCATCTCCATCAATTTGAGGCGGGACACTCTTGCCTAAGAATAATCCCGCAGGACAATAAAAATTTAAGACAATTAGTGTAATTAAGCATGCTTTAATGCTTTTGATATTGTTGCCATGGTGATGAAATTATATTTTTTGATATTTTCTTGTCATGGAACCTTATGCATTTGATTTTTTGTCATAAAATCTGATTAATTTAATGGCATTCTATTTATTGTCTTGTGAAATCAAGTTTCTATTGATTTGTATGAGCTTAATGTTTTGGGCTTTAATTGAGAGAAGTTTGGCTGATTTTAGGCATTACTTGTGAGTATTGTTGGAAGCTCTTTAACCAGTATGTGGTTTATATGTATGATAGCTTTGGGGTTTTTCTTAAATCATCTCAGAAAGTTATTATTTTATAATTTTTAGAGTTTTGTTATGGTGAACATTTTAGAGGCTTCTATTACACTAATGGTGTAACTGAGAGAGTTTTTGTTTAGTTAACTGCCTGGCAGGAATGATGTAAATATACATGTAGTGTAAGAGTTGGTTACTTTATCTGTAATTTTATGTCAGTTCTTTTTTGTGTATTTTCAGTTCAAAAAGCGTGAACAGAAAAGACGACCAAAACCAAAGGATGGAACTGTTCTTATTTGCCAGATTTGTGGAGACCGTGCCCTTGGTTACAATTTTGACGCCATCACATGCGAGTCATGCAAAGCTTTCTTCAGAAGAAATGCACTTAAAACAAAGGTCAGTTTGCTTGTTTAAGCAGTAACAGATTTTGAAAACTTGCTTCTTCAGATAATTTAGTGTTTATACTATGTATGCAGAAGGAGTATTTCTTACATCAGTGAGAATATTCAAATAAGCCCTGCAATTCAGGAAATCACCATTCAAAATTACATCAGTTCATATTTTGTCATGAATAATCCAATTAATTGTCCTCTATCAATAATAGGTTCAGTTTTTTTGGATGTTTTATATCTGCATATGTCTTTTAACAGTTAGCCTTACTGAAACTGGTGAAAGGTTAATTGATAAAATGTTGATAAAATGATGTTCACCTGACCTGCACTGCTGTTTAATCTATTTATGTCACTGCTCAGCTATGATATGATGCACAATTAATGGTAACAATTGGAATGAAATAAAAAGATTTTCAATGTTTAAGTTAAGTTCTTCTATGAAGTATTTGGTGATGACTGGTAGCTTCTTTCCTGAAAATGTTTAGGGATGAGCTTTGAACATAGGATTAAATTATAATATTTACTGAAAATATTTAATAAAAAAAACTGGGAACAGTTGTGGCTGAGGGAGAGAATTGCAATTAGTATGTAATAATTTTGATACAATGTCCTGAGGAAAAATACATGGGTATTTTTATCTGTCTAATTGATAAGTTCACTGGTTCAGCACCATGTACTCCTGTGATTATGTTACAAGGTTTAAATTCCGGGCAAGGCTCATGGTTCTCTGACATTTGACATTATTATTCTGAACAAAACTTCGAAACTATGAAAACTTTGAAACTTTGTTGTCTGTTACCTCAGAGGAATTGGTTATTATTGATTGTTAGCTATAGTAGACTGGGGCTCTGTTTCATAAACATTTCTTACTGCTTCTTTGCTAAGATTGTGTTGCATGACAGTCATAAAACATTTAGTCAAAGATCTAGATCCTTGATTTATGATTGCCTTAGCTATAGTACTGTTATTTGTTTGTCTTTCATCATAACTTTTCTGGGGAGCATGCTACTTTGCTGCCTTTGGACAAGGACATTTTCATAAATCAGTACTCTTGTCAGGTTATCATTCAAGCCTAAAAACAGTTGATGTATGATGTAAAACCCTATTAAGTAATGCTAATCTTGACTTGTGCTTCAAATTTATGGCTATTTTGTCTGATGACTTTAATACGTGGGATTGTCTTGTGGTGACTATGGCCATTTGTTTATAGTGTTTTAGGTTGTAATAAATATTCTAGCCTTCCGGGTCTAGTATTCTAGGTAGTATCTTGGATTTATGTACATGAGAAATATCCATATTTTTCTAATACTTAAATTTCTTATAATGCTCAGGTGTAGACTGTAATAACAGGTGTTTATATCAGTTGAAATAATGTCATATGTCATTATTTTGCATGATTGAGTCATCTGTGGCCTTTGTAAGTTTATTTTCATAAATGAGACTGGAGTCAGACTTCTCTGTGGCATGGTTATAAAATGCCTGTTATGACTCTCTCAAACTTTTAATCAAATGACAGCTCTAGATGGACTGTATCATGTCTGACTACTCTAGATAATGGACTGTATCATGTCTGACTACTCTAGATAATGAACTGTACCTTGTCTGACTACTCTAAACAATGGACCGTACCTTGTCTGGCTACTCTAGATAATGGACTGTACCTTGTCTGACTATAGATAATGGACTATGCCATATCTGGCAACTCTTGATAATGGACTGTACCATGTCTGACTACTCTAGATAATGGACCATAGCTTGTCTGACTACTCTAAATAATGGACCATAGCTTGTCTGACTACTCTAAATAATGGACCATACCTTATCTCACTACTCTAAATAACCATACCTTACTCTAGATAATGGACTGTACCTTATCTGGCTACTCTAGATAATGGACTGTACCTTGTCTGACTATAGATAATGGACTATGCCATATCTGGCAACTCCAAATAATGGACCATACCTTGTCTGACTACTCTAGATAATGGACCATAGCTTGTCTGACTACTCTAAATAATGGACCATAGCTTGTCTGACTACTCTAAATAATGGAACATACCTTGTCTGACTACTCTTAACCATGGACCATACTTTATCTCACTACTCTAAATAATGAACCATACCTTGTCTGACTAATCTAAATAATGGACCATACATTGTCTGACTACTCTAGATAATGGACTCTACCTTGTCTGACTATAGGTAATGGACTCTACCTTGTCTGACTATAGATAATGGACTGTGCCATGTCTGACTACTCTAGATAATGGACTGTACCTTGTCTGACTACTCTAGACATTGGACTCTGCCATGTCTGGCAACTCTTGATAATGGACTGTACCTTGTCTGACTGCTCTAGATAATTGTACCTTGTCTTACTACTCTAAATAATGGACTGTACCTTGTCTGACAGCTCTAGATAATAGACTTTACCATGTCTGACTGCTCTAGATAATGGACTGTACTTTGTCTGACTACTCTGGATAATTTACCTTGTCTGACTACTCTATATAATGGACTGTACCTTGTCTGACTACACTAGATAATGGACTGTACCATGTCTGACTGCTCTAGATAATAGACTGTACCATGTCTGACTACTCTAGGTAATGAAATGCCTTGAATTCTGTATATCAGGAATTGCTCTGGCCTAGCAGACTTGCTCTTCAGGGACCAAGCTATCTAAACAGGCTATGACTCATTTAAGGATTCTCATGTTGCATTGACAGTCAAAGATACTCAAAAAATGTGTACATGCATCTTTATGTTAGAACATGAATGAGCAACTCTTTTTACTTAAGATTATGTATGCTGTAAATGTTGATGACATTTCTGGGAAAGCATAAAATCCTCTCATTAGAAACATTGGAAAAGTAATACAAGATAATATCTCCTACAAGCTTGTTAGAATAATACTTTAGGGTATTACGTCATGCAATTTGATGTGTGTTATTTGTTGATCAGTTGTTAGTCTTGCATCTGTATGATAGAGTTTGGCAATAAATTTTCTGATCTAATGGCATGAGATTGTTATGGTTTTGAAAACATGGCTCATTGCAAGTTTTTTAGCCCTAAATGTATTTACATACAGCAGTTGTTTTCATTGTTGTGAAAATTCAATGAATTAATTGAATCAATATTCGCTTTCAAAATTACAACAAAAAGTAAAAACGAGAAAATAATTTTCTTAGTCATTTACCATTCCTAAAAGCACAGTAATCTTCCTAAAAGCTTTCTACTAATTATAGAAGCGCACGGATATTCCTAAAAAGCTCAGAAATATTACTAGAAGCTGACTTTTTATTTTTAGAAGCTCACTTATATTTCTAAAAGCTCAGTAATATTCCTAAAAGCTTACATGTATTCCTTAAAGCTCAATTATATTCCTGAAAGCTCAGAAATATTCCCAGAAGTTGACTTGTATTTTTAGAAGCTCACTTATATTCCGAAAAGCTCAGTAATATTTCTTAAGGCTTATATGTATTCATTTAAGCTCACTTATATTCACAAAAGCTCACTATTCGATGGGCAACAAGAAAGTATGAATGGTATTGGATATCTTGGATTGGAGGGAATTTATTCCAAATGAATACCTTTTGGGAATAACAGACATAATCTTCATGAAAAAAGTTATTTTATGTATTTTGGGTAATCATGGTACTCTTCATTGGGAGTACCAAATTATATTGCACTCAATAATACATCTGTAGAGTTACTCGTCAGATGGAGTACTAAATAGTACTGCACTGAATGATACCTACTATGCCGATCCTATTTATTGATATCTATTTTACAGGTTTTCACATGCAGCTTTGAAGGTAACTGTAAACTTGATCAACACACTAGAAAATTTTGCTCCGGATGTCGTTTGAAGAAATGTTTCGATGTTGGAATGAAAAAGGATTGGATTCTCAGTAAGTTTAAGTACTGAGTTGTTAAGAGTAATTTAGACACATTTCAACAATGGAATGCTTACAAAAGCTTCCCCTCATCCATTAGTCCAAATTCATTCCTTTTATATTAGTTTCTAAGCTATTTCTTGATATAGATATTTATTGCTCTCTTTGATTGTTTCCTGGTGTATACAATAAATGTTTCAAAATTCTATTTTCTCCATCATTATACTCATTGGGGAGTTTCTGTGGTTGAGTGGTTACAGTCTGACTAGAACTCACTTGCCCCTCAAAATATTATTATTAGAAAAGATGTTATTGTCAAGGTCAACCTATAGAAAAGATGTTAGTGACTAGGTTTACCTATAGAAAAGATGTTTGTGTCTAGGTTTACCTATAGAAAAGATGTTTGTGTCTAGGTTTACCTATAGAAAAGATGTTTGTGTCTAGGTTTACCTATAGAAAAGATGTTAGTGACTAGTTTTTACCTATAGAAAAGATGTTAGTAACTAGGTTAACCTATAGAAAAGATGTTAGTGACTAGTTTTTACCTATAGAAAAGATGTTAGTGACTAGGTTAACCTATAGAAAAGATGTTAGTGACTAGTTTTTACCTATAGGAAAGATGTTAGTGACTAGGTTTACCTATAGAAAAGATGTCAGTGACTAGTTTTTACCTATAGGAAAGATGTTAGTGACTAGGTTTACCTATAGAAAAGATGTTTGTGACTAGGTTAACCTATAGAAAAGATGTTAGTGACTAGTTTAACCTATAGAAAAGATGTTTGTGACTAGTTTAACCTATAGAAAAGATGTTAGTGACTAGGTCAACCTATAGAAAAGATGTTAGTGACTAGGGTAACATATAGAAAAGATGTTTGTGTCTAGGTTTACCTATAGAAAAGATGTTTGTGACTAGTTTTACCTATAGAAAAGATGTTAGTGACTAGGTTTACCTATAGAAAAGATGTTTGCATCTAGGTTTACCTATAGAAAAGATGTTTGTGACTAGGTTGACCTATAGAAAAGATGTTAGTGACTAGGTTAACATATAGAAAAGATGTTTGCATCTAGGTTTACCTATAGAAAAGATGTTTGTGACTAGTTTTTACCTATAGGAAAGATGTTAGTGACTAGTTTAACCTATAGAAAAGATGTTAGTGACTAGGTTTACCTATAGAAAAGATGTTTGTGACTAGGTTAACATATAGAAAAGATGTTTGCATCTAGGTTCACCTATAGAAAAGATGTTTGTGACTAGTTTTTACCTATAGGAAAGATGTTAGTGACTAGTTTAACCTATAGAAAAGATGTTAGTGACTAGTTTTTACCTATAGGAAAGATGTTAGTGACTAAGTGTACCTATAGAAAAGATGTTAGTGACTAGTTTAACCTATAGAAAAGATGTTTGTGGCTAGGTGAACCTGTAGGAAAGATGTTAGTGGCTAGGTTAACGTATTGAAAAGATGTTAGTGGCTAGGTTAACCTGTAGATCAGCTATGACAGGTCAGCTGATACAGATAATGTAAATGGCTTAATCTAATCACCAGAATGCTGTATAGTAAGATCAAGTGATAAAAAAGGTGTCAGACAATTAAATAATGTATGAATTTGAGTTTGAACCTGTAGATTTTGTGTTAAGGATGATTGACATGTGGTCCCTGATCAAAATGAAATATTTTTAAGGTGATTACATTCAACTTGGATCATAAGCATAATTTTAGTTGATGCCTGTTGAAGTAACTGTTATTGATATTAAAAGCTTTAATACCACTTTAAAAGAAAATTTGACAGTGCAACTGTACTAAGTTCTACACTTAATGTAATAGTTATGATTAATGTTTGTTATTCATCACATGTTCAGTGAAGTAGATGTAAAAGTGCATATACATGTGGCAGTATCACAGTTCAACATCAGTGTAATTCTTATGTTGTTCCGGTTATTTTGTGGTTTCTGTTTGGCTGATTTAATGTACGCCCCCTCCCCCTCTGTTTTACAAAGTGTAAATATACATGCTGCTATGAATTAGGCTCTGTGCACTTTTATTTCATTGACATCTAAACATGTGATAAGGAACTTTGTATCAACCAGTCTTGATGTATAGATGATGAAATTTATTATTTAGGCTAAACTTAACTACTCTGTTATGTTTTTGTATGTGATCTTTCCTGTGGATGTAAATATTTGTCTCATGAATTACTTATTGGTTTGGTTGCATGTATGTTTGACTGTTTTATTACCTTGATTACATTGAAAACTTTCTTACCCAAAAATTTAAATTGAGATTTTTTTTTCTGGTGTTTTATTTACATCACACCAACAGCCGAGTGATTTGGCAACTTTTCCAGCTTTAACAGTGGAAGAAGGCCCCAGGCCTGCACTTGGGTAGAACCACTGATCTTCCATATGCTAGCTGGACAGTTTCCTTACATGTGATATTTGTCTGGTCCCATTTGGGATTTGAACCTACAGCAATGAAGAGCTAGTGATTACTAGTCATAGACCATGACCACTTTACCATTGAGTCCTGTTAAGATAAATAGTCAACTTAAGTTTAGGGCTGTCTGTGTACAATGGCTACTGGTTGAACAACTATGCACTCTGTGGGGTATATTTACTGATAAAATTTACCAAGTTACACTTAGTAAGGGTAGCTTTGCATAATAGCCCTACTTCTTTTCTTCCATTCTTCTTTTCTTCCATTAGTGGCCTTTGTTAGTTGGTTGAAGTGAAAATACTTTGTATTTACATCTAATACAAATTTTATCGGGATATAAGAAAGTCTCCTAAAGGGTTTGACTATTTTTGTGTCTATCAGGGTGAATTTTTGGTTTCTATAGTAACATTTGGTAAAACAAATTCTAGCCAGACAATGATAAATTTAAGTGAACACATCTAAAAAAAATCAGAAATGTGCTTGCAGGCTTAATGATCAAAGAAACAAAATAATTGCCAATCAACCACATTGTGAATAAACCAAAGGTTCAGGGTGAGCTATTACGATGGGTAGGTGGATACTCCGGCGTCTGTCGTCTGGCATCAACAATGGTCTTCTCCTCAGAAACTACCAGTTGGATTTACTTCAAATTTGCTGTGCAGAAGCCTTTTGACGTTCTAACTGCAATTTGCTCATATTATACTAGTTGGCTCCTTTTAGGGGTCACAAGAGCTAAAAATAGAAAAACCTTTGATTATCTTCTTCTCATGAACCAATGGATGGATCATCACCAAACTTGGTCTGTAGCATCCTTAGATGGTCCTTTCTCAAGTTTGCTCAAATAAGTATGGTCAGCCCCTTTTACAGGCCGCTAGAGCTAAAAATAGATATACCTTAAAATGACTTTTTCTTATGTTTCTATGAATGGATTTTTACCAAACTCGGTTTTTAGCATCTTTAGATGGTGGTGTTCTATCAGATTTGTGAAAAAAAAATGGTTGGCCCCTATTAGGGGCTGCTAGAGCTAAATATAGAAATACCTTTAAACGTCTTCTCATGAACCAGTGGATGGATCATCACCAAACTTGTACTGTAGCATCCTTAAATGGTTCTCTCTCAAGTTTACTTAAATAAATTTGGTTGGCCCCTTTTAGGGGCCACTAGAGCTAAAAATAGATATACCTTAAAATGATTTTTTTCATGATTCTAGGGTTGAATTTTTACCAAACTTGGTTTTTAGCATCTTTAGGTAGTGTTCTATCAGATTTGCTGAAATAAAAATGGTTGGCCCCAATTAGGGGCCGCTAGAGCTAAAAATAGAAATACCTTAAAATGACTTGTTTTCATGAACCAGTGGTTGAATCATCACCAAATTTGGTCTGTGGCATCCTTCAGTTATCACGAATATTCCTTTGTAGTATACTTCGATGGTCCTTTATCGAGTTTATTATTGTTCCACATTATTTGCCCACAAGTGTACCTTTATTACCTTTTTAGTAACAAGTTAATTAACATTTATTCTGGTGAGCAATGCAGGGCCATCATGGCCCTCTTGTATTCAAAAAGTGCATGTCTGGAAGTTTGGAAAATCTTTTTAGCGCATAATTCACTTTTGACATCAGCTTTTTAAGGATCACAAAAAAGCAACACAGTGTTCCATTTCACTAGATGTCAAAAGTTGAGGGTCTAAAATGACCCTTAACTGATGATATTTTGAGGAGTCAACAAAATTTCCTTCTAATTTTGATACAAATTCTCATGAGTCAAAAGCTTTATTTTACTGATTTCAAGAGTCAAAATGCTGTTATAAGGATCAAATGAAAGCCCTGAGCAGTCCATTGGTCTTATTTAGTTACTCAGTGCTCCATTTTTGGAAGAAAATTTTGGATCTGGTTATAGTTGTCCTTGAGAAATTAAAGAAGTAACTGACCTGTGGAAGAATGTCTGTCTTATTAAGTCTTAAGAATTATGTATACAGACAACATTACATATGGCTTGGCTGCTATTTTTGGATTGACCATTGTCTAGACAAATTAATTACTTTGATATTATGGTTGAAGATGAACGTTGAGTTTTCAAGGGTGCGAAGAAGTCTTATAACAGTCTGAACCAGACTGGTTTGTGTTATCATATTGACTTACGGGGTTATATTGTCAGTCTGGTTCTATGATTGATAACAATGATTGAATCAAGACTTTTTCTTATGCTGTATTAAAAGGATGCCTAATTCTTTAGCTTGGCACTAATACAAGTGATTGTCTCTGATATCTATTAAATTCCCCCATACACTTGTGACAAGGTTTCGTCATCTTAGATAAATGTTGACAATAAGTGAAACTGATAGACAAAAACTAAGAAAACCTGTTTCGTAGCTCATGCAGAATTATTATTTTGTGCTAAAACTTCAGTGTTTTGTTAAAAATTCTATCATTGATGATTAATGGTGTTCATCAGACTTGTGTAGAGGTACACCAGTATGAATACATGATGACAGTCATTTCATTAAAGTGTTTTATTTAATCCTTTTTGTGTTCACCTGAGTGACAATGGGAACTGCACTTTATGATATTGGTCTAATTCTAATTTATCATGAAATTCATCAGTAAGACATATTTTATATCTTTATGCATTTCTTATCAGTTAGTTAACTTAAGCTTGCTGTTCATTTACAAGTTAATTAAGGGTGATGTATTGTTATGCATGAATCTGTAAATCACATAATGTGCTTATTGTGTCTAGCTTTTAATTGTAGAGGATGTCTTGCGTCTTAAACTTTCACATAATGAGTAGACTGATGAACATATTTCACCAAATGGCTTAACCATGTTTAAATAGTTCATTTTTACACTAGGTAAAACAGCATTGCTTTTGTTGAAAATTTGTCTTTGTTACACATTCTTCATTACATCATTCTGTTCTGTCAAGATTTTTAATCCCCTGCTGATTTGATTTGGGTCCATTATTATGTCTGAAGCCTTGAACATATGCTGATCTGTTTATAGTGTCGTCTTGTCTGGCTCTGTGCTGTCCCTTGGTTCCAATTTCTTCATTGTTAATTTGTGATTGAACTTTTTTAATCTGATTTAACCACATTGAAGAAATTTGTTTGCATTATAAATCTTCATTTCACTAAGATAAAAACATGTAAGAATGTATTTTATGAAGGTCAAAACAAAGCTATGAAATATTTCTTTTGTGTCTAGTGTTAAGCCTACCTGCCTGCCCCCTTAGCTCCATTGGTAGAATTTGAGGTCAATGCAGAGAACAAAGTTACTACTGGTACAAAATCCATGAATATTATTATTTATGAACAATTTTTCTTTTCAAGAGTATATGAAATTTTTTGCAATCAAAATATTCTTCTGTTTTTGTAGGTGATGATCAGTTGGCAAAGCGACGTAAAAAGAGTTCTCGATCTGATGATGGTTCATACTGTTCACCAACTGAACATCCTCCGTTAATGGCACCGCTGAATAATCCGATGACCTACATGCCTCCTCATAAGATTGACATATATTCCCCTCCAGCAAGCTCGTGTAGTGAGAATGAGGTCAACTCAACGAGTTATTTATCTGACTCCACAGAAAACAGCAGCAATCTTAGTAGCCCATTGGTCAACGCTCCAGCGCAATTGCCAATCATCAAACAGGAAAAAGACACTAGTATACCTTTAACCACTGAAATTGAAAAAGCAATTGCTAATTTAGAAAAGGATTACAAACAAGTGTTTGACAGTGGTTACTCAGAACATCAAGCTAAACGTATGGTTGAAAAACCACACAGTGCTAATGACTTATTCAATATGACTGATATATTCATTCGAAGACTTATAAAGTTTGCCAAAAATATACCTGAATTCAAAGCACTGAAACAAGAGGACCAGATATTTTTATTGAAGGTAAGGGCTTGTTATGTATAAGTTATTTATTAGCTTCTGCTATATCTCATATAATGGTAGTAGGTGGTACTCATTTCTTAGCCTTTTCATAACTTTTATGGGTGACAAAAAAAGGAATTTTAAGTGGTTAGTGGTCTAAAGTATTTTAAATGATTTACCTTGTATTAGCGCTAAAGAAATGATATCTCTATTCAATCTGTTGTGAGTTATTTGCTCTGTAATTCTTAGTATGAGTTGAATTAAACTTGACAGAACTTACAGTTGTTATGTCTAGTTGCTGTCTTGGTTTGTAGATCCACTAGCATTAAATTTGAATTATTAGAAAGGATGGTGCATATAAATGCATCACATATGTTAACATAGACATTCTTATTGTTCCTTACAAGATCATGTTCAGCTTTGCGTAAGCACTTTTTATGGGGATCAAAGGTCAAATTATCTGAGTCATCTTCACATTTAAGATGTTAGTCAGTTTAATTGTAACGAATTACATTCCAAACTCATCAATACAAAATACCCATTGATTTTTATGTTAAATTTCCTGCTGGAATGATAGTTATTGGTTCTTTTTCTTGTGTTCAGCATTGAACAGGTAGAGAATTATGTGGTTGGTTATCTTCGTAATGTGTTTTACTTGGAACTGTTTGCTTGCTTGCCTATTTGTTTGAATGTGTACTTGCTTGCTTTTTGCTGATAGTTTTCAAACTTGTTCATTCATTTGTTTGTTTGTTTCTTTGTTCGTTAATTCCTTTGCTTGTTTGTTTCTTTGTTCATTTGCTTTCATTTGGGCTTTTTGTTTGCATTCATTCCTTAATGTTAGTTCAGTCCTTCTTTCTTTGTGTGCTCCTTCATTCATTTGGTCAGATTTGATACCTTTAAAACATCCTGACATTTTATTTTTAACTGCCAACATTCAGTTAAATTATCATTTATCCCTTACCTTAATCTTAAACACAAACCCCTTGCACTAAATGGTCCTGTGCTTGTCCATTTATACAATGCTAAACTAGCTTACTTAGTGCGACAGTAAACTGTCTGTTTGACCCAACTGACACACTGGCAGTAAGCTACCTGTTTTAATCCAACAGACACTATGTGGCAGTAAGCTGTCTGTTTTAACTTAACTGACACTATGTGGCAGTAAGCTGTCTGTTTTAATCCAACAGACACTATGTGGCAGTAAACAGCCTGTTTTAATCCGACAGACACTATACCGCTGTAAACTGTCTGTTTTAACTTAACTGGCACTATGTGACACTAAGTTATCTGTTTTAATCAAACTGATACTATGTGGAAGTAAGCTGTCTATTTTAATCCAACATACACTATGTGACAGTAAGCTGTCTATTTTAATCCAACATACACTATGTGACAGTAAGCTGTCTGTCTTAATCCAACAGACACTATGTGACAGTAAGCTGTTTATTTTAATCAAACAGACACTATGTGGTAGTAAGCTGTCTGTTTTAATCCAACATACACTATGTGACAGTAAGCTGTTTACTTTAATCAAACAGACACTATGTGACAGTAAGCTGTTTACTTTAATCAAACAGACACTATGTGACAGTAAGCTGTCTGTTTTAATCCAACATACACTATGTGACAGTAAGCTGTCTGTTTTAATCCAACATACACTATGTGACAGTAAGCTGTTTACTTTAATCAAACAGACACTATGTGGAAGTAAGCTGTCTATTTTAATCCAACATACACTATGTGACAGTAAGCTGTCTGTCTTAATCCAACAGACACTATGTGACAGTAAGCTGTTTATTTTAATCAAACAGACACTATGTGGTAGTAAGCTGTCTATTTTAATTTAACAGACACTTTGTGGCTGTAAACTGTGTGCTGTAATCTAGTAAACTCTGTGAGGTTGTTATCTTACTACTTTTAGCCTGCAGACTTCGTGCAAGTAAATCTTAACCTTTACCTGATAGATGCAGTTTATCTCTAGACACTGTCTTTGTAAGACTGATAGATGTGTTAATGGGCTGTTTAACCAAACTCACCCCTTCAGTTTCTTCTGTTCTTTAATTTGGTGTCTAGGAGATCTTAATTAATGTATTCTTAATGTAAACAAACTGGCATGACATTTTGTTGATTGTTATAAGAAACATGTAATTGTGCTGTGTAAATGAATGTTTCTCTTTGTAACCTATCATGTTTCATTACTCTCTTGCATATGGCAACGGTTGATAGGATGAAAATAGAATATCTAATTACTATTGAAGTGGTATTCTTCGTCTGCAGTAGGTTGCATGTTTTGCATACCTCCTGAGCAATAAAGTTGCGGCTTCATACATATGAAAATCTAGATATCACTGCATTGTATAAATGATACTTTGTATGCATCATGTATCCTAATGGACACTTTTTTGCTTTGGCTAATCCACTCATCCTGCAGAGATCATTTTTCATTTGTGTGAATGTATTAAGTCTTGTATGAAATGTCATAAAAACTTCACATTTATCTAATTTCTCTTTTTTCTACAGGGTGGAATTATGGAAATCTTAGTTCTACGTTCCGCAATGGGATTTGATCCAAATAACCAAGGCTGGAAGTTGAAACAAGTGCAAGACATGAAAGAACATAAGCTGGATCCCTCAATAATCAAAGAACAACTAGGTACCGGTATGTACGTGGAACACGTGAAGTTTGTGAAGTCTATTCATCAACTAACGTTAAGCAATAGGACAATCATGACGCTTATGTTTGTGATCGAGATCTTCTCTCCGGATCGACCGAATTTGAAAAACGTTGAAGCGGTCAATAAGGCTCAGGAAAAGTTCACTCAGTGGTTGAGAATATATTTAGAATCAATAATGCCAGTGTCTGAAGCGCAGTCATTGTACCCCAAACTGCTTATGAAGTTATTGGATGTGCGAAACTTAGGAGAATCAAGTGCTCAGCTTGCCTCCCATCTAGACATTACAAAACTGGAGCCTCTTCTCATTGAGGTCTTTAGCTTGCAAAAGTGAAAGAACACTTTTGAATTATAAAAGTATGTGACTTTGGCACCCGATCTCTTTGACTCAAATTCTGTGACAAATGATTTTCCAGAATTTCCACTGAAAGGATTGAGCATCAGCATATAATTATGTACATGAAATTGTCAATTACCTCAATTTTAAATGTATTCATGATTGAGTTTGTATTGAAGCCCAGGTTGTGTTATCGATTGCTGGGCTCAGAATAGATTTTTATACAGTTTGTCATGTGTTAGATGGGAGAATATGTCCTTGCTGACGGCTATCTGCTCTAATATTGTCTCAGAGGTATTCCGACACAGTTTGCTGAAATTCATAGTAAGAGAACAATAAAATGACCTTGTTGTTAAGGTAACTTGTGAAGTCAGAATTCCTAACATTAAATTCATTGTGAGCTCAATATGTTTGTTGTATGAAAGAAGAAAGGCTAATTCAAGCAGAACATTTCAAAGTGATCGTGCTGTGAAAATGTATTGAAATTTCAATAGCTGTGAGGTTGAAAGCATTTGAGTAAAGAAATACTGGTACTAGAGATACAATGATTGTTCATGATGGCCGTGTTTGGGACATGAAATAGTCAACTTTTAACAATCACAATATTGTAAGATCATACAAGACAAATTTTCAGAATACCTGACACACATTAGAAAGCAAATTGTTTGAAAAACTCCCATGTGGTATTTATTCAGCTGAAAAATATATGGGATGCTTTCTAATCATACGACTTAGTGATAGGTTTGATCAATTACCAAATGATCAGTCCTGTTCTGCTATTATTGATCAATTTCCAAATAAAATTGTATGAGAAAATTGTTTATTCGGATGAACAAAAGAATTAGTCTGACTTAAAAACAGGCTTGGTGTTGAGGTGTTTTTCTAAAATTGTGTGGTGTATTGATTGGGTGAATTTTACTGTGGACTTAAGTCCTGGAATTCTCAGATTCGATAAAAAATGGCAGACATGATGATATACATTGGTTTTCTAAATATCAGCTTGTGTGTTTGGCGTACGCTTATCTTCATAAGGATGTGTGAAGGGTTTGTTGGAATACAAAGACAGCCGAAGCTTTTTGAATGAGGAGTCATCATTAAACATTAAATTATCATCTACTGAATATTTCCTAGTTTGTGTCACTCCCTGAATAAATGCCCCTATTTCTTTTACGGTGAAAAATGAAAACTCGTGGCTTATCAAAAATGCATTAATAATTTTTCTAGTTATATTCAGCTTGTTATAATATAAGTAAAATAATAACAGTAAATGTTCCTAGTGATGTTTATTAGGTTATATGTGGTATTACAGCTGTACTGGCTGCTAGAAGGCAGTTTGCAGTTGACTTTTATGATGAATGACTAGTTTAATAAACAACAGTGTATATTACAAGTATTGTACTTTGTTTACAAGTTGTATTTACAACAGTGCAGTGAATCAATGAAATCATATGAAATTTGACAGAAATGTATGTATTTTGAAACATACTGAAGTATTGCACAATCACGAGAAGGAAGGAAGCATTGACTGTTTCCTGAAATTCCTTTTGTATGTTTCATTATTTTATCATTTTGTCAGACTTTGTTTCTTCTATGAAAACATAAATATTGTGATTTAACAGTTGGTGATAACGTTGTGTTGGGTAATGATTATTATATTTTTGACCCTTTTTATGAGCGAATCACTGTAACATTGCTTTTCTGTATGAAAGTTGGTTTAATTTAATACAACCTAATATATCTGATGTACTGAAAGTGACAATGTATATGAGAATTCCTCTTTGTTAGAAAGAATATCTTTCAGGAGAACAAAATTCTGTGGAAACATCACTATAATATTCAACCAAACCATGAAAGGTGACCTTCTAAAGGGAGAGAAGAAATACAGTCAAACCTGTGAACGAAGGCCACCCTTGGAAAAGACAAAATGTGGCCTTTATCAATAAGTGGCCTTTATTTTTAGGTCAGTTTGTTCTAAACAATCAGTGACAGTTTTTCAAAGAATGGCCTTTATTCACAGGGTGGTCTTTATTCAGAAGTGGCTGCAAACACAGGTTTGACTGTCTGGACTTTATTTGGTGTCACTTGATTATAAAACATCTGTTCTAAAGTGTAGGCTTGGTTCACAGAGTGACCTTGTTCAGGGTGGCAAATTAACTGAAGCTTGACTGTAATCAGGAATGAGGCAAATGGTCTTCATATACATAATTGTTTCCAATTAGCACCGTCCCTCTAATTAACTAATTAGCACTCCCTTTCTTTCAAAGAAATTCTTGCTTCAAGTGATGTAAGTACCCATCAAAAGTGTTTAAAATTCACAGCAAATTACTTATGTTAAAAAACAGCTTTAGAGAGCTACCATATTGTTTGAAATGATTGTTAGTACAGTTCCAATAAGGTTGATTTTATCATTATTATTGTGCCTGCTCTTAATGACCTTTAGTCAATTAAGGAATTGAATTTCAAAATTTTTGGAGTGAGTAGTTTTGTTGAGTGGAAACTTTTTATGGTGGTAGTTTGTAGCTCTCGTTTTTGAAAATTCACACAAACCCCAAGGTGCTAATTGGAAACAATTTGGTACTATAACAATGAACAGGAAAATACTACCAAAATGTGCATGTTTAATTTGCATGATTGTTGAATGTTTTGATATTATATATGTGACCTGTTGTTAAGAATGTTGCTACTTGTGAAATAATTGTTCAAGAATGGCAATACATGAATAGTGATGTTAGTATCCTGTTCATTTCTCATGAATTCCATGTATGGTCGTATGTTGATATCTACAACCAAGTGCTGTATGTATTGTTTACTGTAGTTTTTGAAGAGTTATGCAGAAGTCTGATCTCTGGGCTGTGTTGATGATGTATAGTGATTTGAACTTAGTGTTCCTTGAAGTGATATTTCTGGTGTTTGCTCTGTGATTGTTTAATTTGTTACAGGCTGGAACTTTTAAAATCCTTCTTAAAGTTTTACTTATTGTATGTGTGTGTGTGGGGTTCGTAAGTGTATATATGGAGTATATTCAGTTGGAGTTTATATCTTATGGAGTTAAAGTTAGGAGTTGTTAATTAAAGAGTTACAAGTTATAGATATAGCAGACTGGGGTTGACCTTATTGCTCACTGAACTGGTCTTGATATATTAATTTTATTTTTTTGTGAAATTAGTCTCCCTCCTTATTCAAGTGATAGTACGATGATAGCTAGATGCTCATTAATTCATGCTTTCTTTCATGTGATTTGCATCTGTTAATTATTGTAACATTTTATTTTGCTTTTACAACTTCCATATTACAGTTAAGTTACAAATATATTCCATTGCTAGGCAACCAAACAAATTTCTGGTCTGAAATGAAATAGGAAAATTTCCTAAGTCTGACAAAAAATCAATTTGAGACCCTTCTATGGCAGTCAGCAACAGTTGTTCTCGATAAATTGCCTGTTCTTAAACTTTGTCTGTATTTTTTCTATACTTTTTTCTGATTTTTAGATTTATGCTTGGTGGTTTTAATGGATTTCTGATAAGATATTCTGGTATGTGTTAATTAACACTCTTTCAGAATTGATGAAAATGGGTCATAGAGATGAAACGTGTATGGAATTGGAGATTGTTTCATTAAATTGCTGTTCTTAGGTAAAATTCTGTCTGTATAGAGTTTGTTACTGAATGGAGTACTATTCAATGTTGTTTTGTTACTTGTAATTTCAAGGATTTTTTTCTGCGTTTTGGGAAAGGCACTGCTACTGACTGAATTGGGGTATATTGGAACAAGTACTGAAATTTTTGTACTGAAATTGGGAATTTTTTACCCCAATGTGGTTTTGTGTGCTTCTTTCATGCATTAATACACAAATTTGTTGGAAAAAATGAAAAATCAGTCATTCAGATTGTATGAAGAACAATTTCTCAATTTGAAAAGATTGTGGAAATCTATTACAAATGCATGCGTTCAATTTGTTCATTATAAAGTGGATGCTTTCAGTCAAAAATTCTTTTTTTGGGGGGGGGGATTTCCTTGAAATTGGAAAAATTAGCCATTTTGAATTGGGAATTGGAACCTATTACATATATGGTATAAATATATATGGTAAAAAATCCCTGAATTTAAAATTTGAACTTTATGATAAGGTTTTAAGGATCAATACACTACTTGAATCCCTTACCTCTCCATCATTGTCTGTGACCCCTAATTGTCTCAGTAACAGTTTCAGACAATCTGCAGGAAATATTACAGCCCTATGAAAATTAATTCCTTAGATTGTTAAAATATCTTTTGAATAAAAGTTGTCTTTGTTAAGTTGGCGTTTATATGCTTTTAAAAAGTGCTTTTGTGTGATATGTGTGTATTTTTGGCAATTGTGAGTGTTTTAAGTTGGTTATTGAATGTTTAAAAGTAATGACTGTGGTTGTATTTGGGTAAATTCTATACTGGATCTGAAAGTAATGATTGTGGTTGTATTTGGTAAATTCTATACTTGGTGTGAAAGTAATGATTGTGGTTTTATTTGGGTGAATCCTATGCCTGAAGTTTTTTTTACCAAATTTGAATGTAGTTATATTTTAAATGATACACATATCTTTGTCAAAACACATACCAGTAATATTACGTACATGCTCATTATTTTGTCATTATTATGTTTGGTCGGCTTATTGTGTAGTTTTATCATCAGATTCATTTTATCATAAATTTGTTTGACAAAATTTATTTCTGAAGCAAGATGTACAATACATCAACTGTCTGTGTTGGAAATATATTTTTAATTTAGTTTTTTTTCTGAACATATCATTTCAACATTAATGAAAACATTTGTTTCTGTAAGAGTAAACTGATCCATATTAGGTTTCGTTTATGAAATATCTGGTTTATCAAATGAACGGTGCTTTTTAACTAACTGTAACACTAACCTGAAAGACGATGTTATACCTGACTGCATCCTAAATACTGTGAAACCTCAATATTATGACCGCCTTAACCAAAGGAGACAGTCTGGTTACATCTGGTTTTATTGCTATGGTGAATTATTGGCAAAATATTGAGAATGAGTCTGTAATTAAGTGAGGTATCATTATAATGAGGTAGTCTTAATATTGAAGTTGACACTAAGTTAGGATTTACTGTGCAATGCTTCATTTTTTTGATATTTTTAAATGTATGTTTGACTGTACTGAAGTAATTGAGCGTCAGTTCAAAGTCATGTCTGAGTTAAGATAGCAGTTGTTTTAAAAATGCATTTTTGCTCTCAAGAAAAAATGTATATTCTTAGCTAAAATATGTCAATGAATGGATGCCTAGATACCATAATTTTTGCTGTCATAGTTATTATTTTAATAATGTTGTTAAGTTTAATGATTACATATGAGATGTAAACTTGTATTAAAACAGTATCATTATCTATGCAGTAAAACTTCAATATTTGGATCACTTTTGGTATAAAAAAATAGTCTTTACATTGATGTGAATTCAATAGCAAATTACATGTAACATACTGAGGAAATATTGAAAACCTATCCAGAATTAAGTGGTCATTATAATGAGGTGGTTTTAATATTGAAGTGGTTGCTGTATGAGATGTTACTGTAGTTTATAATACCATAGTTATGTGATAGTGTGTGTTGACCGGTGAAATTGTGGA
The DNA here is from genome assembly GCA_008271625.1 of Lutraria rhynchaena. Lineage (NCBI taxonomy): Eukaryota > Metazoa > Mollusca > Bivalvia > Venerida > Mactridae > Lutraria > Lutraria rhynchaena. Next base: position 1,023,147 of record VIBL01000127.1, read on the forward strand.
TGTATCATACTGTTGTTTATGCTTTAAACATAACATCACATAAGAGCGGAGGGAAGAAGTCATTAGGTTGTTGAAAGTATGGCAAGGATGGAGACTTGTATATTCATTTAACACTTGAATTGAGAGTGGATTCTGTTCAAACTCACTCAAACTTAACAGATTGTAAAACAATTGTAGTATTTTACCAAATAATTCAGACATTCTCATGGCATTGATGATTAATCATCACTGTTGAATGATCACATAATATACTTTTGATAAGAGATTATTTCTCTTAGACAGAGGGAGGTGGCTGGACTGAGAATCTAAAGCAAACTTTCTATGACTTTATATGGTATTATTATGTGCTGATAAGCTGTGATGAGAAGGCAAGTGCTCCTGTAAGAATTTTCATTATTAATTACATTTCAGTTTGTAACAATGCATATTTTAAAATGTTAAAACTTCCGTTTGATACTGTTGGGCTCATCACCTCGAAGTCCACCTTTGTGTACTATTTGTTCATTGTCTTATTAGAATGTTGTTGGTTAAAAAATCTCATGATGTAATGATGATACCACATTTATAATGTTAAAAGCACTTATGTAGGTATTTCCCTGTCAGTCTGTGGTGTTTGATCTTGAAAATTCTCTAAACTACTATGCTCCTTGTGTGGGGGGGGGGCATTTAGGATGTTTGTTACTTTTTTCACTTTTCTTTTCCCCTTACTTATAAAATTTTATGTGACAACAATTTTTTAATCAAAATATTAATGAATTGGGTCAGATCATTGTTACTCATAATTGAAGTATAACTTCAGTACAAATTATTAACCATTTATTATGATTCATTATCTGTCAAACCTGTTAAGTCTTATTTTGTTGATAAATTTAAAACTGACTAATATGACTCCTCTTTTTAGCTAACCTCAGCACAAAGTGCTCAAGGTAAGCTTTATTGACAGGCCTGTGTCCAGCGTCCGTTGTCATGCAGCGTGTCTCATGCTGCATCAGCATTCATCTTGTTTTATCTATTTGTTATTATATCAATTTTATGATATTGCTATATTTTTATTATTTGATTTTTATTTTAACTATATATAACTTTGATTTTATTATTTTCAGCAGATTTTTATGATTAAACAGCATATAATTTTTAAATCCTTCTAAAAGCAAACTTGACGGCTTAGTATCTGCCACAAGTAATTATCTATTGTGTATTTGTTTTGTTTTACTTACATAGAATCAATCATGGCTTTGAGTATTTATTTGCATTTATAAATTTAATATTTAGCTCATTTTTTTTATTTGAATTATTTATTTTCAAATTATCACAGTTGATTTATCACTTTCTAAATATTGAGATTATCAGTTCGTGTAATTGACCCAAAAATTATAGTCTGATTGTTTTGTCTAGCTGAACAGCTTAATTATCTTCTTATGTAAGAATGCTGATTGACAGGTGACCTCCCATTGATTTCTTTATATGTCAGTGATCCTTGATGGATGTATGTTGTTATTGATATTTGATTAGTATGTCCCTACTGATATCATGCCTACATTTTTACAGGTAATTTACTGACCAGCTCATGAACTGTACTAAGATAAGATGCTATTTTTTGACCTTCGTGACAACTTATTTCTACAATGTATTCTGAAATGTAGCATTTAAACATGTTTATGTCATTTATAAGTATGTTATCATGTCAGTTATGTTTCAAATTTGTTTAGATTTGTTTAGAGTCAGTTTTGCATAATAAAATATTAATATTGTTAAATGTACTGGGTTCATATTTAAGTAGCATGTCTGCTTCCTTCCTAGTATTTGTAAAGATGGCATGGATATACTTTTTGAACCCTAAATTTTCGTGGTCATATGGTTTAGGAAATATTCCACATGTCCTTGGCTTTTTTGCTGTACCTATCTACCATAATTTTTATATATGTACATTTTGGGGGAAAATTGACCTGGCCCCTGTGATATAATTAAGGGTTTTTTTGAAGTAAAATAATGACAGGGAGCTAATTTCATGTGTACATTGAGATAATTGTTCTGTAAGTTTGATAAGTGATACAAGTGTCTTATAGTGCTACTAGAGTCAATATTGTATGGAATATATTCATATATTTTATCTTGTACTGAATATTTTTCTGTTGTTTCATTTTATGCCAATTTTATGTCTACGTATACCCTCATATTGTTGGCAACTGTCCTTTCATGAATTTGTCCTGACAAATCCTTTAGTATGTAGACTTGCTCAAACATCAGAACATCATGATTTGTTTTCATTAAAAGATGGATATTGTAGAAAGATTAATCTATTGTTTGTTCTTGTTTGCATCCTGATGCTATATGCTCTCAATACCTTTGTTACCAATGGTTACACTCAACTACATCATTTATACCTTAATTGCGTGCAAGTCGGCGGAGTGCTCATCCGTATCCACCTGTCTGATGGCTGTAATTTCAAACCGTAAGCAAGGCATATTGTTCTCTGGAACAATTTCACAGAATAACTTATCCTATGTCATTGGTCATACACCCTTAAGTCACTCTATATAAAGAGTGGAAGAATTAGTCATTCGCATACAGGAAGAATAATGAAAAATCAGATGGAATTAAAATTGTGGAGTAGTTTAACTACATGGCAATCATACCTGTCAGAAATTACTGGTGAAATACAAACCAGTTTTTCCTAATCTCATGTTACATTTTGTATTTATCATCAGTCTTAAGTAGATATTTTTACATGGCTGCTTATAATTATTGCTTTGGTCAATACACCCTAAAACATCATTACATAGATAAATAACTAGCTATATGAAAGACTTAATGGAAAGCTTTTTTGCCAGCATTGTAACTATGACCTGTGCCACATATAGAATAGCTCTTTGATTGCAGGAAGTTGTCAGTTCAAACCTTGGCCTTATGTCACATTTAAGTCTTTAAAATGATTTTTCAGAAGCTTTCTTGCTTGACAGAATGTTTCATCGTGATTTATGTCTATGACTGTATGTTACTACAAAAAAGACAAAAGTTCTTTGTTAGACATAACACAATACTCAAAGATTTAAGCCGACTCAACTTAGCCATACAATATCAACTGCGTGCATATGTTCCTGCCTTCATGTAACTGATATATTGATAGCAAGACACTAAAGAAACTTTATTCCTGATTTGCTTTTTTTTCTCTCAGCAACTAGACACTCTTCATAAAGTAAAAACATTTTAGGAATATATTAAATACGCAGTTCATTTATTTACATGCAGATGTGAAATATGTAGAGTTTAAGTTATGTAGTAGAAATACGATAAGCAAAAACTTGATAGGTATTATCTTGCTATGCTTCATAAGATATTAAAAAAAGTCTATGAATTACACTTTATGTCTGCCTTGGAGGTCATAAACTCCTGAAAACATGGCCACAGATGGCGCATTCAACATTATTACATCATGTACCAGACTGTTAACTTACACTGTTTATGCTTAGTTTGGCTAGTTTTAAAACCATGCCTGCAGAAAAGTCCGGCAGATACAACTGATTGGTCAATTGTGAATTTTTAGACTGGCCTGCAAACCTCGGACATGCTATTGTAACATTAGATAAGTATAATTGGACCAAAGAATCTGAAATCATAACAATGACAAATATATGTATGCTAGGAATTTCATTCTGTTGAATGGCTCAAAAGTTCGGAAGTTTTACCTTTGATTTCGAAGCAACGGGCAGCTGTGCATGAACTGTTAGATAAGAAAATGATTCTTGCAAAAAAAAACGCATACCGCAAAATACCACCACAGCAAAAACATACTGACCCAAATAGGGGACATAACACCATCCCTCGGTATGGGTACCCCTTGGAATAGTCTGTTGCAAATCTGCGGGGGGGGGTTGAAACAGGTTTGACTGATCCAACCTATTTAACATACAAATATGAGGATCTTTTTAAAACATCCAATCATTTATATATGTCAGATTATAGCATCAAATCTAGGTACAACCTTACTAAAATTAATCACATTGGACGACATAGCTCATGTTTTAGGTATTGTTCATCTTTCTCCATATTTTACAGATGAGATGTGTTCTACAAAAATTAAACCCAAAATGAAATGAAGTGATAAATATGATTTTCATATGTTAATAATAGATATTACATACGCATTGATCAGGAATTTAGTCACACTGCCATGGTTTGAAACCAAATATTGGAAATAGACATTAGCCCTTTGCCTCATAAGCATATTTAGGACTCTTCCAAATTCAAAGCTAACATACAAAACATCAATTTATTTAAGAAAATTGGATTATTTCTCTCTGACAGTGTGGACAACATTGTGGCAAAAGAATTTGTGGCAAAATTTCTCATTACAAGCAATGGCTTCTATTGCACAATGTTTTCAAACGTCGTCTTCTTCAGATACGGGGAAATATGGTACTATGAGGCAAATGGTTAAAGGGTTAAAATGATTTATTTTTGGGAGTCTGGTGATTCAATCATTTGACAGTAACTCAAGGAAAAAGTGACGTCATTTAGCTTCAAAATTTCAAATCTTGTATTTAGTTTCTTCATTAAACATGTAAATATGTCTGAAGCTTAGCCGCAAAGTAAAAACTATGCTAATGGTGCATTGGTTTTTCTGTTCAATGTTTTGATATTCATACAATTTGAATACACGACTGAACAGTTTTGCAATAGGGGCATCCGTGTGGTGGGGATATTATGGTCTTTGACATGTAATCACTAGCCCCTCACCGCTGTGAGTTCAGATCCTAATCGGAAACAAATTTCACATATGAGGAAGCTGTATAGCCAGCGTACAGAAGGTCAGTGGTTCTACCTAGTTGTAAGCATATGGTCTTCATTCACTGTTAAAGGTGGAAAGTTTTCATTTTATTAGGCCCCTACTGATGTCCACATCGGAAGGGACTATAGGTTTGCCCTCCGTCCGTCCGTCTGTCTGTCTGTCTGTCCGTCCGTCCGTCTGCCCGCTCAAAACTGGATCCCGCGATTACTCAATAATTAAACAAGCTAGCTTGACGAAAGTTAGTATATAAATAGGTGGCAATGTGTACATTATGCACGTCATTTTGTTTTCCATCGCAAAAGAATTGTGGTTGCTATGGTAACAGAATAATAGTAAAAATGCCGCCAGAACATCTGGATCCAGCGGTAACTCAATAACTAAACAACATAGGATGATAAAAACTGGTATGTGAGTAGGTACCAATGTGTACATTATGCATGTCGTTTTGTTTTCTCCATCGCAAGAAAATTGTCGTTTGATATGGTAACAGAATTAGTAAAAATGTGGCCAGAACATCTGGATCCTGCAGTAACTTAATAACTAAACAACATAGGATGATGAAAGTTGGTCTGGGAAAAGGTGGCAATGTGAAGATTATGCAGATCATTTTGTTTTCTCTCATGGGTAAAATTGTGGTTACCATGGTAACGGAAATAGTAAAAATATCCTCAAAAGTATTGATTCTGTGATATCTTTTTCACTGTCCAAAAAAGGTAAATAAAATTTGGTATTTGAGTATTTGAATAAGTGACAATGTTGAGATTATGTACATTATTCTGTTGTCTCCCAGGGTTACAATTCTGGTCGCTATGGTAATGTTAATAGTAAAAAAAAACTTGTTGCAAAATCTTGATACTGCAATAACAAACTTTATTCAGGCCGTGTGAATGAAATTCTGTATTGATTATTTGATGGTGTCGTATTTAATACATGTGTGACATTTATACAGATTAATTACCATATTGAGTGAACACCAGTTACTTGTTTTCAATGCCATGCGTTTCTTATGTTAAACTGGAGTCAAGTGCCTTTAAACTTTCCACGAATGTTTTTCATTAATCTGATTTCTGAATGTATTTATTGTAACATTTACTTTCCATACATTATATCAACCCATCTTGTAGGTATACTTAATATAATTCTAGTCTTATTGTCAAGAATATGTTGTGAATTCCAGACAAGTTCTGCATTCTTTCAGTGTTTCCCATTATTGTGATAAAAACTGAATAGTGATTCAGGGCTTGATACCCATGTCTTTGTATGTTTGTATTTTCTGTGATAGTACTTACCCTGTTCCCCGCAAGTGTCTGTTAGCCTCCCAACATATCATGTAATAGTACTTACCCTGTTCCCCACAAGTGTCTGTTAGCCTCCCAACATATCATGTAATAGTACTTACCCTGTTCCCCACAAGTATCTGTTAGCCTCCCAACATATTATGTAATAGTACTTACCCTGTTCCCCACAAGTATCTTTTAACCTATCCACATATTATGTAATAGTACTTACCTTGTTCCCTGCAAGTATCTGATAATTTCCCCTAATGCAACTGAATCCTCTTAGATGTCATGCCTTCTACCATCTCTACACATAGAACCAGCACCGTGTCTAGGGTTCGATCTCTTGAACCCGTGACTTGTAGATCTGATGCTGTACCTACTGAGCTAAGTGATGGAGTCTGTAAATCTTATAGTTTGTATAATACTGGAGAAATAGGGAAACTATAAAGATGATTCTAGATAAGATGTTGTGTATTATGTTCAGTATTTTTAAGGTAAAAATGAAAATAAGTCTGTGCAGAATAAACTGCAAAAATGATTTGTTTCCAGTGAGAGTTTAGCAGTAATTAATGGAATTTGAGGGGAACTGAAATCGAAATGGACTGATAATTGAAATTAGATCATCAATCCGGGAATTTCCCCTTTCCACAGCCATGATTCCCAGTGGCACTGAGTTCATGTGTGAGTTAATTCTCCATACTGGTATGTTGACCACTCTTCCAAGAGGGCTGCTTTCATTGGGCCGTATGGGGGACTTGTGTCATCCAACCTGCGAATATGGTTGGTTCCACAATTGCTCAATAGGGGATAGGTCGTGGCTGTATTCTTTTTATTCTTATTATGTACTTGATAATGAGTTATGATGCAAATTCCATTAGATCACAGTAAATTATTGATCACCCATTCATTCATGCACCGACTACCTTATGTAATCTGGTAATACCATATAACATAACGCTCTCAGACACATTGTACAACAACACAATTTATTAACGGAGTATTAGTTTCTTGTGTTTTTGTTGTTCCTTCAGATTTTTACTTGTAGAAAAAGTTTTTGTTTCATCAGATAATGTACTGATACGCTCTCAGTTTTATGTTTTGTAAACTCGTACGCCATTTTCCGATGTAAGGGATCCTTTGTCCATGGAATGAATTTTAAACGTTCTGACACATATCTATCCTCTGAAATAGGATCACCCCCCCAATAAAAATAGTATGTTCCTCTCAACACAATTGGTCTTTGAACACGTGTTTGATAGCAAATCTTTACAACAGCAAACAGATAAACCTCGTACTTGAAATAGGTTGATTATTGGCAACTGGATAGTTGGTGAAGGACGTGTATATGACTGCTGGTTTGATTAAGGTCAATAACTGTCATTTTATGATACTTTAAAGATCATCTGAAATTATGATACATAATAAACATACAAAACATTTTTGTTAACACTCATTATTTAAGGCTATTTTATGTTTACTTACACTCCTACAATATATGTATAGTCAAGGATTGTTACATCTTAATTAATAATATCATGTGTTGTGTATGTGGCGGCGGATGGTGTGTGTTACCACACCCCGATATTGTACATTACATCTTTAAGTTAGCTCTCTTAATTCAATGTATGATTAACAAAGTCAAATCTATATGTAGGTAGTCATCTTTCTTCTCTTAACTAATTAAATACAATCAGCACAGTCGTATTGTTTCATGTGACCCAGTTATATCTTGTACCAATATACATACATATACTATGTGTAACAGATATAACTGGGTCACATGTTATGTGTTTTAGTGATTAAGATGATAGTTATGATACATTTAAAAGACTGACTCCTTTATGTATCTTTCATACATGTATATATATTATATATATCCAAAATGGTCCTCTCAGAACTTTGATTATGTTGTTTGAGAATATTGATTGAATACAATAAAAATTCAATTAATAACAATTTATTTGCTTCTTTCATGGGTTAATGGTTGCATATCAAAGGAATGCTTTTCAAAATTTTACACATGTATCAATATTTTACGCATTTCATCAGAACTAGATTCGACTTAGTGAGAAATCAATGTTACTGTAATAATTACAACATGACAGTCTGTTAATATCTCAGATATCTCTGACGGTTCCATTTTCTGAAGAAATATATCGCGTGAGATCTACTGCCGGATTATGAACCAAATGTTATTGGTGTCTTCCATTCTCCCGGATCTGATAAAGAATATACACTGGTACAATCATTTTTTTAGATAGTTTGTCTTTCGACCAGAAAAAGTAGTAGTGTTCGATTATTCGTCCGACCGTAGTTTATAACTCCGATCCTGAAGTTTATAACGATAGAGAGTACGCACGCCGGCTCCGTCACCGCTAAATCCGCACTTGCGTACGCCTGCATTACAATAAAACTTCGTCCCAGGGTTTCCTAAATATATCTCCTGGTCGGAATGAAATGGAACTTTAAATGTCAAGTTGTTTGATATATTTCCAAATAATCAAACAAATAGTTCAGGTTATTCCGAGACCTGAAATGTTCGAATAGAACATGTCTGCAGGAGACAATAGAGCAATCTTCTTGTCAAACCGCATTTACTTTAATAATATGTTCATGATATCAATTCTATTTTGAGACATTTTAAGTATTTTATAATAGGAGCGTATTTTGATGTAAAATGATACGTCCCCAAAAGAGGTTGTCTACTATGTCTAGATCTTTAATGAACAACACAGCAATATGTATTAAATTAATAAGTAAATATGACACACGAATTAATAGACAGTGTTGATTTATTCATGCACACGGCATTTTTTTCAATAAGAAAACAAACAATGTGGTCTAGATAGTATCATCAAATGACTTCTTGTTGCGCGCTCGCCCGCTTCGCTAGACCGATAGGATACACACTACAGGTTTGTTAGTTTTGGACTCTGTGGCGGTTTGTTTGAAGGCACCATTGCGTCCAAGGTCATTCAATCTTTACTACTGATTATTCATATGGAGATGTTGATTACCTCCAATGAGAACAAGGTTAGAACTGGACAGGACCTAAGAACACTGGTTACTTAAACTACCTTTCGCGATTATGATAACTGAGATTTCGCTGAAAACATGCGTAAACTCGAAAAAAAGTCACACTCATGATCACTTTGCCCTCATTCTGATGTTTATTTATACAAAGTTACATAAATATATTTGCTTATGAGTGACCTTTGTTCTTACGATGACCGTCATTCACAGGAGACCAGTAAATCAGGTCTGACTGTAAACTTTCTATATCTGAATAAGACGCGAATTTCAATACTCAGTAATCTTTAGTTTTCTCGATATTCTGTACGTACGCATGCCTAATACAAATATAGACCACTGTCTTTATAAAATACGATCATTAATGTTCTTGGATTTAGGCTACACATTTAGCTTTAAACTGCGATTACCAGTATTTTTAACGTCCTTTAGGAGTTTTCAATCATATCTGAGGCTGAGTGGAATTTAAGTATTTACATATGCTTGTTAGCATTCTTTTTCATTGGAGTTTAACGTCGCACAAACAACCAGGGTCATTTGGCGACTTTCCAGAACCACTCTTGTTAACAAAAGATCGTTTTCTTGACATTTTGTGTTAATTTTATTACCTATTACTACTTTATGTAAGGCCATACCAAATCGTATCTATGTTTAGCGTCCGCGACCGGAAAGGGTTTGATCACCTGAGTCAAATCAAAAAAAACTTATCGTAATATTGAATATTTGATCATTTGAAATATCTTTATTGGCACGTTACTTGATGGAACGATTTGCTTTGTATCAATATGCCTTCCAGTCGTCAAAATCGATCAATATTATGCTTATGTTTTGATTTAAGACATGAAACATATTTATTCTCACTGAGTGATTGCTTGAACTTTTGATAGAAGCTAATATTTTGCGGCAATTAAGTAGGAAACTTGTGTTTTTCCTGAGGCACTTGTTTGTCTTTTCCGGATTGCTAGATAGGTTTTTGAACATCGATGTTACGCTAAATATAGACGCGATTTGGTATGGCCTAAGATGTGAAAAAACGGCAACTCGGCTTAGAGTTTGAGAACTCGATGGCCACCTAAGTCATGACCACGCCGCTCTGCACTCTTGCGGTTGTAAACAAGTCCAAAATAGCAACTTGAGTTCAACTAGTTGTTATCACGCATTATTATACTTATATAATTGTCCCTAGTTACGCCTCGGCGTGTTTGATATATTGCTTTATTGGTATAAAAGATGCGTATTTGAAGCATTAATTACAAACTGTTAATTGATATTATATCAGTATGATTTCATAACCACTGTACAAAGTGAAGCTGAACTATACAGGTCTCCATAAGTACACCGTGTGAAGCCACGGGACCTTTTGGTAAAAAACAATCGGATAGAACATGATTTTACTAAGTAGTGATTAAGTAACTAAGAATTATTTACTTCTGCGCAACAATAAATGCAGTCAGTAATATTTACGTATTATTACGGTAACACAGTAATTTTGACGACATGAAATTCCCCTGACACGTAAAGATTCTCATGACGTGCCATTCTTATGAAACAGTGTGATTTTTCGCGACATACAGTTCTTGCAACAAATTGTTTTCATGAAGTACTATTCTTATGAAACATAGGCCATTAGAGTCACTTGTTTACCAAAATTGTCAATTCATCAAGTTATTCAGGTGAGCGATATATAGTGCCATTATGTCCCTCTTGTATTATGTTATTCAATTTCTCTGCCTAAAAATCTCACTTTTTAGACGTGTACTGATTTATGAGGGCAGTGTCTTTGATAGCAGTCTGATAATTACAAGATGCTGTATCACATGGAATCCAAGTGACTTGCGTGATGGCTTTCATTAAACAGCTGATGAACTATAATCATATATTTACAGTAAAGTCTTGTGTTAATTGAAATTTCCTCTCTCAAAGACAAGAGAAGAAATCGAACTCTGCCACATACATCACAAAACGTCTTAGTGCCTGTCGTTGTTAATGGTGATGAGAAACAAGGTACTTAAATCGGATTAGGACGGTACGGCTTGTGATATGTATTCCTAAGACGAATAAATGGCAGTCTCATTAAACTTTGACCACCAAACCCCTATGTTTATTGTTTCATAGCTTTATTAACGTAGTAATCAATTAATTAATCTTAGAAATCATTCCTGTTGCAAATACATAATTCATTTCTGGCATTTATTCTGTTAGTTTTGAGATAGTCTCAAGATCAAGTTGAAATAAAGAGAAATATTGAAACCGGTCCGAAAATAAGTGGTAGTTATTATGACGTGTTCTTTACATTGAAGTGTTCGTTGTGAGAGGTTTCATCGCGGCTTCAGAGAGATTATTCCGGAAATGTATACCGTGCCCGAGTCTCGAACCCGCCGCTCCCCAGAAGATCGACCATCCATGGTCCGAGACTATAAACTTGAGATAGGTGTTCAAGCATGAACCTCATATTTTGTCTTTGGATGCACGATGTAGCTATGTTATTATGATAAAATAATGCTAATATAAATCCTACATTATTCCGTCAGCATGTTTCATATGAACAGCGATATTCTCCTACCAAAATATTTAAAGAAGTGGAACTGAGATTTGAGCTTTGAGACTGTTCTCAAGTTTGTTTAACATTTACGTCTGTAGGTCATTAGGTCTCCATCGACTGAGTCGAATGGGCTTAAAAGACTATGAATAAAATGCAACACAAATAAAATACAATGTAGTTAAACAACTCGGGCTTTCCAATAAAATGGCCACCTAACTTATCTCAAATAAACGAACGTCCTGAATATTGTCTAGGTCACACGTACAAATTTCATATTTCTAATGGATACTGATATCTACCGATTTAATTCCACATACCATGTAATGATGCAGCAAGCAAACACACTATTATATGATATTTTAGGGGACTACTTTTTACGCAAAAGAGATGATAAATCAACATGCAATGCATCCCTGATAATAAGATTCATTTCAACATTTTAACTACTTAAGGACCACGTTGAAACGTTGTACATATTTCCACTTTTTGTCATTGTCATCCGGTGCTTACAAGCAGAAAGCTGGTGTCTATTTACGGTATCAAGGTTGTCTGGATGAGAATTAGGATAAAATTGAATCGTCTGCTTGAACTATATTGCATAAGCTGAACAATTATTGACTTAATATTGACTTAATGTCTTACATAATTACGTCTCATAACTATTGCATCATAAATTTGTGCAATTGTATTTGTGTAATTTTTGCAGTTGTCGAGTAATGATTTCTGTTTCTAGGCAAACTGACAAAAACAAGTTGTTAACCGTATGCTGAATTTACTAGTGTGCAAATATTTTGTTTTTATTACATGTCTTAAATTAATCGAAGTAAGGACAACCTTTGTTGAATTAGTCGTATTCTCAATTCCAATTGTTTTTATATACAAACATTTTTATAGCAACGGAAAAACGAAATGACATTTTCCCATGAACCTCAAAAGATATCAGGAACAAATCGGCGCCTTATGCTAAAATGGAGAGCTAAAAAGCTTTGTCAACTGGCAACAAATGGCGGAATAACAATTTGTCGAAGTTAAATTCTCAAGATATTAATAACGAAATAGAAATAAAGTATGGTGAGTTCCAAGTTTCAGCTAAAACTACGACTACATCACATCTGAGTAACGATATGTATGTTTGACTTTATTCCGACTGGTAGAGAATTACATGACAGAAAAATTTCTGAAAAATTTTTCTTCAAAATGTGAGATAAGTATGTTATACTTAAACAAATCAAATCAACGGAATCTGTTACTTCTCCGCCGACGTCAATGGATGGATATTGATAATTCCTTGCAAACGAAAAGGTTGTAACTAATCCGGAACACGAGTATTTTCCTTGTACGTGGCTGAAATACCATTAACAAACTGTGTGAAACCCAACTCATCAATACTTTGTCATGGAGGTGATGCTTATTCGTCATGTTTGAGTAATTGACATGCACACCGCTTACGTAACAATTGAATATCAAAGATCTTACAAGTGAAACAAGTCAGCGACGCAATATACCGTCACAAAATGCATTTACTTCCGGTTATTCATGAGATGTATTAACAACGCTACATGATGCACAAAAAGTATATACATCCAACAAATCAACAAAGCAACAATACGTCACAAAATACGTTTACGAGGGATGTTCATTAAGTTTTGAGACTGATTTTATACAGAGAAAATTACTGCTATGATAAAATAAAAAATTCTAAACATAATTGATAAAATAATTAATCAAACGCCAGGTTTGAAGATTGTTATGCGGATAGACATATTAAAAAATTACGTACACGTATTATATATTATCTATTACTCAAGGAACAATGTGCTACATATGTTATGTATTTTTTTTATTACGGTTTGGCGCCATAAGAAAATGTCACGAATCACGAAATTTAGCAATCTAATAATCCTTTTATCATATCCTTTTATCATATTATGGTAAATAATTCGTTTATAAAAAGTTTAAAATACTTTGCGGACCACCCTCGTTCATCCGATTTTTTGTGTGACATTATTCGACGAAATCCTGGTTGGTTTAGGTAAATTTTCGCAGATCAGACTAACATTCTAAATTAAAATTACTTTCATATGTAAAATGAACAACTAAAATTAAACTTTTGCAGAAAAAATTCAAGAGCCCACGTACTAACAATATTTGTTATAGTCAGTGCGTTACACATATACAATCACCATATCTCTACTTTTGTCAGACGATTTAAAAATATGTTATAATGAATAATTCAAATGTGTGCTTCGTTTTTTTTTTAAAATTGGCGTGTAAAATACCAATATAATCATTCATTAAGAAGGAAGAATACAAGAGATTTAATTACGAATTGATTTTCTTCCCATAGTCGAGAGCATGAAAAAATCTGGGAATGAAATGGCGTCACCTTATTCAAGGGAGGTAACACTGCATAATTCACGAAATATTAATGCAGAGTTACCGAACTTGCAAAAAGAACTGAATCCCAATGAAGACCACGTTGAAAAGCGATATTCCAATTTCTTGATTGCATTCTATTGTTCGCCCTTTTGATTTTACCGAATTTTTAAACGCCCACATTATATTTTACAGCACAAGAAGAAAATCATTTAACAAACTTAGTTTATTATCAAGTGGACTTTTAATGTACTCAATCCAACATTTACTTTGAATATTTGATTCCTTTGTGAAGATCGATTGTACTTATTGTAAAACAAAAGAATGATTCACTCATTTGTTTATTCCAAGAATCGAGTTTTATAAATGGACGTTTAAAAACCGACTTAATACATATAAAACTGTATTAAAACTGTGGAAGAATTATGATGGCTTAAGACAGCCAGCAATATTTCATTCGACTGATCTAATACTTAATCTTTTCGCTGTGCTTAACACCGTTTTCCTGCACTGTATACTAACCAGTGGTAACTAACCCTTCCACAAGGAGCCGGCAGTTTTTCCACATGGGAAATTCGACATTTTGTCAAATTTTCATAAAAGAGTATTGCCTCCTGCGCCCGGGATTTGAAATCGGATCACCGGGTTACAATTCCAGCGTACTAACCACTGCCTGCGGTCGCGGTCCTAATGGAAAATTCACAACCGACGTGGATAAAGAGTTTCAAAATGACACTGAAAACATATGAACGCAAAAAAAAACAGCAAAACAAACTATAAAAGGACGGATTAAGGAAGAAGAAAAGGCTAAAATGAGGAAGGCAGGAGAAAATAGAAAGGAAGAATGAAATAGAAAATGAAGAATAGGTTACAAAAATAGAAACTGAAGAATAGAGTAGAAAAATAGAAAATAAAGAATAGATTAGAAAAATGGAAAATGAAGATTGGTAAGAAAATAGAAAATGAAATGCAGTGCAGAAAAGCTAATGAAATGAGAACAACAGACACGGAATGAAACATGCGTAAATAGCATATATGTATACGTGAGCAAAAACAACGACCTACCTGAGATCTGGTTTTCTAATACGATCTGATGTTTCTAAAAGACCAAAAACAATATTCTCAAAGTTTGACGTGTTCTATCTATCTTGAACTTATGGTATATATTTTTCTTGTTTTTGGTCTTGTTTGTTGAAAGATCATTTTGATCATAACAAATATTATGTTCATGCATTAATATTATTCTGAATAAACTTTGAAACTTTGAGAATTTATTCATATTTACTCGACATTATCTTTAGGGTGTATCTATAACAATCAAGTTTGTTTGTTGTAGAATATTACATTTGCACTTTGTTTATAAATGATTTGTTATAACGAATTCATGATGGCCTAATTTATAACTTTGCTCATAAATAAAATTAATTCTACCTAAGTTAGTTTGAAGTAGTCGTTCATATAAAAAGTTCAAATCTAAGATTATGACGCCACTTCCAATGTCTGGATGTCTTCAATATCTTTACATAAATTACGTGCGAAATGGCGTGCAATTAATTTAATAATACATTGATACAGTTCTCGTCATATCAGCTGTTTGTTACGTTGACTCCCATTATAGCGCGTTTATTTTTTATTGTCTTTTTCAAGTACATGTATATACATGAATTATCGCTGTTTTAGCTTAAGTTTTTATGTTCAAAGGAACAAGAGACATAACATGACGAAACAAAAGCGAATTTTGTCAAAACAGCCACGCATGCGCACTGAGTTTGGACTATCTCACCATCGACTTTGGTCCACACCGGCTAAGTAAGAGGTAAGATATTTTTTTAAAGTGGATTTCTAAAGATAAACTCTGATACATTTCTAATCTTTAAGTGAAGTTTACTCTTTCATGTAATTATTGTTAATCACATTAAATGCTCAAAACTAATTTCATCCGAATGCGTATATATTTGATTGCAAATTTTAATAACTTCTTAAACAGTTTACATCGAGAGAGATGCTTATCAAAATATTCTATCAAATTGTTATGGAAGTCTTTGGGAAACCCTCTTTACTCCATGTTCGGTTGAAAACATAGGAAACATTCATTGTTACAATAAAAATAGGTTTAAACAAATATTTCGGGATTGATGCAATATATACAGATATCTACCAGTCTCAATTTCGTGACTTGTGCCTTATCAAAAAGAAGCTTGATTTGGTATCTCTAATTCATATGTATTCACTGGCTGTCCTCGCTGTCATGCTATTAAAAGATCGACAAAATAATCAGAAAACTGGAATTAATGAACCTCTTTTCTTAAGGATATTTCCCAGCGTCCCATTTGTTCTTTTTTTGGAGTAGTAACGCCGTGCGAATATCACGGTAACGACTTTATATGACGCCCCAAAATGCATCTGACGTGCGGTTATTCGTGAGAAGGTGCCATCCGCTATATTTAGTCAACAGGGCTTACAACCTGTTTCTCGTTGAATTAGAGCAATCATCATAACAAATGATATCCTTGAAAACAACAGAAATTCAGTAGAAGTATTTGGATACATAGATGCAAGTGTAATGTAATACTTTTTACATTGTATAATATTTTCTACACATCAAAACGACACATTTTTGCATTTGATAGCTGGTTAACTGTTTTAGTGTTTTAGCATACTTCTAATTTAAATGGAAAATTTAGAAAAAAATAAGTAAAATGGGGGGGGGGGTCGAACAATTGAACAAGATAACGCATTAAGGTTTAAGAGGTTATACTTATATCATAAACAATAAATAGCACAAAGGTGTCAATAACAGCATACCGAAGCTGAAATAACGGCTGATCCTGCTGAAAGATACACAAATTCTAAATGAAGATGTATATGTTTCTGTGTCGTGAGATCAAAATGTTTGTACAAACTGTTACAAAATAATTGTAATTTCTTAAAATTGCAAGCTAATGGGCAATATGATATGATTAAAGTCACCACAAACACCCGTAAAATCTCGTTATTCAATTATACAACATAAGATTATAACCACGTTATGTTTGACCAACTGAGCGACTGGTTACATTATACATTTAATGTTATTTTGACCACAATTCTAAAAAGTGTTTGATCTTTCAAATGTATGTAGAAATAAAAATAGATTTATGATAACACAGAACGAGTACGTGAAACAATTCGCGTAAAATTAGACGACTTATCTCATTTAGGATTTGAAACAGCCGAATAAAACTAGCGCGCCTTGCATTGTCACAAGAACATTCCGCATGACCAGCTTGTCACATCATGTTGCCAGGCGACTAAAGCGCCAATTACATCACAATCATACACGTTCATTCTACGTCGCTCCTAAACCTAACATACCACGAGCCATGTACATCAAAGGATAAACCGCATAAAACAAGCTATAAATAATGTCTGTGTGAGGAAGTGAATCTTGTCATACAACATTAACAAGACAGTATTCACGAGAAATGTACGAAATAAAACAGTTATGTTGGTATATTATCCCTTCTCGAGATGTTGTGATTATGATTCATTAACTTTAAGGACGTTTTAAGTTTATGGAAGAGTCAAATGATATTTATGCAGATGACCTTACAAATAGCGAAACAGATTGGACCGAAAAATCTACACCTATTAAAACAATCTCTTTCCCCAAAGATCCCAAGGAACATATTAGTTCTAATGGGAGGAGCAGACAGGATGTGACAATTTTAGAAATTACTTAAAAAGGGATTGAAATGTAGATATTGGCTATTGCCTGAATACGTTTACAGTCAAACCTGTGTTTGTGGCCACCTCTGAATAAAGGCCACCCTGTGAATAAAGGTCATTCTTTGAAAAAACGTCATTGACTATATAGAACAAACTGACTTCCGAATAAAGGTCATCTGTCAATAAAGGCCATATTTTGTCTATCCCAAGGATTGACTGTACTTTAAATCCTGAATTAGTTTTTATTTGAGTTATTTGTTTGTATCTTATTATTTCAGTATTGAGTGGTGAATATTGACTAATTTTCTTTGGCATTGTTTGTCATCATTAACTTCTCCTTATAAACTGGTAAAACTGTTTCCATAATTGGAAGGGGTCTATGCAAGAAGGTATGTGTCTCCTTTTTTGCCAAAGTGGAGATAAGTCCTTCTTGCACTCACCCCTACAATTGGGTAAATTTCAGTTTGTAACCATTTCTTAATGTTGAACGCCATATTTCATGGGAAGTATGCCAAGAATCTCAGGCCTTGTCGCATTATTATTCACATTGTTTGTTACCCCCGTAACACGTAGCACATAAATCAAGTCATTTTTACATGATGCGTTTTTTTAATGTATCTTATTTGGACACTGTTATATAATGCATGACATTAAATTGTACCTTTCAGAATGACTTTTCTACGTTTTTTTATTCTCGTCTGCCCGCTGCTCATAATGTGTGCGCGTGCGCAGATGATGGGTGGATCGTGTAATGGAATGAATTTGATGCAGGTACGGGCTGTCATTATGCAAGCGATTGCAAGAGCAAGGATTTCCTTGAAAACACAGAAGCAATTAAACGAATACTTCAGCCGTACTGGTATGTATAGATTTCAATGAGTATTAAACCATTAGGTCAAATCACATTCGAATTTCTTGCTGAGTAGAACTTCCCGTAGTATGGACTTTATGAACTCTCCGAGATAAGTCGGATGCTCGTTATATCGATGCTCGTAATAACGAGGTTTTACTGTATTTACATCGAGCTTTTACCACATAAAGAAAACATTACTTGCCAATTGCAGGACAGGACGAGGCGATGAACCCAACTCCTTACATGCCAAAAACTTACCATCAACATTATGCCGCCTTCTCCCATCTCAACTTACCCGCATCAGTTCAGGTTGACTCAGGATATATCGTACAGTTTGCTACAAAGGAGATCACTAAGATGTGAGTATTATTTATGGAGGAGTAATATGTAAGGAAGAATGTCTAAATTTCTTTGAAAAACAAGGATTGATATATTTTCGCATGAGGACCCTTCGCTTTAAAATACTTCTTGTTGAAGTCACTAAATTACATAATTTCGCGAGAGTAAGAAACAATATCTTAGAGGAGTAAAGTTTCTGATCACAGGATTTTACTCTCTACGTCATTCCGTAAACTACTTTTTCCGTATGAAATAGCACACGATAAAACAAATGGCCAAATATCAGTATTGTGACTGCTTATATATTTATTCTTATAATTCTCATCGGAATCACTTTGTCCGTGTTGTATACTAGTATTTGTTTGACGTCAATTGTTCTAATTTCAATGGGTCAGAATAACTCAATGCATTATATAAATCATTGTTTATCCAGTCTTAATTCTTAAGGGGTTTGTGGTATCTGTCAGACACTTAATATCTTAGACCTGATTTTTCTAGCGTTGTATATCCATCATTATAATTATCTTGCTACTCATTCATTAGAAAGCGTTCGCGAGATGTCGGAACTTGTCTCATCTTTTCTAATTTATTGTATCGTGGACGCTGCTTTCTGTATCACCGAAAGTTGTAAATTCCTTGTGGATAATCTTATGAAAAGAAATGTTGACATTTACGGTCATCCCTGAGAAAAAAGGGCTCAAGGAGAGAGACGGAAGTACGATCGTTATAAACTCCAAGGGTTTATTTGGTTTTTATATGAATAAGTAAAACCTCAAATAGCGATCATCCCAATATTACGACCAACTTAACACAACAACCACATATTTCGGACTGGCTTTCAATAACTCCTCTATGATTTAACTTGATAATGAGACCATCTCATTATTTCGAGCGAGTTTTCGTGTTTCGAAGGTGGTCTCATTATCAAGGTTTTATTGTATATGTGCTGAAGGTTAACCGTTCTTCACTAAAATCAGGGTGGACTGCAGAAAATTGGCGTCGATACAGAGGAAAATGACTTATTTCAGTTTAACAAGTTCGCAGACTTTTCCTATATGTAGAATGTTAAGTATACGAGCCTCGGGTTTATGAACTCGAACCAATGACGTGGAACATGTTTTCAGTGACGAATCTGTTCAAGATATCGCGTTATATGACATTCGTTGCTAATGGCAAATTATTCATATGATGAAGTGGGCAGTTACTTGCGTTTAACAAGTTTAGTACTGGTGTAGAATCAAGGAAAACTGGTTCCTCGACATGCTCTTTCATAAGCTTTAAACATGGATTAAACCTTGATATTTTTACAGTCTTGGCGTAAGTGTAGATGAAATATACCGCTGCCCTGGGGTGAGGGAGATATGGCATGAGTTGATTTCACCATTTTGTATCCGCCGTGACGCCATCTGTGACGCCAAGGCGAAGTATCGAACCATTGATGGATCGTGTAACAATTTACAGAACCCGTTATGGGGACGTTCTAACCGACCACACAGACGTCTTCTCAAACCTCACTACATGGACGGTAAACTTTTTTTGTATATTCTTTAATATCAATAACATCAATCACTGAAGGAAAATATCCTATTTCTATTGTTATTCGTATTGCCTGAACGCGAATATCTTGCGACAATATTAAATATGTTGTGTCTTGATGATTAAATGGCCAAGTTAAATAATCTCTAAAGCATTGAAAAATAATCTTGATACGCATTCTTAATTAGGTAAACAAAACTTATTAAGACAGCTTTAGATATTCAGCCGATTCCTCGTAAAAAGTAGCAGCACTGACTTTCATAGATTCTGGTTCATTGCACCATGTCTATAGATTATAATAAAACTTCACTTGATGACCACTTGCATGTCAAGACCAACTGATTACCACCAATGCTTACTATAGTGCAACCTCTCTAAAGCGGTCCTCCCTAGAGCAACAACAACATATATTTGCTTCTCCCAAAGGGTGTTGCTTTGCACAGGTTGCACTGTATCCGATTGCTTATCTTTTATTTCAACTTGTTGATGATGCAACCTCGATGTAAAAACAGATATTTTTGATCCCAAAAGTGGTTTTAATATCGAGGTATTGCTGCAAGTACAAACGGAACATTTCAGATGTTGGCTTACCACGACAGACAGGTGTCACTGGTGAATACTTACCCAGCGCTCGTACAGTCAGCAACGCCGTTCACGACCAGGACCCATGTTGCCCAGTTGTTGATCCAGATATAAGCTTGTTTGTTATGCAATGGGGACAGATGATAGACCACGATTTATCGGACACAGCTATCGCTAAAAGCGCCAACGATGCAACAATTATCTGTTGTAATCTTACAAAAGAGGTCCTGATGAAAAGGTAAAGTTATGTGTTTATTTTCTCCCAGTCCTAAAGTCAGCGAGTACGGACATTTAGAAAACTAAGTGTTATTAAACTGGACAAAAGAAATGTAAAAAATCTACTCATTCGGGAGACTGTCCTCTATTTTTGCATGATCCTGTGTGTTAGGTGGGTTCGGGGTTGGGGATTTGGTGAGGGTAGTATTTTTGGGGTGTGATGTTTTTATGTGTTTTTTTTTATCATTTTTATCTATATTAAAGATATTGTTACACTCATATTTATGTCACATTTGCATTATTTGGGTGATACTGCGGTTAAATATATTGATACTATACAGATATCAAAATCTTTGATTTATACTGTAGGCCTGAGTGTTTTCCTATCAGCATTGTACCTGGTGATAAAAGGTTTCAGGAGTCGTGTATGAACTTTGTTCGATCTATAGCTGGGCACGGAGACACCTGTGATATGGGTATAGTATTCGCTTTCACTTTTATGTTCTTGAAAAGTATCAGTAACATTTTGTACAAATATTTTTAGTTTACTAAATTTCTCTATTGTTCTATCTAACGATGTAGGAAGAAACTGGACTTGTAAAGAAAATATATAAACATCAGGAACATAAAAGCTTTTACTCTATCCATGTTAATTGATTCCAACAAGCGACGAAACGATATTTTTTTTCGATTTTCTCTATGATGATATATTAGTAATATATAAATTGTAATCTTGATGAAAAAACATCGGTTTAATATATTTTAGGGCGAAGAAACCAATTGAACCAAGCCACATCATTTTTAGACGCTTCATTTTTGTACGGACATAATGACGAGGATGCTTCAAAAATTAGATCCTTCCAAAATGGTTTGACAAAAACTCGTTTTAAAGTCAAAAAATGAATAATTAAATAAAATTTCATGTCATACATGAAATATCCTCATGAAAAAAGCCCTTATAAGTACATTCTGTTTAGTAGTGCGCTTGTGCAACATTTCTTTCGTAGCTTGAATAAAAATGTTTAAAAACCGGTATAAGAAAGAATAGCTCTGTTTGCAGCATTACAAAAAAGCGCCAAATATCTCATGAATGCCTTCTTTTGGGACTAGATAATGTTGTGGACGACATTTATGAATCATCATTCCTTCTTTTTGATTTTGCTAGGTAAACTAAAAATGACTAACCAGGGATTATTCCCAGCTGGGCTCGAAGACCAAACTCATTGTGAATTGCAAAGTCCGGGAGATTACTGCATGAAATCAGGTGAAATGAATTATTTGAACCTCCAGATTGATTCTACTGTGATATACTTTTGTAATATACGTTCTTATTCTGTTTTTCAAATTTTCCACTAGTGTCGTACGACCTTATCAAGTATGTCCATACTGTTTTTTACATTACCGGAAGGTGTTATTGTTTTATCAATGTTTAGAGCATTCCTTGTTTGATTTCAGGTGATTTCCGTATTCATGTGATGCCAGGACTTACAGCCGTCCAAGTGCTGTTTCTTAGGGAACATAACCGTATTGCTGAAAGGCTGCAAATGTTAAATCCAAACATGTGTGACGAAGACGTGTATCAGGAAACTAGAAAAATTGTAATTGGAATTTATCAGCACATCACTTACTCTCAATGGTTACCACGTGTTATTGGCGAGACACTGACTATGCAGATGGGGCTGGCCCCAATGTCAAAGGGACATAATAACGTCTATGATCCTACTGTTAACCCGACCGTATCCAATATTTTCGGCGTGGCTGCGTTCCGATTTGGTCATACATTGCTGCGAAACACTGTTCTTTACATGAAAGGCCAGGGCATGCAAGTAAGAAACGAAATGGCGTTTAACCGACCAACAATGATATTCAGCGATGCCACAATGGGATGTTCATTCGTCGGACTAGGTTTGTCATTGCACTCTTCGAGTAAAGCGGATGGTCAAGTTGTTGACAGCGTTAGAAACAATTTGTTTTTGGACATGAATGGGCGGAGCTTTGATTTGATATCATTAAATATTCAAAGAGGGCGTGACCATGGTGTTCCCGGGTAACAAAACATTCTGTTTGTTTTTCTTGACTTATTACAAATTGCCCAATAAAGTTTTGCAGATACAGAATATAAAACATATTATTACATAGTTAGATTACATCTGCCTTATATTTATTACATTTTATATGAACAAAAGACAATACCTTGGAACTTTTTGCACTGTTATGAACGAGACTCCAGTTTGAAAGCGTCTCTGTTATGAAATATATGCAGGCATCACGAATGAACATTACTTAAGAAAAAGACAATCACATTAGACCATTTACTCAACAAGCGTTCTCTTGTTTAGTATTCTGAAGCGTATGTGAAACACTTTCTTCCTTAAACATGTGCACATACAAAAAACATATTTACTGCTTTCAAAAATACTAAAAGTTGGATCTAGTCATTTGTTGGAAGTGAGTATTTGAAGCACTTTATTCTAATGCAGATATAACGCATGGAGGAAGTACTGCGGTCTCCCATACGCCGTACATTTTGGTGCCGGCCCCGGAGGTTTGATACACCACTCAGTACAAGATGCTAAGAAACTGTATTCTATATACCGGTAGGTATGAATCCCATTTGTGTCAGTTAGGTTCGTAGAAAAATAATTCATTTATATGACAACTCTTGTCCTTCAATTTACTGGAATTATTATGGATGGTACAGGCAGCTTTAAGTAGTTAAACGTACTCAATGCATTTTGTATACATGACCTTGGATGCGTTTATGAATTTAATACACTGTTATTCAGCCTTATTTTGGCCGTAAGTGCTCAACACACAGGCATGTGCTTGTCCATATCGGTAGAAATTTATCTAATAAAGTAGATAAACATATCTCTTAGTTTTAAATCAAGATCTTGTACTGTACATAATGATTTTTTTCAGACACCCCGATGACATAGACGTATTTGCTGGGGGTTTATCCGAAGAACCGGTCGAAGGAGGAGTTGTCGGTCCCTTGTTTGCCTGCATTATTGGCCAACAATTCCATAGTCTGAAATATGGGGATCGTTTCTTTTATGAAAATCCGGACCAAAACATTGGATTTACTCCTGGTAAGTATCTTGGCTTATAGTTAATGATTTATCTTCCATGTTATTTAAGTCAACTCGAAATATGCCAACTTGCATTATCTCCCTTGAACCATATTTGCCAAAAGTAAAATTTAGACATTGATCGTGAAACAGTCTTATCATGTCTTGTCTACATAACGATGCGTCTTAATAAGAGAAAAACACAACCGTTTAATATCATCCCATTCATTGAATTAATGAAACTTTCGTCAAAGTGCCGACCAAGACTGCACACAACGCCGTTTTAACCGCTTTATACTTCTTCAGGTCAAATAAATTCATTGAAGAAAATGACCTTGGCAAGTTTGATGTGCAGACATTTTGAGATGCCCCATCTTCAAATGAACCCATTCAGAATGCCAGGGCAAATGTAAGTATCAGATCTGCAATGATACTCGGCAATTATCGGTATTGTTCGTGAATAACCGGTACCTCTTGCGAACTTTTTCGTCTTAGGTGTGGAAAGTTATCAGTTTTTTTCTGGTATTTTTTAATTGATCGGTATTTTGTATTGTCTTGCTCAATTACGAGTCTTTTAATGAATATTAAAATAATCCAGACCTCCTGTTTGAATAGGACAGGTATTTTAAAAAACGCCAGACAAGACATATACATTGCAACCTCTCCAGGGCGGCCCTCTCTTGAGCAACAACACCCCCTTCAACAACAGAATGATTTTTTCCACTATACGATTTGACCTCTCTAGAGCAACAACCTCTCAGTAACAACATAATTTTGCTTCTTCCAAATGTTGTTACTTTGGAGAGGTTGCACGATAGACATTTACAAAGCATCTAAATATCTCTACACATTGCCTATTGTTTCCATGTTATTATACAGAATCATAGACCGTGTTTTATTCTGCAGGATTTGCAACATGCAGTTCATTGTCTTCCAATCATTGTCTTGCCAAGAATCAAGGCAACATACGTCAAAAAAGATTTTGTTTTGATAATGTATCATTTATAAGACTTTTACAGAGGTATATTGTGTTACAGACTATAACAAATAACAATTTCAGCCAATCTATGCTCGAACTCCTGAATAATGCTTCTGTCTGGATGCAGAAAATTGCTGTCAAATCACAATTATTACATGTATATCAATCTTTCCTGATTTTTCGTTTGTTTTTTTTAAGCTATTCTAATATTTTGTTTATGCCGTTCAGTTCGAGAAGAGCTGTGTATTGTTGCATGCGTATTTAATAGGATTCTGTTTTTTATGACTAAATTGTTGTTTCAATTCACGCGAGGTAATATCTTACTATTTTACCGCAGATGCAGACTTACTGCCACTATACATGGCAGTTCCAACCATTGACAATATCATTGTGCTCACTTTATCTTATTATAGCATTTTTTTCGCAATACAAGTATATGCGTATTAAAAACGGTTTGGTCGAAAACGGTAGCCTTTGAGAATTTGCAACTAATTCCGCCAAGCTTTTTAAGATAAAAATGTGGAAAAACACATTTTGCCATAAAAGACCATACAATATCCAGCGTTTACACCCCATGTGTACAAAGATTAATGTATGACGTCAATTACTATTACGTCATTAAGGTCACATGACCAACTTTTTGACGTATTTTGCTTTTCAGTTCTCACCAGAACATTTGACCTTCGAGCTGGATATTCTCATTTTCACCTGCAGTTACGAAATATTAAATATATAATATTTGTATTTCAGGAATCCTATGGTCAACTGCAATATGTTTGACGATATGGACTTAGTGTTGTGGACCAAACATTAAGTGTAACTGTTCACCAACAGGTCATGTGACAGACAAACACAAGACCCTGCCATGTAGCGTGTACGATACACCGTTTGTCAATAAAATTACATAAAAACGCAGTCATATATTTATTATTTACTGCTGGGTTTCACATTATTTGTGCCTCTGAATTTTAAGCACCAATCAGTCTCACCACAACATGATTTCATGCAATAAATGTAAATAAGCTAAACTAAATACAAATTTACAGCAATCTGCAAAGAGATGACTAGGGGGAGGGACATCCATCTTGAATTATGTCAAAATATACTAATACAAGATTGTCGTATAAAATAAGCGCAGTTAGGTCGTTTGGGCTACGAATGCATAGTAACGCTACCAATATCCAATACAGGCCCCGAGGTTATAAAACTTGAGAACAGTCTCCGAGCTCAAATCTCAATTCCATTCTCAAGGTATTATGGTTGAACAGATGGAGCTGATTAATGTTTAAATATATATTCAGGTCATTTATGCTGATGGAATCATGTATTAACAATATCATTATTGTCTGATCATAATTAACTTAGAAACATTAGAAGACAAGATATGAGATTTAAGCTTGGTGACTGATCTCAAATTTTATAACCTCGGAGCTAGAAAGGTGTAGAAGCTGAGGTAAAAATCCGTTGATGGTTCTTATCACATACAAAACAAATTGTATTCATTATTATTCTACAATAAGTAATAATACAATATCTACAGAGTGAAGAAAATCGAGAACCCGAGCAGAAGGCAGTCGTTATAGAACTTCCGTAGGCTCTCATTTCCGGATGATATGCGTTTTCGTGAATTCGTAATTGACTTGTAACAAACAAAATCGTGACAAAAACTTAAAAATTATCAACTGCACACATATTAGGTTTCAGTCGTGAGAATTAATCAATGAATAATGCACTTGAGTGTGATTATAATGACGACGAAATGCTTAAGTAATCTTAACGAAAGAACAATGCTTTGATTATGTGAAAATGAGTTTTATAATAAATGGTCAAAACTGATAAAACAATGTCTATTTGTTTGAGGTATCGCCCTTTGAAATATAATTAAATTAAAAATATTGTCGAATGTCATGCAGGCCCACTGTATGTGTCTGATTCTGATACAGTCATTTTGTACTGTCATTCCTACATCACCATTACTTATAATAACAATAAGACCCGTCTGGTCTTCGTTCCGATGTTTTTACAATTGTAATACTTTCATAAACTAAAACAGGCATTCCTATTAGTCATGTGTCAAGTGAGTCATTGGTTTACTCGCAATAACACAAACAGCGCCATTCAATGCTGAAGTGGTTCTAATCATGTGTGTGAGTGCTATGTCATCTTGGTACATATATTTGAACAGTTAAACCTCGGTTAACGACCACACTTGAATAACAGTCACTTACAAAAAAAAGGAAAATCGTGTATGAAGACCACATTTCGTATTTCCCTATTTTGGACTATGTGCAAAGAATTGACAGATCAGTAAACCGTGAAATTAACAACATCCCTTGGGAAAAAACGGTCATACTATTGAGATGGTCTCATTATCAAGTTGCAATATGTGAAAATATGCATGAAAACTGATCGAAAATCAATTCGCTGTAATAGTAAGGTAGTGATGATATTGTGGTGGTCGCTGATGTGAGGTTTTACTGTATAAGGACTCTTTGAAGCAAATTCATTAACAATGAATGTTGTGCAGCACGCATACTACTCCAATATTCCTGTTTTCATTGACCAATATTTCATCCGAAACCGGAAATGAAAACATATAGATTTGGCTGTCGGTACATTTAATATTACTGCAAAACATTCTTGTATCCTTAAAGTAGTAGAGTAAAAGAAATATTGCGCAATGCTTGATTGAAAGCAAGGGATATTTACCAATCGTGTGAAATATTATCGGGGCGAGCTTTGCAGAATGTGGGAACATCATGAAATAAGTGGAGACATATCATTTAGCAGCCTGCTTCCGTCTTCACAGAGTAATGATGTAAATTTAGTGGTGACTGGATTTTAATGATCTCAAGGTAAAATGATCAGACAAAAAGAAACTTTAATTAATGTTCGAAAGAAACAAAAGCGATGTTGATAGGCTCAGCTAGAGGAAAAGGGATGATAAAACTGATATTGCTGTTATAAGATTTGGAAAACTCTTATTAAGTTAAAAATATTTTGTTCCCAAACGCTTAGCAATAGGCATAAGTCGCGCTCTGTTTAATGTGTTTTAATGATAGTATGGTGATTAACGTAACTGAATCAATCTTAATAAATTTATTGTGTCTTAAAACTCTCACAAATGTTTTACTCATGTCATTATTACGTTTCCAAAGCTGCTGTCAATAATCTGGAAGAGCCATGTGTTTTGTTGGATTTAACTGAAGTTTTCGTTGGTATGGTGAGTACCTTCTCTTCGATTCTTAAATTCACAATAAATAAAAAGTACATTGACGAAAACAATGTTAAATGTTAAATGTCACATCGTCGTGAAATTTCACACTTACCGTTACATGTCGCATCACCGTGAAATGTCGCACTTACCGTCGAATGCCGCATCGCTGTGAATTGTCGCACTTACCGTTAAATATGGCTACGTCGCCGTTAAATGTCACAACCGCGGCTAAATGCCGCAAAATCTTCCTCCGTTAAATGTCGCAATTTGAACGTTGAATGTCGAGCAGCTTTGTCTGTCGCTAAATATCACAACTCTATCGTTAAATACTTCATATGTGTTTTCAGGGAAAACTCAAGGTAGCTGGTGGGATTATTCTATTTTAATCGTTGGGGTGTACTGATGAATATTTATTAGTAAATAAATTCATATTTGGAATAACGGAGGCCTCTTCATCTGCCTGGTAGCGACGAAATATGCTTTTACATAAAATATATTAAAAAAGTAAGATATGTTTTAGATAGCAAAAGTCCTGGTATTTGACTGAACAAATACAATCTGTCATTGGCATTTTATGTTGAGCGCAATGAGTAGAACATTTACTTAAAGGATATTGTCTATATACGCTCGCTTTTTAAATACAAGTACTTGTACTTTTTCATGCATGTAAACATGCACTTTTATCATTCTATTACAAATAAAGAAACTGTTTGTTTGTAAATTAGCTGTAAGTGGAGTTTCCTACTTTTAAGTGATGTATTATCATAGCCTACTTGAAATGTATCAAAACAAATCTTATAAAACCTTGCATAGTATAGGGGCAAAACTATTGTAAATACTAATCAGACACCTCCGACCATGCCTGGTATTCTCAGGAAACGAAAAATTGGGCGAATCAAGTCCATAAAAACAACTTGTAATGCCATTAGACCAAGCTATTGTTGTTGCTGTTGTTTGCCATTTTGTGAAAATCACACAAAATCGGCGGCGTCCAAACAAAGACCATCGTGTGAATAAAGGCCATTCTTTAAAAAATGTCACTGATTATTTAGAACAAGCTGACTTCCGAATATAGACTAACTGTCAATAAAAGCCATATTTTGTCTTTCCCAAGGGTGGCCTTTGTTCACAGGTTTGACTGTACTTATAAAATAGTTTTACTTTTATCTCATTTTAGTGTAACTTTGCATTTATTCGTGCTTGTTGCGAGGAGTTCATGACAAAGTTCCACTGATAATTGAGTGAATTTTTTGTTTTGGTCCCAGATCAGGGAGCAAATTATGTGCACAATGGACTAATACTTACCCAGTAATATCTTGAATACCCATAATTCATGTTTTAATCATTTGCTCAATTAATGGATCATTTTAAAACTACTCCTTTACAATGTTTGAGTTAATTTTTCTATCTCAAAGATCGATAAATTGTGAGCATTGTGAATGGTGCCAGTGATAAAGCATCAAGATATATGATTCATCAAAAATACCTTTTAAAATAACCAAAAATATTTTTCTGAAGGGAATATACCCTTCCTATATGATTAAAAAGGAATAAAATCAATATTATTCTTATCTTTTTACCAATATCTGACACTTTCGTCCTCAAAAACCATACACAAAGTGTGAATAAGCAGCTTTAAAGGTTAGGATTAGAGAACATAAAACTCAGTAGTAGAGCAGTAAAAGCAGCTTTAAAGGTTAGGATTAGAGAACATAAAACTCAGTAGTAGAGCAATAAAAGCTGCTTTAAAGGTTAGGATTAGAGAACATAAAACTCAGTAGTAGAGCAGTAAAAGCAGCTTTAAAGGTTAGGATTAGAGAACATAAAACTCAGTAGTAGAGCAGTAAAAGCAGCTTTAAAGGTTAGGATTAGAGAACATAAAACTCAGTAGTAGAGCAATAAAAGCTGCTTTAAAGGTTAGGATTAGAGAACATAAAACTCAGTAGTAGAGCAGTAAAAGCAGCTTTAAAGGTTAGGATTAGAGAACATAAAACTCAGTAGTAGAGCAGTAAAAGCAGCTTTAAAGGTTAGGATTAGAGAACATAAAACTCAGTAGTAGAGCAATAAAAGCTGCTTTAAAGGTTAGGATTAGAGAACATAAAACTCAGTAGTAGAGCAGTAAAAGCAGCTTTAAAGGTTAGGATTAGAGAACATAAAACTCAGTAGTAGAGCAGTAAAAGCAGCTTTAAAGGTTAGGATTAGAGAACATAAAACTCAGTAGTAGAGCAGTAAAAGCAGCTTTAAAGGTTAGGATTAGAGAACATAAAACTCAGTAGTAGAGCAGTAAAAGCAGCTTTAAAGGTTAGGATTAGGGAACATAAAACTCAGTAGTAGAGCAGTAAAAGCTGCTTTAAAGGTTAGGATTAGAGAACATAAAACTCAGTAGTAGAGCAATAAAAGCAGCTTTAAAGGTTAGGATTAGAGAACATAAAACTCAGTAGTAGAGCAATAAAAGCAGCTTTAAAGGTTAGGATTAGAAAACATAAAACTCAGTAGTAGAGCAGTAAAAGCAGCTTTAAAGGTTAGGATTAGAGAACATAAAACTCAGTAGTAGAGCAGTAAAAGCAGCTTTAAAGGTTAGGATTAGAGAACATAAAACTCAGTAGTAGAGCAGTAAAAGTCCACCATTGCCATCCAGCCTCGAAACAAAAGGTTACAAAACTAGTATACAGAAATGTAGGGTGAGGGCGAATGACTTCAAAAACAATGTCTTCTAATAAAGGGAAACAGCAATTTTGACTTTTGGCCTTGCGTGTGATCCTCTGGGGACCCCTAGAATGTATCAGTTTTACACATGTTGAGTTTTAATACTTACATGCAGTTATATTTTCCTGTATACAGGTAGATATTTCATCCATTCACTCTTAAATCTGCGAATTAGAAGTCAAAGTGGCGGCCATCTTGGTCGCCATCATGGATTTCTCGGCATACGAGTTCAAACCTTGCTCCAATAGTTTGGTTTTGTAGCTATTAGATTTCGAACACGATAACTCTAACAACAGTGATCAATATTTTAAAGTAAAAGCCTATTCCGTCACTCGTAGCAGCCAGATGGGTAGGCCCTCATTATACATGATATAGTCTCATTTAGTGACAAAATATTCCCCAATATGTAAAATTGACTGGTAATTGATCAAGTACCCGTTTCATTTCCTTCTTATGTTTTAAGTGTTTCTGATTGTCTATCATTAACCCAATGTCCTTATATGAACGATTTATTGCAGATGAGCCGTGTGCGGTAACCTTGGACCGACAGGACAAACCACTACTGTTGGGCTACCTAAATACATATCAATAGTGCTCATTCATAGACACACATATGGGATATTCTATTATCATCAATTTCGACGCAACACTCGAAGGCTTCTTATTTTGATGAATGGATTACAATAAAACAATAAAAGTATTTCGCGTTTGTATTTTTGATCAAACCGGCTAATTAACTTGGAAATGTGCATGTTTTGCTCACAAACCTGCCAATTCTTTGCCGATTATTTCAAAGATTTATTTTGAGGAGTTTACGACCGCTAACTGGATGTTCTTAAAACATAAAACCAATATTGAATCTTCAAGTAGTGCAAAAAAGACGTTTCGTATAAAACATGAATATCACATTGTATCGGAGTTTTAAATATATCCCTGGCGTCATTTGTGAACTCAATGATAGTCACGCTTTTTGCAGTAACTATGGTAGCAGTCGTCGTGAGAACAACACAATCATCATGAACGAAACAGAAACTCTTCTTAAATTAAATGCTAGGTACGCCGCGACCATCCTTCCGTTTACGATAGTGTTAGGCTGTTGTGGAGTGGCTGGAATTGTAGGAAATTTGCTAGTTTTTATCGTTTATGGATTTGGCAAACAATTCCGGGAAAAGAAATATCGCCATTATGTGTTGACATTGGCAGCGATCGATTTGGTTACTTGTTTGACACTAATACCAGCGGAAATGGTCAAACATAGGAGCTACTTCAACTTCACGGAACAAATTCTATGCAAGACGAAATGTTTCTTTAACGTATTTGCCGCATCGGCAGCCTCATATTGT
Source organism: Lutraria rhynchaena (assembly GCA_008271625.1). Taxonomy (NCBI): domain Eukaryota; kingdom Metazoa; phylum Mollusca; class Bivalvia; order Venerida; family Mactridae; genus Lutraria; species Lutraria rhynchaena. The sequence continues at coordinate 1,055,714 of VIBL01000127.1, forward strand.
TTGACATTAGTTGCTGTAGATCGGTACATTATGACCTGTCACCCTTTGTTCTTCTCTAGACTGCAAAAGTATTCTTTAAGTATTGCATCAAGATTGTGCGTCGTGTTTATTTTCATTGCTATTGCGACATCATTTCCGGCCGCTATTCTTTGTGGAATAACAAAAACAAAGATGGCGGATATAAATAACTTTGATCTTGATGTTTATCTGTGTGAAACAGAACCTCGCTATGAAAAACTTTTAATTCGTTATATATACAGATCATTTCTTGGTTCGCTATTAATAATAATATGTGTAATAATAATTGTTTTGTACGCCCAAATTGGAAGAGCAGTGATGAAGTTTGTGCGGGTCCGACACACGCAAAACGATGGAACAATCAGCATGGAAGATCTTACTGGTGGCGAGAAAACATCATTAAGTTGTCACACAAGAACACATGCGCATATGCCATGCAATATGAAACTTCTCTTTGTAGTAACCATGGTATTTATAGTGACCTATATTTTCTACTTTACATGTTCATGGATTGATCAGACTAAATTATCGCCAGTTCAATTCTTATTATTTTCCATATTGTTTCGACTGTATTTCATACATAGTGTTATTAACCCATTGCTTTACATAAAAATGGACAGATATTTCAGAAAACGATGCGTATATATTATGACAACATTCTATCGTACGTCTCATGGTTTAGACAATGTCTAGATTTAGAACTAGCACCTAGCTAATTTGCATCTTGCTTACAAAGATTAAAATACTCTTCGTAAATTTTGAAGTTATTTTCCACGTCAAAAGAAGCTTTATGTATGCTAAAACAAATTGAAATGATATTATCATTGTCAATTGCCTCGCCCTTACACCCGGATTGAGGGTTGTAGAAATTCAATGTATGTTAGATAACAGGCTAGCGATTATACATTCAATGCAATTGTATCATTTACATGTATATTATTATTATTATCTATAGTGTTCGAAGACCTTGGCTTCAACCAAAAAAAACTAACAGTATATCTACTTTCTTTCCTGAACGACTAATCTTTTATTGTTGTAAATATGTGTGTTTTATTTGGCTTGCAAGTATCAATAAACCTTAACATTTAATCGGTTTTCAAGACTGTTCTGTATTCTAGAAAGTGTTTGTTACTGACATGGTGCCACTCCTTGAATGGTAATCGATACTGCATACAATCCGTCTATCAATATACAGTCAAACCTGTGAACATGACATTGTTATTAATTAATTAATCCATATCAGGAGAAATGTAGCCTTTATGCGAAGTTAGCTTTTATTAAGTCATTGCTATAAATAACATTGTTTCCGTTTTCACTTGGTGATGTTTGTACACAGATGGTCGCTAGCTCTAGTTTGCCTGTAACTGATTTCCTGGAGACCAACAGGATTGCAATGTACTTATTTATCTTATAAGCAACAGAACGCATCAGATTTTGTATGCACCCGCCAGATTTTAGTGTACCGGCATGACACCAAAAGCCGGATGTAAAAACTATGATTGCTCCCAGTGATCAAATCAATAAAATTAATAAACTACAGTGTATGCTTCATCTAAACACGATATATCAAATATACCCCCGTGTACCTTAATGTCTGACAGGCTTATGATGTTTCTAATGGAAGACTTGTTATGTTACAACGATATTACGCGCTAGCACGATACGTTCCTTAGCCAGCTTATTGTTGTTTTATTGATACCTCTTAGCTACGATAGCATATACATGTATTGTGTTTAGCTCACATGGGCACGAATAGCTCATGGAGAGGTATATTGATCACTCAGTCTCTAGTTCGTCATCGTGCGTCGTGACGAGTATCATGTGTCGTGTGACGTCAGATTTTTTTTCCAATGAAATATCTAGAACCATGTAGCCATTTTCAATCAAACTTCGCTTGAATGATTTTCCATGGTCCACTACCGAGAGTTTACAAATAAAGACCCTGGAGTTAAAATTAGTTCCGCCTAAGGAGTCACTTGTTTTACATGGATGATATGAGGACAACATTAAAAGTTTGGCCAAAACTTAGAGCTTAAACATTTAGTATGTGACATTCTCTGGTGGTCCTCTACCGAGTATTTTCAAAGTATACCCCTGGGGGTCAAAACCGTCCCCCGGGGGTCACTTATGTTAAATAAATTATTAAGGGATAACTTTTAAGATCGTTTTGGCCGAAAGGCATTTGGTGCTCAGCATTGACTGGTGGTCTAACGAGATCGTTCAAAAGTACGCCTCTTGGGTCCAAATACTGGTAAGCACTGGGTCGGATATCAAACGCGTTACATAGGGACACTCTTTAATATCTTATTGACTGTAACTGTATGGCTAAAGCTTAGACATTTAGAGTGTAATATTGTCTAGTGGTTCTCTACTAAGACTGATCAAATTGTGCTCCTGTGTCGAAATTGGTTTTGCTATTGAAGTCACTTGTTTACCATGTCGCAGTATATAGAGCCATCATGGACCTCTTGTTCAAACATTCATGCCACGCTTCGTTATTTAAGGACAAATATTAATGTCAAGCCATTGATCTTATGCCTTTTAGCACCTTTAGAAATAATTACCTAAAACATAATACCGTTTATATTTAGGAATTGCTGACTCGGCTATATGTTAATAAAACGCTGCCTTGAATATTGAGCTAATAGATGACTAGACATACTCTAACTTGAGAACTCGGCGAATCTAAACACGGGAGAAATGCATCTAAAATTATTTTACTTGCAATCCGAAGCTCGTAGACACTCTCGGAAAGTCTTATGTGTATTGACTCCCAAGTGCTGCGTGTTTCCTTAGTAAACATCAGGAAGCCTTATCAGTTGTCATAAATACGTTCTATATTATGATTTCCAGACTTATCGTATCAGATCAATCATTGATATTTACTGTTATTCAACAGTGAGATTCTCGATCAGTTCTGGCAGTCATTCAGGAGATCATTTCAATTTCATACGGTTCATAAACAATACTTCAGTTATGTTCAGCGGTACCTGGGACCAGACAAATTTCGTATATAAGGAAGTTGTCCAGCTAGCTTACGGAAGGTCGATGGTTCTACCCAGATGAACGCCTTGGATCTTGCTCCACCATTAAAGCAGGAAAATTCACCAAATGTTTAGCGGAAAGTAGACATAACCAGCACTTATAAGTATCTCGTCTCATTTTGTGAGCAACTGCCTATTTCCCAACATAGTGTTAAGAAACGAATTATTGATATACTGTTTGGCATGTATATATTTCTACGGTGTTCCTCCTTTATATACAAATTGATGTCACTGCATTAAGAGAACACATAATGCTAATGGAGGCTTAAGTTCACACATCACGTATTCATGGATGTATCTAAGTAATCTAATGATGTCAATCTGTAATTTAGATTCTACAACAAAGTGAGTCATACCCTAGAATTTGACACAAGAATACTGATATCACGTTCATCCATTTAAAATATTATTTTAGACGTATTCACAGACCGCGAAAACATTGCGTGCCAATATCATTCAATTCAAAAGTTTTATGCATAAAAGAAAAGAACACTGAGATACTCGTGCCAGAAATATGCTTAAAGCGGACGAATTCATATTATTTCCTTGCAGTGAGGGCTTTGTGTTTGTTTCAAACTATCGAAATGGATTTTATATCAAAAATAAAATGGGGCTGGTGTTTTAAAAAGTTTCAAATCAAAATATGTATAGCTTCGTTTATACTTTGAAATTGCACAATACGTGCAGTACTCTTCAAATACATTTTCTGTTACTTTTCTGTGCATTTCTCCCGAAATAGGTGCAATAACTTTGCAAACTTGCAAACATGATTTAGTCGGGTTAATGGGTTCTCTGACGGATTACTTAAAAGCAATTTTAAGTGCATTCATACCATGAAAAATGGTCTACTGCTTTCAGCGGAAGTTCTACTCATGAACTGATTCATTAGGAACCTCTCGGCCAACACCATTAAACGCTGTTAAGTATGCGCGAAAGAGGGATTTTCATTGCATGTGCTTTTTCTTTAAATTTGTGTTTTGCATTCTAATCACTTCTGGTTTAACCCTATGCAAAACTTTATGTACCGAATTCATTGTTGTCCAAATGGTAAAAGTATGTCAGTACATTTTTCTCCTATTGGAAAGTCATTAAAAGTATGCAACACTTGACTAGATGTAAAAGCTCTTTCTGCTGTGGTGAAATCGTCGGATTTTTTCTACAAACCCGTAGGCCTATGTCATTTTTTACATTTTGAGAAAGTCGCATTTGAAGTTTTGAACTGCAATTAACATTAGTTACGGATTTGTAGAATTGGGATTAACCCTATTTAGGATAGATCTACAAGAAGGTAAGCATGTTCATTGTAAAGAGCTCATCAAGACGAAAAATATAATACAAAAATCTTAATACTGCCAAAAATTGAGTTACGGGGTTGTAGAAATAAGCTGACGAAATGTCAGCTGCAGTAAATAACACAGTGTTAGATCATACTATGTATAAGTGAATATATATGTGTCTTCAAATTATAATTAATCTTATTTTAACATGCCCATTGGTTGCATTTGTAATGTATTACAACAGATTGACTGATCAATTTAGCAATAATGAAAACAAATGGAAATAATATTAATAAGACAATGTTATCTTATTTATCAAAGGTAATCAAGGCAAAACATTAGCATACATTTTGTTGATAATTAATAAACATCTGATCTAATGAATATTGTGCTTAAATAATTATATTTTTATCTTTGGTGGTGTTTCTACAACGGGTTTAAGGTATATATGTTTCTAACAAGTGAACGTAAATGCAATTGCCTTAAATAAACGCTACGCATACATACTTTGTATTTGTCTTTATTATACCCTTTTAATGAGCTGTTCTTTTTAAATATGTTATTATTATTAATTAATAGTATTTCCCACAAGTCTTGTCTTGTGAATGTGGTTCGTCTTGCGTTCATTGTTCTTCAATCATATGGTATTCATAAATAATATATTGAGTTTGCACCAGTCCTGTTTTGTCGTAAGTCAGAGTCAGTTTGATATATGCTGCTTGGTCGTTTGTAGAGGGCAGGGCCTTTCACGATGTCAATGCAACTTATTACACTGATTGAACCCTAACTAAATTTGAGTCACAAAGCGTCCAATCCTCCCCTAAAAATGCTAGCTCATTCTAATACAATCCTTGGAGTGGTTCAAACATTGTTTTTCAAATTTGTTCCGAAATCATTTGAATTGAGCTATTAAATGTTTTATGTAGGATTTGATGGATATGCACCGAATAATACTGCCGGGGTAAATAACATATTGCTAAACCACATGACTGTTTTTTACTATTTTACGAAGAATGTGGTCAATTTCCAGTCGAGTTAATCACTTCTTCAATCATATCTTAAGACTACGTCTTTTGTTTTAGTATTGTAAACCCGAAGTAGTGAACATTGGTAAATTATGGTCATTAGTGCCCAATGGTCTTTAACACACGTTTCGATATAACTGGACAAACATGCATCGTGTATAAAGGTCGTATTGTTCCCCATTGACGGCATCTGTTCACAAGTTGATTATAATTATTTTGTTATTTGTTCAACATGTTCTATGCACTCAGCATTTTGTACAAGTTATCTTATCCAAATCTAATCTTATATATTGTGTCATTTACCGAATCATTAATTCGCAATGTTATTCAACATAATGATATAATTCATTCAAGGTAGGCGTGTTTTTTACGTAAACTGGTGCAATATGTAAATATTGGATTGCACGAAGCGTCACCGTAACATTTTCTACCTGCATGAATAGCTCGAATGTAATTAATTACGTGGTATTTGTGGTCTGCAACAATCGCATTTAAGACCCCTACTGTTTGATTTATAGACGCAACATTGTATAAAAGCAACATATCCAATTAAGTAGCATCAGATGCGTTTAAACTGAAAGGCAAAGTTTATACAGAAAATCGATTTGCGAAGTATACTTGTACATATACTCAGCTGTTTGTATATTTTCGTAGAATCATGATCAAAATTGTAGCTTTTTCTTCGTTCATTCTGTTATCACTTATACTTGAAGCGAATGCTTCTGAAGAGACATTTGAGTTCGAGAATACAGTGACAAAACAGAAAGAGGATGAGCTCTGGGTTTGGAGATCAGAAGCAAGTGGTTTGAAATCATTGCACGTGGATAATTCTATGGGTAAAGTTATTGCGGTTAAACTCGAACTGTGCTTGAAGACAGAAAACAAGACAAAGAAGGATGTTACGGTGTCAATCAAGAATCTTCGTTACTCTAATGACGGAGAATCAGATCAGCTTCATTTTGAGATAGATAAAGAACACTTTGCTGACTTCAGCACCACAGGCGACTCGGAAAGAGGTCATGGGTGGAATAAATACAGAAATTCTGGTACAATCGGATCACCAGTACATTTAAAACCTGGTAGAAGAGAACTAGTAATTACAATCAAAACTGATGATTACGGGGCGGAGTTGGACTACATTCTCATGAAGTTCGAAAATCAAGACCCGGCAGAAGAAGTGTTTTGTAAATCATCTATCAAGTTTAAACAATAACACGTGTAAATATAGATCTTTAATTTAACATTGTTTATAGATTTTGATATTTCGTTTTAAGATTGCAGGATTATAATGTTTTGAAATTTAACTATTTTATCTATAATGTTTGAGATTCCAGAATTGTCTTATTGCTATAATGTAAAATATTTGTCTTAAATAATAATATTATATTAATTTTTGTTGAAACAAACAACAAAAGCCACGGACGTTGGACATAGTTGCAAACTGTGTGATACCAATAAAGATTTTAACTACTATATTACTTGTTATTGTTACAAATCAAAGGCCATTTTCAAACCAGTAAACAAAGACAAACCCTCAACCGGAACCAAAGTTCACATGTGATGAAAATGTCCATGTTAGCTTACGGAAAGTCGGCAGTTCTAAAGAGGTGTGCACCTGGGGTCTTTTTCCACCTTTATAGGTGGAGAAGTCGCCGAATGGCCCTAGATGTTGATGTGACGTTAAACCCCAGTGTAGTCAACAAAGACAACCAAAGTAGGCGGAGAAATAAAACGAAGGTTTATTTGGTATGTTACGTTATCAAATGTGAGACTGAGTGGCAACTGTTCACTTTTGGCTGTAATTCACAGGTGGTCGTTAACTCAAGTTTGAGTTGGTAAAGAATCACTCCTTGTTCGATAAATTGAATTCGTTATCCAGCATGTGCTGATGAAAGAATAATGATTACATTATTTTCAAGTTTACTTGAAAACATTAAGGCTGACCAGATGATCATTTGTGTCGTGGTATTTTCTGTTATTTTACGTGTGTCATGAGGCCACGTGTTTAATCTCAGCTCCAGCGGCCTCCGAATATAATTGATCAAGCAAACGAAAGGGCCATTTAAGGTTTTGTTCAAGGGAAGAAATTATAGGTTAAGGTGGATTCAGATTTAATAGTAATATTATTGTTACAATGTGGGCACAGATTTGGGTCAACTGGGTATATTAGTTATTTTAATCATGTTTTATATCGACATTTTAGGGGCCTAATATAGCACACCACATCACCGTCGCTAGTCTATTTAGATATCGTACCAATTTTATCAAATGCCCAACAATGACATTGTCTTCATAGTTTTCAGAGATGTCGCTAAAATACCTTAGAAAGTAATGACTTATTTTGATTTTTTTTATTTTATGCAGTAACAAACCTCGTTAAGACCACCTTTAGAAGAAAATATCGAGACGGTATCAACGAAGTGTTAATGTTTTTGGCTGGGAGATTCAGGGAAAGTGTTATTATGTGGAAGGTGGGATGTTTTGTATGTCATTTTTTCCTAAGAATCATTTTCTTATCTATGTAATGGTCCGAATTGAGTGATATTTATGTTGATATTGTCTTAATGTTGAAGTGGTTTCGAAACAGATTTAGCTATACGATATCATAAACCCAGATGGCAACACGCAGTAATTGTTAGTGTAAACTAAATAATACAAAAGACTGCACACTCTTAGGCTCGTTTTGGTGCTTACATCGTACGTTAATCCTCTGATTAATGACACATGTTGGTACAAGATGGAGTGGTTTTAAATGCAGTCTACAGTAACTGCGCATATTGATCACAGAGCTTGGCTGGATGAGGCTTTCAGGAATTCGTACAGCATATTTACGCATCCGTGGACGATTCAGAGAAGCTTGGGACCATACAGTGATTATCCAATTTTGGAATTTCAATAAAAGGTACATTTTGCGATATCCTTTCGTCTGAAAAGAGTCAATGATTCGGACTAATCAATAATTTATTCAGTTGAAGTCTTCTAACTTTTATTAGAATTGTATACTAGGGGCAGTCATAAAGTTCGTTCCAGCATATATTTTTACCATTCTCTGTGAGTTACTATATGGAAATTTATCCAACACTGACTGCGTGCCCATACCACGTGACAATTTTGGTAATACTGCATTTTGCTGAACACTGCAGAAAAATACAGTTTTCCCGTTTTCGGGCAAAAACTGTTCATATATCGAAAAATCATTACATTCTGCATGTAGTTCACAATTTTGGCCTTAACCTCTGCTGTATTTTGTTGTATTTGATACAGAAATAAAGAACTAATATGAAGATTTCGAATCGAGCGAATTGTCGATAAGCTTTGCTTGCTGTATTACCAAAAATGACTTCAAAGTCATGTAGTATATGCACACAGTGGAAGGGATTAGAAAAATTATCGGATCAGAAAGTTTTTTTTTATTTTTAGACAAAAACATATAATAAAATGAAAAAAAAAATCATGAAAGATAATGTATAAAAACATCATTTGCTCGGATGAAGGTGATTTTTACTGAAAAAGTGTAAAATCTCATACACAATAAGACGTGACTACATTGGTACTTTAAGCTTCTAAATTTTTATTTTGTCATATTCAAGTTCGTTCAATTCTTTTGAATTATTTCGGTAATGTAAATGTGAAAATTGTTATGCATCGATTGCTTCAAAAATAATTATATGGTAAGACTGAAAACAACTCATTTATCATCGTTAACATACACTGCAGCTAATTGTACATTCCGTAAATGAGTCACGTGTGTCCTAGTTTCAGCTCATATTACAGTAAGCCTCGATATTACGAAATATTGTTTGAAAAACGTGGTCTTATTATAGAGTTGTAATGTAATCAATAGATAATTCAGAAAACGGTTTTAGAAAGACATGGCGTTGACACTCAAGTGGTCATAAAGTGAGGTTTTAGTGTAAATAGAACACTTTCATGATGATGCGAAATATGTACATGGCACAACTTTTTTCAATGGTGTTTAATGTTGCATCAATAGCTAAGGTCATTTGACGACTTTTGCAGCTTTAAGGTAGAGAACGAACCCAGATGTACACAATACAACACAATATGCTCGTTCAACTTAAAGCGTTTTGTAGTTTTGTATCTTTCGTTGGTGGTTTTATAATTGTTCTGAAAAGTTTTACATTTCTATTAAAATAGCATCCGGTATGTTTAATTCAGACTCGGATTGTTCAAACTGAGGGTAACGAGTCTGATTTAGAGACTGAACAAAAAGTCAAAATTATCAGGAAATGTCTCCGACTATCTTCAAACCCCTCACAATTGGTGGAATATTTTCAAATACAATGTAAATAAGGCTTCGTGGGTTATAATAGTTTCTATGACTTATTACAAAAAAAATAAATTATAAATAATAAATATATATAAATACATTTAAAATTTAATGTAGTAAGAAACAATGTTTCAGCAGTTTTATAATGGATTGTCTTTGTTACAGATTAAAGACTTCTAATGGCTGGATTTATCTCGATCACTTTGTGCGCAGTTATTTTGTATACTGTTAGATGGTGGACAAAACCATGTATGTGTTCTTGACAGTTTATTTTCAATGACTAACGTAATTAAATAGGTTGTTTTCGTCGGAGGGTCAATCTTTATTTAGGCTTTCGACTATCTGAATTGTAAAGGGATAGCGTTAATATTCATACTTAATTGTCTTAAATATCTTCAAATAAAAACTACATACGGTTCACAATATTGAAACAACCGATTTATCAGATTTATCAGAGCTTGAGGATATTTTAAATCAATGGTTAATCAGTTGTTATAGTAAAGTCGACATTGTCTCTCATACCACCTAATGAAATGTGAACCGTTAAGACATTCCTGAAGTGATGGGCACAGAATTTCTCCAAAATATCAAGGACAATATGAGAAGTATAAACACGAGGGTTTTTTATACGGATCTGGTTATTAGAGAAGGGTATAAGAAGCTTACTTGGTAATAGACGATATGCTCTTGGTACAGAATCTTTCAGGCCAATCGATGGACAAGGAATCGCTAACAAGTATATTGCATTGTTTGGTGACTGTTGTTATCCATGGCGCGTTTCGAAGGAAAGCCGTTCCATATATCAAAACATAGAAAGTTTAAGAATATGGTCATTTCACAACAAAATAAATGTTTAATGATGTACATTGTACTTATAATTAAATGGCCCCTTCTGGCTAGCGTCTGGTTCGAATTACGTACACAAATACATATAAAATCGCTCATAGTTGAAAATGTCGATACCGCTCAGTTTTTGCTAAGCTTCAAATCTTTTAGTGTGGATATTTTCGGCAATAATTTGATTGCCGTCGTAATCAAAAATGATTTTTTAATGTCAATTATATATTTAATCAATTTGATTGAAGGACAATTTTAACGTTTTTACTGATTTTGCATTAGTTATATGCCAGAGAAAAGGAAGGCCCCCTGTATCCAAGATATTTAGAAACGCAACTTGTTTTCCAAATTTTCACAACCACATTTATGTTTGAATTGCACCAATGTGTTCATTCTCTGTCATATATATTCTTACAGAAACGGCGATCAAAGCTCCAAAAAATTGTTGTATACAACTCGTCCCAATGGTAGAATAAACAGACGAAGAATCAACAAACTTGAAGATGCCCACTTATTGATGGATGACGCCTACGTATGCCTTGTACATTGTTTTATATTTTGTACAATGAACTACTGCCGTTTGTTCGTTTGTTCGTTCTTTCGTTTGTTAGTGCGTTCGTTCGTTCGTTGGTTTGTTCGTTCCATCGTTCGATGGTTCGTTCGTTCATTGGTTGGTTCGTTGATAAGTTGGGGCGTTCGTTCGTTCGTTCTTTCTTTGGCTCGTTTGCTCGTCCGTCCGTTCGTTCGTTTGTTTGTTCTTCTTTTTATAACACCCGCACTCAAGTTTTAATGCTGACGTACTTTTTATCACTAAAACAGTTTACGTATTTCATCGAATTAATCCATTTTTACCAACGAAACCATTTTTTTCACTGGACATTTTTACTAGAGACATACAGACTTATTAAATTCTGGTTTATTTTGTTGGGAAATTAAATCAAATTTGTTGGGAAATTAAATTAAATAATCTATAATCCATCTATAGTAAAACCTCACCTCAATATTAAGATCTCAACCACATTTTTTATTTAAAAATACCGCTTTTTGTGGACAAGCTTTCAATATTTCTCGTACATTTCATCTGTTATAATGAGACCACCGCATCGTTTTATCTAAGTTTTTGTCCAGAAGTGGTCTTAATGTCGACGTTTCAATATACATACACATTAACAATTGAATGAGAACATAAGTCGAAACTGATACATTCCACGCCTTGTGTCCACGGAATACAGTGTCTGAACATTTTTTCCAGAGGTTGCCGGCGCATGAACTTCATAAAGTTAACCAAATGATAAAAACAATGTACAAACATCACTTCTTAGTTTTTTTTTTTTGTTGTAACATAACGAAACGTTAAAAAAAGTTCATTGTTCCATCATGAATTCCTTTGTGTATTATGTACTTGGTATCAATACAATAAATATATGTTTACATTATTAAAATATATTGTAATAAATTAGTATTTAGCAGCCGATGCATTGTTACGTACACTTGAACTCACAGTAATTTGACCTAATTTTATCTTTCATGCATTTATACCTGTGTACTTTTGTTAGTACTGAATGTCATGCATTTTCATTTTAAAAATCATAATATAGGCCACTTTTAGATTGTATGCAGATAGGAAAACACTCACTACTATTGTTTGTTGAATAATAAACCACAGCCATATTGATACATGTATCGCATGGCATTATGGGATTTTCCTTAGTTACTATTACTATCTTATGTTTACAATAGAATTTCTTCGAATTGTCAAAATACTTTAGAAACATGTTTCAAGCTAAAACACCCTAAACAGGAAATCTCAGGTAACAGCCACGTTTATTATACATTTTCTATGTAAATAGCAAGTTGCATTAATATAAGTCCAGTATCTAATTCATGAACAGTGTTTTATTTTACATTATACATATGCTACGTATATGACAGTATATGTATATACAACAGTCTTATAAATTTATTATGTAACTAGAACCCAACAAAGGGAGAGAATGCATGTGGCCATAACACCTAACTTTTATTAAGAGTTTTATTTCCTCTGTTCTTTCTATACGCATGCGCTGTACTTTTCATTCTATATCATAATAATAATTACAATTATATAGTTCTAGAAGAACGAAGTCTAAACATTCCACAAATTGTTGTACCGAATTGATTGTAGAATATACATGCGAACTTTGTGGATGCCACGCCTTCTCCTCCATGGATGACACCTTGTGTACATTGACATATAAAGTTGAGTCATTCAGTTTTTTATATTAAAATTATGTTTTCCTTTTTGTAAACATTTGTACTCGAGTATTCATGATGATTTTTATGTTTTTTGTAATGAAACCAGTTTTTGAAATTAGTCAGGTCGGAGAAAACTTTCCTATAGACAAAACCTTTTTATTCTTTTCTAGTTCGACTGATTTTCAGAGATATAACGACTCTGAGGTCGTCGAAGATTTCAACTTTCTGTTCAATGTAGTAACATAGGTATGCAACTTCCGGTTTAAACCTCGTCTAAATCATACGTCACGGTTGTCATTTTGAGAAGTGAAATTCCTCATGGCCGGGATGAGAACGTGGTGAAGCCACCCGAGAAAGGGAGAAAAAAGATTCGATAGCGTTTAAAGCAGGTTCATATAACAATCGAGGCTTGGTAGGGGTCAGTTTATTAATTACGAGTGGCACTAGTATTTTGTATTGCCGTATTTCTGGTGCCATTGTTTCTTTATAATGTTGCTATACTAGTATATTTTATTATGAAAGTGAAATAATCTACATATATTATCTATAACCAATCTTCAGTAGAACCTCACTTTGGGACCACTTAAATATCAACATCACCTCTTCATAAAGACCGCTCGTGAACTAGTTTTCGACCTTTCTTCAACTTTGATAATGAGACCACTTTACTGTAAGGTCCGGTATTTTGTTCCAAAGGTGTTCTTAATATCGGTGTTTAAACGTACATGTCAATAAAGAAACAATCCATTTCTTTACAATAGATGTTGGAGATCGTAAAAACAAGCAGTGGTGAAATAACGATTTATCACCTGCTTCTTTAAGCGAATGAACACCTGTAATAAATCTTTGAATTCAACAAATGATTACATATCATTCTGCGTTGTATGTGTATCGTTGCTTGAAGTCACGTGACATGTGAACGTTTTCAACGCCGTTAACGTTACGTGTTGCTTTGTTATTTGTCCTCTGTTTGTGATAAAAAACGTTTGGATTTTTAATAAACCTTTCTATCTGCGAGCCAGAAACGAAGATTGATTTGATTTCTATGCGGTAAGTTTTATTTTCAAAATTTGTTTTTCTTCTTTTGTGATCGTAATATTGTTTCTTCAAACGTTGAAACATCGCCAATGTTGCCGAACACGGTGTTTAAATAAGATATGTGTTAAGATGGAGCGATCCATTCTTACTGAAGCATACATTTCACAATATATGGGTAATTTTAGAAAATGCAAATTTCATGTAGAATCCAGAAGCTGACTAGTTTGGAAAACGTATAACCACGTTTTTTTTCTTCACTGGGGTTTAACGCCGTTTTTCAACATTTTTTTAGTTATATACGGCAGCCGGTTCACCTAACCAGTTTTCCTAGACTGCATACAAAACTGTACTAACTTCCTCACATATGGAGAAGAATCGTCATTTTTGTCAAATTTCCACTGAAGGGCATGACCTGCCGAGACCGGGATTTGAACACATTACCTCTGAATTATATGAAATTACTTTATTTTCAGTATAGCAATGACTGATAACAGTCACTGATTTATTCAATCATGCAGTCTGGTGAAATATCTCGAATAATGAAAATGCAGAGCAGGCTGTATTTTCTAAATTTTGGTTTTATTTTAGAGCTCCTGCACATCACTGACAAATATGTCTGTAAAGACAACATTTGTGATAGAAAATGCGTTCTTTATCACAGATGAGTTTATTCTTAGTGCATTATCTGTTTTAGAAATAGCACTACTGTTCTTATCGCTAACAGGTCTCGGCTTTGATTTGATTTTTGATGAGGAAATTGTCCTTCAGAAAGTTTTTTTTATTATGTAACGTTGTTGTTGATAGCAAGATGACAGAGAAGAAATAAATCGCAAACAAATGAATAGCACGCTTCAATGGAGGCTTATTTCATCGCGTTCACATGAGGGGAAAAATTGAACTTGTAAACAAATCATTTGTCATAATGAGATACGCGGTATGGATGATAGTTGTGCGTATATATGAGACTACACATGAGTGGCTTGTAGTTATACATAGCCTAAATGATACTCAATTAACAGATCAATTCTTCTGCTAGTAGTTATACATAACCTAACTGATACTAAATTAACAGATCTATTCTTCATATAGTAGTTATACTTAACATAACTGATACTAAATTATCAGATCTATTCTTTATGTAGTAGTTACACATAGCCTAAATGATACTCAATTAACAGATCAATTCTTCTGCTAGTAGTTATACATAACATAACTGATACTAAATTAACAGATCTATTCTTCTGCTAGTAGTTATACATAACCTAACTAATACTAAATTAACAGATCTATTCTTCTGCTAGTAGTTATACATAACCTAACTAATACTAAATTAACAGATCTATTTTTCATGCAGTAGTTATACATAGCCTAAATGATACTAAATTAACAGATCTATTCTTCTTCTAGTAATTATACATAGCATAAGTGATACTAAAAACAGATCTATTCTTCTGCCAGTAATTATGTATAGCCTAACTGATACGAAATTAACATGTTATTAACATTAATATGTTGACAGGAAGAAGGCACTCAACTGAAATTCCTTGACATGTAACACTTTAAAGGCAATGCTTGATTGCAGTACCGCAAAATCAAACCAATATTGATCTCTCGTTTCAGATTGTAAACGGCGATGGCTAAATTCGTCATCCTCGGTTCGATGATTGTTACAATTCTTGCTGCCGAATGTTCGGCACAGTGTATGTAGACTGCTTTTCATTGCATATCATTCATTGACAATGATCTTCATTTTGCCACAGTCATAAGACCACTCGGAATTTGTCCCATATCGGAAGCTGAAAATAACTTTGATTTGAAGGGGGAGAGAGCGCTTTAATAATAGATTCGACACTGATCTGATTTTTAGATCATCATGCTAATTAATAGGAAAACATTCGCATAAAAAGTGTCCGAGTGTTGGCTATGAATATTGATGTAGACATGGAATCGTATGTTAAGTATCTGATATATATATATATATATACCGCTAAATTAAAAAGCAATTAAGCATTAAAACATCATTTTTCTAATTAGAAGAAAGATCTAGTTTCTCGGAAATGGTCATCTGGAATTAGTGTTTAATTGTATTTACAGTTAATTTTTACAACGGCATGGGGTTTCTTCAGAATATGATGAATGATATCACAGAGATGAATGCTAGGATGTCAGGGTACGGTTATAGAATGTTCGAGGAAGGCATGAGACGTTCACAGAGTGGTCGAAGATTTGGTCCTGGTGAAACTTCATTCCGGACAAGTGATGGGCGAGGATACGCTTACAAGTAAGTGTTCTATGGTGTATATTCAATATCATGAGATTTTGTGTATTTTTTTCTTTTGATGGTCCGGTTTCTGTACGTTGTTGTTGCTTTTAGTGTGAACCGGGTCGGCCTTTTTGTAGACATCGTAGTGGAACAGGTGTTGGAAAAAGTAAATGAAAGCTATGTTCGCGTATTGTTGCTTTTTTGACCAGCTTCCGTATTTTTATGTTGCTGTTGTTTTAGAATTGTGGTTATGAAGCCTATGAAGTTTTATTCGTTTTAACTCTGTATTTCTATTTGTTTCAGCTCTCCTGACGGTAGTTACAGTTCATTTTCTTACAGTTATGGAAGCCCAGGCAGTCATGGTTATGAATACCACCATGGACCTGATGGTAGAACATACAGCCGAACCTGGTAGATGCCGCACCCACTCTATATTGGTGCGATTAAAAAACATTGAATTTGTTTTCAGCGAATTTGCAAAATTATTGGTGACCTGCATAATTTCATTTCTTCTTTGATTTTTTGACTATTTCAAACGTGTGTAATAAGGTTTAAACTTTATGCACGTTACTTGTATATCGACATGAGCACATTTCCCGATACTGTTCCTTATACTTAAAAGTTAATTTTTCATTCCAGTTACTGGCATGAAAACTAACATTCATGTTTATATTTGACACATCCAATTTAGACATCTAAACACACTACAACCAATTCAATCAAATGTTTGTGAAACCTTCTCACGATAATACTAGGCATAAAACATTATGTGGATTGCACACAGTGTCAGTACCAGCATGTGACATTCCTTAAATTTATAAGTTTACAAGTTCATAAGGCAAACGCAAACATGACTGCTGTGTTGTTTGGTATGATGAACGATTCTCCATGAAACATTTTTTTTTTAATTTCAAATACAAACACTTCCTCGTAACTTCTGACTTGTTCTCTCAAGAATTGTTACGTTGGGTAAGTGTGAGGTGGAACCCACCAAACTAATGTTAACCGTTGCTTTAGATCGTTCCAAGGCGGGACCGTCTGAGAGATAGTGTTTTGTCTTCTATTTTGATGTAGTCTTATTTGTTGTGTGTGTTTTGGCTTGTGTTGGGGGAGTTTGAATGCTTTGCATGTGTTTTTCTTGGAATCCTATTTTTATCTGTGCTCAGTCAACAGATAGCACGTTAAAACGTATACTGGACGGTGATTCAACGCAAACAAAATTCAGAACATATCACAACAATACATATCCAAATATATCATAGATGTGTAATACTGTAGCGCACTAAAAGATTATCATAAAAATCAGACATATTGAGTTTTTAGCGTGTGAATTCCAATATCTAAAACGGTAATGATGTCAAAGAAAAAAATCACTCATTATAAAAGCAGACAGTTTTTACAGAATTACGGCACAATTAAGCACAATTAAGCACATATTTTAATCAAAACACAATAAACATAGAGAACACATCTGGTTTGTCGTCGATTCTTGATAACACATTTTGTAGTTATAAGTACAAGCATAACAAGTATTAAACACTGACAATTGACCGACTTATGTGCCTCGCTATATACTGACTGGAGCGGTACTTTCAAGTTGACTTGTTGTGTATGGAGTAAAAACCAACACACTAGCATTAAACCAACACACTAACAAATCAGACTGAAGGTCACGTTGTGATACTTTTAGTATGTAAACGCTTTAAGGGAGATAGGAAGAAGGGACACATGTTGATTAAGTGCCATATATTATATATAACGAATTTAAGAGCATCAACTAATCTAGGAAAATGCAATGTACAGTGTAACATCTCCAAAGCAATACCCTTTAGGAGAAGCAAACTTATGTTGTTGATGAGAGGTTGTTGCTCTAGAGAGGTTAATTTAATACATGGAGTTAAATCGTGCAGTGGGAAAAATCATGCAGTTGTTGAAGGAAGGTTGTTGTTCAAAAGAGAGCCATTTTAGAGAGGTTGTACTGTATATCACTTTAACGCAACACTATCAAAGACAATCCAAGACTGGACACGGGTACTGAATTTGTACCCTGAGGTGTGCTGGAACAACAGTGCCATGAATATGATTCATCAATGCCCCGCAATTAATCTTCAAGCGACGAGTGCACCAGCCAGTGAAATGAAAATATATACAATTTATAAAACAAGTCTACAGAATGTATGTAAAATGTACTGTACTTTGTAAGAAATATTTTGATTTTTGTGTTGTAACTAACAATATCCATAGTTGGTTTCCTTTTTATGCAGTTGTTTTTGAACACATCTGAGTTCGTTGCCCATAAAAAGTACTTAAGATCGCCTGAATATATGTTTAACATCTTCACGAAACTTTGAACCACTCAGAACATACACAAAGAAATTCAAAGCCGCATTCATGTCAACCAACAGCCATACAACATTCCATGTGAGATAACTGTCCGGTGTAAACTCAGTCAGAAATGCATTGATGGTAAATGGTGCCGTGGCAACAATGAATGTAAGATTCGCTGCCAATAAGTTCATAGTCACCGACATGAGAACCTTATTTTGCGCGTTGTGCTTCACCATCTTTCGCATTTTCAGTTTTATCAATATACAGCTTGAGCCCACCAAGATAACAAAATAAGGGATGATGAAGCCGAGAACCAAATCTGTAAGACTGAAGATCATTATTCCTCCCGTGATCCTGTCAATGACCATTGGTACATTGCTAGGATCTACAGTTACCTCAATCAGCAATGCTGCTCCTGCAAGGTCAATTGTCATGAGCAACAGTACCACAACGAATACAACCAGTTTCGTTCTTCCAGGTGAACATAACGACTTCATCCTGAGCGGTATAAAAATGCTCAAAGTTCTCTCGATTGTGATTATAACCAGGAGCCAACTTGATATGTGCGAATTGGCGTTTGTGAGTCCACTTTTAATCACACCCGCAACCGGAAACTGATAAAGTCCAACGTGGTACAAATACATTATCCACCTCTCAACGGGCATCATGAACGTCAAAAAGATGTCAGACACCGCTAGTGCAAGGAACAAAAATCCAGAGGATGTGTCCTTGTTTCTTGGAAGTCTCATTACAAGAATTGTGACAGTGTTTCCGAACAAGGATAATACAACCGGTATCGGTATTATCCATGTTAAATAAGCATTAACATAGTTGAATAGTTTCCAAGTATCCGGAATTTCTGTTGTTGTTATATTTGCCATGATTTGAACAAAACTAGGATATTGCACACTACTTAAATGTTCATTGAATTTAATAAGCTTTGCAGTGCAGGCTTCAAACGTGTGCCACTAACACTAACAAATTGTCGCAACTTCGTTGCACTCACCTTAGTTATATATACGGAAGTAAGTCAACCATGTTCGTATTTTTATAGATCCAATAACGAAATGAAAGCCAGGCGACAATTAAATGAATTAAATCAAACCAACCACATCTTAGTCTAGGGTTATAACCATTAACCGTTATAACCATTGGCATTCCACTAATTAATCGCTACATCATCAAAGGAATGTAATTAGGACAAAGTAACAAGGGAAATATCAGAATTCTGTTGAAATCTTGCAACGACACAATCAGATACAATTATAATTTGATGATTTGACTTCACGTTTATCCCTAGGCTTTACGCTGAACATTATTGGCGTGTTCAGTGATTTGGTGATCTTTGACCCTGATGTTAGTATCAGGGAAAGTATTTCGATAAAACATTTGCCGTGTTTAGTGCTGTGGATATGCTATATAGGCAATTATATTACATGAGGCCACCAAAAGGAGGTAATAACTATGACCAAAATGTTCAACATTAGTTAAGAGTTTTAATTTGTCTGTAATAACAATAAAGGGTAGCCTTTGTTCAAAGGTGACGTCATTACAGCATACCAAGCTGGACTGTGCATTGATTTATGTATTGTGCATTTTTTTTACATGAAAGCATCATCAAAATATAGGTTCCTGTATTGTAACCCCCCCCCCCTTAATGTTTAGTAAGATAGTGCAATGGAATGTTGTGACCCGTTTAAGCATCAGTGCATGGTTAGTACAGTTAACCAAAGATAAGGCCTTCAAGATTGGCCTTAACTAAGAGGCTTATTTAGATATGTGTTGAAAACTGAACCTTGTTAGTAAAGCCACGGTAGCCTTTATACACAGGTGACCTTTAATTCAGTTTTGACCTTATATGTAGGAAGTGGACAGTATATATGTGTGTTTTCATTATGAATGAAAATTGCTATACATGGGTATTTCGTAGATAATACAGTTGTTTTCCTTTATTCTATTTCCGTAACAATATTCCCAACACATGTTTGAAGGCAACAAATCATGTTTCCAAACCAATGTCCGAGCTCGTTAACTAGTAGAATTGTGAAAGCGGCCGAAGTGGTCTCTTAACGAGATTTTACGATTTATGATTTTATGTAAGAAAATACACAAACTATGTTATTTCTGGCATAAAAATTGAAATTTGAGCTCGATGTTTAATCAAAGCTTTATGACTTCTGACCCTGGACATATATATCACTCCACCCGCTCAAATAATTAAGGTTTAGGCCTATGGATCTCAGGTTCGTGGGTTCGAGCCGAGGCCACGACTAATGTACCCTGTAGTGATTTTGTTACGGAATTTGCTATTTGTCCTTCACCATTGACCATTCATATGGAAAAGTTGTCAATAAGTTTGTGAAGAACAAGTTCTGTACAGGTACCGAATGGTCAGGTTATCTGAAATACCGTTGAAAACCGGGGGGAAACCCGGAAAGGAGGGGGGGAGAAGTTTATAGCATTATAAGCAATATATAATAAATTAGAAATTAGCTTTGATATGTTTTGTATCAATAAAATATCAACTACATGGACATTTAAAAAAGATACTGAACCATTAAAGTGACTTTTTTAAGTTTTCAACATTATGATTTTTCTGATGTCCAGTTTGAGTAGTGTCTGTTTAATGGTCGCTTTAAAGTAATAAATGTCAATATGACATAGACAGATCTGATGTAACAATAAGCAAAAAGTGTGTTTATCCTGTTCGTGTTATGAGTTATGATCATGTTGTCAGTTTTCATGTGCATCCACAACATTACATAATATTTTATACTACAAGCTGCTACTGTTATAACAAGGCAAAACAACAAATAAACCCCAAGACGCAAGAGTGATCGCACGTGACAAAAATGGCGGACAATGAATACATAGAATAAACTTAAAAAATATATTCAAATGCAGACATTTTAAAACTTACTAAATTTACTTTGAAAATGCCGATCGTTATTTTACGGTCGTAAATGTCTTACTTCATATTGCGCATGCGCATTGACAGAAAATTTTGTTTGTGCTTCATCAGTACCACATCATAAATTAATTGTCAGATGTAAAGTATGTTCATTACAAGTATATAACTGTCATCGAGTCATATCTAGATGTGTTCACCATACGTTACTGACAACTATTTACAATATGTCTCACTTGTACAGATAGCATTCACCTATATACTTCACTTACTTCGCGACCTCTTCATTATGAAAGTCACCTCCGTACAGCAACCACTTATTTTTGGACCCGTTTTCAGAAAAATTTCTACATCTTAACATTAATTTTTTTTTTATTTTTGAAAGGAGTCACCAAGAGGTGACAAACATGGCAAAAATTCGTAAACATGTGCATGTATAGTTACTTCGATGTCTGGCGACCTGATACGATGTTTGCCATATTGAACCAAATAAGTTCCTGGTCAGTCGATATGCCCTGTACCTATCCAATACATTCGCAATCTTTAACTTTTTTTCACATGTCTTTTTGCATGTCTTAAGTAACTCAACAAATTTTAAAAAATCATTTTAAACCATGTGTTTATATATTGTCCTTTATTAAACCAAGTTGGGCATTTAAGATCGTATTTATAACCTTAATAATTTCACTATGTTTTAAAAAAAATATAGCGATTCCGCCATTTTAGACCACAATTATGGGTCACGTGATGTTTCGGCAACAAATGACTCGGTGGCCATGTGCCATGGTAACATTTACCAACTATAGCGGCAAGTTTTAACGTCACGTTAAACACGTTCCTATGACTAAGAACTAAAACCACATTAGCTCATTTTGTAAACAACTTTACAGGTGAATTACACGTGTTTGGGTAAGTTTATAGTTTTCTTTAATTTAATTAATTCTCTTACAGAAATTTAAACTTCTCTTATTGTTTCAGCATGGTCAATTAACTCCAAGCTAATTTGTCGTTAATTTGTGCAAATGTTTTATTTGTAACATAGAGAGTACTTAGTAGATAAGCGACCTATAGTTACATTACTTAGGAAAAATTTTTAGCACTAATGCAACATTTTTGTGAGGATATACAAAGAATGTCTTTGTAATAAAATGGTGTTTAAAATTGCAGCATTTCACAGAATTAATTCATTTGTAATTGAAACATGGCCTCCGTATGCAATTTAATTGAGTCATCCAATCAGAATGCATTAAATTTTTGATTGGCCAATCAGACAATGATGAGCAATCGCTGTAATGAATTTTCTCGATAAACATTGAAGGACTGTTGTAGTAAACTTAAGAGGAAATTGAGTAAATGCCCGCGCAATACTTGTCTTGTTGTTTGCAATTTCTTCGCATTCAAGGACATTTTGTGGTTTGTCAACGCTAGCAACGGAAATTTATTTGCATCGTGCATATTCATGCATGTTGAAAGGCGTTTTATACGTATTGTAAAACGTAATTTAATATTTATATTTTTTGTTTCTACTTTTCAATTCAGACGTTTTAGGGCATTATTACCATGGCAACGACGTTGATTTTGATCGCCATTGTTTGTGTGGTGAACGTTGCTGGACAATGTAAGTTGGTGTTATTTATTTACATCCGAGGGGGTTGTAGTATTATGTGCTGGTATCAGTTCTTAATTATACCGTGTATTTCTTCATACCTAAGGGGTCACTACGATGGACCCTTTTAAGTATTCTGCATATCCTGACTTAAGCTTCATTTTCACGCATAAAATTCTTACTTGCAGGATGATCAGACTGTCGTCTAGATCTAAACCAGTTCATTGGTGAATTGACGTTACCTTAAAACGGGAAATTACTCCCCGTGGTGGTAATCCATGTTTGGCCTCTATCACAGTTACCTCCCCTGTTGTTGGTATATGCCAAGATGGGCAGGAAACTTCGCTTTCTCCAAAATGGATTTTTTACTGTGCGTGCCCATACTAGAATAATTGCACATTGTGTAACTAACATGACCGACAAATTTTTCGGCCACAATCTGGTACCAGTGTTTAATAAGCCTCTGTCTAGATATGTATGAATATAATTCTCTTATTTCAGGGCCACTTCCAAGAAGCTTCTATGAAGGGATGAATCGAATGCAGAACAATTTACACACGATGAGCATGAATCTACAAGCCATGGGACAAAGAATGGCGGCTAGGAGAGACGCTGTGTTTGCTGAAAACGTTGAACTAGCGCAAAACGGCACTGATTTTGGTAGTAACGGAAAAATATTCGTAGCAGCTGACGGTGGGTTAGGATATGCTTATAGGTAAGTATGAATTTTAATCTACAATACATTTAGAAGACCCTGTTTATGAAAATTTCCCACAAAATATCATTTTCCATGTGTCTTTTATCGTCCACCGCTAACCACAATGATAAGAACATTGATGAGATGGTGACGACACGACAGACGGGTGTATCAAATATCTGTGTTGTACAAAACAGAACTTGTGTTCATTACACCTTGACAAGTCTGTAAATATCCGTACAGTAAAACCTCGATATTAAGACAACCCTATGGAAGAAAAACTGAACAACTGTTAAAAATTACTGGTCTTTATAATGATGTGATTCTAACAGTAATATACCTAACATCTCTACGTGAGTTTTTTTTCTTGAATTTGAATTAAACCCAAGGAACGTAAAATAACACAAATTCGAAGCATTTTCAAGCGGGAGAGATTCCGTAATTATGCTTTATTTCTTTATTTTCCAACATATTCATCTCTTCATTAAACCCTTTATTTTTTGCAATCATCGAAGCTGTATGTGAATGTTTACATATAACCATTTATATCTAAAAATAAGTTATGGCGTGGTTTTATTGTTATGCGTACGTCTTGGCATCAGGCTGAAAGCCACATTCTACAGATACAAGTAGTATTTATTGCGTTATTTCTGGTAATCTGTGTTTATTTTTAATGCTTGACATGAATAAATGCCCATACATATCAACCGAGCTGTATCCATAACTTGTCTCATAAGGCGTTCAGCGTAAAAAAAATATTTTGGAACATTTGGTCATATGTAGTCCCTTATTTCGTTCCAGTTCACCAGACGGCTCTTATACCATGTATGTGATTGGTTCCGGAAATCCTCCGCGTGGGTTCATGTACCATAATGGACCGAACGGAAACCAGTATCGATCGTGGTGAGATCATTGAAATACTGCCGTATTTTACTACTAATCAATTAGACAGTTATTGGACGAGTCAAAAACAGTGTGTTTAGTTTCATATTTTGTCTTTTTGATGCCGCTTTTCAATGCTTTGCAATTATTTTGTGTGAATTATTGTCATTACGCATGCATACAGCAGAGTCATATTTTTTTGTTAAGATTCATAAAGAATCGGAGTTAATATAATACTCTCAGCTTGACGATTCTCGTGTTTCACATATAATGTATGAATAAATTGTTACCTAGAATCAGTTAAGTTCATTACATCAATTAAAGAGACTTAAATTCATTAATTTGATTTTACAATTTTCTGTCGAAATCTGGAAATATACTTTCATTCAATTGCAATTATATTGCGTTCATTTAAAATTCCATGTGTCTTTGTCATTTGAAATGTTTAGACATTATAATAATAGTTTTAATTAATCTGTATTTTATTTTCTTTCATGTATTCATTTATTTAGCATTCTGTTCCCATGAAATATCAGTTCATCAGTTTTCATGAATTTGATTTTCTGTCGTCAATCTGGAGTTGCTTCTCTTTGATATATGTCAACAACAGGCTCCTACCCTTTAATGCTTAATACTCGTAATGCCAAAATTATTACGTCAAAATGGAGCGGTTAAATTCTGGGAGTCTTTATCATTTTAAAGGATTCTCTGATAGAAAATGATATACCTGGAGATTTTTCAATAGCAATCCTTTTCAAAGATTGAAGAAAAAAGAACATAGATTTCAATAAAAACTCAAGAAAAAATGGTGCAAAAATACAATAATAATTTAACTTAATGAAGAAAAAAATTGTTCACCAAGTGATAATCAGATATTTCAGATACAAATCCAATAAAATATAAATCATCCATAGGTAATATTGGCCGAATTATAATTTGTCTTAAATGATGACAATTTTGTTTACGTATATTTGAATACTCGATGTTGAAATCAACATGTTACATTATGGCTGTGTGTTTCAGTATTTTGTAAATAAATGTGTTTGTTTGTTCAAATTTGTTACTTAGATTACTATTTTATTAAATAAAAAAAATAAAAAACAATATTGATCCCTGGCTTAGAGATAAAGGACTGATAATGAAGACATTACTAAAAAATAAACGAAACATCTTATTTTTGTCTCAGTGTTAAAATTGACCAATCGGACAAGGCTGTCGTAGGTACGTACTGAATCTGGCTTGAAAGTCCGTTTGTTCACTTTCTTTCATGACGAAACATCCCAATACTGTTTTAATGGCAGATGTTAGGTTAGAAAGCGGCAATCTTCATTCAGTTTAATTGATGTCTAATAAAAACTAAGTATCGTGTTATTTTTATTGAGGAAGTTAATGAAGTATGACGTTGCTAGTGCATCAATTTTCATTATCAGTTTAATTATATTTTTAGATAATATTCTGATGTAAGCGTGATTTATTATTGAACAAAAAGTAAGCTGTTCTCGGAAACAGTTGCTTTTAATTGCATAATTCGAATATTTTGCCATTATCGATAATATACTTAAAGGATAAAGAAAAGCAGGATAACATTTGTTCCGATATTTTGAAAACGCGTTCTCCAAATAAAGTGAAACTTTGTGGATTGAGTAATTAGGTCATATTACACCTTGCCATGTATCGAAAATTTAGTCACGGTACAGAGCGCAGCTCTGGTAAATTGAGGAAGAAAAAAACAAGAATCTCGTTCACCGTGTTGTTCTGGTCTCATGCAGCGTTGGTCAAGTCACTCTTCGTTAGTCTTTATACAGACCAACTGCTTCCCTAAAATTAATTGAGAATTTGATTCGTTTGAAGAATGGCACGACTCACAGAAGTTCAGAGGGGTCAGGCCATTCAGATGCTGATGCAAGGACAGATGCAAAATCAGGTTGCTAGGCACTTTGGTGTTAATGTTTACACCATAGAACGTCTTGTAAGACGTCTTCGGGAAACTGGGCGATTGGCCGATCGAGCTAGGTTAGGACGTCCGCGCGTAACGTCACGTCAGGATCGCTATATCGTCATCTCTTAGCGCGTAATCGGCGCCTTACTGCCGTTGAGAGTGCACTTAATGTTCGTGGAAATCATGGGCGTCCTATAAGTTGAAAAACTGTAAGGAATAGATTACGAGAAGTTGGTGTAAGAGCACGTCGCCCCTACGGAGGTCCACCCCTGCTCGACGTCAGCGTTGTATGGCCTGGGTCGCTGCACATGCTCCACGACGGTTTCCACTGAAGCAGTGGAGACATGTTTTCTTCACGGATGAGTCTCGATTCTGCCTTTATCGGTCTGACGGCCGTCAACGTGTCTACCGACGTCGTGGCGAACGTTTTACGGACGTTTGCGTTGTAGAGAGGGATAGGTTTGGGGGCGGTTCAGTAATGGTGTGGGGAGGAATCTCACACTGGTTAAAGTCACAATTGGTTGTTTTGATTGCAATTTAACAGCAGCTAAGTATAGGGTCCATTCTATTTAATCGTCAGTTCTTCTAAACCAATAGTCAGATGCAAATTACAGACTTTGGAAAATTTTAAGCATTAATTTATCTGTAAGTGTACAAAATTTCGTTTTGAATGAAGCCCGATATCATACTTAATTTCTGGTTTAAAGTTCACCCTGCGTTTCTTTATCCTTTCAGTATATATAACTATGATTCAGGAAAAAAACGAAGTACATAATATTATAGTACTAAAAGTACTATCACAGGGAGGGAGCTAATAAGCAATACCTGATCAAAGTTTAGAAAATGCAGTTGTTCACTATTTTCTATTTGTTAGATTGGACCTTATGGTTAAATAAATCGGTGGCTATGAAATCATTGTCACACACTGTTGTTTCAACTTAAATCTCGTGACTGTCTTCATCCAGATTTGTCCTTGTTTCGCATCCAGGTTTCACATCTGTCCAAGTCTAAAAGTCGTTAAGGCAATACCACTCGTTTTAGATTGCTACAGTAAGGGTAGAAAAAAAAGATATTCTGAGAATTAATATTATCGACGGTGGTACATATATGCGTCCTTTGCTGCTTTTATTATCATTAATATAACTCAGTTTTGTGGTTAAGTAAATTTGATTTCGTTAATAAATTTGACATAGAGAATGTCACTCTTTGTTTATTTATACAGGCGACGTGTTTACATTTTTATGGTTAAATTTCCCGAAAATTAAATGCATCGTGTCATTGTAACGTAATTTCGTAAAGTTAGAAAATTTATTTCTAAGAAACCATTTTTCGTTTTAAAATAGTAACAAATCTGTTCAGAGCCAAGAAGTGTCTCTTACCGGTTTGCATATCATAAGTCAAGCTAGCTTATGTTTCAGATAGTTTTGCATTGTGTTCATAGCATGAGTTTATCGCCACATTTCCCACGTGACACACGTCATTCATGATAAAGAAAATCAACTAACAAGTTAAGTCTGTACCAACTTCAGACCATGACGGGTTGGTACATTTTCTATCAAGCGATAAACGCCACCGGAAGTGAGACACAGCTATAAATAGATTGCTTAACGTTAGCAAGCGTTTTGAAATCAACCTTAATATCCGGCCTAAACTTTATCTACGTATAGTCATTTCGATTATCAACGACTGACAATCGAAGGATATAGATAATTATTAACCTTTGATCTTATATATCAAACACAACATACATCAGAAACGTTGTTTTAACAATATTACCAACGTTATCATATAGAACATTTTAACCCGGTGTTTAAACATGGAAACCACTACAAGAATGTTACGTTTATTCTTGCTGTTATCAACAGTCTATGGTAAGTTTTTGTTCTTTCACATTCTTTCTTTGATTTTTATAAAAAGACTTCGTGGTATATTTTGATAAAGTTACAGTACAATGTACATGTATTCTGAATTGTTCGGGCGTTAAAATTAATGCATTTTCGGGAAAAACACATTTTGCTTTTTATCTTAACTTCATCGATTGCGTAAAAGGATGAGACTACTAGCATCTATTATAGTCACTTCCGGTTTGTTTTCTGGATCCCAAATTAGTACTCCCGCCGAAAGGAACCAATCTTCAGCATTGCTTCGTTCATTCCAAGATCTTAATCATTCAGACGAGTGACCCAACTCAAAATTTAGACGCTCCTTCAATGTTAGTAAGAATGATCATGAACTGAAGTAAGTATACACTGATTGTATATCGCGTTATGATTATTAACTTTACGACTTCTTTAAGTTGTAAGATATGCAAATAAAATCTACGGTGTTACATTTTTTACAGTGAGTCATAAAGCTTCGACCATTCCATGTTACTTCAGTTAATTCTTTGAAAATGAAAATAAATATTTGTGTATATGTATCTCAATGGTGTTTACCCGTAAATGTCCTAGTGTGGTCAGTGCAGTCTGTAGCTATTTCGGTATAAAGTACAAATTAAATCTATAATATCAATCTCGTCTGTATGGGTTCGATTCTCACGAAGTGTTTTCGTGCTTTCATTATCTTATTTTGTCAGTCTGGAGTTGAATATGTTGAATTTTACATGAAAGATGAATTTCTAACGTATATCAAAATCTTCATGTTTTTAAGTATTTAAGCGGATTCCCCCATACTTAAGTTTTTTTTTGTAGAAAAGGTGGGAGCGATAAGTAGGGGTTATTTTGTATCGTCGTTAGTACATGTGTCACTTTAATGTTTACAGTTATTATGCATTATTCAGTAATGTTTATAAATGTAATGCACAAATGATTAATTAATTGTGAAATATTCTATTAGGACTGGCTTTCTATCGCGTAAATCAAATATATATGTGCAGCCATATATATATAATGTGCGTTCTGCGTTCTTGCGATTCATCAATGTCATTAAATAATATACCCCCAATCTAATGTAAACATGATAACTTATACATGGTGTTTCTGTATCATAAACAAACATGACCCAATTGTGATATCGATGTTAACAAACAGTGAACCCAATTTCGTTTTTAAGGACTTGGCTGTGTGTGTTCTTTAGATAGATAATTTTTTCATAAATTACTATTGTACAAATTGTACAAAACAATAAGTTTGTACCAAGAACGTAAAACTAATTAACAGCAGCACTGGCCTTAATCTTCAGACAGGAAGAAACGATTGTTTCATAGTATATATACTTTATATGCTTTAACTCTTTGCTTCATTATACCGAATTTCCCGCATCTGAAGCAGACGATTTTTGAAAACATTGTGGCAAATGAAGCCATTGCTTATAGTAAGTAACGGCTTCTTTTGCCACAATGTCTTCCACTCGGTCAGAGAGAAATGACCCAATTTTATTCAATAAATGGATGTTTTGTATATACAAAATGTACTAGCATTCAATTTGGAAGAGTCCAAAATATTCTTATGAGGCAAAGGGTTAAAAAATCTAACTATTTATACTTCATTTGTTCGGATAAACACTCCCACGCATGTATTGATAAAGACAACTTCTGGTAGCTGGCATTAATTCTTAGATGGTCTTATTATTTAAGTCGAATACATAAGAAATATTAGATTCCTGGCCGAATATATGTTGTCATTATGACGAAGCGGTCCTTGTACGACGTGGTAGCAATATAGTAGTGGCTTCTAAGTGAAATTTTACTTTATGGAATGTATGCATCATTTTACCTACACGACCAAACTAAAATAAAACATATTAAAATAAACAAGGCATCGCTATTTTTCGAAAATGTAAGTATAATATGTCCAGGTAGTTTATTAATTTCCCGCCATCTACTTAAAAAACAAGGAATTTGTTGTTAATTGTTAGTGTTTTAATTAAGCTGAACAGCACTATTTGACTTCTCTCTTAATTAGCACATTCAAAGACGCGCATCATTTTAAATACGACGAATGCGTCTGCTTTTAACAGCTATAACGGCTTAGTTTAAGTTTTAAATGGACGGATTTCACCTAAACGATTTACACAGACTTGAAACGCTTAAACGCAATATGGTAGCCATCTATACTGAACCAAAAGGAAACTTTAAAGGGACTGCTTCCACATGCTGTAGGTGTATATTAACAGTTTTTGTTCGTATTTGTTTTTGCAAAATAATTAAAAATCAATTCATCAAAGTTCATGATAATTTACAGTCTAGCCTTGTCCAGTTGATGTGCCAATTAAAGCCTGTCATGGCGATGACGATCCGTTAATACTGTTCCGACGTGGGGACGACGTGCACTTAAATTGTTCTCAGCCAAACAATTTCGTACTGTTTGAGCGGAAATCCTGGGGTAATGAGTACCTGGGTTACAGACGCTGTAGCTGTCTCAGTTAAAAAACGATTTCGTAAATGTTGGTTTAAAATATACCGGCCTGGCTCATGTAAACCAGTTGTGTCCATCCCGTGCGTGCACGTGGACATGGATATCGCATGATATCACATGATATCGTTCGACATGAGGTAATTATCTGACCGGTTTCCTAAACTAGGACGTCAGGGTTAATTAACGTTATAAGTTTAAGACATACTTTGCGAAAGTTTCTTTTTTGGTTCAGTACAGTATATATCACGTGCGAACGACGTGCAGTCCGGATAGCTAAGCCGGTTGATCGGTCTCTCTTATTGTTTCACTCCAAGGAATGTGAAGAATGGAAGTCTTGACGCTGATCTTTGAAGCCGTTTGAAAACATGGTTCAGAACATGGAATATTTTAAGTGATATCATGATTATTAGAACTATAATTTTGTATTTTAGGTTTTGCATTGTGTGGGGACTTCTGTACAGATGGTCTAGATACCACATATTGTACAAATGGATGTTGTGGTTGGGACGATTCGTATTGCTGCAGTGACTCTTGGTACGTACACGTTTACCCCTGCCCCCATTATATTTGTTGCTATGACAACCGTTATCGGTGATCAACAGGCTCAGCTTTTCTGTTTTAAAGTAAAATGCTCCGACCACCATTTTCTATACTTATGTTTTTCATTGCCTCGATACTTCATTCTTCTAAAAAAAAGAATAAATTACAGCCGACAAGAAACCAAGCACTTTCTTGTTATAAATGTGTAAAAATATGCTATGTTACTACTACAAACTTTTCGTAAAGAGTTGTTTACCTTCGTGTAGAAAATAGTCCTTCCGTATATACGACATTGCTGTACTTTATGCTATATTTTATAGGGGAACTGGAAGTATTGCAGGAACCGTTGTTGGCATAATATTATTCTTTATATTTATTGCTTTGATCGTCGCCTGCTGTCGTCGTCGACGATACATGCCACCTACATACGTCCAAACAACTCAACCAAGTGCCGGAATTGCTGTTGTCACTACACGTAAGATTGATTTGTATCAAACTGTGACAAATATCTACAGTACCTATATTTTATCAGTTAATAAAGCATGGCCCGGAATTCTGGTGTGCTAGAATTAAAATCATTCGTGTGTGAACTGATAAAATGTGGAT
The DNA here is from genome assembly GCA_008271625.1 of Lutraria rhynchaena. Lineage (NCBI taxonomy): Eukaryota > Metazoa > Mollusca > Bivalvia > Venerida > Mactridae > Lutraria > Lutraria rhynchaena. The sequence continues at coordinate 1,087,603 of VIBL01000127.1, forward strand.
ACGTATTTATCGTTCCTGTAATAATGTATCGGCTGTTAATGCCAGAAATCTTGCAGACCGTAATTATCTGTGACGAGCAGTTAGACATCCCTATTCGTTTTACGAGGTCTAAAACGTAATGTGGTCATACCACTTTTGCCTTTATTTTTGAGGGTAGTTTTTGCTGTTCGACCGATTGAAACCATAATTTATACGACAATGTGAATAAATGTTATGTCGTAAATTGGTTGAAAACATCACATATGTTTCTGTATCAACCATCAAACTAACACTTATGTGATAGTACATGTATTTATGTATCAACCATCAAACTAACACTTATGTGATGGTACATATATTTATGTATCAACTATCAAACTAACACTTATGTGATAGTATATATATATAAACTAACATTTATGTGATAGTACATATATTTATACATCAACTATCAAACTACCTTTGTGAAAAAATCTTCTAAGATATCATAGACTGTAAATCATTGGATGATTTGTGACTGTGTTATGGTCACCAGCGAAACAAAATACGCACTGCAGTTTTAATGAACTGAAATGATAAATGTGTACCCATATTTTATAAGCTGATGAAGTATGGGCAGGAATCGGTTTCGTAAGAATTAAACCACGGATGCGAAGCATGTGAGTATTGCAGACCGTGCTGGAATAATTCATTAAAACGAAGGTCAAGTATTTAATTATGTCTATATACGTATGAAACAATGTATTTTCTTCAACAGAACAAACCAACATGGCGACTGGGTATGCACCTCCTGTGCAACAACCATACCAAAAGCCGTACCAACCGTACCCAGGACAATACCCGCCTCAATATCCGGGACAGCCCTGTGCGCAGCCACCGGCATATGCACCTTGAAAATTGTAAAATACGTCAAAGACATTACAGAATTGTTTTCAATGTAATAATTAATTAGTGCTGTTTTTAAAGAAATGACTGTACTAAATTATTATTAATTATTGTTGCTTTTATCAACCCATAATAAATTCAAAGTACAACATCAGTGACATCATTGTTCTTATTCCTTGGTAAACCTTGGTTAGCTTATTATTACTATTTATATTCCGAATGGTTTCTTATGACAGATAGTGCTGAAAATGTGACTTGCAAAAGTTCGAAATTAATCGAAATTAAGAATGTAAACACTACGAAATGTAGAAAGCTTAGGTTCATATGAACGTTTTTTCCCGATTCTTACTACTCGCTAAGGTCATTATACACATTGTATTGGTCTCAGCTACTCGTACATGGTTTTCGAAACGAACAACACAATAATTAAAGACTAAACAAGCATTATCTTACTGAATGCGTTTATTCCTCAAGTGTGGGGTTGGCATTATTTTTTCAAAGTGTTTTAATGAATTCCGGCTTGTTTTAAAGTGCTTTTCGCAAGTTAATTAATTTTGTCATTAGGTTTCTTATAGTTAAATTATGGGCATGCGCACTCGCCATCAGGATTTTCGCAATTATCACAGGCGGGGTTTATTTTCAATATATCTTCACCAGTTTGTGGAGAGCTTGTGCTAACTGTTGACGCATGTCCATTATTAGACGTGAGGTCTTCAGTCAGGAGATTGGATGGATTAAGAACCAGTTCCGGTTTTGGAATGGCGAGGGGATTTGGCTTTGGTGCGCTACTCTCCACAGCGGAGTTCGACCTTGGCTTTAAGGTCACGTGTGTCTGCGATGTTGTTGGTGTGCTTTTGGGTCGAGTGAAATTTTCGTTGTAGGTTGTAGCAAAGTTGGTATTATACCCAGAATTCAGATTCCTGTGTTGAGAGATGTGCCGGAATGGTTTCATCTTTTCAGCTTTAGCCCCTGATATTGAAGTAAAAACATGTGACCCGTCTGTAAATTTCTCTAAACACGAAATGCATGTCATTTAACATAAAAGAAACGTACATAAATTGGCAGTTGACTGTACTTTGAATACAGTTCAACGAATGGGTTGAAATGAATTGATTTGTGTTACTTTATCGTGTACAGAGGTGTGTGCCGTACGAAACAATACTCAATGCAAGGCCTTTAGATGGAAATTTCAAAAATGACTTCATGTATTAAAACGTCACATGCGAAATAGTCCATCTTTCTATATATACCACATAGCTATAAATCAACCATCTCAACAAACAAAACACACACGACATAGAAACAGAACCTGGCAAAATAAAACACATATACACGCCACTACGCAATTCCTAAAAAACACTGGCTACATATCATTTACCTGTGAAATGCGATCTCTGGTTGGTCTCGCACACCATCTTTTCTTTAGGGGGTTGGTACACTTCAATGATACGGTATGATTCTCTCGGCTGAACGTTCTCCCACGCCTTGAAATCTTTATTGTATGTCGTCTGTTTCTCGAACGCAGTGTCACTATTATCATGTCTGATAATGGTGTTCTTGTTGTACTGTTCTGGATTAATTGGGGTTGGGGGTACAATCATTTGTGGATCCCGAAAATCATGCTATGTGAGTATATAGAGCACATTAATTAGATTACTAAAGGGCGATAACTCGATGAACAGCAAAATAATTTCAAAGAGGTTATCACTAAGTGTAACCAGCAAAAGAGTCGTAACTCAACGCAAAAGTCTAAAACGATTTTCGAACACGAATTAATCACTGCAAATTGCGGCTATCCCCCCTAGTGGTACATTGGTGGGTAACAGGCTATGCGTTTTAGAAGCTACTTTTACACGCATGAAATGTTGAACGTACATAACTATGTTTGAAAACTTGAAAATACATTTTGTATTGTAAGATGAACCAAAATAAGACACAAAATAAAACTTTAAAGTTAAAAAAGGGAACCTTTTAGAATGGTGATAATATGTATATACACATAGTTTACTATGTCGAAGAATCCAATGTTATATTGATAACTTATTATGAAATAAGTTGCCTCCGTTGAGGATATATTCTAAAAAGAGTCACCTACCATGTACAAGCTATTCACAATCATCCCGCCCGTTGGACGCTTGTATTTGGGCTTTCTCGCCCATATGGGAAGCTCATATTTCTTTACCGGCCATGTTTTGTAGGCCGTATTAAAAGTTGTAGTAGCGTCGAACTTAGCCGGTATGAAATGGTTAGATTCTTGTGGCGGACATGGCTTGGGACGTTCATAACCAGTTGGCTTTGTGAAATCGGCCATTGCAGTGGATATGGCGTCAAATTGTTTGCCAGAGCGGTTCTTTCCAACATTCTGCTTGCCTATACAGAAAAATAAACATTAGCAGACACCATAACCATTGACACACCTTCATTAACGGCAGCGGAATTACTGATAAAACATTTTGTAATTATATAAAATGAAATTTTTAAACTTACATAAATGGGTATCATTCGTTTTGCTGGTAAAGAAATCCTTGTATTCGGTGCGGCGTTCCATAGGATCAGTCGGACGTTCAGTATTTTCAGCAGGAACGATTGCAAAGGGTCTCTCAGCATTTTCATGGTAGATGAAATCGTCCTATGCAAATAAAGATGATACATGTAACAATTTGATTAAAACTAATATATCCTATATTGCGAATATTTTCCATCACTGATACACACATCCCGATGAAAGTTGACCATTATTTACGGGAAGAAAACAATTACGTACTGGCGGGTAGGTACTGGAAAGCTTATTAGTTAGGTTAATTGCTCGCTATAAATAGCCAAAGTACGGAGCTGAACTCAAATCAAGGAAACAAATCAAACCTGTGCTGTTGTCGTCTGCACCTCGTGTGTACAAGGTATATCAATATTGTCCTTTGCCTTTATAGGATGTTGTTTGCACTCGTCCATCAAAGCCCGTTCATAGGAAGGATATGATACCTAATAAACCAAAGGAATAGTCCAAAATATCAATGTATTGTTTATAGATGATGGAATATGTCGAAACTCTAAGAACGAGGTTTCGCCTGTACGAGAATTAGACGTCTTCACAGTACCTGACTTGGATGAAGATTAATAATGTCGTTAATAATAATATACGCCACAAGGGGAAACTAAATGATAAGTTTGAATTTGTGTAACTTCACCAATTGATGTACATATATCATATCTTTGACGTAGAAAGTTGTAGGACAAGTTGCATACCCGGACAAGTACGATTTGTTTGCTTAGCATTGCAAGAACCGACGCTGAATTTTCCGTCCTTGTGGGAAGTTGTCGCAGTAATATTAAGTTTCAGATAGTCGAGTTTATATGAATAAAATCCAGTCCATATATAAGGACTCCTCTAATGACAACGCTTGTAAATTTACTGCACAATGATTTGTATCACAGATGATAAGCAAAAACCTCTGAAAACCGGACTCTGAAAACCTGAATTCTCAAAAAATCGGACGATTTTTCAAGTCCCACTTTTTTTTCTCTTCGATCAATAGTTCTCCGAAAACCGGGATTCTCAGAAAACCAGACTTTTGGCCCAGTCCGGAAATGGTCCGGTTTTCAGGGATTTACTGTATAATATTTCCACAATAACATCAGCAATAAAAAATCGCACAAAGCAAAGGACAACCTCACAATTTGATGAGATAATCCATGTTCATATAAGTTATGCTAATGTGATAGAGATAATCAAGAAATTGATGGAAAGGTGTGCTTTACATAAAGTGGAGACATTTTAATTTTCATTTCAGTTTAGCTAATTTGTAATTTTCATTACGTTACTTGAATGTCTGGTTATAGTGGAGTTCTTTAAGCCCCGTTTTAGATAGTTAATTTACCGTATAGATTGTGTCGCCCTGGAAGGCCTGGTTATTGGAGGGATGTATCACCATGGCGTTTTCAACGTTAGGACTTCTGGGCTTACTCATCACTGATTTCTGAAAGTTTTATATTAAAACATATTTGTGGTCAAAACAGTTGCCATGATAACGTAATTAAAAGAAATGGTGGTAGTGGTAGTTTATATATATAATTATATGAGCTACAGAATAAAAAGGCTGTGGTGATAGTATAACAATAGCTGTTATAACATAAGATATGTCGAATATATTTACAATACTCGTACCGACCGATTCAAATAAAGCGCATATTTTATGGTACGATGACTTTATGTGTCAAACACTTGTCAGTAATACCCATACAAACTATTTTTTTTAATAGGAATTATCATAGTTGCATCAATATTCACGAAATATGTGAAGATGATGAAAAGCATATTTCTCATTAAGTAGAATGCACATTATTATTCTTTACCTTCGGAAAATATTCCATCTTATATGAGGTTGTGTTTTCAAAAGGGACGTTAGGGGGTCGCTGCTCTGACTTGTGTTTCTTTGGCGACAACTGTTTTGGGGGCTACAACAATATAATGACAAACACAATACACGACATTCTACGTAAATGCTTTTAAAAAACAAACAAAAATAATGTTTAAATGAACTATACTTATGACGTAATGCATGTAGTTTATGATATGTATGTTAACTAGAATTTATTTTACATGATCATACTTTCAACCAAGATTTATGTTCAGTGCGCAAAAATAATGTACGAACAGTGCAAAATTAGAGGTAGAGCAAAATTATGATGATGTTGTTGTTGAGCAGCTGTTGCTCTAGAGAGGTTAAATCAATTGTTAAATCATGCAGTATGAAAAACATGAAGTTGTTGAAGGGAAGTTGTTGCTCAAGAGAGGGTCGCTCTGGAGAGGTTGCACTGTATTATTTTTTTCAAACGTTTTTAGGCTTAATGTCAAAGATCGGAGATGTCTGATAATTTTCTGAACGAAAATCTCAGCATAACAAATGCTTGTCTCAAGTCTGTTTCCGAGGTATATACAACCAGTTTATGCTGTTTGATATTCTGTCACTAGATAATCAACGAGTGTGTCATTGATTGAGATACAATGCTACTGTTATAAAACAATGGCCCGATTTTACCACGGTGAAAACTCAAATCTAGAGACTCAAATTTTAGCTCTTGAATCTAAACGCTCGACGACAGTCAACGTGCAGGGTGTGAAGGTTCAATTTGAGAGCAGAGATTTGAGGGTTGAAAATTTTCACTGAGACTCGATTGCTGAGATTGACCACGAGTATGAATATTTACCAGGAAAATTTAGATGACCTTGCTTGATACTAAACACAAATATTTGAAACAAATAAAATACTCACCTGATGGTACATGTAATCCACACCGTATGTTGATTTCCGCTCCATCGGGGCTCGTGTCATCTCCTTGGATACCGTGACCTGACCCGGCTTCAAACTCTGTGGTCTTGGCTGCCATGGCCTATCTTTATACGCCTGGAGTTTCATCAACAATATTAAAGATATTATTCGGTATTATTTGAATTAATCTGTGACCAGTGTCTACTCTGTGATATGAAACAAATTGGCGATGACAACAACATAATCAAAATTCAAACAAGAATGATAATCAAACGTTGACCAAATTCAATGTAAAAATGTACCATAACTTTAATAATATTTTTATATAATACATGTACAGTAAAACCTATGAACAAAGGGCCACCCTTGGGAAAGACAAATTGTGGTCCTTATTGACAAGCGGCCTTAAATCGGAGGTCAGTTTGTTCTAAATATTTTTTTTCAAAGAATGGCCTTTATTCGCATAGTGGCATTTATTCGGAGGTGGTTGCAATCATAGGTTTGACTGTATTGATGTATACATACAGTCTGATATTCTGACGTGCAGTTTGCCATTGGCTGAAGCTGCTCCCTTTTGTATGCCTTTGGACTGTCCCCATAGCTGAAAAATAAGGGTCTAATTTGACCAAGTCTCTGAGTGTTAAGATAATCAAAAACATTTTTATGATATGAGATATCAAAAGGCATTAATTTTAATTGGTATAACAATGTTATTATCTCTAGTTTTCATTCATGGCTGCTAAAACGCGTGAAATAAATTCTTTACTTAATGCTTAAAAATACAAATTTAATGTTGTTACTTATTTCAATCAGCAAAAAATAAAATCTGATACATTGGTCTTGAAAAACATATTAATATATTCCATTATACATGTATTACTTTTGGTAATGCAGTTTTATTTGGGTACACATTAGTTCTTAAGATGCAACATGGCAAATTTTGAATTGGAATTCAGTGTTGAACGGGTACATGAATACTACGCTTTATGAATACATTTCATGAACCAAAGAAAACTACAGATTCAGGGTTTTTTTTCTCAGCATTTTGGGAACATGACCCGACCCCCAGAATTGGGAATTTTCGCGACATTTCGGACAAATTGGGGAAAAGTCACACTGTATAAAATAACAAAAAATAATCAAATAAAACTAAAAAATAACAAATATTATGTTTATTTTTGTTTTTAGATATTGGTAAACTTTGTTATTTGAATGATTTAGACATTCAATAAACATTTGAAAAATCTGAAACATCTGTAAATCAAATTTTGTTTTTCGTTTTTTTTCTCATTTGAATTGGAAATTTTGCCTTGCAATTGGGAAAAAACATGCTTTTTGCCATTGGGAACAAGACCAAATATCGGTCGTCAAAACGGCCCCAAAAAACCTGAAATTGAATATATTTGTGTATCGGAGGGAAAGAAAATATTAATGCATAAAAATTAAGTAAAAGTCAGAGCTTACCATTTCGTACACCGTGGAACAAGTTGTAGTGTCTTTGTCTGCATGTATGGAGCGTTTTTCGAAGATAAAAGTGATGGATAAACAGAATGTCGGCCGGTTACGGCGACGCCATCTTTTGTTTATGCGTTGCTATTGACGTTGTCAGTGTGACGTCATGTAACGTCAGCAAATATTATGCACATGACTTTAACGAGCGAACGCTGCGAAAAACAGCGTAACTACTGTTCATCCTGTCATGTGTTGTTACGTCGACAACTTCGAATATAAATGCATATCTTTACTTCATCTGTATATAATTACATCAAATATGAATAACTTATTCTTTCGCAGCATACTTCGTTTTATTATTCAAGTCAGTGGGATGAATATGGGGGAAAGATTACACTGGATGTAGAAAGCTAGAATTTAGACAAATACATTTGATATCGGCTCATAGGTTATATATATTTTCAAATGAAATGAAATGTCTTGCATTTCCAATGCTATAACATTTTTTCTTAAGGATTTCAATCGAAATCATGAAATCAGACCCTGATGCACTCTTCCTTAGCTCTCAGATCACAACATTGAGTGTAAGAAATGACAATTCTGAATAGGGAATGGACACACAGGGCTAACAATCACGCTTACAAGGCAGCCTGGCCATTGGTCAATCATAAATTAGGTTGATTTTAAACCAGTTCATCAGAAGCTTCAGTCTGATGGTATTTCAGGTTATATAACTATGTTTTAAAAATCAGTCTTAGAAAACAGCCTTGCCATTGGTCAACTTAAACCCGTGTTTAGAATCAGCCAATCAGAGGCTCGAGTTTCGAGACTGGTCATGAAAAACTGCCATTTATAATCTTGGAGCTTTGAACACAGTTGTTAGGATAACTTCTGATATTCTTCACTTCAAAGGTAAATTAATGAAACAATTAAAGTTGGTGCTATAATTTTCATATCACCAAGAAATACTTTCAGATAAAATTAAAACATGACTGATCTGGTTCTTGTACCTGTAATAGGAGGCAGAAAATAAAGTTCCCGATGCTGGGTTCAAACCCGCAACCTTCTGCTTGCAAGTCAGCTGCTGTACTAACTGAGCTAATCGGCCAGACAGGCAAACAAACTACTATAAACACATATATATACACAACACTGTTACATTCGTCCTTCCTTTAATCAATTATTAAGCGACAACCACAGGCTCTTTCAGCTAACCCAGCCTTTGCTTCATCCTAGCTCTAGGATTCTAAGGCTAGCCACACACGGCACCAATGTAATAGGAGGCAGAAAATAAAGTTCCTGATGTGGGGCTCGAACCCGTGACCTTCTGCTTGCAAGTCAGCTTCTTTACCAACTGAGCTAATCGGGCAGACGGGCAAACAAACTACTATAAATACATATATTATATATACAGCACTTTTACATACCAGTGTTATGGTGTGTGAAAAAAAGAGAGATTCAGTATCTTTATAAATTGAAATATTTATTCATATAATAGACATCATCTAGCATAATGATTAGTTTGACAAAAACAATGGTTTTAGAAGATATTTATTAATTAACATGTAACTGAATTATTGTAAAACATTTAAAACATGAATCACATATACATACAATACAAATGACAAAGAACATTACATAGTTACACCATATTATAGAATTATCTAACCTTAATTTTCAGTTTGAATACCAGACTCAAAAATGCAAGCATGCCATTGATTAATTTTATTGAATTGCGAATAAACCAATCAGAAAATTCAATTTTGAGACTGGTCTCAAAATATAGACTTTTGTGACTTCAGACTTTTAATACACTCACATGGCGACAAACAAGGGATCTCCTTTCTTTAAAACAATGCTATTAACATTGTTAATCAACTGCATTCTACATATGTAAGGTTGAGAGATGTCCTGGCCTGTACTACTAGGTCACCAACCAAAACAAACCCCTAACTAAAACTAAAATTATGAGTTAACCTCCCATGTGATGGATCAATCATATGTGGAATCAAATACCTATCCGTGAACACTTTGTGGCAGAGCAATGTGTATCTCACAAGAGTTTTGAACCGAGGACACTTTGATGAATAGTCTTACATTTCAACATTAATCATAATGAATTCAAAAATGTGGATAGATATTGAAAATAACCATTATTGATTAATGAGATCCCTAATTGTAAAAGACAAACTTTTTCAGAAAGATTAGCTTTGATGAATTAAATTAACTCTTTTCTGATGATGTACTTGTTAAAATCTATCACATGGTGGACATAACATAAACATAGTCAGCAAGATTTCAACAAAATTAATGATAAGAATTTAGGGCCAAAAATGAAATAAAATAAAGATACTCAAACAACAGGGCCATGATGGACCTGCATCGCTCACCAGAATAAATGTTAATTAACTTGTTACTAAAAAGGTAATAAAGGTGTGGGCAAATAATATGGAACAATAATAAACTTGATAAAGGACCATCAAAGGATATTACAAAAGAATATTCGTGATGACTGAAGGATGCCACAGACCAAGTTTGGTGATGATCCAACCACTGGTTCATGAAAAGAAGTCATTTTCAGGCATTTCTATGTTTAGCTCTAGCGGAACCTAATAGGGGCCAACCATTTTTATTTGAGCAAATCTGACAGAACACTATCTAAAGATGCTAAAAACCAAGTTTAGTTATAATCCATCCATAGAAACATGAGAAAAAGTTATTTTAAGGTATTTCTATCTTTAGCTCTAGTGGCCCCTAAAAGGGGCCGACCAAATTTATTTGAGTGAACTTGAGAAAGGATCATCTAAGGATGCTACAGACCAAGTTTGGTGATCATCCATCCATTGGTTCATGAGAAGAAGACGTTAAAGATTTTCTATCTTTAGCTCTAGCGGCCCCTAAAAGGGGCCAACCATTTTTTTTAGCAAATCTGATAAAAGTCCATATAAGGATGCTACAGACCAAGTTTGGTGATCATCCATCCATTGGTTCATGAGAAGAAGGTGATTAAAGGTTTTTCTATTTTTAGCGCTAGTGACCCCTAAAAGGGGCCAACTCGTATAATATGAGCAAGTTGCAGTTAGAACGTCAAAAAGCGTCTGCATAGCAAATTTGAAGTAAATCCGACCGGTTGTTTCTGAGGAGAAGACCATTATTGACGCCAGACGCCGGACACCGGAGCATCCACCTATCCATCCTAACAGCTCACCCTGAACCTTCGGTTCTGGTGAGCTGAAAAACACACAACAAACCTTCTAAGCATTGAGGTGAAAGGTCAAGTCCATTCAAAGGTCAAGGCCATATACCTATTATACAATGTCTTCTGTAAAAGAGTGGGGCTTACGACACAATCATTCAAGCAAGCATTAAATGTTTTCATAAAATACAATCCCTTCATAAATTTGTTTAACTAAACTTTTACTAATAAATGACCTAGTTCAATGAAAATATATCTATACTTATGAAAACTGGCTAACATGTAAGGACATACAAATATACAATCAGTAAATGATACAAACATAACATTAAAATGAACACATTTGTACAAAAGTATGATTAAAAAAGGTGAATAACCACAATGCTACACGTCTATCTCATCATCACACTTTTAATTTCAATGCAAAATCAATGCTTTCTAATAACAATATCAACAATCTCAATGCACTAAACCTTTTGCCTCAGAAGAACATTTTGGACTCTTCTGAAGTCAAAGCTAATATACAAAGCATCTATTTATTTAATAAAATTGGGTTATTTCTCTCTGACAAAGTGGAAAACATTGTGGCAAAAGAAGCCATTACTCATTACAAGCAATGGTTTCTTTTGCTACAATGTTTTCAAAAGTTGTGTGCCTCAGATGAGGGGAAATGTGGTATTAAGAGGCAAAGGGTTAAGTTAAACTTTTACTTTGAGAATTACATTTTTTGAACATTTGAAATACAAAAACAATCATTCACTTATCAACTATTTAGAAGGACCAGAAACAATAACATAGTTGAGTTTCCAACCTCAAAATAGTTTTAAATGACCAACTACTCCTATTTTTCTGTACATTTATCAGGAATGATGGTGTTTTATGTCAACTAAATTGAGTTATAAATACTGTTGTGATATTTTGTGTAAATTCACAAACAAATTACTAAACAAGAGTAAAAATTACTTTTAAATGAAATACACTTCACAAATTCTTTATGTCTTAGGTGTTTTATTTACACCAACAGCATGTTACACAGCTTATGATTACAGAACAGTCAATCTTCTCAAATTTTAGTTTATTCAGACTGCTTTATGTAGACAAGTTTACTTGCAGTGGTTCCTTTAGACTGATTTACTTAGAGAGTGGTTTATTTAGACTGGTTTACTTAGTGACATTTATTTAGACTGGTTTATATAGAGTAATTTAATTAGACTTGTTTATATAGAATGGTTTATTCAAACTGGTTTACTTAGATTGGTTTATGTAGACTGTTTTATGTACTGTTTTATTTAGACTGGTTTATGCAGAATGGTTTATTCAGACTGGTTTCTGTAGAATGGCTTATTTAGACTGGATTCAGTAGAATGGTTTATTTAGAATTGTTTATATAGACTGGTTTATGTAAACTGGTTTATGAAGTTTTTACAGTGACAGATTCACAGTACTGACCTGTTTTATGGCATGGTATTTTCACACTGAGACTATGGTAATACACAAACAAGAGGGCCATCAAGGCCCTGCATCGCTCACCAGAATAAATATTCATTAACTTGTTACTAAAAAGGTAATAAAGGTACACTTGTGGGCAAATAATGGGGAACAATAATAAACTTGATAAAGGACCATCAAAGGATACTACAAAAGAATATTCATGATGACTGAAGGATGCCACAGACCAAATTGGGTGATGATCCAACCACTGGTTCATGAAAAGAAGTCATTTTCAGGCATTTCTATGTTTAGCTCTAGCGGCCTCTAATAGGGGCCAACCATTTTTATTTGAGCAAATCTGACAGAACACTATCTAAAGATGCTAAAAACCAAGTTTAGTTATAATCCATAGGTATTTCTATGTTTAGCTCTAGCAGTCCCTAATTGAGGCCAACCATTTTTATTTCAGCAAATCTCACTATCTAAAGATGCTTAAAACCAAGTTTGGTAACAAACCATCGATAGAATCATGAGAAAAAATCATTTTCAGGTATTTCTATTTTTAGCTCTAGTGACCCCTAAAGGGGCAAACAGGTATAATATGAGCAAATTGCAGTTAGAATGTCAAAAGGCTTCTGCACAGCAAATTTGAAGTTAATCCGACTGGTAGTTTCTGAGGAGAAGACCATTGTTGACGCCAGACGACAGACGCCGAAGCATCCACCTACCCATCCTAACAGCTCACCCTGAACCTTCGGTTCTGGTGAGCTAAAAAATGCAGCTTTTCAAATGGAGGGAAAATAAGATGATTGCATTAAGATGTCTGGTTATTAAAGATGGTCAGCTGGGTTATCTGCCACGATATTCAAAATACCCGTATAAAGTCTTAAGTCCAGTTACCTTTGTTATATAGGTGCTTTGCATAAATCAGATTGGTAAAATAATCATGTTTGTGACAATTTTAGGACATAAAAAATGATGCATTTGAAATTCTGTTTATATAAAAATTAGCATACCACAAAAATATGGCAATAGCTGTAGCTGATCTTTCCATGGCGCTAAATGGCATATGAAGGAAGTTGTACATCAGACTTAAGTTACTGTTATGTAACCAATTAATCTGTAGGACAATTTTTATACATTGTCACTGCACATACACTTAATAACCAAAAAAAGGCAAATAATACAATGGAACCATCAGGACAGTATTTAATATTTGTGTAATAATGCTCTGCTGAGAGTGGTACAATGAATTAGGAACAACAACAACAGAAGCATCCAAGAGCAGAGTATAATCTTTCACGCCCATTGGTCCGAGATGGATGATCTGACAAAAATTGAAATTCATTCACAAACTGATGGCTAGAGGACGATGAATTTACAAGTCAATTTGCTCCTAATTAAAATTGTATAACACAAAACACTACTAAAAAATTCTTATACATAATTCTACTAGGATTATGTGTCCATCTGAAAGTTTGACAGGTTTTGAAGAGAGTTTTCAGAATATAAAATGAAGATAACGTGTGCTGAAATATCAGCTTTTCAAGTGGAGGTAATAAAATGATGTGAAATTGACACTCTTCATTCAGGAGATACTAATACATGTTTTAATATGCTCAAAATGGTGACAAATTATGTTTTTAAGAGTTTTAATAAGTAACTGCAGTATATTTATGCAAAGAAGAAGAAATGTAAGAAATATAACTGCTGACAGTATTTGAATTCAAAACATCATGATAATACATCCTAGCAGCAAAATTATAACATACTTTGATGACAAAAATATCCAACAAATACAATAACAATAATATGAAAAGTAGAAGAAAAAGAAATATAGTGTAGTAGAGGTATAGTATATAATGTTTTAACAATACATGACAGTAAGCAAAAAGCTCTGAATTACAAATAAAAAAGTAAAATTTAATAATTTTTTGTAAGAGACTGCTAACCACAGAATAACAAAAAAACAATACTTAGAAGACAGAAAATGTCACGAAGTTATTCATTTTTTACACAGAGAGAAATATTTACAAATCATTATGATAGAGGAGAAATACAAGAAATCACCATGATGCAATAATTTGCAAATAATTATACAGATGTAATCCATCAAAGCCATATATACAAGACAAGAACCAACAAAGAACACACACACATAAAATACAAACATAAAATTATTATTTTCTAATGACATAAAATAACATACAAAGTAAATATAACATGTTTGAGTTCAAACATATTTTAAAAACAATTATACTAACATAATATGAATCAAAAAGGAAATTGCACTGTGTATATCATTTTTATCATTCAATGATGAACATAAATATACATATATATATTTATTTTTAGGGGCCCCATGGTTGAATGGTTAGAGTCTTTGTCTACTAATCGCTAGCCCTCATCACTGTGGGTTAGAATTCCACTAGGGACCAGAAAATATTTACCACAAGTGAGGAAGCCTTCCATGCAGCTAAACGGAGGACTGTGGTTCTACCCATGTGTAAAACTGGGGATCTTCCTCCATTGTTAAAGCTGTAGAAGTCAACAAGTAACCCAGATTGTTTGGACAACGTTAAACCCCACAGAAAATATATATATATATTTCTTAGGTAACTCATATTGTCAATTTTATATGAAGTAAATGTAGGCACATCCCCCATGTTTTTGACAAAATTTTCTAAAAAAACATGCTCCTAGAGCAAACCACTAACATGTAAATGAATCTTTCTTTTTAGGTAAGTTTCTTGGATGAAATACTTTGAGAATAGCTAGATTGTGTTAGTAAATGAGTTTTTTTAATATTGAATTCTTCAATGACAAATATGTTGAAACAATAAAAACTTTAACTGTCCACCACAAAAATAATGCTAGCGAGTAAATTCTAACATGTTTTAATTTAAAGATTACAATGTTTCTACAATATAAAATACTGTATATGTAAATATGTCAAAATGAACTCAGATAAGTACTGAATCAGGTGAGGTTTACCCTTCAGTACCATATCACAAGAAGAACAAGCAAAATATGAAGAAATTATTATATATATACTTCTGCAGATAATTTGATTGAAATAAATACTAGCAATGCAATGTAAATGTTATTTTTTGATTACAATTTAGACCAAAGGGTTATATCAAGTCAGAGTGTCTTTCATAAGCATTTCCTAGCTAGGATAGCACTTCTTAAAAATTAGTTGTCAGCCCTTGTTTGTCAATAAAAATAATCAGTCCTTGTTAGTCAAAATAAATAACCAGTCCTTGTTTGTCAATATAAATAATAAGCCATAGTCTGTCAACAAAAATAATCAGTCCTGGTCTGTCAATAAAAATAATAAGACCATGTTTATCAATAAAAATAATAAGCCCTTGTTTGTCAATAAAATAAACAGTCCTTGTTTGTCATTAAAAATATTCAGTCCTTGTTTGTCAATAAAAATAATCAGTCCTTGTCTGCCAATAAAAATATTCTTGACATTCTTTTTTTTAAATTAAATTGACTGAAATATTGGCTGCTTCATAGCTATGATATGTTAAAAAAGTGAAAGAAATTAAAATTTAAAAGAAAAATAACTCTTTTAGCTAATATATGTCTAAGAAACGAAGCCTAAGTAAGAAAGTCCTAGAAACAAAGTAAGCAAGTTCAAACTGGAGTCAAAGGGCAATAACTGCTGACTGGTAAGCTGAAATGCTACATATCAGCATTTAAATGACCCTAATTATTTATTCTAAAGTGTACTTTTTCCTCTTTATGGACCAGAACTAACTTGAGACTTACAGACCATCAAATCTTGAATAATACCTTTCCTATATTAGACTAGAAAGAAATACAATAAAAATTCATAATTATAGACTAAAATTAACAGCAATACTAATGCCTGATAGTTTGATTAAAACTTACACAATGATAAAAATGACTTTGAGCATCAGCAAGTCAACTTTTTATCAATAAAAAAAATCTCTAATTCTTCTATGATTTTGTTAGAGATCTAAACTAACCCCATATTTCATGAATTAGAATTTAAAAAAACCCTAAATTTACAAATCATAATTGAAGAATTGTGAACATTATCAGTGACCAGCAGCTGATAAAATCGATAAAATTTTGATTAATTAATAAAATCTAAGAAATGATAAAGGCAAGAACTATATAATATCTGTACTGCTCAGAAAACATAGTTAAAAACAATGAGTAACTAAGCAGTGGTTTTGACTCAGGAACATAATTATTTCATACAGCTATCATTGATATGACAAAATGTTTCTCCAGCATTACATGGTTTTATTTGAATTTGTTTCTGTCTAATTATTTTGTCTAATATTGCACAAAGAATATCATATGTGAGGATTTATTTATATCTACTTATTTTTTTTAGTGTCAATTTACATAATCTTTTTTTAGTAAAAAAAAGGTTAATTTTGACTGCTCAAATGTACTACACTATACATAAAATACAATGTACAAGTATGGTCGATACAAACTAGCGTTTATCTTTTGATTAGACAAAAATTAAATCAATTGCAAGGTAATTATAAGCGAAACACTGACTATATTTTCATGTTTTATCAATGCTCCAAGATATTTCAAGTCCATCTTAACTGTTTTGAAGATTAGCCCAGACAAATCAGTATACAGTAAAACCTTAATACAGTAGAACCTCGATTATCCGAAATCGACGGGACCGAAAAATTATTTCGGATAATCCAGGGTATCGGATAATCCGGGGTAAAGGAAATCTAGACTGTTTGATATGAAAATAAAGGGAGAACACTCCAAAATAATGCAAATAGTGGACTAAGCATAAGAAAACCGAAGCACATTTTTTTTTTACGAAGCATTCATCATTAAAACATGATCATTTAATTAAATACGATGTATACACATATAAGAATATTGTAAGCATACGTTTTCAATAGAAACAAAAGCTGAAACAAAGTCAAAGTCCGACCAAAATTCCATTATATAGTCACAAACATAAACTAGCATCACTAATATCGCTGTCGTCCTAATCATATAACAGTGATGGGAGATCCTGTACATAGTTTGTTTTCAGCATTTGGTGACAATTTGAAAAACTCCGAAAAATAAAGTGATCACTTGTAATGTTAATTGCATATTAAAGTAAAATTATGATATCACTATAGCAAATGATTAATAAAGTCAAAATTGTATGTGAATCATCTAACCGAATTTGCATTATATTAGGATAATTATGTTCCTGAAATTGCAAACAATAAACCTAACAAACAGTGATCAGTGGTGTTAAATAAAATGTTGTTCACACCTTCCGACACGTTAAAGAAATCCTTCAATAGACAAGACTGGTCGTTCGGAGTTAATTGTCTATTTCGGATTACAGGTAAGAAAATACGCATTTAAATGAGTTTTGGGACCTGATTATCACTTCGGATAATCCATGGTATTCTGATTAGACGATTCGGATAATTGGGGTTATTTTACAATGAAATAAATAGGGGACTGAAGTTTCTTTTCGGATTACACCAGGTTTTCGGATAATCCGTTGTCGTAAAAAATCGCGGTTTTACTGTATTACAATCACCTTTAGGATAAAAAATAATGATACTATTCACATTATGTCCAAGACTGAAGATAGATTTCAATTTCACAACAAACGCATTTTAATTACAGAGTGACAATTGACAGTGAAATTGATTTGTAATGCTAAACAATATCATACCTCATAATTAATTTACAGTTAAACTGTCATACTAACACAAACTTTTGGACCAAAACCTATCAATCTAATTATTGAGGTGGTCACATTATCAAGTTAAAACACAGAGGAAATATTGAACACAGATCCAACACTAAGTGGTTGTTACAATGAGGTGGTCTCAATATTGATGTAATAGTTTAATGAAATTTCATTGAACTGTACCAAAACAATAACAGACAAAACATTGTCATTTTCAGTAATTAATAAAAACATTTTGGATCTACATTCAAATCTGTGCTTAAGACTACATGTAAATGGAGACCATCTGTGTATAAGTACCATCTGTGTATAAGGACCATCTGTGAACTGAGAATACTGTGAATAGAGACCATCTGTGAACTGAGAACACTGTGTATAAGGACCATCTGTGAATTGAGACCATCTGTGTACAAGGATCATCTGTGAACTGAGAACACTGTGAATAGAGACCACTGGGTCTAACAGAATATCAGTTTTATTCCTACTCTAAATTTTTCATGACAGTTTAGCCTCAGGATAAAGACTACTTATTATAAAGACCTCTTTTACCCTCTGGAAGATGATCTGGACAGGCAGGTTTGACTGTATACTATGCTTTCAAATCATAATACAATTATGGTGAATAAATATTTAGCTCGTATTTAAATATATGACAATGTTTAAATCAGTTCAATGCTGTAATGCTGTTAATGAAAATTCAAAAGTGAAAAACAACAACAAAAAACATTTCAAAATTCCCTTACTTAGATTTAAGGGTAATAAAACAAATGATATCCTGATATATAAGTGATTGTTTGGTCTAAAAATAATGTTAAAACTTTGAACACTTTTCTAAATAATGGAGTTAAGATACCAATGTTTTGACGGATCAACCAAGCGCTTACTGGAATTAGTAGTACATTAAGTATTGAGCCGTAATATCTATCTAATAATATTTTACATCTATATACAAAACATTCATAAATACTAACATATCCACAGTTTGTGAAATTCCTGACTAAAGTCTTGGTTCTAAAAGTCTCCTGTGTACAAAATGACTCCTATATGCTATCACAAAAGTTTACAGCATATAAACCCATTGTAAATAAAACTGACATACAGGCTAATGCTGCCCTGGGTAGAAAATGGGCTCATGATGCTTAGATTACGACGTGAGGTCGATGTGGCAGGAAATTTATTGTCTATTCGATCAACCTTGTTCCCAGAACCACGAAGCAAGAGTTTAAATACTCTGTCAATTATAAGCAAAACACTGACTACATTTTCATGTTTCGTCAATGTTCTGAGATATTTCGAACGAAGCTCATACAGAGTTGTCTGTCCCTGAGATCACCCCACCCACCATTTGGTTTTGGGTCTCTTAACTTGAGGCCAGAGTAGCCACCTATGCTTACTGTATTAGGGAATAAATGCTGTTTATTTGCGTCTATTAAATTCTTTACAACAACTTTCTTTTCTTCTGGCTTACAATTCTTGCCTTTATGGTGGACACCACTGAAAAGAATTAAAATGATATTTTATTGAAACTGAAAATAAATTTAAAAACAAATATTAAAGGGACACAAATCCAGGTTGACTTTTAGGTTTTACATCTTTTTCCACACCATTTCAGTCACATACCGACAGGCATTTAGTCTTATCGGTGTTCCTGGTACTAACCTTGTTCTCTGCAAGTAACTGCCAACTTTTCCATACTTATCACTCAATTCATCAGTGCAGAATGTATTGTTTTGGACATAATGTATTCAACCTAAGCATCACAGAGAACATGTGCCTCACATAAGAAACAATGTGTGTATCCCAGGTCCAGTGACCTAATGCTCTCACTATTGGGCCAAACCAGCAGGCTTGAACTCCAGACTGACATTACAAAATTGAGATAAAAGGTCAATGTAAAAGTTAAGTATCAGTCAAAAATGAAAATCTAGCAGCAATTTTATAAATATGAATACATAAAACCACAAAATTCTAACTTAATACAGAAATTGAACATTTCAAAATAATGGAGGCGACAACTTCGAGCAATTTGGCACACAACGGTAAACAGTAAAACCTTGTTATCTCCAGGAGTCATTGGAACAGACTAAATACTCGAGATAAACGTGATGCTCATAATAATGAGGTGTCTGTTTGTTGCTTGAAAATTATACACAACTAAGAACAAATACTGACTGGACTTCAAAAACCCCTCGAGATAATTCACGAGCTTGTGATATCGATGCTTGTAATAACGAAGTTTTACTGTAATTATTAAACCATGAAAACTAAGGAACATTAAAATAGTACCATTCTCCCATATGAAACACTCTCGTTGCCTTCATCTTTAATACTTTCATCTGGTTTGGCAAACATTTACTACTGAGATGCTGTAAAGTCCAATCCCAATTATAATCATCAAAATAACAAAATTCCTGAAAAAAATCAGTATTTACACTTACAGTACAAATATACTGAAACTTCAACTTTATGCCACAACCATGGTCCAGTGGTTAGTATGCTGGACTTGTAACCCAGAGATGAGGGTTCAATTCCCAGTTGAGACAGGTCATACTCTTCTATGAAAATTTGACAAAAATGTTGATTTTTCTCCATATGTGGAGAAGTTCCTAGCTCCTTGTGGAAGGGAATGTTAGTACTGGTTAGTATACAGCCCAGGAAAACTGGCCACTGTATAAAACTGAAAAAATTGTTGAAAAATGGTGTTGAACCCAGTGAAAAAAAATTACACACAAAAGTGGACTTTTTTCTTATGCTTGGAGACAAATATTTTGCAGTAAAAGTTGTGTACAATGGTATCATCACTCATATCTTAATTGTTCTAATACATTGATATCTTACAGCAGATTTAGAGCGAGATATAGCAAGGTGTTTTCATGTAACTCATACAAAAGAAATTCCCTTTGGGACATTTCATGTTGGATGCAGATGAAGTATTGCTATGAGTTTAATTATTTTTTTCACTAGAGTTTAACGTTGCACCAACAGCCAGGACCATTTGGTGACTTTCCAGCTTTAACGGAGGAAGAAGGCCCCAAGCTTACACCTGGGTAGAACCACCGACATTCCATAAGCTAGCTGGATTGCTATGAGTTTAAAGACCACAATACACCCAATTTAAAATAAAATGGAGCTTTCATTATAAGGTGACAAATAAGGAACAAACCCCTCCCAAACATTAATGCTCTATTTATAACAGCATATTCAAAGGGAAATAAATCTTCCAGTTCTTGTTCACAGCAAAATTCCAGGCAACAGATAAATCAATACGTAATGTCTAGTCACTGGTCAGATCTTGAGGACTTGCATCCACAAGATTGTGACCCAACAAACAGACAGACAGACAGACAGACAAGCTGATTCCAGAATACATCTTCATCAAACTACATTAGTCAGAAGAATAAAAAGAAGCACAAAAAAGTTGCCTATTATGTTTATTGAAGTACAAAAAGCTGAATAATTATCAAAAACAGGGTTTTCATCAGACATCAAAAGTTGAGTGTCAAAAATGACCCTTAGCTGATGAAGAGTCAACAAAATTACTTTCTAATTTTATTGTAAATTTGACCCTTTCGAACAAATTCACAAGAGTCAAAAGCTTTATTTTACTGATTTCAAGTGTCAAAAATGTTGTTTTAAGGGTCGAATAAAAGCCCTGAAAAACTGGTCACCACAGGGGAGTGTACTACCTTTATATACATTTATTTGGTCTGTTATGTAAATGAATATATGCTTAAGACAGTGTTCATATGGTGTTCTGAACTGAAAATGGATACAGTAGAAACTCCCCAGTCTGAACTGCCTTTGGACTGACCAAAAGTTTCGGATTAGAGAGGATTTTGGATTAGAGAGGTTTTGTCCATTTAGAGTTTGAAGAGAATATTTACTTCATTTGTTGTATGCCATTGTTGGTATGTAAGTACAACTGTAGTTCCTGTTCTTATTGTCTGCAGATGTGCATTTTTTTTGTTTTACTTAGAATAAAATAATACAATATTATTTTTCATCAGATGTTTTATTACAAGCTTAAATCTAATTGAAAGACACATATCAGCAAAATTTTAATTTGCCATCATGTTGTTCAAACTTCCCATCAGCCTCACTTCTTATCTTATAATTGTCTGGGGTCATCAATTTGCAAAAACCTTTGATTTTACCGCATGGTCAGTGTTTTGTTTTCACATTTCACAAACATTACCTGTCAAATTATCTTACCTTATTCCCAACTATACGTTGTTTATAAAATGTCAATAATAAAGGCAATTACGAATTGATTTCATTGTGTAAAGACGTAAAGACATTTTAATTTACAAATGTAATTGTTTTCCATATTGAGAGGTTAAACTAAGTTAAATTCTTTATCTATGATACATTTATTTACAAAATGGCACCTTATCTTGTACCCTAATATACAGAAATACACAAAGTTGATGCTAACAGTAAACCCCCGAGGCAAATTAGCGAACTATTGTCGAACTAACCCCCTAACCTTAACCCTGTCCTGATTGCGGAGTTTAAAGAGAAGGAACAAAATGGGACCATGGAAATTTTTCGAATTGAGCAGGATTCCGGATTGGAGAGGTTCCAGATTAGGGAGTTTCTACTGTATTCAATCTGGTTAAATACTGTATATTATACTTCAAATATTCATCAAGCCTTACCTTTGCACATTTTTTTATCTGTTTGAACAAATCTGCAGTAAAAGCCATGCCCATATTATGCCTTGATGATATCCAATTAGCTACTTCAACCTGTAATCGTACAAAATACAGAACCATCTGCATATAAAAACCATGTTCAGGAGAGCCAAATATTATCTCCACATGAAGAGGACTTTAAGGACAGGTAACAAATTACAACATACATGTACAACATTTTAAATCAGAAAAAAATCTACTGATGTCTATCGCAACATGGCCTCTGTTCTATTGAAAGCATAATCATGTAATAGCTTAAATTTAAGTAAAATTAAATATGTTGACTAAAGATAAAGACCACAGAAGACATTGATAAGCATATAACAATTCTTCTTACATTTGGTATTTCATAGGAAAAAAACTCTTATTCTATGACAAATCTGCTCAATACTATACAATATTGTTAACATTATAAACAAGAGGGCCAAGATGGCCCTTTTTTGCTGACCTGAGTAAAGATTGCAACTTCTATGGTTTTCCAGTGATTTGACCAGGTGACCTAGTTTTTAACCTGAGTTGATATACAATCATAATTGTGACATCTAGAGGGTTAACAAGGTTTTCTAAAAATTTAACCTGGTGACCTAGTTTTTGACCTCAGATGACCCATGTTCAAACTTGTCCAAGATATCATTGAGACAAGCATTTTGACAAGGTTTGGTGAACCTCCAATCAAAACTGTGACCCCTAGAGTGTTAACAAGGTTTTTCGATAATTTGACCTGGTGACTTAGTTTTTGACCCCCAGATGACCCATGTTCGAACTTAACCAAGATATCATTAAGAAAAGCATTCTGACAAGGTTTAGTGACAATCCAATCAGAACTGTGATTCCTAAAGTGTTAACAAG
This sequence comes from Lutraria rhynchaena, assembly GCA_008271625.1. Lineage (NCBI taxonomy): Eukaryota > Metazoa > Mollusca > Bivalvia > Venerida > Mactridae > Lutraria > Lutraria rhynchaena. The sequence continues at coordinate 1,111,075 of VIBL01000127.1, forward strand.
GTTTTCCAATGATTTGACCTAGTGACCTAGTTTATAACCTGTGTTGACCCATGTTCAAAACTGTTCATGATATCATTAATAAAAACATTCTGACAAAGTTTGAGGATGATCCAATTAAAACTGCGACCTCTAGAGGGTTAATAAGGTTTTCCAGTGATTTGACCTGGTGACCTAGTTTTTGACCCCCATTTGACCCATGTTCGATCTTAACCAAGATATCATAAAGACAATCACTTTGACAAGGTTTGGTGAACCTCCAACCAAAACTGTGACCCTTAGAGGGTTAACACAGTTTTCCAAAGGTTTGACCTGGTGACCTAGTTTTTGACCCTAGATGACCAATGTTCGAACTTGTCCAAGATATGATTGAGACAAGCATTCTGACAAGGTTTGGTGACAATCCAATCAAAACTGTGATCCCTAGAGTGTTAACAAGATTTTCCAATGATTTGACCTGTTGACCTAGTTTTTGACCCCAGATGACCCATGTTCGAACTTAAATAAGATATCATTAAAACAAGCACCCTGACAAGGTTTAGTGACGATCCAATCAAAACTGTGACCCCTAGAGCGTTAACAAGGTTTTCGATGATTTGACCTGGTGACTAAGTTTTTGACCCCCAGATGACCCATTTTCGAACTTGTCCAAAACATTACTGAAACAAACCTACTGACAAAGTTTGATGAAGATTCAATCAAAATGCAACCTCTAGAGCATTAACAAGGTTTTCTGGTGCACTGACCTAGCGAACTAGTTTTTTACCAGAGATGACCCATATTCACAAAATTTACAAGATCATTAATACAAACATTCTGACAAAGTTTCATAAAGATCCAATCAAATCCGTGATTTCTAGAGTGTTAACAAAATTTCCATTCTACTTGACCTGGTGACCTAGTTTTTGACCCCAGAAGACCGATGTTCAAACTTGTCCAAGATATCATTGAAACGAACATTCTGACCAGGTCTGATGGAGATTTGATCAAAAGTGTGACCACTAGAGTATTAACAACCCCAAGGTGTGGACGCCAGATGCCGGAGTAGACTGGCTGATCACTATAGCTCACCGAGCACTCCGTGCCCAGGTGAGCTAAAAAGTAAAGCCCAATTATTGTTTTTTCATACATATTAACACACTAGATACTTCAATTTATCTAATGACACATTTTGAATATTGAACGAGTTGTTGCCCTAGTTGAAAAATAGAAAAAAATATTAAATTTTGTACACCAGTGTATTGCATGGTGACCCTAATTTTTTCTTTATGATTGATACTGTGTTTTGCTTCTTTAACTGTGAATTTTGTTTGAAATGGATCTCTTTTCTTCAATCTTTGAAAAAAGGCTATTTCTATAGGCTTCAATGCAGCAGTAACTAAAAGGTCTGTCATTGTTTTTGAAAATTATTTTCTATCATGGAAACCTATGAAAATTATGTTTCCAAACCTGTACACTCCATTTTAAGATACTAATTTTGGACATTAAGGATGTAATATCTTAACAGTACAGCTCTAATTTCAATGCCTATAAAAACAACACTTTCAATCCACAAGTAAACAAAAAAATGCATCTAACATACCTTCCTAGCATTGGCAGGAAAATTCTGACTTTTGTCATAATTTCCAGCAGCAAGAATTTTGCAATCTTTACATTCTCTGTAAAATACAAAAGTAAATCAACTGTTATTAGTTCATTAAAGTTATGATGATTTGAAAAGAACTACAGTTTACATTGTGAACAGATATCTCAGTAGAAAAAACAATAACCCCCATGTAAAGCTACATAACAATAGACTTTAAGCAGTGTTGGCTAAATAAACAGCGTGGTTTCCTCATGTGACTGCATGGAACATGGTGAACAAATCCCTCAAAAAGTATAAGTATTACAATTGCTTAGCCATTGTTTCAGGTGTTGTCATGTATCATTCCATATGCCCAGCAACTTCCCATTACCTCTCATACCATCGTTTTGTTCCAATCTGCTGAAGTTACTTGAGGTGGGTTTTATCTTAAGTATGAAATGCAAGGGCAGATTTAGGGTAGGGGTCAGGTGCATTCATATAAAATCAGGCATGTCGGAAAAAATCCATGCCATTGATATACAGTCAAACCTTTGAACAAAGGCCACACTTGGGAAAGACAAAATGTGGCCTTTATTGACAGATGGCCTTTATTTAGAGGTCAGTTTGTTCTTAATAATCAGTAACAGTTTTTCAAAAATGATCTCTATTCACTGGGTGGTCTTTATTTGGAGGTGGCTGCAAAAACAGGTTTGACTGTAGTGGATAAACCATATTTGTGTGCAAATTCTACTTAAATGTATATAGGAATTATTGAAATAAAATAAATGCAGTAAAACTTCATGCTTGGTTTAAGCTGGGAATATGGACTACCCCCTACAAACCATACCTAGTATATGCTCCTGGTACGTTCTATTGAACTTGAAAAATACAAGACCTTTCATTAGTTTTAAGACATATTGATCAACAGCAAGAAGGTCTGATAGGTTAGTGAACCCCCAAATATTATATACAAACCTGAGTACATTAAGGTTTATGTACATACTGTCTTACTTTACAGGTAACATCTGCAGACATAATTAATGCTGAACATCTGAATATATACATGTATACAACCCAAGAGGATGTCATACACATTATTCAGAATTTTTTCAATTTCAGTATTTGATGTGACCTTGATATTATGTTAAAATATAGAGAAAATACTGAAAACCAGTCCAAAAATAGATGTCCTGGTACTAAGGTGGTCCACAAATTGAGGTTTTACTGTATTTTGAAGGAATTTTTCTCCTTCAGGGTATACATGCTAGTTACATTAGGGGCACTTATTAGGAAATTTTAGGTTTCGTATGAAATTTAAAACATATGAAATTGATAAATTAGTATTATTATAATTCTTTGCCAATACAAATCATATATTACTGTATGAACAGTGAGTAAGATGAAGGACATTTTATGGCAGAATAAAGACAATTAAGCTTTACTAAAATAGCCTAATGTCCTAGTTCATCTTGACAAACAACAAACATATTATTTTATATAATTCTCATAAAATATTTTAGATGACAGTCCATGACATGTTCTAACATCAATTGGATTTTTTGGGTTCCATCCTGAATTACGACTACAGTTTCACAAACAATTCATTTTTCTTTATATTAATTTGATATTTTTGACACACACTAATTTCTGGAAAATGGGGAACATTGGTAACCAGAGATAACCAACATTAAATGGCAATATTGGCTATTTCCATGAGCCTTTTAGTACTAAAAACTATTCTTTTATTATTTATAAATCAAACTTTAAGGTCAGATTACTGTATCCATGATATGGAATATGCACTGACTTTGTTATAATTCTAACTTATACATGAATGTATTATCTATGCCAGTATACAAACTGTACATAAAACATCCTGATATCCTATTTGTGAAAAATAAATACGGGAATTTTTTAAATAACCTTAACTAAGTTGTGTATCTTTTCCTTTGAAGTATAAATGAATAACTTCACTACAGCAAATTCAAGTTCTTTTTGCAAAACAGGCCATTAATATCATAAATAATAAGTAGTTTGTACTATAGATTGTTAATATCAAGAATTATGACACACATAAACAGTGCATTATGACATAAAATTACAAGTACATTAGCGTCAACTAAAGTAGTTATAACTTCTATAGAATATGGATGTGATTATCAGTAAAATATATATAATATATATATATATATATATTTTACTGATAATCACATCCATATATATATATATTTTACTGATAATCACATCCATATTCTATAGAAGTTATAACTACTTTAGTTGACGCTAATGTACTTGTAATTTTATGTCATAATGCACTGTTTATGTGTGTCATAATTCTTGATATTAACAATCTATAGTACAAATATATATATATATATATATATATATATATATATATATCAGTTGAACAAGGTCGTATTCTGTGACAATTTTTTCATTTAAGATAATTTTGGGTTAAATCTGTGTGTTCAAAATAGAATTTTTTACAATCATAGGTCCATAACTACTGCCTGTGAATCTGAGTTGTTACGCCTGATGTATAAAAATCTGAAGAGAGGTACAGTAGAAATTCATTATATTGAACTCGCTTATATCAAATTCCCGCTTATATCAATATAATTATAAAGTCCCGAATCTTATCCTTCTTTTTGCATATCAAAAAAATGCACTTATTTCGAATTCATTGGTCTTGATATTTTTGTATATTGAAGTAGATTTTAATTCCAAAACATTGATTTTCAACTGTGCAGTGACCATCTATGTTAAATTAATTAAGTTGCCGGTTAACAAAAGGTATTTTCACATCTTTACTGCAACAAACACCTATTGATTTCTCACCTGATTGGATACTTTTGCATTGAACTCTGAAATCGATATTCAATTAATGACAATTACTTAAAAATACAAGTGTTTATGCTGGCAATTATAAAATCGGTTTATAAGTTTGCAGGTTTTTGCTTATTTGTGTTATTTTTACGTAAATGTCGCATGTCTTAAGTACATGGAAAATATAAATGCAGTGTTTCGCTCCTATCCCGTACACAAATTATCACGATAAAATTATAGTTACAACATCGACAATTGCACTTAAAAGTAAACTCAGTCATCGAATTTCTCAGATTATTTATATATCGAAATTCATTTATATTGAACAATTTTACGAAGTCCCTTGAACTTCAAAATGACACCGTAAAATTTCTACCGTATTCCTCTCAAAGGATAAGAACTCACACCCAATCATGGCCACCACGCACAATTAATCTTTAATCACATTTATTTAATCTAATAGTCTTGATATTTTTGTATATTGAAGTAGATTTTAATTCCAAAACATTGATTTTCAACTGTGCAGTGACCATCTATGTTAAATTAATTAAGTTGCCGGTTAACAAAAGGTATTTTCACATCTTTACTGCAACAAACACCTATTGATTTCTCACCTGATTGGATACTTTTGCATTGAACTCTGAAATCGATATTCAATTAATGACAATTACTTAAAAATACAAGTGTTTATGCTGGCAATTATAAAATCGGTTTATAAGTTTGCAGGTTTTTGCTTATTTGTGTTATTTTTACGTAAATGTCGCATGTCTTAAGTACATGGAAAATATAAATGCAGTGTTTCGCTCCTATCCCGTACACAAATTATCACGATAAAATTATAGTTACAACATCGACAATTGCACTTAAAAGTAAACTCAGTCATCGAATTTCTCAGATTATTTATATATCGAAATTCATTTATATTGAACAATTTTACGAAGTCCCTTGAACTTCAAAATGACACCGTAAAATTTCTACCGTATTCCTCTCAAAGGATAAGAACTCACACCCAATCATGGCCACCACGCACAATTAATCTTTAATCACATTTATTTAATCTAATAGTATCATTGTGTTAAGGAGAGGCTGTGGTCACTCATGTCATGACCCTTGTATCAGATTTGACTGTACAGTTGCCTTTTAAGTCAATTAACTTCATTGATTTCCAATATGTCCTACAGAATTTATATCAATAAAATATGTTGAAAAGAAAAATAAATACAAAACTAATGATACAAACAATTGTAACACTCATATGTCTATGTCATTAATGTCTTGATTCAAGTAAACAAGTGGGTATTTCATAAAAGCCTCAATTCATATGCATTAGTTGGTACTTATAAATGTCTACATTCAAGCGAATTAGTGGGATTCTGCACAACCCTATCACTTGACATACAATTTTCAGAATAACCAGTCTTATTAAAAACTACAGTCCCTGTTCCATTTAACAAGTCATAAATTAAACACATAATTCATTCATATCCATAACAACTGGTCATTGTCAAAAGACTTAACAAATCTAGTTTTCATATTTGTTAAGAAAGAAGCAAATCCAATACAAATTATGAAGACATTTACAAATCAACAATGACCTCATGAATCAAGTTAAAAGTTTACTTTTAAAAATGGATGGATGGACAACCCACATAGGGTGATCGTATATAAATATATAAAAGCCACTTATAGTCAGCTGAAAACAAATAAACAAATAGTTCATGTTACAGAAATCATACCAACTTACAACAAAACTTGAGTTTGCCAAACAGAATCTGGCTTTAAATGGAAATGACTGATTGATCAATTTGCTGATTGTTTGACTGATGGATGGATTAATTTGTTTGCCTGGTTGATTCATACATGAATAAATGATTGATTTGTTTGCCTGGTTGATTCACACTTGAATAAATGATTAATTTGTTTGCCTGGTTGATTCATACTTGAATAAATGATTGATTTGTTTGCCTGGTTGAATCATACTTGAATAAATGATCGATTTGTTTGCCTGGTTGAATCATACTTGAATAAATGATTAATTTGTTTGCCTGGTTGATTCACACTTGAATAAATGATTAATTTGTTTGCCTGGTTGATTCATACTTGAATAAATGATTGATTTGTTTGCCTGGTTGAATCATACTTGAATAAATGATCGATTTGTTTGCCTGGTTGAATCATACTTGAATAAATGATTAATTTGTTTGCCTGGTTGATTCACACTTGAATAAATGATTAATTTGTTTGCCTAGTTGATTCATACTTGAATAAATGATTAATTTGTTTGCCTAGTTGATTCATACTTGAATAAATGATTGATTGGTTGGCTGACTGATTTATTTCTTGAGTAAATCATTAATTCATTGATTGAATAATCCAGCCATTCACTTAAAAATTCTGATTTTTTTACTAGACAAACTAGGCATTCAGAGACATTTGGCAAGCTCTGCAAGATTAAAACTGTCAACATCAAAATGGGTACATAAACAACATTTGAACAAACTAAATATTGAACATTTAACAATAAGAACGATAAGTAGCAATATTTGTTACCCTTATAAATCTTAGACACATACTCTGTAATTAGTAAGAAACCTATTACAAAAGAAGCTCATTGAAAATCTTACTAAAAATCTTACAAGACATATATATATATAAATAACTAGATCTCCACAGAGTGGCATCAACACTGTTACAAGGTGGCCACTTTAAGGTATAAGTTTGACTAAAATTCTAAGTTAAAAAGAGGCATAACTCCAAAAATATGGTTTTCAGAATAATGTCCCTTGCCTTGCAACTGCACCTTGTCATGATAATCAAGTATTCCATGTGTTGTGTTGATATCTTTAAATGTTTGATTAATGGGCTACTATAAAGTTTTTGCACAACAATGATTACACCCATGACAATGATGATGCAGCAATCATAATAGCTTGACTTTTTCTTCGGAACAGACAAGCTAAAAATAGAGAAATTTTATGACTTTGAAGACTAAGATATCTGATGAAGCATATTATCTTTGGAGAAATCAAGCATGTACATTACATGTATAATTGAATGTCACAGGTGACTGTTATAATCATGGGAAATAAATTAATACCAAAGAAAATTTTACTTTAATTTCAGGTTTTGCATCATTTGAAGGACAGTCAACACGTCAGGTGTAACATAGTAATCCTCTTCTAGTAACAATACCAATCCTTCATAATTCTTCATCACAGTTACTGTATCAAATATATGATTTAACTGAAATACAAAAACTAAATATGAGTCACTGATAGTATATCCTCAGGATGACATCAAAGAAGATCTCTAATGAGATCACACTCACACTAAACCAGAAGGATCTTATTTTTTTTAACTGACCATTCCGCCAATCAAAATCTCTCTCTTCGTGAATTGGATTCATACATACTACCATCTACCAATGACCAGTCTGATTATTGCAATTTCTCATTATACAAGAAATGAAAAAAATTGGCTTGGGAAAAATTTCTTCATCTCCTGAAAAAGTCCCTAATTGTCTAAACTTGGTGGTCTTTTCAAACTTCGTACAGCTGTGCCATTAAATTAATGTCAGTTTACCTGTCGTTTAACCCAGCACTCTGGTGTATCTATTTAACCAAATGGTTGTTTACACAAACAAATTTCACTGCCCAGTTTCATCAGTCTTGTTTTAAAAGGATTCATAAGAAAGTCTTATTAGTCAAAACTGCTGTGTCTGATAAGAGAAGAACTAATTAGTGACAATCACTTTATTTCATAATTATATTTTGCCCAAATCTTCAGTCATCCATTCTCTATTTTGATCAATTGTTTCATATGAACACAAGTAAGCATTTAAGAGTTAACAAATGAGAGTAGTTTCACCCTTTGTAACTGCATAATGTAATAAGCAATTATATACTGGTAAATTAAGGATGTGAGAAAACTTCATGACTGTCTTATGTCTGATAGACTTCTTGACAAATAATAATTTACAGTGAGAAAGCTCTCATTTGGACCTTGAAATAACTAAAAACTTTGATATGAAAGATTTGTCATAACAAGTCATCTGTTTATATTAGCAAGCAACTAACTGAGCCAGTGTTCTCAGATTTTTTTTCTTTCTACAGCAGGGACTGTTTATAGGCATTTTCCCCTCAGGAAAATCTTTAAAATCATGTAGTTTTCTCCTAAAGTTCAGTTTACATCAAGCATTTATTTCCCATTTGCAAATATACCATATTATTTTTCCCCAAATTTAGAATAAGGCCCCTTCCCCTACTTGTGAAAACAAGAGAGCCAAGATGGCCCTTTTTCGCCCACCTGAGTAAAGATTGCAACTTCTATGGTTTTCCTGTGATTTGACCTGAGTTGACCCATGTTCAAACCTGTTCATGATATCATTAATAAAAACATTCCGACAAAATTTGAGGACGATCCAATCAAAACTGCGACCTCTAGAGGGTTAACAAGGTTTTCCAGTGATTTGTCCTGGTGACCTAGTTTTTGACCCCCAGATGACCCATGCTCGATCTTAACCAAGATATCATTAAGACAAGCATTTTGACAAGGTTTGGTGAACCTCAAATCAAAACTGCGATCCCTAGAGCATTAACAAGGTTTTTCTATGATTAGACCTGGTGACCTAGATTTTACCCCAGATGACCCATGTTCACCCTGTCCAAGATATTATCAAAACAAATCTTCTGACAAAGTTTGATGAAGATTCAATAAAATTGCAACCTCTAGAGTATTAACAAGGTTTTCTGGTGCACTGACCTAGTGAACTAGTTTTTGACCGGAGATGATCATTATTACAAACATTCTGACAAAGTTTCATGAAGATCCAATCAAATCTGTGATTTCTAGAGTGTTAACAAAATTTCCATTCTATTTGACTTGGTGACCTAGTTTTTGACCCCCAAATGACCCATGTTCAGCCTTGTCCAAGATATCATTGAGACGAACATTCAGACCAGGTCTGATGATGATTCGTTCAAAAGTCTGACCACTAAAGCATTAACAACCCCCAAGAGTGGAAGCTGGACGCCGGAATAGATTGACTGATGACCATAGCTCACTGAGCACTATGTGCTCAGGTGAGCCAAAAAACTATGGTTCCTGGACTGAGTACCAGTACTTAAAAGCTGCCAACCTCTCCACATGAATCAATACAATGATAGTGATAGAGGACAAATGGCCTTAAAAACTAATTAATAGGTCTTAAACCTCAGTGTGACAAAGAGCATGTGCCACATTAAGATTAAAACTCACAAACCGGAGGTCCTAAGACCTATTACTCTCCCAATGAGTAGACGTTGAAAACATTTTGTGTCAAACTTTCAATAGAAAAAAACATATCAGTTGTTTCATATATTCTTAACAGATGAGATAGACTAGGATTATATTACATCTATCCGCAACAAAATATAGGTGAAAAACTACGGTGACTTAAAAATTATATAATCTATACAATAAATTGTACACACACACATATATACATATAGTACCAGGGAATGGGATCAAAACATGGACAATTTAATTCAAAATCAAATATACTCATCTAAGTACAAACATACCTTTCATAATGGAACAAGACTAACCAATGATCATGGTCTTGTCTTATTGAAAACTTTTCTTTCCCAGTATTAGCACTAGGGGTTTAAAGAAGATTAAATGTTTCAAGTAAGCCAAGTTTCTATTGTAAACACAATAGTGTACTACTATGTATAAGAACCTACTGTTAAATCTATTGTAACAAACAAACCACTGAAAAGTCTGATAGCTGGATAGTGTTTGTTAATTTGCTCTATATGGGTATTTTTCATTTATAACTAAGTTTGAATACTAGGTTACATTTAAAGAGGCCCTAAAATACTCCTATCTGAGAATAGTCAGGGGAGACAACTAGGATCTACCACCAAAACTCAACTGGCCATTTGGTAAGGCTAATTCCCTCGAAGATGTTTTACACATACTATTGAGTGGCAGGGAACCGAACTCATTGTACCATGACTATACAGAAATGAAAATTCTTCTCAAATAAGAATATGATATCTTTTTAAAATGCATCCCCAGGGTATGTTCTGACCAAGTAACCTTCACCCTGAAATTGTTTTCAGCAAGTTTCAACCTAATACAGGAAAACAGAAGGGAAAACTATTATTTTTTTCTTAGTATAGATTTGACATAAAATAATTGCACTGAACTGATATAAAGTTTTGACCTGTATAATTCAGTTATCTCATGGTGCTAAAAAGTCACTGCCAATAACATGACCAACCTAATCTGGTCCAATCCCCTACATACTAATTATGTGACAATAAGATTGACAGAGATTATGTACAGACACCTGATCCTTGTATTTATTTACTAGTATACAACACTGAATGACTGAAATTACCATACAAAAGCAGAAAATTATCTTACTTAAATCAGACTTTTAAGTCAGCAGAATTTTCATAATATTATTACGAATAATAATTATTAACTGTCATATTTTCATGGGAAAGAGTTGAAAATTTAAAAAAAAAACAGAAATCTTAACCTCGGTGCCTCGGAAACAACAAAAAACAGTAGGGTCTGAATCTGGGAAAAACCAGAGGTTCCGGAAAATTCCGGAAAACTTTTAACCATGTACATTTGATAGATCTAAATGCACTTTTACAAAATGCCAGAATCATTCGGAGGAGAAGTGCCATCAAAACAGAAATCCCTATTTTATTAATATTGATTTCATATGATTGTTCTATGATACCAAAATAAACACAAAATACACAAAAGTAAACACCCAGAATCATCATTGCACAATTTAAATATGTGGCAATGAAAAAATGATGTCATGAAATTTTTTCACATCAATTAAATGTCACATGTATGTTTAAATGACATTATCTAGATCTCTGTAACATTTTGTATTCACCCCCCCCCTCCAGTTAGACACCTGTTTCTTACTGACAATTAAACTGAGGTGATTACATGCAAGTAGATCTTTCCTACCTCTGTTATAGCACCTCGCATATTAAAACACTGATAAATGCTTGTGGAGGAATGGGTTAGTATTATACAGGTTGGAGACTCCAGGAGGATAAGTTATGTGAACTTCCTAAAATACCGTTACTGATCTTAATTAACACCAATAAAAACTACTCATGTTTAATCAGGCACAAGAAGAACAAAGTAAAGTTTAAGCCTACCAAGAGGAGCAGCAAGATTCATCATGATTTTAATCACTTTTCTGTGTCAATATTAACACAATGTCATTTATCGTAATTATATCAAATAATTGCTTCATCATAGTGGAACAAAGGGAAGTAATTAGACATCAGCTTGTTAAACATCTAATTACTTCCAGATTAAGTAGCACAAGTGTACAATTGATATTGCAATGACGATTTCTAATTGCCTGGCGACTTACCTTCCAAAACCAATGATGTTTTGTTTGACAATATTTAGCCTCTCTGTAATGACCATATTTATCTGGGTATGCAGCATTTTGGCATTTCGTTTTAATAGCCCTGAAATTTGAAGATTAACAAACTATAGTCCTAGAATTAGGAACACACTCTGACAGATACCTCCATTGCCGCAATTATTTTGATCTCACTGCAATCTAGCTACAACAGTACATATATATAATCTAAGTGAATAATTTTGAATCCTGATACATGTAATACCATTTATCTATCAAGAGAGGAAATGGTTAATCAATCATTTGATTATCAGTGAATAGAATCAATAAACACTCCAAACTGACAAAATTAAAATCAAATATGACTAAAATCAGTCTTGATCATTTTTAAACTTCAGACAATGCCTGAATCATGAAATCATGGTTTTTAAATCAGATTCAGATCTGACTATTATTAATTCTTTTTATATAGTAAACCCCTGATACTGAGACCACCTTTGTTACCTGAAAAATTGGTTGTAATAATGAGGTGGTCTCATTATCAAGTTGTATTACAGGGGAGTTATTGAAGGAGTTATCCGAAAATAAGTGACTGTTATAAAAAGGTTGTCATAATATTGAGGGCGTTATATGTGAGATTTCACTGCATGCAACAATAAAATCCTTTCAAAACATTTTTGATTTTTACTTTTTTATCATAATCAAAATCAAATGAAAGCAGTTTTAGATTTTGAAAACAGTAAACCTGCAGTCTATTCCCTCTAAGTTTGAAGAAGCTAGCAATGAAATTGATAGCAAAATCTCAAGCCTTGCACCCCATCCACCTGTAGAAGGTGAGCTACAAACATGTTCAAAATGTTTGTCCCATGTAACTTACAAAAGCTGAATCAACAAATGCCTTCAAGCTATTTAATGTTGTGTACTACTGATTGACACTTTAACTGTAGATAAAAAATATGTCTCAGAAAAATTTTATCAAACATTTATAGCATATATAGCATATATAGCATATATTTTAGCATTTGGATATACATGTATTTAAAAAGAAGTAGGAAGTTAAATGCATTTTCACTTTTAAAGGATGTTTTATAGATGTGAATACCCAAAATCACTTTTGACTAAGTTTCTTCTACTTATGACATGATATATCAATAATGAAACATTTATTTACATATTCCAAGTAATAATAAATGATAAAATCACAATTTATTCATCTGGGCCAAAATATTCATTATATAAATTAGCAAAGAATAGACACCTTGATTTCATACCTGGAAACTAATTTAAATTTGATGTAAATTAATAATGTAAACGAAAACATAGTTACATAAAATATAAAACTACGGACAGAATGTCTTACAACTAGATGACAACTAGATGAGCAGTTTTTGTCACAAATTAATACAATATACATCATTATTAAGTGGTTAGTTCCATGAATCTAAAAAAGACTTTAGTGATAATGATCATACATCTTTACTTTATGATTATCATTCACTAATGGTATGTTATTAGATTCAATCATTGTCATTGATAAATCTCATATGATATAAGAATGCCAAACAATTAAGACTACAACAGAATTTTCAGGCTTTAAGCATTCAATGTTGAGAAAAAACACTTTGTAATTTCAAGCTGAACATATTATGTGGGTGCCCATTTCATTCCATTAATGACCCTTTATTTCCAACTTATTTCAAAATATCATACCAGCCAAAAGATAAAGCGAGCATACCAAGTCTCCTTCATACATGGTCCACACTGACCCCTGCTGAATCTACCAACATGAACCTTAATTTCATTATATCACACAAAATCCCATTGAAACCCATTTATATGCAGATCCAAACTAAAAACCAAATTATTACCCCAAATGAAAACTTAAGAAGCCACATAAGCATTGAAACAAGGGATCATCATGATACTTACTCTTCTTTCTTCATATTCCGTGGACAATCTTTGGGGTCTTCTCCAGGAAACGATTTTGGATGCACTTGTAATGAATGAGGAAAATATATCTGTAAAACCTACAAAAGAATGAAAATCACGAAAAGACGTGGAAGAAAATAGGAGTATCTGCATGCCAATAACACTATATACATGTTTAACATTAACTATTTCCAGATAAAATATATACAGTTAAACCTGTGTTTGCAGTCGCCTCCAAAAAAGCCACTGTTTGAGTAATGGCCATCCTTTGAAAAACTGTCATTGATTATGTAAAACAAATTGACCAGTGTATAAAGGACACCTGTCAATGAAGGCTGGTCTTTCTCAAAGGTGGCCGTTGTTCACAGGTTTGACTGTATATTCAAACATATAAATGCAGGTGTCTTAATGGGAGGAAATATTTGGCCCTAAATTGAAGTACAAAGTTACTCTTGGCCATTATTCAGAGGTTTGTTCCTTTTATCAATGTAATTTGTAATATGAATCAATATGTGTATGCCAAAGAGTGGATTCTGACCATTTATTCTTAAGCCAATGATTTAATGTTTAAATGATTTTTATAGAAGAATTTAACAACTTGCCCGATGTTTTGAAAAAGTAAATTTCATACATGCAGGACTACAGCAAAATATTAATGAAAATTACTCATTTATTTTTTTCTGACGAGAATAATAATTTAAAATTGTATATAAGGTATGACAGACAGTTGTTTTTATAAAACAAGAGGGCTAGTGGTGTTCCGATTGTCGCTAACAATATTAAAATCGATCGAAAAGATTGACGTCGCCGACAATCGAGTCGAATTTACGAAGTCGCCAACGTTTTTCGTAGTTTTTTATCCTTACGGTCTTTTTTCTTCTTTGGGTTAATTGTTTGCGATCCGAGTCATCAGGCGGACGCATGAAGTACATGAATAAGCGTTCTTGGATACGGAGCAATTCTAGTCAAACAGTTTGAAGTAACAGTTATTATTGATATTAAGAGTTATTATTTGTTTCACATTTGTTAACTATTGTTAAACTGTTTTATCTCAAAGTATAGTTTTTGTTCCAGTAAAGTTATAGTTCTTCAGACTTCTTCTTAGTGCCATATTCTTCTGTATGGAACTAAGTTTACTAATTAAACTTATTTCAAACAGAAGTTCACAGAACTCCTGATGTGAACCTCTTAACCTGAATATATTTAAAAATTAGAACTGAAAGGTCCATTGCTGAATGCCTGAAATGTTTGAATCCTTCACAATGCAACAGGCAGGCTAATTATCACAATGCACATATCAACAAATAAAACAATAACAAAAGCCTAAATACAGAAGTAGGCTGAAAGCATTTATTACAACAAGTAACAACTGTAAAACAAACAATACAATTTGCATTGGGAAAATAATCGATTATAATCGATAATCGATCAGTTGGGACAAACCGATAGTCGATTATGATTTTGTCATCCGATTCCAATCACTAAAGAGGGCCATCATGGCCCTGCATCGCTCACCACAATAAATGTTAATTAACTTGTTACTATAAACTCGATAAAGGACCATCAAAGGATACTACAAAGGAATATTCTTGATGACTGAAGGATGCCACAGACCACATTTGGTGATGATCCAACCACTGGTTCATGAAAAGAAGTCATTTTAAGGTATTTCTATGTTTAGCTCTAGCGGCCCCTAATTGAGACCAACCATTTTTATTCCAGCAAATCTGATAGAACACTATCTAATGATGCTAAAAACCAAGTTTGTTAATAATCCATCAATAGAATCATGAGAAAAAGTTAATTTAATGTATTTCTATTTTTAGCTCTAGCGACCCCTAAAAGGGGCTGACCAAATTTATTTGAGTACACTTGAGAGAGGACCATCTCAGGATGCTACTGACCAAGTTTGGTGATCATCCATCCATTGGTTCATGAGAAGAAGATGATTAAAGGTTTTTCTATTTTTAGCTCTAGCGACCCCTAAAAGGGGTCAGCCGTTTTTATTTGAGCAAATCTGATAAAATACCATATAAGGATGCAACAGACCAAGTTTGGTGATCATCCATCCATTGGTTCATAAGAAGATGATTAACGGTTTTTCGATTTTTTGATCTAGTGACCCCTAAAAGGGGCCAACTGGTATAATATGAGCAAATTGCAGTTAGAATGTCAAAAGGCTTCTGCACAGCAAATTTGAAGTAAATCCAACAGGTAGTTTCTGAGGAGAAGACCATTGTTGACGCCAGACGACGTACGACGGATGCCCGAGCATCCACCTACCCATCCAAATAGCTCACCCTGAACTTTTGGTTCTGGTGAGCTAAAAAAACAGTCAACTTGTATAGACTTTTTAAACAACGATGTTTTGAAAACAAGTGTTTACTGAGAAATCTATCAGCTAGACTTCAGTGTAAACATACTTGTTTCTAATCAGTTCTAAACTCAATAACTACACGAATCTCAACTACCATCATTCTCAAACAATATTTTTTAAGTATTCACAACTGAATTTTCCATAATTAAATGTCCAACCAATTGACTATAGAGAATACAAAATATAACAAAGAAGTGAGCTGAATAAACAGATTTTTGAACATCTAAAATCATTAAATACAGTCAAACCTGCATAAAAAGACATTTAAAGCAAAGAAGAAATATGGACTTTATGTACAGTTGGTTTTATTTACATGTGGTGATTAACTCTACTATAATCCTATGAAAATAAGCTTAGGATGAACTGAGCTTTGAGAATGATCTCAATACTTAAAATCTCACAGCCAGAAATCAATCTAGAATGCAGTGGAGTATTTTTTTAGCCCAGTATGTCTAATGAAGTTACAAATAATAGAAGTAGCTGATTGAGGAATATTTTGTACAGTTTCAAGTTAATAAAGAAAAGCCATAAATACTTTTCAAACAGTAAAGCAGGTTTAAAAATAGCAATGAATTTAATAGCAGCATTATGTTAGTCTAGGTTTTATCAAATAGCTTATCAATCAATGAAAGATCAAGAAAAAAACTTACTGCACAAAAATCAATGTCCCTGACAAGTTTGGTCAAAGCCTCATTGTAGACGTCATGGCTTATAATGAGCAGACTGGTCTCAATTTTCTTTGCTTCTTTAAGAGAGTCTAAGAGTATCTTGAGGTATTCCAGTCTGTCGTGGACTTGTACAATTATCACAACACTTTCTTGGTTAAGCTTTAGTCCATATCGATATAAATTATGAATTTTTTGCTCTTTGTTTATACGTAAAATCTCGTTCTGAATTTGCGTCAAATTTTCATAATCAACAGGGCTACTAACAACGTCATCACTTCGATTGAAAAAATTTGGCTCAATAATGAATTGTGATTTATTATTCAGCTTGTCTATACTCATCGAAGCTTCCTTCATTGACTTCCCTATCTGTACATGAGGCCCTTCTTTTTTAATCAATGGCCCATCCATAGAGCCATAACGGAATCCCTGACTTTCAGAAGGCGAGGGTTGAAAATTGACTAGTATGTGAAGATTCAGTAGAACGAACATGAACAGGACCACCATAAAAAGCCATCGAAGCATTCGTCGCATTCTAGGGATCCTCATTTTCAATCCCTTAAATGTCCCCTAGTAAGTCCGCAGAGAAGTGCAAACAGTGACAACACAAATATGGTTGACTTAGTCCAAGAAAAATCTCATGTTGTTTAACACTCACAGGCAGTGTTTTTGTTTTCAACACAAATTAACACAGCCACTTTGAGGTACAATATTTTCAGCAAACGAAGAATTACGCCAATTAACTCGTCTGTGGGGTTGTTACAAGCAAATCCTATACAGCTGGTTGACAATTCTCTGTGGAAGAAACAAGATCAAAGGTTAAAACGGAATTTAAAAAGAGTAACAAACAAAACAACACATGAACATTGAAGTATAACATTTGATCTTACATAATGAAACTATACTTAACTGAAATTCAATAATTAAACACAACAACTTTTTCTTATTTAATTTAATGCTCATGAAAAATTCAACTCCAGCAAGTCATTAGAAAAACAATATTCTTAATGACAGAACAGTTTCTCCTAACTGCATAATTTGCGCACAATTTGTAGAGAACTAAAGATTTTTAGTTGAAAAATTCTTTCTGTTGATGAATTCTTCAATTTTTCTGTTTAAGTCACTATGAATAAATATGTATTTTCCAGTTTTAAAACATATCAAAACATGTAATTATACCACCTGACTTTTTAGACCTTGAGACAGACACAAACAACAAAAAAAAGAAATGATGAATTCTATAGTTTTAACACAAACATCTCCCAATTATAGGATCAAATACATCTCCACTGAATATATTAATTAAACTCAAGCTTACATTGCGTTAAAATTTTACGACAAATTAATTGCCTTCATTCATTAACTATAACCTATACATCATATTAACTGAAGTACAACCACACTCACTGATAAGCAGGATATACATGAAGTCGGTACATTGAACCTTATGCATAAGCTAAAAACATGCAAATTAAATTACTTTTTAAAGCTGTGAAGTCTAGCTCATATGTAAGTAATATATTGCTTCATAGCAGCAGAAATTAAGTGGCAGTAACTAGACGAACAGAGTTTGAACTAAGATTAAAGTAGTATTTCATAAAAAGGGCTGATTTGATAGAATTTGTGGAATTGTGTAAACAATTTATACAATTCCACAAATTCTATCAAATCAGCCCTTCTTTGAAACAAAATTTACAGCCCTGTTCAAATACCCTAATAATCAATAATATTTAGGCTAGCAAAATATTTTACAAACTGAATTTAATTAGATTTTTTTATTAATTGTTTAAGCACTCAGTAATTTATAAATCTATAACACAAACGATTGAAAAGTTTTTGGTGACTAAATTTTTAAAATACAATAATATAAACAAAAATACATTTAAAAAAAAAACATTTCAACTTCATTTTAAATTAAAAACAATCTTTTGTACATGTATGTCATAGACATGATACAACTACATATAAAATATCAAAATTCACATTTTAAAATAAACATATTAATGTTTTATTGGCACATTCAAATCCATGTAGTATAATTATAGTGCACGAGTGTTTTTTGCAGCAAATGCAATAAAATCAATAGTTATCATGAAAAAAAATTCAAATTTATAGTTCACAATTTTACATTCAATCATGCCTTATAGAAACTCAAAAAATCACAAATCTACTGAGATAAAATTGTTTTCAAAACTAATAACTCATAATTCATATAACCCACAATCTTATAGTGTCATCATGAAATTACACAAATAATATTGCTACACACATTTTTTAACAAACAATTTATCACCTACAGTACTGAACCTTAAATTTAATCCCATAAATATCAATATATAAGTTGTTTTAAATTAAGTAAATCCGAACTAACAATAGTATCAAAATCGTCATAGTTTGACCTAAAAAACAGTTTGAAAATAAGTTTTCTACAAACTTAAAACCCTATCACCATGCTTAAATAGTGTACAACATTATAGTGTTGAGCATTCATCCAAATGTTTATATTCTTTAGCTCAAAATTGGACATTGTCAAATAATACCCCCCCCCAACACAATATAAAGGATTTATCTGCTTAACAGGATCAGTGGCATAAAAGTGTACAAGTATTTTATCCCAATCATGTACAGGGTCAAACTGACTGTCACACATAAATGTAATCATTATATTAAATTACGGGTATATTAATACAAATAGGACTACTTCACTAAATATTGACATAATTTCACGTAATGAAATAATGATTTATAATGAACATAATAATCTAAACTTTACCAGACTATATTTATACATTTACATAACAATGGATACAAATGTAAGGTAATGCAATTTTGCTTATTTATTGAATGCCTGCGGCTTTTTGTGTTAAGACCACAATAACCAATAGAACCATTTTTTAAAGATAATGAAGAAATAACAATCATCACTATATTCAACAGTGGTAATGATGATTGTGGTAGTGACGATAATAACGATGGTGGTGGCGGTGTTTATGATGATGGTAGTGATGTTGAAAAAATTGATGAAGTTGTAGTAGATAATGTCAATAATAATGCTGACAATGATTATGTTGTAAATACATGTAGACAGACAGTATATACACAAAAATAACTTTGAGAGAAGCAGGAAGAAAGTTTTTTATACTTGGAAATCTACATAATACTTGTGACAGGCTGAGGAGATTTTAAAATGCAGTAAAACCTCACTCAGCTAGAATTATTACATAACCACATAGTGTCAAACTGGTTTCCAAAATGCAATCTATATTTCAAGTTGATTATGAGACCATTTCAATATTAAGAAACCTTTTGGCCCCTAAGGTGGACTTAATATAATTTGCTGTACATGGATGTAGGGGCTATTTGACCTTATTTTATTCAAAACAGTTAAAAACAAAACATACTTTGACAAAACCATTAAATGTAAAACAAATGTAAAGCTAAAATGTGATAAATTGATTTCTACATTTTACCATAAAATTGGACCTTTAAATCTGATTTTAGTGCCATTACACCCTTATTTTAGTGTCATTATGCCCTCACTTAAGATTCACACAGACTTAATTACTGTAATCTACTCAAATCTTTATTTCACGGTCTGAATCCCCTAATTTCACTTCATTACACCATACCTCAAAATTCTATAAAACTCTGATGCAAGTTTAGGAACAAAAAAAGTTACTTCACATTATCTGATTGTTTGTTTTTTATGACATTGTCACTGGGGTTTAACACCATTTTTCAACAATTTTTCAGTTATATATGGCAACCAGTTCAGTTTTCCTGGACTGTATACCAACCAGAACTAACTTACCCTTCCATAAGGAGCCGGCAACTACTACTCATATGGAGGAAAATAAGACATTTTTTGTCAAATTTTCATGGAAGGGCATGACCTGCCGTGACAGGGATTTGAAGCGACAGGGTTGCAAGTCAAGCGCACTAACCACTGGACCACGGTCACAGTACCCACATTATCTCATACAAAATATACAAGTCCCAATTTGTACACAAGTGTTTTTATACTATTTTCAGGCAAACCGTGTTTTAATAACCTAACTTGAATATAACTGATCAAAGTTAACGACAGAATTCTTCTTAAATTGTCATCACATTAACTTCTTAGTCTGTATTTGATAATCTCTGACACTAACCATAAAGTTTATACTAAAAAAGTAAATAATCAACACAAATCTATATTGATAAATAATAAGTGATAAATACATACTGTTAAAGTAAATTGTCCAATTTAGTTACCACACATTTGCTGTCAATCTGTTACATTGATGATAACAAAAATGAACCAAATTACAAATAAAATATGCCTCCAGCCACATATACTGAACCAAAAAAGAAACTTTCGCAAAGTAGGTCTTACACTTATACGGTTAAACACATAATGTAGAAAAATGTGAACATGTAGTAGTTAACACTGACATCCTAGTTTGGGAAACCGGTCAGATAATCACCTCAAGTTGAACGATATCATGTTATATCATGCGATATCCATTTCCACGTGCTTGCATAGGATGGACATATCTGGTTTACATGTGTAAACATTTTTCAATGCAAATTATTGCACTTGATGACTACAGTCATAAAAATACCTAAACAACTTTATATCGATACAATTTGGGCAAAATTTCTATGCCTCGAATTGCAAAACATTTAAGAGAGAGAGCCGTTGCGATGCTGGAGGCAGACGCCTCAACGAAGAAGTTGCTGCGCACGTTGGATCATCTGTGCAGTCAGTTAGAAGTCCGAAACGCTGGTTCGTGCAGACCAGAAGCATGGAAGATGTTCCACGTAGCGGTAGATCACGTGTAACCACGCTGGGGCAAGACCAATATATTTTAAACCAACATTCACGAAATTGTTTTTTAACTGCGACAGCTACAGTGTCTGTCACTCCAGGTACTCTTAACCTCAGGATTTCCGCTCAAGCAGTACAAAATTGTTTGGCTGAGAACAATTTACGTGCACATTGTCCCTACGTCGGAACAGTATTAACGGATTGTCATCAATATGACAGGCTTCAATGGGCACATCAACTGGACAAGGCAAGACTGTAAATGAACTTTGATGAATTGATTTTGAATTATTTTGCAACAACAAATACAAGCAAAAACTGTTAATATATACCTACGTGGAAACAGTCCCATTAAAGTCTTGAGGAAGTTTCTTTTTTTTTGGTTCAGTATATATACACTCAACTCTCGTTATGTCGATTTTTTCGGGCCAAAATAATACTTCGTCTTAACGAAAATTCGACATAAAAGTCATACGAATTCAGGTATTGTATAGACATTTTGGCCGTAGTTAGAATCACAAGTTCATGATAATTGGTGTGTGTGTTGTAAGAATTACTTATTTGTGATATTATTATTTACAAGTAAATAAATAAATAAATGATATTTACTTCATGTAAGATGATTTATATAAAAATATACTAAACTACAAATATCATTCATTATGACATGTTTTACAAATCCAACATTTTGTCTGCTATTAAGTTACATGATTATGATGATATGTTTGCATTTAAAAGTAAACAATAATATTATC
This sequence comes from Lutraria rhynchaena, assembly GCA_008271625.1. Taxonomy (NCBI): domain Eukaryota; kingdom Metazoa; phylum Mollusca; class Bivalvia; order Venerida; family Mactridae; genus Lutraria; species Lutraria rhynchaena. The sequence goes on from VIBL01000127.1 coordinate 1,133,388, forward strand.
TCCCTATTGTTATTGACTAAAAATTAAATCGAACTTGTTGTACGCTCAGCGAGGGGTGCAATTTTGAGAGCAAAATTCGTCTAAAGTGACAGAATTTTATATACTTTAAAAAGGAAAAAAATCGGGACTTAAAAAATAAGTGACAGAATTTTATATACTTTAAAAGGGAAAAAAAATCGGATCTTAAAAATACTTCGCCATAACGGAAAATTTGTATTAACCAACTTCGCCATAACGAGAGTCGACTGTATATATATATATATATATATATATATACACACAGTCGACTCTCGTTATGGCGATATATATATATAATGAGTTAAAAGTTTAATTTTACATACATATTATATATTATAAATCTACATGAAGTTTTCAGAATACATGCATCCAGGGTACATTTACAGTAAAACCAGTGAATGAAGACAATCAAAGGGGGGGAGAGAAAAAATGGCCTTTATACACAGTCTACCATTACATGTCAATTTAGAAAATAATGCATGCAAATGAGAAACCATCATTCACATTGTAACTATCATTCAAAGGTGGCACAAGTTTGACTTTTTCTTAATGTATGATTATTTAACACTCATGTATGTAAAATGAAACTTTTAACTCATTCAAACCAATTAGACAAATATCCATTTTTTCAAAGCATACTTTATAAAACAACTATTTTAAGCAAATTTGAATGAAATATCTGAATTTCATACTTTATAAGTACACAAATACAGGTTTTTGGGGGCTGTTTTCACGACTGATATTCAGTCGCATTCCCAATGGCAAAAAGTATTCCTAATTGCAAGGCAAAAATTCCCAATTCAAATAAAAAAAAAATTCACCATTTTTACAATGTGTTTGGGGTTGAGAGTAGCTAAGTGTGAATAATATGAGTAAGACAATCACAGATTACATATTTTTACATTGGTACATTACTCTATCAGTATTTTTATACAGTGTAACTTTTTCCCAATTTTGTCCAAAACGTCACTGAAATTGCCAATTCTGGGGGTCAGGTAATGTTCCTAAAATGCTGAGAAAACCCTAAAGTATATTCCAAAAATCTTGATGCAGTATTTAAGTAGTGTTTCATTCATTATAATAAAATTGTAGTAAAATCATTGTCATTTAATTCAGCAGCCTTACAATTACAACTTTTCACATTTATATATGTAGAGTACACAATTGTTCTATATAAAAACTTTCAGATTTACAAAATATTTGACTTATGGTGTGCAGTGAAAATTAAACAAAGTAAAACTTTGTAATTATGAGCATCCAGCTTACATCAAGTAGTTTGTCTGTCCTGATGTCTCCTCAAGATAACTAGATTTTCATAAAATTATTGTTAATTTAATTGTCATAATTATAAAATAGCTAAATACCAATAACTGCTGTGACCATATTGACCAGGTGGGTGAAGGTAAATACAATGGCTGACTAACAAACAATTATCTTTTATATGGCAATCAATTTAATTGAAATGAGTGAGATATATGTCAGGCTCTGGACTTGTAAATCCTGAGCTTGAAGTCCAAGCACAAAACTTAATTTTGTGTCATTTTTTCTTTTGGTTTAATGTCGCACCAACAGCCATGGTCTTTGGCAACTTCTTCAGCTTTAACAGTGGAAGAAAACCCCACGCATACACCTGGGTAAAACCGCTGACCTTCAATAAGCCAGCTGGACAACTTCTTCACATGTAAATTTGTCTGGGATTTGAACTTAGCGATCTATCTCAAGCTTTATACTTGCAGATGTTGCCAAAAATTTGTTAATTTTTCTGAACAAAGAGTAAAATAGAGGGCCATGATGGCCCTGCATCACTAACCATAATAAATATTAATTAACTAGTTACTAAATAGGTAATAAAGGAACACTTGCGGGCAAATAATGGAAAACAATAATAAACTCGATACAGGACCATCAAAGGATACTACAAAAGAATATTCGTGATGACTGAAGGATGCCACAGACCAAATTTGGTGATGATCAAACCACTGGTTCATAAAAAGAGGTCTTTTTAAGGTATTTCTATGTTTAGCTCTAGTGGCCCCTAAAAGGGGCCAACCATTCTCATTTCAGCAAATCTGAGAGAGCACTATCTAAAGATGCTTAAAACAAAGTTTGGTAACAATCCATCCAAAGAAACAGGAGAAAAAGTCATTTTAAGGTATTTCAATTTTTAGCTCTAGTGGCCCCTAAAAGGGGCCGACCAAATTTATTTGAGTAAACTTGAGAGAGGACCATCTAAAAATGCTACAGACCAAGTTTGGTGATGATCCATCCATTGGTTCATGAGAAGAAGATGATTAAATGTTTTTCTATTTTTAGATCTAGTGACCCCTAAAAGGGGCCAACTGGTATAATATATGCAAATTGCAGTTAGAACGTCAAAAGGTTTCTGCACAGCCAATTTGAAGTAAATCCGACAAGTAGTTTCTGAGGAGAAGACCATTGTTGACGCCAGATGACGGACAACGGACAGTGGAGCATCCACCTACCCATCCTAATAGCTCACCCTGAACCTTCGGTTCTGGTGAGCTACCTTCAGCATTGTATGCTGTGGGAGGTATTTTGATATACTTGCACAAGTTAATATAATAATCTACATGTTAAATTTTGTGCAGAAAATGATACTTAATGTTTTATGATCATATGACAATTTCAAGTGATTTCCTGCAAACATGTTACTTCACAGAAATGTGTCTGCATGTCGGTGTTTAACTTAGCAGTTAAAGGGCTTATAATTCAAATTTAGTTGAAACAGTCTGAATTAATTCACGGTAGGATTATGCACGTTTCATTTCAGTCTATGTGTAAAAGATGTGAAAGCTCTATTGAATTTTCTTACCTTACGACAAATGTCAATTTTTTTGCATTAAATTAGACATGATATCCTTCCATCTAAGTCGCTGTTCCATTACCAATACAAGCCGTATCTCTGATGAAACATCTGCATGAATCTTGTTACTGTTCCCCATCCATTCAAGAAGTTTGTATGTAATCAACTGGAAGGAAATAAAGTGATGGGGATTGTATTATACACTTTGTCAATACTTTTCACATTCCACAATAATACAGTCAAACTTGCACTTCAAGCAACAGATCTTGTTTCTGATTATTTCGCAATATTTAGAACATAAAAACCATGGTACAAGCTATTGTCAAGTAATTCTTCAGGGACCAACCTAAGAAACCATTCTTTATGTGGCAAAAATGGATCTATTTATGATGAAGCACAAACTTTTAGCCCTAAAACTCTCTGGGGAATTTTCAGTTCAATTTCTAAAGTAGTATACATAATGTTAATTTTGGCTTTAATAACTTGTATTAACCATATATAGAGGATATTTTTTTCAAAAATTAGTACAAAATGTACAGTAAAACTAATGATAAAAACTACAAGTAAAAATTAACTACCAGTAAAACTTACAGCAAAAACATGTAGTAAAAACTTCCACTAAAACTACCAACAAAAACCACCAATAAAACTTATTTACCAGTAAAAAAAAAAAAGACCAGTAAAACTTACAGTAAAACTTACTGTAAAAACACCAGCAAAACTACCAGTAAAACAAGAGGGCCAAGATGGCCCTTTTTCACTCACCTGAGAAAAGATTGCAACTTCTATGGTTTTCCTGAGATTGGACCTAGTGAGCTAGTTTTTAACCTGAACTGACTCATGTTCAAAGCTGTTCATGAAATCATTAAAACAAACATTCTGAAGTTTGAGGAAGATCCAATCCGAACTGTTGCCACTTAGAGGGCTTACAAGGTATTCCAGTGATTTGACCTGGTGACCTAGTTTTTGACCACAGAAGACCCATGTTCGAACTAAACCAAGATATCATTAAGACAACCTTTTGGACAAGGTTCAGTGAAGATCCAACCAAAACTGCAACCTCTAGAGGGTTAACAAGGATTTCCAGGGATTTGAGTCCAAGATATCATTAAGACAAGTATTTTGACAAGATTTAGTGAAGATCCAATCAGAACTGCGACCCCTAGAGTGTTGACAAGGTTTTTTCTATGATTTGACCTGGTGAGCTAGTTTTTGAGCCCAGATAACCCACGTTCGAACATAACCAAGATATTATAGTAACAAAAATTTTGACAAGGTTTGGTGCACTGCTGATCCAAACTGCGACCTCTAGAGGGTTAACAAGGTTTTCAAGGGATTTGACCTGGTGACCTAGTTTTTGACCCCAGATGACCCATGTACGTACTTAACCAAGATATCATTAAAAGTATCATTTTGATAAGGTTTGGTGAAGATCCCATCAAAACTGTGACCCCCTAGAGCGTTAATAAGGTTTTCCAATGATCTGACCTGGTGATCTAGTTTTTGACCCCAGATGACCCATGTTCGGACCTGTCCAAAATATTACTAAATTAAATTAAGTTAAAGTTTGATGAAGATTCAATCAAAATTGCAACCTCTAGGGCATTAACAAGGTTTTCTGGTGCATTGATCTGGTGACCTAGTTTTCGACCAGAGATAACCCATATTCGCACAATTTTACAAGATTATTAATGCAAACATTCTGACAAAGTTTCATGAAGATCCAATCAATTCTGTGATTTCTAGAGTGTTAACAAAATTTCCATTCTATCTGACCTGGTGACCTAGTTTTTGACCTCAGATAACCCATGTTCGAACTTGTCCAAGATGTCATTGAGACAAACATTCTGACCAGATCTGATGAAGATTCACTCAAAAGTGTGACCACTACAGCATTAATAACCCCCAGTGTGGATGCTGGACATTGGAGTAGACTGACTGATGACTGTAGCTGACCGAGCACTACGTGCTCAGGTGAGCTAAAAACACAAGTAAAACTACCAGTAAGAAAACACAAGTAAAATTACCAGTAAACTTTACCGTAAAAACATGTAGTAAAAAGTACTATGAAACCTACCAGTAAAAACCACCAGTAAAACTACCAGTAAAAAAAAACACCAGTAAAAATGCCAGTAAAAACAACCAGTAAAAACTACTAATGAAACAACCAGTAAAAACTATCAATAGTGCTTTCAGTAAAAACCTAGAAAAAATATCAGTAACAACACCAGTAAAACTACCAGTAAAAAAAACAATAACACTAAAACTACCAGTAAAAAATGGGTAAAACTACCAGTAAAAAGAGTAGCAAAAATACCAGTAAAAAGAATATCAAAACAATCAATAACACTACCTTTTGTTCTGTTGAGCTAAAAACTACTACTAAAACTATTTATAAAAAAACACCAGAAAAACTACCAGCAAACAAACAGTAAAAACTATCAATAAAAATTACCAGTAAAAATACACAAGTAAAACTACCAGCGAAAATAAGACCAGATGTAAGCTGCCAACAAATACTGCCTGGCATTCAAAATTTGTTTTTCAATTTCCAAGCTCATCACTTTGCAAGAGTGAAAAGATCACATATTTTGGCTATGAAGAACAAAACATCAACAAAAACAGTTTTGACAGTCCACGTTAACCTGTGATCAGGTTAATGTTTAAATAATGTACATCAGATTTTTCCATGTGTATCTTATTTTCCCTAAATATTTGCAAGTAAAAAAAAATATGAAAAACAGTTGAAATTTTATCATTTATTGGGACACCATGGAATCAATCTTGAGTTCTGTTTTGGTCTTACTGATCTAACTAATCAAGTATCAAAGTGTCGGGCATTCAAAACTGAAACCATTGGGAGTCTAATTATAATTTGTATGACAATTTAAAATCAAACAAAAATATCTCAATACATTGCTTCTAGAAGACGGTATTTCAATGAAGTGAATTATTGTTTACTGAAAAGTTTATTACAAGTTGTATGTAAATAAATACATGTATCTGTTCTGATGAGTTTGGTATAAAAAAGTATGAAAAGTGGCTGTTATTTCTATGGTAAATTTGTGAAAAATGGGATCACAAAAATTAGATTCTGATTCAAACAGTTGAATTTGCCACACATAAAAGACTGTTATACAGTAGTTGGGGAACACTCACAACCAAATTAGTGGTTACATCAGCATGGACTTTAAATTTGCTTTATTGTAAATAAAAGCAGGTCAAACATCAGCCTAAATTAGGCAACCAGAATGAGAGAAAAGGTAAGACCAATATGCACTAGGGTTCTGTATTGTTCAAATTCAGAGGTATAGCACTGGTTTGCTATATAAACAAGAGGGCCATGATGGCCCTGCATCACTCACCAGAATAAATATTAATTAACTAGTTACTAAAAAAGTAATAAAGGTACACTTGCGGGCAAATAATGGGGAAGAATAATAAACTCGATACAGGACCATCAAAGGATACTACAAAAGAATATTTGTGATGACTGAAGGATGCCGCAGACCAAATTTGGTGATGATCCAACCACTGGTTCATGAAAAGAAGTCATTTTAAGGTATTTCTATGTTTAGCTCTAGCGACCCCTAATTGGGGCCAACCATTTTTATTTCAGCAAATCTGATAGAACACTATCCAAAGATGCTAAAAACCAAGTTTGGTGATAATCCATCCATAGAAACATGAGAAAAAGTCATTTTAAGGTATTTCTATTTTTAGTTCTAGTGGCCCATAAAAGAGGCCGACCAAATTTATTTGAGCAAACTTGAGAAAGGACCATCTAAGGATGCTACAGACCAAGTTTGGTGATCATTCATCCATTAATTCATGAGAAGAAGACGATTAAAGGTATTTCTATTTTTAGCTCTAGCGGCCCCAAATAGGGGCCAACCATTTTTTTTCGCAAATCTGATAGAACACTATCTAAAGATGCTAAAGACCAAGTTTGGTAATAATCCATCCAAAGAAACAGGAGAAAAAGTCATTTCTATTTTTAGCTCTAGAGGCCCCTAAAAGGGGCCGACCAAATTTTTTTTTGCAAATCTGATAAAGTCCATATGGGGATGCTACAGACCAAGTTTGGTGATGATCCATCTATTGGTTCATGAGAAGAAGATGATTAAAGGTTTTTCTATTTTTAGCTCTAGTGACCCCTAAAAGGGGTCATCTGGTATAATATGAGCAAATTGCAGTTAGAACGTCAAAAGGCTTCTGCACAGCAAATTTGAAGTAAATCTGACCGGTAGTTTCTGAGGAGAAGACCATTGTTGACGCCAGACGACAGAGCATCCACCTACCCATCCTAACAGCTCACCCTGAACCTTCGGTTCAGGTGAGCTAATAAAAGGGGCACAACAGAGTAACTATGTATACATGTTACCCATAATTCACAGGTGCCTGCTAACTCAGGCTTTACTGAATACAATATAGCAAAAATCTCAAGCAAACTTAGAAAATTTCAACATCTACAAAATACATTCAAATTCAGTCGCAGGCTAAAACGATTAATAAATCTCAATCAGACTGTTGTTTTTGTACATAAATGTATTATCAATCAAAAGAAATCCGTAACTAAAGCTTTTACTTTTAAAGCTGATAGTAATAAGAAAGCTAGCGTAAATAAGTTATAACTGGTCCTTAAATAATCAATTTCTATTCAATTTAAACTAGACTCTTCAAATCTGAGAGAAAGAGCATGATGCATATTTTATGAAACTTAAGAACAATAAACTTGTAAGTTTAAAAGACTAAAAAGGTACCTCCATTATTTAGTGACGAAAGAAAATTTTTAGAATACTCTCACTTCACAAAAGCCTTCTAGCACTTGAACTATCTACCTCACAAACATTCATAACACTTGGAGCAACTAAAATATGTATGACAACAAAATGTAATAAGTATTATGATATATCGGGATGAAAGCAACCATGATGTCGTCTGGTTTGTTGACTGTAAGAGCATCAGCAAACTTGATAATATTATCATGTTATAAATCATTTTTGGTAAGTTATCATCATTTTCTGAATTGGAATTATCAAGTCAAACAGTAACAAGAGAATGGAGCATTGTAAAGCAGTACAGAGCTCCTTCTGGATATGAAAGAATGTAGTGGATAAAGTAGTTCTTGTTTCAGAATCTTCCATTCTGCATTGGGAGGGCTATACAAATGGCAACAGAATCTATGACTACTGTATGAGGAGAGTAGATATATGGATTAGACAGGAAAAAATCCTGTTGATCTTTAAACTCAACAGTGACCTTGATCTTTGAGATTGAGTTCTTGGTGTGTTATGTCAAACATCATCTCATTATGGGGGGACATTTGTGCCAAATAAATTAAAATCCCTTCATGGATGGAGATATTGATCAGACAGGTAAAAGAGGAGTACATTTGGAGGGAATAGGAAGGACAAAAATGTGCAATCATTCATAGTCCCCAAAACTGGTTTCCAACCAGTAGTGACTAACAAGGACAATTTGTGTGTCCATTGGTTGATCTAAAAATATGACGACATCAGGGAATCAATTATACAATCACTGAGAAAGGTGATCTGAGGAGGTTGAAGAATGATTGATGAATCAAGTATAGAGACATACATGTGTATACATACAGTTAAAGGGTCAAGAAAAATCTGAGGATCATTGCGAACTAAGAAGTATCAGAAATGATTACTGAGGCAATTAATTATGGACAATAATTTATTATTAAAGTAGAATGAGACAGGGATAGTAGAATTATAAAGTGGATCAAGAATGATCTAGGTTGGTTGTTGGATCAAGAAAGATTGATATAAGGAGAAAGGATCGAGGATGCTTGGTTGATAGAGGAAGTCATCAAGCAGGAGCATTGATCATTAACCTAGAGAATTTTTAATCAACAAAAAAAAGAAATACTGACATAATAGTACATTAAATTAATTCTAAAAATTTTATGGCCATGCCCCCCTAGCCAGGAAGCAGAATTTTAAAAAAGCTAAAAGCAGATAAACACATATACACAACACCTGATTTAAACTGTGGTTAACATACATGTATATGTACATTATAACTTGTATATTCTCAAAACCAAACCAGGGTTTTTTGGGAGCAGTTTTGAAGACTGCATTCCCGATGGCAAAAAGTATGGTTTTTTCCCAATTGGAAGGCGAAAATTCCCAATTCAAAGGAGAAAAAAAAACGAAACAAAAATTTAACTTACCGCAGTTCAAATATTTATTGAATTTCTAAATCATTCAAATAACAAAATTATCAATATCTAAAAACAAAATAATTTGTTTAAATAATCTTTTAGTTTTAATATATTATCTTAAGTTATTTTATACAGTGTGACTTTTGCCCAATTTTGTACAAAATGGTCCGAAAATTCCCAATTCTGTGGGTCTGGTCATGTTCCAAAATGCTGAGAAAAAAAACCTGCAAACACAGGCGCAGTTGTATAAGAATGTAAAAAAAAATTACAATAATTTTAAAACAATTTCTCACAAATTCTATTAATCTTGTTTTCTAAAGACAGTTCAATCCTTCGACCTTACAAAATGGTTCGTTCATTTTCAAAATGCATATAGCTGGTACTGCATCAAACTTTGGAGTTATGACAATTAGTCTAAAGTGCTAAAAAATGACCAACTTAGCATTAAGCGCCTAAGTTAATGATAAGGTAATTAATTATTTGCAAGTATATTTTATGTACACACAAAATATAATTCCCTAATCATTTCATTAAAAATAAAAACGCTAACTACATAATTTCCACATAAACTCATAGCTTCATATTTGTGTTTTAATATACCTAACTGTAATTGATACAACATGATTCTAACATGCGTAACTGCTAAGTGTAAACAATGACATTTCACCACAGCACATTTTGCATTGTTTGATTTTGGATAGTATTATATTAATGCAAAAATCTTTATTTTAATATTTAGAATTTGGAAGCTCCAGTATACAGAAATACAGGCTGTACAGAAATTAGAAAGAAGAAATTGGTACCAAGAAGATGGTTCAGTACAGAAATTAGAAAGAAGAAATTGGTACCAAGAAGATGGTTCAGTATGAATTCAGAAGTTACAGTGTATATGCAGTGTGTAAATATATTTATACAGTCAAGTCTCACAGTGAACAAAGGCAACCCTTGCAAGTTGGGAAAGACAAAATTTGGCCATAATTGAAAGATGAACTTTATTCAGAGAACAATTTGTTCTAAATAATCAATGACAGTCCTTCTCAAAATGGCCTTTATTCACAGGATGGCCTTTTCAGAGGTGGATGCAAACCAAGGTTTGACTGTATGTGAATTTATTGGTCACATTTACAGCTTATTATAAATGACTACCAGTAATCCAAATTTGCTCCAACACACAAAAATTATCAGATTAGAGAGGCTTTTGGAATACAAAGGTTCAGATTTCCCATTTTTTTAGCATTGAATACATAATAAAAAAAGTCGGTACCAGCTGACATGTTCCGTTTAGAGAGGATTCCAAATTTGAAAAGTTCAGATTTATAGAGGCTAGATTGTGCAACATTAATATATATGTTAGTACAGACAAATTATATCCAGCTAATCAGGTAACTCATTTATAGAAATATGACCATTGAAGATTAAAAATTCAATCTGGCCAATATTTTGGGGAATAAAAACAATGAACAAGTCTAAAAACACAAAAAAATAGAATGGCATGAAATTTGCAAATTAGTACAGGAGAAAATTCTTCTAATATTTAAATTAAATCAATTTCTCCAAGACATGTTGCATAAAAATACATGATCATTCAATAAATCAGCTTTGGAAATGCAACAAGAGCTATATAGTGATTTTAAATGCAATTTTTTATTCAGTCTCACAGCCTATTTGATTTTATTACACATCCATTACGTCTGTAAACAAATTGATTACTGATAGCAAATCCATCCTCATCTAGAACTGTCACCATGCAGCCTCAGTCCTCTAATGTACCCTCAACCCAAACAGTCACATAAACAATACAAAAGGACAAAAACCTGCTGATAGTTGTTACATCTAAAATTCCTGTTTTCAGACACAATAATATCAACATATTATCTCTAAGTTTGAGTGAAGCTTTAATGCAATCCATGCTGAATGGTATGAGTTAAGTGGACTACACAGTCAGACTGACTGACTCTCAGACAGAAGGACGGATGGATGCTTACGTCAAGCTTATGTCTAAATTGAAAGGAGAAAATCACAATGGCCAATATGAAAATATGACAGAATGCACACCATGGTATAAGGCAGCTATGAAGTAAGGTAATATAGTTGTAGAGCCCAGTCAAGTCATGAGGAACTTTGTTCCATTCTAGTCAGTAGCTTGAGTTTATTAGTTTATCAAATTCTCAAGTCATAGTGCATTCCTTTCATCGTTATGGAGAAGGATTACCAGTAATTGCTCACACACATAACGTTAACCCTGGCGTCATGAAGGTATCTCTGTTTCACACATTTTTTTATAGTTCAGATGGATGAAAATAGCGGTAACCAGTCCAAAATTGGTGACTGAAGTGCAGCCAACTGTTTTAAAAAATTGTAAGTTTCCTTGTTTTATATAGTTTAGCATATTACAAACTTACAATGATGTTATTTAGAAGAGTCTGAATAAAAATATGTAAGCTGCATACTTTTTTCATGTTAAGAATATGTGTATTCTACGAATGTAATTCTGTGCAATGATACTTCTTTTCAGTCAATTCATTCATTGAAAGTAAACAAACAAACAACTCAAAACAATAATGTGAGTACAAATATAATACATATATTCATTTATTAACAGTTGCAATGTATGAGCTTGTAACCCTCTCCATCTTCTGGCTCAAATTATAATTATAATTTGTACATCCAGCCACACAGCTTGTCTGTGTCATCATTACTTCATTCTGCATGATTTATGTAGTTAAATATTCTCTATGTTCAAGTGAACAATATAGCCCTCTTGTTAATAACATTAGGGTGCTGCTCCTTTACAGTATTTTGTTACTTTTGTAATTTGGCATGATTACTACTATAAGTACAGTAAAAATCAATTAAAAAATATGCTAGTGTTCATGAGAGCATATTGTTATAACTTTGCCGCTTTTCATTTTCTTCATTTTTTACTATGACGTATTACATTATGTACAACAGAGATAGGTTGATTGGATGTGTTTGCAACTGTTACAGGGAAATGTGCACCTTTTCAATTAGTATTTCGATAGGTTTTTAAAGTATGAACCATAACTTAAACATCATGGAAAGTCAGTTATCTGTTCTATTGTGTTGATTTTATACAAACCCTTTCAAAGCTTATGTGCACTGGCTCTTCTATATCATATAGCAAGTTTACTTAAACCTGGTTTCACTGAGCAAGTAAGAGGTTGAAATATGATTGTTGTAATGGTTTACTGCATTGGGCATATTTTTAACTTGTAAAATATGATAAATGTGGCTTTAAAAATTAGTTAATCAAAAATTCTCAAAATAGCACTTGCCTAATACCTTTCTTCAATTGGATTCAATATTCATGTAAATAATTGCCCTTCTTGCCCAATCATTCAAAACATATTCTTTTGAACAACTGTACTATGATTGTAGTTACACTATATTTTTATTTTTGTAGTAAAAAAAAATCATTTAAACTGGAATCCTTCCTCTGTACATTTTTGACAAGAAAACATGGCTGCTCAATTAGGACTATTTACTAATGACAAATAAATAAACAGCTTTACCCATAATAAATTATTGTACTACTTACTGCAATAAAAACTTGTTCTGTTCACTATTCATTTTAAACTTTTAACACCTCATCTGCACTCAAAGTTTTGCTTGTGAAATTTTGTGACAGATTTTGTCTGTCATTCACATGTGAAGTAAGTGACCTATTTTGTCTGTCAATCATATAGTGAAGTTAGTGACCCATTTGGTCTGTCATTCACATTATCAGCTCAACTGCACAGGTGTTCAATGTAAGCAACAAAATGGCCATAGCACCCTGATCACATTTAAGGTCTTTTGGTCCTGTTGTGAAACAAATTAGTGGAGACCCATCCTAATCATTGCTAATTGGTACAATGGTCTTATCTAGTTCATTGAACATTATATAAATTTATCAATTAATTCAAATGGATGGTTGTAAGAAAAACTATATTTTTTTAATTGTGCTAGTTTCATGAAAGTATATAACATTAATTGAGAAGATGTTTTTTCTTTATCCCTCACAGTTGCTCATGGCTAGTTCTTCCACTCCATAATTTATGCAAATAATTTCATGACTTTCAACCCTTTGATTTAATCAAGTACTCATGAAATAGAAGTACTGATCAACATTATCAGCCTTTATAATAATATTATCTTTTGCATGAAAAAGCTATTAGTTGCCTAATATTGCCTGATGGCTAGGTCAAGGTAAACTCAATCTTTGACAAATCTGTACAAAAAGATCAGTAAAGTATGAATAAGTCCATCAACAAACACATTCATAAGTATTAAAAATGTTTCCATTATGTTTGGGACAATGTTTCAAACTTAAATATAACACAAAATTTTACATCAAAATATTCTGAGCATTATGAATAATATGGACAATTATGGGTGGAGTGAAAATCTAGACATTCCTATCGCATTATTGACAACCAAAAGTCCACTGCTTAAAGGCAAAAGAACTAAGCCAAAATGAGATTACTCAAAGTCAAAACAAATGATATACAAATATGGTTAAAAGTGACTGAGAATATTTCGGTACAAGATTTAAGCTTTGACATAAGTATGGCCAGTTTTATTGAATAATCTGTCCATCTGAATCAGAAACAACATCTTCCTGTCTTAAGATTCAGTCTACGCTGTCCAGTTATTGAACCATAAAAAATGAAATTGGTTGGCAGTAAAGAAAAGAACAATAGTATACAAGCAAATGGTGTAAATTCTGGAGAAATCTTTGGTGAAGAGAATTTGCTCTTATGAATAAATAATACATTTGGAACCCGGCTTACTGTCTACAACTAAAGTAAAACTGATGGTTCCCTGCATATATTTGTCTTTAACAGATTGATTTAGAAAAGTGCTTAAGTGACTTTCCAGAACATTTGTTTTTCTCCTTCAATAAGAATTGATATATAACATATCACATAAGTACATATGATTGATAATGGTCAACACAAAAAAGCTGTCAAGCTTTACAATAAAGCAACATGATATACCGGGTATTAAAACCAATTCCAAAAAATTCCACAAAAAAAACTTTTCTGTAATTCTACAGTCAATTATATATACTATAGAAATTATGATTTTTAATACAGTGTAATTTCTGAATACTGAACCCCCTGAAAACTGAAAACTTCCGGATATCAAACTCGTTTTGTGGCCCCCGATTTTTTCCCTCCAATTTCTATACAGTCCATAATACTGAATATCAGACCCTCCCATTTCTGAATACCAAAGAGTTATAAGATGATTTCATTCCAATGTAAATTTTCTAGTAAAAAAAAACAAAAATGCAAGTGTGTGAAGTATGATCATTTACACATTAGCTTTGAGCATTTATTTTGACATGAATTAGAATAGCAATGTGACAAATAAAGTTATACATGTTAAAAAGCAATGAAATAAAGTAATTATTTCAAACACAGTAAATTTGCATTAAGCAGCATTTTGAAATTAAATGGCTAGGGGTTATGTGAATGTCAATGCATATGTGTCAATGAGTGGGTGATTAAATTTAACAATCTGCATATAAAATAAATATGCAGATGGTACAATTTAATCGCCCGTCACAGACACATGCACAAGTTTCTAGTTTGATTAATCTTTAGCATTTACAATAAATAAATTGTTATACCTTCAAAGTTTTGGGCATATAATTTATATAATATTATTTAGATGCCAAAGAATTTACAAGAATTTTATTTTATAAAAATATAAATATCAGCAGTAATAAAAATGTAAACAAACAAGTACACAAACAAACATCTTTGTAACTTTAAGATGATATTGATTCCTAATACCAGTCTTTCCATTAAGTGGCTTCCATGGTTGAGTGGTTACAGTCTCTTAGATCACTAGCCACTTAACCGCTGTTTGAATCCCATCCAAAAGCAGACAACTTTCTAGAGAGGAAGCTATCCAGCTAATTTATGGAAGGTTGGTGGTTCTACCAAGGTGAACATCTGAGTTCTTCCTCCACTATTAAAGCTGGAAAAGTCGCATAATGACCCTCAGGTGCTTCTGGTCACATACAAACCAGACAACATGTGACGTGAAGTATATGTAAAAGATGGGAATCAAATGAGTGTGTGTGTCATTCAAAAGATTTATCTCACGTAAGATAGCATATTTTGAACTTAAAACATGCCAATGGCTAGTACTTTACTCATTTACTTCATAAAGCTGGCAATAAAACACCTATAAACACTTCTAATTGAATGAAACACTGCAAACAAGGGCAACATTAATCAGAAAGCTAAATAAAATGCCACATTAGCTAAGACATATATCAATGAAACAGCACCAAGTAATTCTTTCAGACCAAAACCTCAAGATTTCTTGCCACTGTGCTAAAAACATGTGAGCACTGATCAGTAGACCAATAAGACAAAATTTTATAAACTGGTAATTTTAAAAATAATAAAATTACTATAAAACCCCACTGACTCAACATTAAAATTTAAAATCATCTCATTATAGCAACCACTTGATTATTTCAGGCCTGTTTTCAAATATTTTCTATTTCAACTTAATAATGAGACTGCCTTAACTAACATTAAGGCCATTTTTTGGGGCAAAAGGTGGCCTTAATATCAAGATTTTAATGTATGCACATAAAACTGTATAATAAATCAAGTCTTAGGGAAAACATAACATTATTCGCTATCAACAGCTAAACACAGACATGACAAGGTGTCATAATAGTTATATTGAGATGAGGAAAATGAAGTCTTCATTGTAATAACTGGTAAGTGCTAATTAATCATACTTCACCAGTTAATACACAAATATCCAAATTACTGCCTTTTAAAGACAATTATATGTCTAATTTCACTCACTTAAAAAAATGTCATCCATCATTTATCAGATTGCTTTTTGTATGGACTCAGTATTAAAGATCATTTCTCGATCACCACTCAGTGACTTACAAATTTTATGCAAGTATTACAGAAAGTATCGTATTAGATGATTTCAGTGGTGGCCCTGATAAATAAAAAAAATATCCCCATTATGTCAAGGCATCCCAAGAGAACTTGAAGGCATCTTTTTTCTCTATCTGTATAATTCATATAATGACCAGTTTCTTTGATTGACTGTATTGTACACGACTTTAGTCAATCCCACATAAACATTAAGAATGAATTACAATCCTCACAAGGGAACTATAAACATATGTTAAACAAAAACTTTAAAGGACTAGTACTATATGCCAGCAATCCAATTAAGAAAGATTGAGCATACATTCACTGTTTCCATGACAATCCATAAACAATGTTTTCAAGTTCTATGAAAATTACTCAAAAACAGACATGACCAATCAAACATAATAAGGCTTATAGGATATTATTTTCATACAGAATAAAGTCAACTGCATGTAGAGAAAAATGCATCATTTCCCATAGAAGTTCAATAAAACACCAATATTAATGGCTATTTTATTACAAGACTTCCTCAGAACATAATGTTCAACATCAAAGATAGATGTACACAAAGCATATTGTTTGTCCATACTGCATCATAGCTCTTTATTTGAGCTCAGATAAATAAAATGCATTTAATGAATACGACAGTAAAGAGTTTATTCTGAACACACATAGTAATGTACCAATCAGGCCAGAATCCTTTTATTTCTTTTTTCTCAGGAGATTTCTGGTCAGAAATATATTAGAATCAGGCAGAAATAAAACAATGTGTCAGAATAGCTAAAATCAAAATTTATAAAAGTGACACTCATTCCGGCCTAACTGTACTTATAATTACAATATTTATTTACAGTAAAACTTCATTATCTCGAGGAGTTATTGAAACAAACAAAATGGCTCGACATAACGAGGTATTTGGTTGTTGGTAGAAGAAGTTTTGTGTCATGTGCCTGAATAAGCTTATTTACATATTATGTTTTCATGATTGTTTTAAGATATTAAGGTAGCGTAAGTGGCTACAAACGTAAAAATAAGCGAAAATGACATTTTAAGTTATTAACAATAATTAAATATCATACTATCATACCATGCAACAAAAAAATCGATCCGAATATGCAAAAATAGTGTTTTATCGCGATAAAAACTGCACCCCCATATCGACTCCACTTTATCAGCGAGAACGATCTAGGAGGCGGCGTTGTTAGGGGCTCCTTAAGGGCAATTTTGTATCAACCGATATTAAATTTGGTATCGCTTGCCGTATGTTAACATAAGTATTTGAAATTCGACAGATTATCAAGATCAAGCAGATTAAAATGGGAAATAAGAAAAATAAGGCTAAGCAAGGTGTTAGAGTGTTCTCAAAAAGTGAAAAATGTAGTTAGAAATCTCTTTCTCGCGGAAGTTGGTTTACGAATGCTAAAGATACCGAACTGCATAAATCTATATCCCGTAAAAAACTTGACCATAGTGACGTGAAATATTGTGAAAATGGAAACTTTATGGTGGAAAATTACGTAATAAATATATAACTGCAACAATCATTTTATGTGCAAGAAAGGTGTGAATTCATTAACACCTTGGTCGATTGGACTACTTGCATCTAATGTACTTTTAATATGAAATATATGATGAAATAACTGATCCGGAACGGTGGTCTTATTGAAGTGTGATATCGATATCATACTCTAACGCCTTGCTAATTATACTATCAATATGGGTCAATTTAGACCTTATATATGTCGCATCACATATTTCTTTATGTTTTGGCGGGAGATATAATAAACAGCAATATGGTATGCAGACACTTCATGCACCTTGCAATAAAACGTACACGATAAGAAAACGAGCTGTCAAAGATTGTTACCCTGTTAATGTTATGACGTACCATTTTTGCAAGTTTAATTAAATTTATATATTCCAGAGTCAGGTTTCAAACACAATTAAAGTTATAAAACTAAAATATATTTAAATCGCCAGTAAATTAATACAGGGAGACTGGGTCAACGAAAATTATCATTTTCGCTATTTCATTGATGTAATCAATAAAATAAAGTTATTTCAACGTGCACTTTTATTAAGCAACTCTGGTAAAATATTAAAAAGCTATCAAACAAACAACAAGATGAAAAACAGTAACGCCTTATGGACATCGGACGTGCACGTTTTTCGAGAATCTTATATTATTCTGTTATGTATCCAATTACCTTTGTATATTAGTATGTTTTTAAATGATTACATTAACAGACATAAAACATAGACACTTTTCTACAAATCAATCACATCTTAAGTTCTTAATTTTACACTAAATGCATGGCTACCTTTCATTTAATTTATATAGCGGTTTCACCAGCCATATTCAACTCGATTTCCCAAACAGCCGTTTTCCCCGTTGAGAGCCTCTCGGTTGACGAGAAATCTGATGTACTGTGTATTGCTTCGGTACGATATGATACTATTTTGACAAATAATTCGTAATTAAGCTCTTTAGAGTCATCTAAAATGGTGGGCGGTTTCACTAATTGATCCGCTAACGATGAACAAATTTGATTGGTTATCAAATTTTAGTAGGCTGTATTAATTTATAGAATAATTGTTGATTACACAAGGTGATAATGATCTGACACTTTTATTGTTAATTTCTCGCTTAGAAAAAAACGCAGTGGGTGCTATTTTTGAACAAAGATTGCCGCCTTATTTGAAGATGGATTTCAAAGCGGTTTTCGGTATTTTGTAGCGGAAATGCTTATCTAGGGAACCGTGTCACAGAATTTTGATATTTATTTTCGTTTTTTATCTATGACGTATTACGTAATTTTCAGCGGGGTTCAGGCTACGGAATTTCTTTAAAGTCAAATATCTATTGAATGGAGGACGTTATCAAAAATCTGAGACACGGTTCCCTGCATGATACCATGATTGTTATTTTAAGTCTAATTGTTGTAATATATCCTTATATACAGAGTAGTGATCTTTATTCAAAAATATGAAATTTACGTGCGATATTGGTTTATAGAAGACAGACCAAGTACAATATTTGTTTCAAATCACTTGCAATAGACTCTGTATAGTGGGTTTATTAATGTATACAATTATGGTTGACTTTTTAAAACTGTAAATTAGTAAAACTTGATATCACCATATAGCCACTTACGATACCTTAAGCTGATTGATTAGATTAAGTTTTCTATTCATGAATATATTTGTGTTTTCAACAGTGCAATTAATCATTTCCAAAAATTGTGTTACTTTCATGCTGCGAAATGTCTTAGTTACACTATGTGAAAGTTTACTTTGCTAGGCCTAGTACATGTGTATCAAAGAAAGAGAAAGAGAAAGAGAAAACAATCCATTAGCATACAGACTTTATTAATGACATGTAATTGCATTCTAAAAAAACAATCAGCTAAAAAATTGTTAGCAAATACACACAAGATTAATTAGCAAGGTATCTACTTCATTAACATAATGCTTGTTCTATTTCTCATACTTAAATTTGTATAATAAGTTTTAAACTTAAGTATTTGATAATTGATATTGACTGCAAACTTGCAACATAGGGTTACTATTTCTTTGTCACAAGCAGTGAGAAACAAAGTACTGAATTAAAATTCAGTTCTTTCATTATGTAACTTGCGCTTATCAGCATGTATTACCATCGCATTAGGTGTGAACATGATACAATATGAAATTCTTCTAGATAACGATGCTTGTGATAAACATGGAAAATTACATAAAAATACAAGCAAAAATTGACAGGACTTTAAAATCCTCAAGATAAGATCATCCTCTATCTACTTTGTATGGAGAAGATGGCAGTCACTTGCAGAGGACAAGGTTAGTACTGATTACGAAAACTGGCTGCAGCCATGGTACAGTGGTAAGTGCGCCAGTCTTGTTCAAAGCCCAGTTGTGGCAGGTTATACCCTTCTATGAAAATTTGACAAAATGTCGATTTTCCTCAATATGTGGAGAAGTTGCCCACTCCTTGTGGAAGGATAAGTTAGTACTGGTTAGGATACAGTCCAGGAAAACTGGTTATGACCGGTCGCCTTATATAACTGAAAAATTGTTGAACATTTCTATGGTGATAAACCCAGTGAAAAAAAAAGAAAACTGTTTAGGTTAACTCCTCTCAGATAATGATTTTCTCAATACTGATGAAAATTGATTACTGAAGAGGTCACTTAGTGAGTTCTTACTGTATTGACCTTCCATGAAACTCCACAGCAACTGACTGATTGGCAAATTTTTTTCTAAATAAAGAGACAAACAGAAAAATAAGAAGACCATTTGGTTGTAAATAAATAATTAACAATAAAAAGTCAACAATGAAGTTAACACAAAGTTTAAAATTTAAATAGATTTTTCAATTCAGAGGGGTTGCTATGATCATCAAAACACTGATAGTACACTGCAACCAGATATTGATAGCTACTCCTAGATCCCCAGGAAGTAGGGTCCTGGCCAATTAAATCTCAAGATAATTGATTCAGACAACTAAGTTTCCAAGACCAGGTTCTAGTTGAAATTTATTTGGGAGGCCTGAAGCAACTGTGAAACCGAGCTACAGGCTTATAAAACTGACAGCCTTTCATTATACAGCATGGTTGATGTTATTTGAATAATGCCAACCAAATGACAATTACAGTAAAACCCCAATTTTTCGACAACAGATTATCCGAAAACCTGGTGTAATCCAAAAAGAAATTTCGGTCCCGATTTTCCCCTATATATTTCATTGTAAAATAACCCTGATTATTCGAATCGGCTAATCCGAATACCATGGCTTATCCAAAATGATATTCAGGTCCCCAAGCTGGTTTGTATGCGTATTTTCACACCTGTAATCAAAAATCGACAATTAACATCTGATCAACCAGACTTGTCCACTGAAGGATTTCTTTAACGTGTCAGAAGGTGTGAACAACAACTTATGAAATTTATAATTGTTCATTTGATTTATTGTTTGCAATTTCGGGAAGATAATTATCCTAATTATGATGCGAATTCGGTTGGATGATTCACCCCTAATTTTTGCTTTATTAATAAATTGCCTTAATAGAATAAGTTTAATGATGTCATAATTTGACTTTAATGTGCAATTAACATTAAAAGTGTTCACTTTATTTTTCATAGTTTATAAATTGTCACGAAATGCTAAAAACAAACAATACATAGGATTTCCCATAATTGTAACATACTTCGGACGACAAAGATATGAGTGATGCTGGTTCATGTTTGTAACTATGTAATGGAATTTTGTTTCGGACTTTGACTTTATTTCAGTGTTCGTTTTTATTGAAAATGTATGCTTAAATACAGTAAAACTTTGTAATAACGAGCATCAATAACATGAGCAACATAATATTTATTCCAAACAAAAAACAAGAGGGCCAAGATGGCCCTTTTTTTGCTCACCTGAGCAAAGATTGCAACTTTTATGGCTTTCCTGTGATTTGACCTGGTGACCTAGTTTTTACCCAGATGACCCACATTCGAACCAGTCCAAAATATCATTAAGACAAGCATTTTGACTAGGATTAGTGACCTACAATAAGAACTGTGACTCCTTACAAGGTTTTTCTATAATTTGAACCAAGATATCATTGAGACAATCATTTTGATAAGGTTTGGTGAACCTCCAATCAAAACTGTGACCTATAGAGGGTTAACAAGGTCTTCCAAAGATTTGACCTGGTGACCTAGTTTTTGACCCCAGATGACCCATATTCGAACCTGTCCAAAATATCATTAAGACAAGCATTTTGACTAGGATTGGTGAACCTACAATCAGAACTTTGACTCCTTACAAGGTTTTTCTATAATTTGATCTGGTGACCTAGTTTTTGACCCCAGATGACCCATGTTCAACCTTAACAAAGATATCATTAAGACAATCATTTTGACAAGGTTTGGTGAACCTCCAATCAAAACTGTGAACCCTAGAGCGTTAACAAGGTTTTTCTATGATTTGACCTGGTGACCTAGTTTTTTACCCCAGATGACCCATGTTCGAACTTGTCCAAGGTATCATTGAGACGAACATTCTGACCAGGTCTGATTAGGATTCGTTCAAAAGTGTGACCACTAGAGCATTAACAACCCCCAGGTGTCGACAACGGACGACAGACGATGGATGCCGGAGTAGACTGACTGATCACTATAGCTCACCGAGCACTATGAGTATGAGCTCAGGAGAGCTAAAAAGATGCTCTTTGCTATTCATCACAATTTTGTCTACACTGAACACAAACCAAAGTTATTTCATCAACTCCTTGACCAGACATTTGTATTATTATTACATGACCAGACTATGGCTGATGAAACACACAATGTTCTTCAATCAACCTAAAGCTCATGAACAGCATCTTACATTTCTAAAAAAATATCTTTTCGGTGCATTCAGTTATATGCATTTATGCATCACACCCACAAGATAAACAAGGATGTAAACAACTCTGTATATATTTGCGTCATATATTTAAGGATAAATTTTCATATCATGAAGTAAGAAATACATAATTTAAGATACTTTCACCACTATTTAAACCCCAAATTCTATCATAGAATTAATTCATGACACTTAGGGAATGTATGATTTATAGACTCATAAAACAGTATCAGTGCAGTGCTATACATCAAGCCATCAGCTATGAATGCTTTAAAAGGATATAATAATATGGAAATTAGTTAAGTATAAAAACCAGTATCATTAATGTAGAAATTCCAGTTACTTGGGTACACAAGTAAGTGAAAAATATCTATCAAAATAAGGGCGAAATGAAAATCATATAAATAAGAGTAAATTCATTTATAAATAAAACACCACAACTAAGAAATGAAATTTATATAACTAACTGCTTCATACTGAATTGTCCCAACAAATGCACTAGAGGGTGTTAACAGTGAGAAAGAACCAACCACTAATTGGCTGGTTATTTTAAAGCAAGAAACATACATGTATCAATATTTTCATTGTAATGCTGAATGAATCATAAAACCAGCTGTTAAATCATTATCAGAACAAAAATTATGTAAAAACAGCTATGTTTTCCCTGAGGGCATTTAATACCAGTTTTATTACATTACACAGAATACACAAAGATACAAAAGTAGAATAAAGCAACTTGAAACTGGATGTTCTATTCAAAAAATGGATGTACCTACATCAAGGAACATAATTACATTCAAGTCCTAATACACACTGGGTCCTACACAGCCAGACTGACCAACTGATGAATAAACTGCAGTAAAACCTGAACTGGAAACCACCTCAATAATACAACCACCTTTTTATAATGACTACTATTTACAGACCAGCTTTTATTAACTCCCCTATAATTCAACTTGATAATGAGACCACCTTATTATTACAAAGGATTTTTTGGGTCTTGAAGGTGGTCCCAGTATCGAGGTTTTCAAGTAAAATCTGACCAAGAAAGGAAAACAACCCATCAGCTGACAGAATGCCACAGAGAATCTTCAACACATTCATACAACCCAGTAAGGCCTAAGAAAAAGCTTTGTCTTCTGTAACATGCTGACAAAATATGGGTCTGTAGGCTGGATTTTTTTCTAGCAGAATGCCCAACTAGTGTGTTCCAACAATTTGTGACCTTTGATAAATATATCTATATGATGTTAATTTCAACACTACACAGAAATTAAGCAGTACTTAAAATGTGTTCTAACAGAAATACTACATTTTCCTACGCAAAAACGCTGTGTGAGATGAAAGTACACAACAAAGAAGTGAACATTGGTCCATGTTGACAATTTTATAGTTGGATTCTAATGTAAACTATAAACAAAATTCATGCAGAGTACAGTACACATCAATTACTGAACATAATCAAATAACTTAATAAATGTAGAGTACAGGGGATAAAAATCTTCGCATCTGACAAGATTAAAACATCACTTTTGACTAGATAAATTTCACATAAAATTCTGGAATTAAGTACAATTAGAACCATCTTTCATATCATGAAACTCTGACACACATACAGTGTGTCATATCTATAGCTAACATTTTTTAACATGAATCAAACAAACATATCATATACTTGACAAGTAGTTAAAAGGAGACAGATTAAAGTCCACAGACTCCAGAAAGCTAAGTGTTATGTCATTACATCACAAATGACTTCTGAACATTTCAATATGACATGATCTATGTGTTTCAGTACAATAAATAAATATAAGTCTTCAAATTTAGCAATGGACTGAGTCCACCAAAATGGCCATCAGTCCAGTAAATTTTTCAGTGATAATTTTATCATATTTCATAACAAAAAAATGAAATATTTTAATCACTCGAAAAAATATGTTTTTTCTTCACTTCTGGGAAAATATCTATGTCTTTTCTTTGTTAATTACATTCTGCAGAGAAAAAAATTGCTAAATTTGGTATCCACAGTATATAGCCAAATTTATGTGTACTTTTTTGTCATTAAAAGTTCATTCAGTCCAGTAAAATTGCATTTTCATTGGACCGAATGTCCAGTGCTCAAAAAGGTTTTTTCATGAAGGCTGATGTAAGGTATTATGAGCTATTCTCTGGTCAAAATATTTAGCCAACTACAAAACTGTTAGTCTTTAATTTCATTTTATCTTTCCAATTGGCATGAAAAAAACAAAAAATAGGTAACAAACACAAATGCACCATGTTTTGACTAGACATGGGTGCTTATTTCCTTCATCATGATCAGGTAAGCAACAAGAAGTAATTGACTGCAAGTCAGCAAAATTCTTTTAAGTCAGCCAGTATTACATCAGTAGTAATGTCAATGTGAAATTTTCAAAGCAGAAATGCAATGGAAAAACTTGATTGAATTTTATCATAAAAAAAATGAAATATGACATGAAACATCTTATGCTATTTTAGTCCACATGTCTCTGCTTTTTCATGCCAAATGCATATAGACACAATTTGTAAAACAAGAGGGCCAAGATGGCCCTTTTTCGCTTTCAACATCTATGGTTTTTCTGTGATTAGACCTGATCGCCTAATTTTTAACCTGAGTTGACCCATGTTCAAACCTGTTCATGATATCATTAAATTGATTGATACGAACATCCTGATAAAGTTGAGGAAGATCCAATCAAAACTGTGACTTCTAGAAGGTTTACACAGTTTTCAGGAGATTTGACCTATTGACCTAGTTTGATGATCCATGTTCCAACCTGTCCAAAACATCATGAAAACAAACATTTTAACACAATTTAACGAAGATCAAAACTGTGGTCACTAGGGGGTTTACAAGGTTTTTCAATGATTTGACCTTGTGACCTAGTTTTTCACCCAAGATGACCCATGTTGATACCTGTCCAAGATGTTATAAAGACAAGCATTTTGACAGGGTTTGTTGAACCTCCTAACAAAACTGTGACCCCTAGAGTGTTAACAAGGTTTTTCTATTATTCGACCCAGTGACCTATATCTTGATCCCAGATGACCCATGTTCAAAATTAAGCAAGTTATCATTAATGTAATCATTTTGACAAGGTTTGATGAAGATCCAATTAAAACTGTGACTTCTAGAGTGTTAACAAAATTTCCATTCTATTTGACCTAGTGACCTAGTTTTTGACCCCACATGACCCATGTTCGAACTTGTCCAAGATATCATTGAGACAAATATTCTGACCAGGTCTGATGAAGATTCGCTCAAAAGTGTGACCAAGGTGTGGACGACAGACGGCAAACGCCGGAGTTGACAGACTGATCACTATAGCTCAGGTGAGCTTACAAAAAATCAGCTGAAGTAAAAATATAAAATTGAATGCCGACAAAGTTTCCAAATCTGATAGAACTGTGTTAATCTACATTCTGACATCAGTATCATTTTCAGAAGACAGGGGTAGTAACTGTGAAAATAATTTTAATAAATTGCATTTCATGACAATCAACTGTAAAAACATTTGTAGTTGTTGTTAGACAACCTTAATACCTGCTGCGCACCGATCTATGTATATCTTACAAAGTGTATTCTTATGGGCTTTTGTATACATACTTTGAATATTCACAAAATGGCGGGTGTTCAAAATCATTTTAAAATCATTGCTGTTTGTTGTCCACTAACACTTCAACTTAACCTAAAGTAAACATCTTAGCATTGTCCTTTCCGAAGCGCAACTAAAAATATTGTCCTCTCATTTTTTTACAAACAATTTTTTTGGTCATAAAAAATACAGTCAGCGCAAAACAGGGTCTATCCGGTTGCCGGCAACAAGTTTCTTCTTTATTCAGGCCCAACATACATTGGACAGGACTGTAATGTCATTTAAACTTTTGGTTATGTAAAACATGACCACAATACTCAGTCCCATGTTTAATTAATTATGTAATCAATTAATTAATACTAATTACTGATGTCACATATGAGTATATTGATTAGAGTAGCAGATATATGACCGAATTAATACCAAGCCTATGTGCAATAAATATCCAATGTGTAAAACTTATTTTCAATGCAGGGAGCCAAAAACATCTCGTACATTCCTACATAGATATTGACCTACTTTGATCAAAATTTCTAATTAACCAGGTAATAATTTATCAAAATATGGCTTTATGACTTCATCATAAAGACTGGTAAATGATGGTGCCTGGACTTCATAATACAAAGACATAACAGTATCCTAAAAAGATTCAGTACCCATGGCTGCTGGCTGCTATGTCTACAATCTGTAAGAGAGAGAGATATCTGAGGATTATGTCCAATGGAATAGTCAACCTCCATCTTTGAAGGTTATCCAAACTTAATCCTTCAAATTATTTTAATTTACAAAACAAATGGAATTGCGGCATGGTAAAATCTTAAATCCTGTCCATTTCAATATTATTAAACCAGTATTTTGGCTAGAGACCAGCAGGCAGTTAACCTAACCTCAAGATTTTCAAGACTCTGAACCAGTATTATACTAAAGCCATAAATCTTATTCTCTGCAAGTATTTTCCAACTTCTCTACATGAATGACCAGCAATGGCGGATGAATGGCCTTAGAAGCAAAGTCTTTTAACTAAATTGTCGCAGAGAACATGTGCTATGCCCAGTATTCACAAACCTGAGGTGTGTGGACTTATGCTCAATCTAATAGAGCAGTGCAGGTGGGTATGTTTTAGCTTCAAGCCCATCATTAAAATCTACAATGATTATCTCAAGCAGGTAAAAAAACAATCTCATTTCTAAATATAGTGGTCATCATAAGAAAGTAACCAGTAAGTGATGTTGGTGTAAAATAGACAAAGCACAAGTAATCAAGATAAACTTAACTCTGGAAATAGCTGAAACATTTCATGATATGGTAAATTGTTATCCATTATTGACCATAAAATTGCTGTATACCATTAAAATTTCAATGTCAGTATATTAGGCCAAAATAGAAGATTTTTAATGATGGTTACTTTCTTATGATGACCAGTATATGTGAGGAGGGGAATATCATTTGTATCTTGTTCATAAATTGTTTATCATTTAAACCACTGTAATTTCAAAACCAATGGTCAGAATTTGAAAAAAATCAATGTAAAAAATAATAACTTAGAGCTTGCCCAAAGCAATTTCATCTGTTCCAGATGTTAGACAAGATTATATTATTAATTGCCACACAAATATACAATATATATGTAACATTATTAAAGGGAATTCAAAATATCAGATATATTTGCATAATTTATCTTACAAATAGATAACCAGTCAATAAAAGTGTATCTTGTAATATATTCTATACCAGCAGCAGTGATATTCCAAACTCAACATCAAACTACTATCAGAAGGATTCCAAATTATTAATAATTCAAAAAGCATTTAATTAGCAGATGACGTGCTATCATGTTGTACAGTTAGTACAGTTATCATGTTATATAAATGCCTCATTTAATTTAATTCAGATAGGAGTTACGATCAAATGCTTACATGAAAAATATTTATATTAGCACATAAAATACATATCAATATGAATGAATATGTATAACATTTGCAATAAATGTATTAATAAATAAGTTTAATCTTATGACCTATGCTTACACTTGAAAGCAACAGACATATGTATAATTATATCCTTCATGACTTTAGACATTCAGAATAGAGGGAATTAATACAGTTAACAATGCATTAAGCCCCACGCCAAATTTAATCTTATTATAGTTGAATATAGTATAATGAACTTATATATATATATATATATATATTGGTTGTAATATTGAGGTGATTTCATTACAATGTGGAAATAAGGAAAATACAGTGTACATTCAAAACTAGTCCCTAATGAGATGGTTGCTGATATATACATATATGTATTTTCCTTATTTCCACATTGTAATGAAATCACCTCAATATTACAACCAATTTTTCGACACCAATGGTGATAATTAAACTTCAAGATTTTACATTCATTGATAAGTTACATCATATCAATCAGATACTGAGGGTTTCTTTACCAGTGAGCTAATGCCAATATGATTGACATATGACAGGATGTGACTGATGAACAAAAGATAAAAAAAAACATAGAGCTATATAGACTTGTGTTTCTCAGTTGCAGTCATGGACCAAACACAATAAATATACTCCTCTTGAAGAATAGAAACAGATTTTATATGATATGGGCCTAAATTAAATTAAAATGGTCTGAATTTCAATATACACTCAAATGGATTAATCTGCAAATCACAAAATATGAGTGACTTGTAAAAAAGAACTTTTATTAACATTCTCGAGGCTAAAATTGATTTTATTCTTTCCTTTATTATAACACACTAAACACAGCTCACAAAGAATGACACTATTATCAACAAATTGATGGACAAATAACATTTTTCTCCCACTTTTGACAATTATTTGATCAATACACACTGGTAATTAGCCATAGAGGATAAACATAGATCACAATGGTTCAAGAGTAAAAGCCAGTGCCAAATTAAGTGAAGGCTTACTGAAATTGTAAACAAATGAATTTCACACTGACAAATGAGAATTTAACAACTTTATTTAACAGAAAACTACAAAATATGGAAACTTGTTCTAAAGTAATACTTATTTATAAATGATAATACATAAAAGGGTATTTTTGCAGTAAACCAGTACAAAGGCAGTGTATTACCTTGCAGCAGATTATTAAACAATTCATTTCTGTTATAAAGCTACTTGAACAAAAAGTTCTCTAAAGTCTAATTGTTAATATTATCCTTCCCTGTTTTCCACTTTAATATCCTTTAATAAAGAAAATACATATCTCTTAATGTCATCACTGTCAACAAAATTTCTATTTAACAAAACAATACATGAATGTACAGAAACTGATAGCCAAGACACCACCAAGATATGAATTACTGCAAAATTTTACCAAAAATTGTGACATCTTCAACACATTTTTGTTTCTCTGAATTCATGACAAATATTTTACATATTCAATTATTATTGTGTTATATAATAATATTAATACAAAATGTACATATTTTCAAACAAAGACAATCTTCAGTGAAATAAATTACTGCAATATCTGAATTCATTAAATGTGAAATGGTTTCTAATCAAACCAAAGCAGTTCTTCCACATAGATTCTGACAATGTTGACCCCATCTCAGTCCAACTAATTAGACTAGCAACCACAGCTGAAAAGCCATGTTGTTTAAAAAATTCGATACCACCTAGTTTAAATCAACAGTGTAATCACAAAATCACAAATTTAGACTGTTGGTGACAGCAAGACATTTTTTTATTTGGCCCCGTCTAACACAGTGTAACAAACAACTGCATATTTGTGTGTGGAAATCCCCAATTATAACCTATTGGGCATGATAACTATAATATCTATGAACAATTTTAACTGTTCATAGATAGGAAACATGTTTGTAAACTCATACAAGCATATAAAATATTCCAACTCGCCTTTTCTGAAAGGTGCACTAATGCTTTGTTTCTCTGCACTATTTCTCTATGGAAAATGAAACCGGTGTAGACTGTAGTGGTGGACAAGTGCGGGCGTCAAGGTAGATATCTACCGACATCATGGTAAAAACATCCCATTCACTGTATCTAACTTATCACGGGTGCAGTCGGGAAGAGCGAATTTACACAGCTAATTTAAATTTTATATGTGAAGCAGACATCTAACATAGGGGTTGTATAAACAGAAACTTCACGATATGGTAAAATATAGGGTACAATATGGCTGCTTGTGCACTGCATGCTATGAAAAAGTTTAAGTCAAATATTTGAATTTTGGCTTGGCATTGATTATTGTTATTTCTATCGATTTGAGTAAGTTACTGATACATTTTTATGTAAATCATGTTTTCGCACATAAATATGCTATTCTTTGTAATGCTGAGAGGACAGCCCTTCCAAATTAATTTATGAAATCGGTCAACTGGAAAGCCAAATAAGTATGGCTAACCCTATCTTTGTTAATAAACTGTAATAGGAAGAAGAAAAACAAAGTACCTGATGTGGTGCTCGAACTCACGACCTGCTTGCAAGTCAGATGCTCTATCAACTGAGCTAATCGGGCTGGTAATATCACAAACAATTTATTTCATCTAAATACTATATGTACAGTACTGCTACAAAAAAAACAGTTAAACTGGTAGACTGATTGATAATCTCATGACGTATTCCATGGCAAAATATTTCTACAGAGAAAAGTAACTAAATGAACTGAATGATGGAGATAAGGGATTTCCCTGATTCTTGCTTCCCTGATGCAATATTCAGCTGAGGGACTTGGATTGAGGGTGACCTCGGGACCCCTTCCGACTCGAATTTGCCTTTGGCATTTCTGTGTGGGACCCCTTAAAATCCCAAGGGACCCCTAAAATGTTGGAGATGGATGCCCCAGGGACCCTCGGGAGAAAATCTCAGGGAAAACCCTGGGAGATATACTAACTTTGCAAAAATTAAGATGCATTTTATTTATACGGGTAGATACTAGATGATATTGTAGATCTGAGTTTTTGTTGGGTGGCCATTTAATGGACAAACAAAAATGTATATGGTGGTCATAGATGGCAAAATCAGCATATACAACCAGTAGAAATTCGAAGCTTTGTCAAAATTATTGATTAATATATTCAGCTACATTACATTCTTTATCTATTCAACTTTGATAACAAGAACGCGACCAATGTCACTGGACCAATTTTTGCAACATAAAAGAGGAAATTTTAACATCAGAAGTCTGCCACACTACTTCTCCTCTTATACGTCTAGAAACCCAAATAGGAACGCCACAATCGAGATTAATCCTAGCTAATCCGGAGAATTAATTTTCGAAAATAAACACGAATGACAAACAAATGTGTACTGAACAATGTCTGAATTTGTATCGGGCGTACACAAAAATTTGCGCTTAGTATGAAATGTAAATGCACGGATTCCATGTTTAAGGGTTTAAGTGAAGCGTTGAATAAAACAGATATTATGAAGTTCGTCTTTAAATGTGTAAAAATGTCATGAAAAAACTTACCAATTTCGATTACTCCTGACAGTTCAATCAATCTTGATCACAAGACGCTTGATCATGGAGGACGCTGGGACGCTTGTTTATAGTGAAATAAATTAACCCTAAGTATACAAAACGCCTAGAAAGATCCGCTTAATGGTGGCATCACATCGTTACTAACACCAAAAATAGCAAGAAGTGTCATCCGAAAGTGCATTAGATTTAATCATTCTAAAATAATCAGCAAATAGTAAACAATCAAAGAAAGAAGCAACAGCATTTTTTGCAGTAAGAAATTGATTCAAAAATGTAATACATAAGCATAAATAATTATTTTACTGGAAAATTATGAGTTAACAACATATGGCGACATACATGGTTTATAAATCTATAAATGCTTCCCTTTGTGCACAAGATTACCGTTGCCGTTTTGTTTTCATGAACAAGAACTAGTTAAGTATTTTATACTCGATTAATACCCGTTATTTTTTCTGGTTAGTGTGCTATGCTGCAAAATTATAGATTTTTTTGTAATGTTTATAATATCATTTTGTATGTTTTGTTGTAGACATTAGTTTTCAGCAGATATAATTGTTGCAAAATCTTGTTTGCAGTTTAAGTGTTTTTTTTTGTTTATTAATTATGATCGTTCTATCCGTAGTAAGATAATAGTTACAGAACTAAGCATATCTTAAGTAAATAAAAAGCTAACACGGATTTATCAACTATCAAAATTTAATATTTACCTTGTTTGTTGTGTAATATCACGGTAAATTCTTTTGTTTAATCAAATGCTTTTGAAAATGTTTACTGTTATGATCCTTTGTGATTGTATTTGTTAGCCATTTGGATTGTTTACATTTTGTAATGATTAAAAATAATCAGTTAATTATTCCAGATCAAAGCCATACCTATGTTAGTTATCCCTTACAAAGAAATTATTTTAGCAAAAATACATAAATCTTAAATACACTTTGTTTGAAACTGTCTTTGTGGCATAAATGTACTTACAGGAACATTTTTTATTGATATTGTGTCTTTGTGACAAAAAATAAATGCTGAGTGATAACTTTGTAATCTTACTTAAAGTTGTGCAATAGAATTAATTAAATATTTTTATGAATCGTTGTGATGTTCCTTTCATTATCTGAATATTGATTGCTATTTTGCTGACTTTGTATCATAATTATTAACGTTAATCACGGAACGATACTGTACTGTGAGTGGAGATGGCAGGGATCTCGGGCGAAATAAAACGTTCAGATATAAAATCAACTTAATATTTGTCACATGCAGTCAACTCTGTGATCAAAGGCCGTCAAAATACAAAAGAAGTAATGACCTTTACGTTAAAATACCAGTAACTCAGAGCTAAGAGCTGCTCTAGTCTTTCTCTCTAACTGAACCACATTAAAAGATATTGTTGCCTGTCTTGTGATGATATAAACAAACGTTCTAATAAGTAAACTAGTGTTAATATTTGCTTCCTAGTATTATTTAGCTCATTCAAATACATTGTGTTTGCTTCTGGGTCGTGGAACTAAAACTATACATGTACATTCATTTTAAGATGATGTACATAAATAAAACAATATCATTTATCTAGCTGATTTTTTATTTTACGACAAATCGGCCGATTTGAATTCAAAAATTTATCGTGAAATCAAAGGCTTTTAAACTTCATTTTTGAAACCACATTTTATTGCAATAAAGGACCTTATCATGCAGATGGTCTCATAATCAGGTTGAAATAAGGGTGAAAAATTAAAAAATGATCTTAAAATAAATGGTCGGTACAATAATTGGACGTAATATTGAAGTGGTTGCTAACATTACGATGGTACAATACTTATCTGTTCATATTTTGCTGTCACATCAGGGACAACCGACGCTTGGAAAACACACACCATGTCTTTACCATCTTTGTATAGAAAAATAGATACTAAGTTGATAAATAGAACATTTTGTTTCATTTTAAGTTAAATGCTTCAAAGACTTATATCCAGGCGTCTCTTTTAGATATTTTTTGTATCACCCGCGTCTAATTTTGTTGTAATAGGAAGTCAAACATAATAAAAGAATGTATACACAACCTGGTGAGCAATACATGTCTTGAAAAAAACATCACAGAAATGTCAGTTGGACATTCATGAGTCAGCAGCCATCTGTGTATGAAGACAACCACGGAAGAAATGTCATCTTTTAGTGTTCTTACATTGATATAACAGACCATATTAACACTTAAACGAGAACAACAGTATATGTATGGTAATATTTCTCTTCTTTCAGGTAGTCTGTGATCGCAGGTTTGAATTTATATTAAGGAACCTTCGTCCCTGTGTTCACAAAGCTACTTGTAATGAATTTACCCCAAGGTCAAATTTTGAGTAAGACTCCGAACTTTTAAAACTCGAGTACAATATCTAAGCTCAAATGTCAATTCTATTCTCAAAGTTTTTTAATTAAGAAGATATATACGTAAAATGTTTAAAAACTTAAGAACATATCTAAATTAATATTGCATACAGCATATGGTATAATTAATATCATCATTGTTTAATAGGTAAAATGAGTGATTTTGAGTCCGGAGACCTCAAGTTCTATAACCTCAGGGCCAAAGGTTATAAAACTTGAGATCAGTCTCCAAGCTCAAATCCCATATTTTGTCCTTTAGTGTGTTTAAGTTAATTATGAATATACAATGAAGATGTCGATTTTACGTTATTTTGTAAGCATAAATGAACTGATCGCGTATTTAAACATAAAACTGCTATAGCTTTCAAACCAGATTATCTTAAAACGAAATTGAGTCTTGAGATTGGAAATTGTTCTCAAGTTCTATAACCTAGTGGCCTGACCCCAGTGGTTAGTGCACTGGACTTATAACCCGGCGATCTGGGTTCAAATCGCGGTCGCGGCAGGCCATACCCTTCTATGAAAATTTGACAAAAATTTCGATCTTTCTTCATATGAGGAAAAGTTGACGGCTCCTTGTGGAAGAGTGAGATAGTTCTGGTAAGCATACAGTCCAGGACAATTGGTTAGGTGAACCGGCCGCCGTATATAACTGAAAAATTGTTGAAAAACGGCTTTAAACCTAGTCACAATGTCATATAAAAACAAACAATATCACGTTTGGTGATCACAACCAATTAAGAGGAAGAGTTCTTTACTTACAATTGTGTAAGTATGAAAACTTTTTCACATAAATGAACTTGGATTTATGAATCCTCACCAACTAATGTCAAAGACAGTACGTTGTTCGAATGTTTCTGAAATTAGTCGTTTCGAGAAATGTGAAATTAGTGTCATGATGCCACAAGATGAAGACAAAAAGTAAAGGCGAGACAGCAATGAACGTTTCTTTACAATTAAAACTTGTTCATTCGTTAAAAAGCGAGTAATATTCTTTGTGTATAATGCATATCATTGTTTTATTTCTTGTAATAGTATACACTTTGTCTTCGCTAGTGTAACAAAAGAATCATTTAGGCGAAGAAATATCAAAGTAGAATAGACTTAGTCGTTATAGTAAAATGCTTGTGTTTTGTATCAATACATTTGTATGATTACACATTTAATTAACATTTAAATATACGTTCAATTAAATGATGTTTCGATAAGTGGATTTTTACTGTTTGAAGAACATTATTACCCGGAGGAAAATTTGATCAACCGATAGGAATATCAATTTACATTCACGGTAACAGTGGCATATTGGCACGTATTGTTTTATTTCACCAGCAACTAATTGAATGTAAATACCTTTATGCGCAGATCTATATAGTAATTAAGACTATCTTTGGGGCACACAAAAAATAGTAATTACTAAAAGACGGTCACATTTTCGAGTTGAAATGTGGAGAAAAT
Organism: Lutraria rhynchaena; assembly: GCA_008271625.1. NCBI lineage: Eukaryota > Metazoa > Mollusca > Bivalvia > Venerida > Mactridae > Lutraria > Lutraria rhynchaena. The sequence continues at coordinate 1,168,669 of VIBL01000127.1, forward strand.
ATTGAAAATCGGTCTGACAATAAGTGGTTGTTATAATTAGGTGATATCCACATCAAAGTGGTCTCCAATTGAGTTTGACAGTAAACGAGCGTTGATCAAAAAGTTCATGTACTGGGTCCATATAATTATGCGTAGGAATAAAAAAGTACCGTTTAATTCAACCTACTCTCAACTTGTGTCTGATACCATTTTATAAAGAAATACTAAAGTTTGTGCAGTATTATGTATCTAATTAGCCGAAAATGTTAGATTTCAAAACTTTTATTGTTGACTGCAGTTTATTAAAAGGACCTTTGTTCACTTGCACATGCAATTATTGTACATATGTGACCGCATGGGTCTATAACCTTCTGGTTTTGATACAATTAAACTTGTTAAAAACTTGTTCTTCCATATGCATTTATATATTTGAAAAAAGATAGCAATAACTGTCAGGGTGTGATATTTTTTCATCAATTTGTAAAGCGAAGTTTCAACTCTAATATCTTCTGTGTACTTTATAGTTCGATAAACTCGATCATAACTTCAGGAAATATACTATAAAGTATTAATGATGTACAGTGTTGTTAATAGCAAAACGTTTCATTTGGTATTTGTATTCGTAATGTGTTCACGGAAGACTTCGTAGTATTCAGGCTAAAAAAACATAGCCATGTTTATGGTTACATGATTAAAAATAACCTAGTAGGTAGGTCCAAGAACTTTTCTTTTTGTTCTTTCTAAACATCTTTTGTGAGAAAACGAGGTACGATTCATTCCCAAACATTTTGCGACTTTGGATTTTGTCGTTGGAAACTTTACAGAAGCCACAATTAGAGTCGGTAGGATAAACGTAAAAAAACAGTATTGTTACTGGCGTCATCGTTTTCTCCTAATATTGAACTGGGAACGGACATCGACAAAGTACTTTACTGGGTAAAGGCCATTAATATGTTTCGGGGCTAAGAAAAATTAAAATACAACCAACGCTACAAACAATTTGATGGAGGTTAAACTAGCTCCCGTTGACTATCGAGCACTGCAACATGGAACGAGGACCAGTTTAGATGGCGGTCACACCATGAAGACTGGGCTGAAGCAGTATTGTATACCGCTCACTTAGCTGTTTTTGTAGAGAGTTAGGTCTACTGTGGTTCTATTTCGGGTTGATTAATTCATAGACTATAACCAACTTGGGCGGAGTACAATTTTTTTTCTTCGACGCTTGTTTGAAGACATTATGACTAAGGCCATTCTCCCTCCATTGCTGATCATTCGTGCGGAGAAAATGGCAGTAAATTGCTGTGAACAAGGTTAGTACTGGTGGTACAGAATCCAGGAAGACTGGTAAGTTAACTGTCCGCCTGAATACAACAAAAATACTGATGAAAGCGGGTTAAGTCTCGAGGATTGTAGCCGCTGGTTATACTCAGCTGATATGGAAAAATAGGTGATTACTTCCGATTACACTCGAGAGTAGCATTTGCAGTATTACCCCCTTTAAGAGATCAAAAGAAGCGTACTTGTTTCAAGTTGTGCGAATAATTTTTTTACGCTTTACTTTTACAGAAAAAATGTCTTCTCCGCGTCGGCAATGCGAGATAAGATTACCTGATGAACTCGTAGAGAAAATGGATTCGGAACCGGGCGGTATAAAACCAATCTTGTCCCGTATCGAGAAAGAGTACGGAATGTCCACGAGCAGTTCGTTCATTGGAAAGAACTATAAAATAATTGGACCTAATCCAGATATCTTGGAAATGGCCATTGATACACTTCAACAAAGGTATTTTCTCATCCAAAGTACTAATAGTAGTTGTATATTCTTCATTATCATAAAAATATCTTAATTATTTTTTGGTGACACTGAGATTGAGCTGAAACTTTAGACGGAACTGAAGCCTTCAAAATATAACATAAACAAAAGCACATTCCATTCTTGTAACGAATGAGGAAGTGAAAATGCGACAATGAATAATCGCTAATTCATTCACACGACTGATTGGCCGATATATCGAATTACTCACAATTAAGCTTTTTAAGAATTGTCGTTATGGTAAGAATTTTCTTTCTTTCTTGTGTTTTGTCAAGACTTGTTTATCATTGATTATACAGTGGAACCTCTCCAGAGCGGCCCTCTCTTGAGCAACAACCTCCCTTCTACAACAGCATGAGTTTTTCCCACTGTACGATTTAACTATTAATTTGATCTCTCCAGAGCAACAACATCTCAAAATCAACATAATTTTGCTTCTCCCAAAAGGTGCACTGTAAATGAAATTAAAAGCATAACAATCGATTTTTCTCTCCCAGTTCAATTCTTCTCGTGTCCATTGTATCAGTTATATCAATTTATGTTGTAAGGTATTTCAACAAATCAGAAAGGAGTTCTGATGTTTCCAGTGAAATAGGAAATGGTAGACGGGCTGTGTGGAAGTTTCAAGGTGACTATGCCGTAAAAGCTTGCCAACTCTTCAGAGCGGAAATTGAGGCCATAAATAAAGTCAAGTCTGTTCACGTGATATTTTCGCCATTGAAAATGGAAATTACTGCTAGGTTTGTGTCTCACGTACAATAATAATGGACACAAACACTGTCAGTGACTGTTGACATTATTATTTAATACATTAACTCTTGAAATTCAACGAAATCAAAGACAGTAAATATAATCCATTGCAATTTAGTCAAACTGATTTTATTATGATTAAACTTTTATTTCAAACTTTCGACCTTCCTGGTCTTCTTCAGGATAAATGGACAAATGCTTTTGTGCCAGTCTCAATCTAATGTCCCCCATCTTATGATACTGGAAATGCAATAATTGTAAAGTATATTAGTTGCATTTCCCGGACCTATTTTTACATATTACCCTCTGATATTAATAATCACATTTATACCATATTTACACTTCAACTGGAAGATACAAGTCATGCTCATTTTATCAATTACAGTTATGACGATGTAGAACAAGTGAGACACATGGTGGAACAGCTTCAAGAGGATGTGAACAATTTGAAAGAAGCTGATATAATGATTACTGGTTCTCACGCCGAGATAGTGAGACTAAGACAGTTTATTCAACGTAAACTTAAGTTTGACCAAACTGTTGTTTGCATTTTGAGTGAACTTCAGGATAAATTCACAATATTTGCAAAATCTGATGATAATCTTCGAAGAGTAATGGACGAATGGGCACCCAAAAGTGAGTCAGGAAATGACATGAATAGAAAATCTGTTTCACCTAGTTTTTCTTTTGTAAGTTATTCTTTTGAACATTTAAAATACATTGAATATAATTTACTAATATTTATTTTGTGCTAAAACAACATTTTTTATGAAGCTAGGTACCATTTTTTCTGGAATGCTCTGTTATTGAATCAATGTAAACCAAATTACAAGATTATTTTCAAGAATTTGTGCTTTTTAGTAAAATTTGAATTCTTTCTCTTACACATCACTTGGGGAAGTTTTGAGTTATGTGTTTAGGATCAGACAAGATCAAGAACTAGTCGGTAAACCTGGATACTTAAAGGGGTCAAATTACCCTCGGGCTTGAATACAAAGTTATTAAGAAACATCATAAATTTACCTAAACTGATACATGTACATGTAGATATCCCAATTTTTCTGCATGATGATGCTATTTGCAAACAAACATTCTTTTTTTTTCAGAGTAGCATCTCACAAAATCCAAAATTCAAAAGTGAAATGAGGATACCTGGTGGAATCAGAAGGAAACTTGAAAAACGGCGTGGTGGAATATCGTGCATTCTCACCAAAATAGAGAAAGAATTTGGTTTAAAAGTACAATACGCCAGGAAGAAGTATCTTATAATCTATGGTCCGCACTTAGATATCTTAGAACTTGCTGCCCAAACGTTAGTACATCTTTATGTCATTAAAACGCACTCGGAAAATGGTGTTCAAGGTCAGTTGCAAGGCAAGAACGCAGTTTGGAAATTTAACGGAACCTACGCCAAAAAAGTAGTGCATCTTTTCGCAAAAGATATCAGAAGACTTCAGAGAATCAGAACTGTAACTATCAAAGCGACTCCGTGTAAAGTCAATCCAACATGTGTTGAGGTTCTTTGTAGCATAAGAGTCGTAGAAATAGTAAAAGCTGAAGTCGAAAAAATCGTTGGGCTTATTCACAATTTGTATGAAAAGAATTGGGAGGTACCTGACGATGAAGAGGAAAAGCTCCGCGTTAAAGGAATCATTAAAATAAAAAACGAATCGGATGAAATTTTATGCATATATGACGATGTTACACGAAAGGTATCCGTGTTTGGTATGGATGGAATCTTAGTATTGCAAGCTATTGGACAGATACAGAACAATCGACATAGACATATTAGAGATGAATTACTGCCCGATGAGTATGTAAGTCCAATTTCCTATACCTTGACATGTTTTATACACGAACTATTTCTTTGATATTTACAACGAGTTTTTTTAACTATTTTACTACATATTGAATTTAATGAGATATTCCAATAGCAGAGGCTTTTGATAAAATAGTTGCACATTAAAGAGAACAAGTAAAATAACCAACTAACTAGTACACGTCCTTATCTATTTAGTGACTTACTTGAAAAAAAGAACTACATATATATATATATAAATTGTATGAGAGATAAGGTAAATTTAATCTGCTAGTTATTTCAACACCCTTTTAGCTTGAACTATGAACTCGTGTTTTTAGTTGGAGACATTCGTTATATCAGTAATACAATTATTAGATTTTTATTCTTTGCAGTGGAATATGTACCGTCAGTTATACCAGACGAAAATCTCAGATGATTTCGTTAGAAAGTTGGAAAAAATTCCTGGAGGTATCTTGCCAATCGTTCATAGAATAGAAATGGAATATGGTGTGAAAATATTGTACCACGAAAGGAAAGATATGATACTGGTTAGCCCTTCGAAAGAAGTATTACAATTAGCGCAGGAAACATTGGAAACACGATATGTAAAAGATGAAAGTGAAGAAAATAATCATGATACAGACGTGGATATAAATGAAACCAGTGAACTTAAAGAATCTAATGAAATAAATAATCCAGATACTAAATATACAGAGAAGACACACCTAGACAATGAAGTGTTCGAGTTATATAACAAGAAATCTCCGCTAAGGTCACGTGGACATTCAAGGTCACCTGCAAGGTCCGTGTTGCGATCCCCTTCTAAATCACCGAGAAGATCTCCAACGAGAGTTCCAAAAAGAGTAGTTTTTGCTCAAGATTAAATTAGATTTTAGTATCTTACATTGAATGACTTAAATCAATCCAAAATGGCAATGATACTCAAGCTTAACTCTGTAAGTGCATTTAGTGCTTAAAATAGCATCATTTTTCCCACGTTGATTTAATTCATTTTGTGAGAAATAAGGTGAATAATAACGGGGGAGCGTGTCAGCAATGGTATGTAAAACAGTGTGTGATATCTGTCTGTATCTCATGAGCAAAATATTGCTTAATAATCAACCTCAAACAAATTTCAGACATTTATAAACAGCGGACATACAGATTAAGTGATTCAGTCGGCAGAATGCTTAAGATTTGTTGTTGCTAGGCGATGGATATAGTTGGTTTAGTCTCGTTAATGCACTACTGAATAGAGTAGAATATAATATCTTACATGTGTACAGTAAAACCTCGATAATGAGACCACTTCCGGGACCAGAAAAATCGGTCGTAATAAAGAGTTTATCTCATTACCGAGTTAGATTATAAGGAAGTTATTGAAAAACGGCCCAAAAATATGTAGTCGTTAAAACAAGGTGGTTATAATTTTGATGTGGTCAATATGTGAGGTTTTACTGTATATGAGTTCAGAATGTGTTTGTAACCTAAATTTCTGCAGTGCTGAATAAGTATGTCAACGTTCTGTCTCGGACAAACACAGCTTATCAGTCGAAAGCGAACAAATAGCATTCAGTCGTGGTATTTTCTGGAAATAAGAACTGGAATAGAATTCGTGTTTCTAGCCTACAGCCTGTGGCTCGCTATTTCTAACATTACGTCAGATTAGTTGTACAAAGTTGGAACATAGTTCGCAATTCAAATTGCAAACTGCAAACCGCATTCTAGAACGCAGTTTACAATTCGAATTTTGAACTGCATTCTAGAACGCAGTTCGCGATTTGAATTGCGATGGCGAAAATACCTACTGTTTTATCCAGAGTGTAACAACGTCAAGCGTTCAATACAAAGACAGATGAACATTTATGTTTTAATTGCAAGATTCTATAACTAATAACATTTTATTACATCACAACGTTTACAATCAATTCACAAATTGCAATAAACACAGTACTCAATAATAAAGATCACAACTCTAAAACTTACAACCTTGTGCAATTGGTAAGCCTTACAAAAAGCAATTAAAAAGCCGGACTTAACAAATCATTCTGACAATAAGTTTTACCTCGTTTTTATACTTTTGACTATCAGTATATTCAAAATAAGTAATGAAGTTTTAGCACCGTTAGAGCAAACTTTTATTCATGACTTTGTTGTGGAATTATCAATAATTAAATAATCAAAATTATACATGCTTGTATGTCATAATTATTACACTCATACATTTCGATATTTTCCATTTTATTTTATTCGTTTCTCATTCATTAAAAATAACATAGGATTTTCAGTGGAAGTTACAACCGGCGTACATCTGTAATTCAATCAAATGTGCTTGTACTTAGTTCGCGGAAATCTTCATTCATTATTCATTATTTCGACATTCATTATACTCCGGGTATTTCAGTAACCTTATTAAATTAAATAATTTGGTACAAAAATTAATTCAGCGTGATTAGAATTACATCTTTGGATATACACTTGTGGACACGTTGTGGACGTTTTTTTTTTCAAATCAAACAACTGCAATCGTGTTTGTCCTCATGTGTGGTAGAATTAGGTTTTCCAATGTGTATCAAATTCTGATTGACTTCCGGTTTATGTTGCTGTGAATTTAGTACATCCTCAATCATTATATCAACAATTGTTTCAAAACATCCGACAACCGCTGAATTATTTGTGAGATCCACTTCAACATACGTCTGTAATTTGTGCTCTTCACAAAACAAACATATTTTAGACGGGTCCACCTTTTGCGATGGATAAGAGTTGGTACTATTTTCACTAGCATTTTTCTGTGTTGGATAGTTCCTGCTGTTTAAGCCGACTAAGAGAACAGAAATTCGTTTTTTACCGCTGGAATCTTTTAGATCTGTAATCCTTTCAGTAGAAAAAAGAGTTATCACACGATATGATTTGTATTCTAAACACGAATGTAATGGAATCTAATAAACATTTGTGACAGGTTGTTTGACGGTTTAAATTCTGTAAAATGTTGCTTTTTTATTACTTAATGATCGCTCTATATAGTGATACACATTATCGTCCGTTTGGTAAGAAACTGTATCAATTTCAATGTAGGGCCTACTGTAAAACATTAATATTTGAGATCAAAGAAACGTTCTCAATATTGACGGTTCTCAATATAGTTGAAATTTAGGGAGAATACTGTAAACATCAGAAAAACGGCCATTATAATAAGACGGTCGCAATTCTGAAATAGTGAATCGATGGCCTTTCACTGTACATGTACTCTGATAATTGTTGTTAGTAAGGTCACAAATTAGCTTAATAACATGTTAAGTTCAGAGGTCAGCATCTTGTTTCTAATTAATAGCTCAGAAGAGATACATGTATTGTCACACACCAAGCGACATTGGGTCAGTTAGGTATTTTTAACAGTTGAGTTAAACTCTACCTTCTATTGTAAAGTATTGACAGTGAGGTCGATTTGGTTACAAGGGTACCCATTTGAATAATGCGGTTGAGTCCAGAAAAATAACAGTGAAAACGCTTTTAAAATACCATTGAATGTAGTTCTAAAGAAGTCATATTCATATGCGATTAAGACATGGAGTAATTTGCAAAACGATTATTTTACATAACCGTTTGTTTTTGTTAAATGTTTAAACTAGTTTGTTTACGTACCAATTCTCAAGTTCATCAAACGTACTTTGATTCATAACATCAAAACAAACCAAACATCCGTCAGATCCACGATAATACGATGACGTCAGACTCCGGAAGCGCTCCTGACCTGGAAGCAGAATAATACATACAGTTATTCGGTCAATTGAATTTGAAACGTAGTCACTACATTCACATGTATTGCCTACTAAAATGACTGTCTAGTTGGAATTTAATCATCACAAATTTTTAAGATGGACACTCAAGATCGCACATGGAATTGAAGTCAGCGGGTTCGAATACTCCTCTTCAAACAAGAATTGTGCCATAGGACACCCTAATTTTAATCGATGTGAGTTAATTTCAACTTCTAAATACAGACAACTTTTTTGTTTGTCTCAGATGATATGTGTTGGTGTTTCAATATTATATCTGTAATGAACGATAGTCATTTTAGCTGTCCGGTTTTGCTGGTTTCCAAACAGTGCCATTATACATACAACCACCTGTTTCCCTCATAAAGTGCTATTCAGAGGTCAGGAACATATGACTCTGGTGCAACACCTGGATAAATTTTGTCACGGAAATACATGAGACCTTGGTCTGGAGTCAGTGGTCCAGGTTTGGAGTTGGTGATTTATCGATCAACAGTTCTGCATGTTAATGCCCGAGCGGATCAGACGTGCTTAAGTGATAGGTAATAAAAAGCAGATTTTGGGTGTATTTCAAGAGATGTAGTAAATTATTTTAATTAGATGTCCTTATTTCATCCCAAGACTGGTCTATCTAAGAATTAGATGCTACTTTTAATGCAAAGATTATTTCAGTCAACGCACGTCAGTTAGGTTCAGTTAACCACTATGAAATTATTATTATAAAGATGTGTATAGTGACTGAGTGGTGATAGGTAGATCAGCTAATGAACTGTCATATCGCGGTCATTTAAGCAGAGCAAATGTTGAAAAGCTAATGGTTTAGATTCAAATTCTGAGTTTATCTATTATATTAGACCGATAGAAATGCTGTGTTCATGTCCTGGAGTTCAAGTTTGCAACAATGTCCAGGAAAAAGCGTTAGGGAGGTCAAAACGTAAAACATAATAAATTCCTACTTCAAAACTGTAATAATAGAACCTATCATATAGTTTTTAAGAAAATTTTGAAGAATAGGTCGAGCTATTATGATCCCTGTGTCGTCGTTGTCATTATCGTCGCTGTCGTGCACAAACTTCAATGTAGCCATTAAAGATATTAACACGACATTTGGAATACTTGATTATCATGCCAAGGCAAAGTTGCAAAAAAGGGCTTATTCTGAAAGCTACATTTTTAGAATTATGCCCCTTTTTAACTCAGAATTTTGGTCAAAATTATACTTTATTATATCGAAATCTCAAATGTGGCCGCGTTGCCGACATGTAAAACAGGCGCCACTCTGCAGAGCTCTAGTTTATATTACAGTGCAACCTCTCCAGTGCGGCCCTCTCTTTAGCAACAACCAACCTTAAAAAAACATGATTTTTCCCGCTGTACGATTTAACTATTAATTAAACCTCTCTAGAGCAACAGCTCTCAACAACAACATAATTTTGCTTCTCCCAAAGGTTGTTGCTTTGGAGCGGTTGCGCTGTATTTTTGCAACGACACATTGTGGGTATGATACTAGTACTTATTGACTAAATGACTAAAAAACGAAAGGCCACAAAATATCGGTCAAGGTAAAAACAACAAAAGGAAATAGAACATAAAAAAGATTAAAAGACTCTGAATCATTTTGATTGATAAAGCAGTGCTACACAACTTCACATTACCGCAATATATATACTACAAAAGCTTGAAATTATATCGCTGTGCTATAAACACTACCAAATGTTGTTTCAAAACTACAGGAACGTATAAAATTAAGTACTGTGTGCAAGCATTATTTGTTTTACTAACCCATTGTGTCATGAATTTTGAGATCAACCTGCTGTCCCTGCCTCTCCATACTCTTCCGAACATAAACTTCCCTGCCTAATTCTGGTTTCCCGATGAATTTCTTCAGCAATGTAGTCTTACCCACATGACTTGCACCTATTATCACAAGTTTATAATCTTTCCTTGAACCATTCATTGTCTTATCTACGTATTCACTACACGTAAGGAAACCATTTCGTGCACTTCAATAGGTCTGAAAAATACCATTTAAACTGATTTTTATGATGAAACCATTTCGTTTTCTCAAGACAAGGTGTAAGCATTCCGGACGCATTAGAAAATCTAAAAAGGAACTACTTTGTGTGATGTAAACATTTTGGTAAGCTCTGAAAAAATAGGAATGATCATCACAACAGCTTACTCTCTAACATAGTCTTCGGTGAGTGTTAAGTGCTTATTTTTGTTTTAACTTTTTTCTTAATACAAAAGATCATTTGATGGTCATGTGCAGGAAGTTTTGATCTGTTTTCCTCGATAGGTTTCCAAGTAAAAGTTTGTTCAAGGAAATATATACATATTGTATTTTACTACGAATACTGACTGATCAAGCAAAGCAAGCCCTGACACACTCCTTGTTTACATTCATCTCAAACTGATCAGGAATGAGAGCGGTTCTAAGTCTTTCTCCAAACGGATGTCCTTACGGAAAAAACGCGACACAGTCAAGTCTGTAAACAAAGGTCACCACGGGGAGTGTAAAACATCATCTATATACATGTACACAGTTGGTCTTTAGTCAGAGCTTCAATGTGCGTAATATAAACAAGTGCATGTTAAAGAACGACCGTCATTCGCGTTGTGGCCTTTATTTCCGGGCGACCTTTTTACTTAGGTCTTACTGTATAATGTTTATTTAATGAACGAATAAAGGTACATACCAGCGCAGTGATTACAAATTGAAGATCTGATATTTTACATATAGTGAATTTATATCCAAAAAAGTACCAGCAGGAAGAATGAACAAAACAAAAGAATTTTATTCAACATCTAAACAAACGCATGGTAACTAGTTAAAGTATCATCATTATATAATGTAAACTGACACACGAAACTTCATTAGAGATAAAACTTAAAACAATGGATGATTAGTAGTTCAATCGTCAATACCTTTGTTTTATCGTCTATTTGTATTTAAATAGCGATAACCTTCAATGACGTTATCATGTAGTTTATGTGTAATATTTTGACCCAGATTTCAATACATTTGTTACTGAATTACAGTATAGTCAAACTCGAGTTGACGATCACCTGATTATTTTTTTTTCTCACTGGGGTTTAACGTCACACCAACAGCCAGGGTCATTTGGCGACTTTTCCAGCTTTAACAGTGGAAGAAACCCTCCAGCTCCCTCACATGCGAAGTTTGTTTTGCCCTGGGGTTCGAACTCACAGCGGTGAGGAGCTAGTAATTACTAGTCGAGTGCCATAACCTCTGGATCATGGAGATCCCATCACCTTTTTGTACAGACCATCGATCAAACAACGGCCACTTTGTATAACATGTTTATTGAAAAGATTGTCCAACATCTGAAGCCAAACTGTGCATAAAGACCGTACAGTCAAACCAGTGATTGTGGCCACCTCTGAATAAAGACCACCCTGTGAATAAAGGCCATTCTTTGAAAAACTGTAACTGATTACTAAAAACAAATTGACCTCTGAAGTTAGGTCACCTGTCAATAAAGGCCACAATTTATCTTTCCCGAGGGTGGCCTTTGTTCACAAGTTTGACTGTATTTTTAATGGTCTTCTTTCTGGTTATCTTATACCATTGTCTGCATACACATGTATATGCACAGTGAAGACTCATACTTCATGTTTTAAACCTATAAGGCTCTAAAATAAAAAACTCGACCAGTCTGGTGAGTTCTTATTCGCCTGATATTCAGACGTATTTATGATATTTTAATGGTTAGAGGCCTCGGCCGTAGTCCAGTGGTTAGTGCGTTGGACTTGTAACCCAGGTTCAAATCCCGGTCGTGGCAGGTCATACCCTTCTTTGAAAATGTTTGACAAAAATGTCTATTTTCCTCCATATATGGAGAATTTGCCGGCTGCTCGTGGAAGGGTAAGTTAATACTGGTTAGTCTACAATCTAGAAAAACTGATTAGATGAACCGACCGCAGTATGTAACTGAAAAAAATAGTTGAAAAATGGCGTTAAACCCGATAAAAAAAGTTAATGGTTAGAAGCGATGAATAAAGTGGAACAAACTGCGCATAATTCCATGTCGAGTTGTCGTTCGTTGCAATAAATTTGTTACAGTGTCAGGACTGATTACTCAAGTAAAAAAAGTGAATGACCTTGACATTCTGCATAAGTGACATGAATGTAAGCCACTACAAATAAATCCTGCTAAATTCGATATTCGTGGTTTTAGCCTTTAAAATACAGAATTTTGATATGCATTATTTTTACATATAACCATCACTTTGCACCATGCTACAAAAATGTACTTTGAAAGAGCGTTAATACGATGTGATATCTATTTATTCTACGAAGAATAAGATGAATTATCACTGACTTGATAGGTCCAATACGTAATGGTAATTATATACCCTCATGTTCGTATTTCAATTTAAGAATTCATTCTTAATGTAAAATGAATATACGTGTACAAGTTGATATTTCAGCTTTAAAAAAGATGTTTAAATACAATCATTCATGTGTTAAAGGTCCGATTCAAAAATAAAATCACTGGCTCGAACATAACGCGTATGTATACAGTATAACCTCGTTTAGCAACCACTTTAATATTAAGACTTCCTTAACACTTTACCTTATAATACCGCATTTCCCCACATATGAAGTAGTCGAAAACAAAAGAAGTCGCTGCTTGTAATGAGCAATGGCATATTTTGCCTCAATATTTTCCTTCTCTGTCAGAGAGAAATAACCCAAATTTCATGAGTAAATTGATGTCTTGTATATTTGCTTTGAATTTGGAAGAGTCCAAAGTATGCGTAAGATGCCTAAGATAAGTTGAGTTCGTGATAAGATTGTGTTTTCAGTGAATTTATCATATAATAACACGTCCGCGCTCAATATTAATATGAAATGTCTCCTGCTTTTATATACTTGGCAAAATAAAGCTATATCGAAGACGGTCATTGTATGTGTCGAATAGGTGTATAAAAGTGCTTTTAAAATTATTTAAATGCCGTCTGTGAATGAAGGTCACTACGTACACACAGGCCATTTTTTCACAAATTACATAAAATTCTAAATACATTGAGATAACAGACACTTTTCTTAACATTGAGATTTCATTATTGCATTAAAATTGAGAAAACCTAAACAAAAAACTGGCCCGAAAATATTGTACCATATGATTAGATGATCTTAATATTGACCATGATTGTAGGGAACCCAATAACTGTCCCCTAGTGGCCCTTAATTGTTGTAGTATTCGGTTGTGTGTCGTATTCCTCTAAGTTAAAACGCAGATACATGTATGTCAGGTTTAACATTTTATAAAATTCTACCTGAGGAAGTTATATTTTGTACAAAATCTAGGTGAACTAATTCAACTTTTATGCAACCACTAATGACAATCAGCATGTTTATACAATATTCTTACTTAACGTATCATGTCTACTGTAGACTTATTCAGTCAATGTTTGTGAATGAAAAGTAGATCAAAGTCATGTAAATATGCGTGTATACACAAATGTTCAACTACATTTAACTACATGTACTATAAAGGCGCATGCATCAGTGAATTTTATGTTATATTATAAATATTGTATACTATTGCTCAGATGAATGTCCTTTATGTCATAATGTCGCAGCCCTCGGGTTTTCAAAACCTGATTCGAGTGATTCATGTGGAGAAGTTGGCAGTAACTTGCAGAGAACGAGTTTAGAACTGGTACAGAATCTAGCACTCTGGTTATGTTAATTGCCTACAAGTACATAACTGAAAACAAAAGCCCGCTGAAGTCAGATTGCAAAAAATTGACAGAATTGAAAAAAAATGTAAATGTAATTTGTTTTAAAATCAGACACTGGAACTACAGGTAATGGGAATTCACATTCCTTAATGTTGTCGTACCTTAATTTAATGCCCTGTTATACTTGTACTAACGACCACCCGCGGGCAGCGACCACCTGTAGACTAGACCACTTAACCCCACCACCTGTGAAAAAAATGTTCATTAAACGGTTGCGAGAAGCGGCCACTTGCTGACCGGAACCAGAAACCAGTCTAATTATTTCCTGATTGATATTCTGTACCGCGAACAGTGACCAGTCTAAAATACTGACTTGTGATTCAGTACACTTATGTAGAAACTATCAAAGGAGTTTCAAGATTTTTTTTATAAAAAAGAACCAAATAAGGAAGTCTGTTTATAAATATTTTTTTTATTCATGACAGAACTTTAAGAACATAAAACTCATGTTAATGGATGATTTTACTTATTAACCACAAAAGCTGCAAAGTTAACAAAAACTTGATATAATACACAAATACAACACACATTTTTATTCCTTACAAAATATGCATAAAATACTTTAGTTAACTAATGATTACAATAATAGTAACCCAAAATCCGTACTTGAGTCATTTAGATTATTTGTAAAACATGTATGCTGTAAACGTCTTGAAACAGATATTAGTTTAAACGCTACACGACCTGAAGAAATATTTAAAATTCACGACTTACCTCTGCTGATGATTTACTCCTGATAAATTATTCTGCATAGCTAGCGCGTTTTACCATTTCAGATATTGATTGACAAAAAATGAATTGTATATCCACGGTCGTAAGATCTTACACAAACACAAAACTTCCGCATTCAATCAGCTAGCTCAGTAATACAGTGCAACCTCTCCAAAGCAACACCCTTTGGGAGAAGCAAAATCATGTTGTTGTAAAAACGTTGTTGCTCTAGGCAGATTAATTCAACAGCTAAATCGTTCAGTGGGAAAAAATCATGCTGTTGCTGAAGGAAGGTTGTTGCTCAAGAGAGGACCGCTCTGGAGAGGTTTCACTGTATAATATTTTAAAAATCGTGATGTCAAATCCCGGAGATAAGCTGTTATATTTTATGATACATAAGTATTCCCGTGATACGAAAACCACTTAAATCATGAAAACAGTATTAAGAGTGTTTGATGTCAAAATCTGGGCAAACGTCCTTCTATGTTACACTGAAACCTCTCCAGAGCGTCTCTATCTTGAGCAACAAACTCCCTTCAACAACAGCATGATTTTCCCTCGGTATAATTTAACCGTAATTTTAACCTCTCAAGAGCAACAACTTGTCAACAACAATATATTTTTGCTTCTCCCAAAGGGAGATAAATCATACGTTTTTGTGTTCTTCACATGGTACCATACTCACAGTTACGTTTGTTTTTGTTTCACTCTTTTGTCTTTGGTTTCCATTTTTAAATTGTTTGATAAAAGTAACACCATTCGGGAGAAGCAAAATTATGTTGTTGTTGAGAGATAGTTACTCTAGAAAAGTTAAATTAGTAGTTAAATTGTGCAGTGGGAAAAATCATGCTGTTGTTAAATGGAGGTTGTTGCTCAATAGAGGGCCGATCTGGAGAGGTTGTTTTGTACAATAAGATCCATACTTGCAGTAAATCCGCAATTAATTAAGGAAAACTCTTCGGAGGAGACCTTTTCAGGAAGGAGTGTTGCCTAGGTAACAAACGTTTGTATCAATGGTTTTCCCGTATCATATATTTCCTAGTATTCAAGACTTAAAAACGGTATGCATGAATACAGCTGCAATATTACACCCCAGTGGTATTATCTAGCGAATCAAAACAGTTAGTGCAATTGTCCTCATAAGGTGGAAGCAACCAACGTCACGTGCGCAACCACGTGATGTGGTCTACAGAAACCAAAATTACCTTAAATGATTTTTTCACATAATTCGACCCCGTTCAACTGTTATACAATACTAAAAGTATAATAGCAGTTGAACAGAGTCGAATTCTTTGAATTATTTTTCATTGGAGGTAATTTTAGGTTAAATTATGATGATTTATGGAGAATTTATTGCAATTTTACAATCACAAGTCCATTACTAATGCCTGTGAGTTAACGAGGAATTATCGGAAAGTACATAAATGGGTACTACCGTGAATTAATTTGCAGTAAAATCTCACTAAACCACATGTTCACTACAAAAACACTACAATTTAACAACATATTCATATTTTTCGGATTGACTCAATGAAGGTCTTGCTATCGCAGATTTAGTGTACATGTATTTCAATTGTTAGCTTTGGTTTATTTTAGTTCCTGGCATTTGTTTAAAAATAATAATAATTAGTCATAAACTTGCTTATCATCTGATTTATTTCATTTGAATCATGGAAGTTCATGTGGTTATCTTTGTTACTTTTTTACGGTTAAAAAATTGAAATTTGTGTATACCGCCAATCTAGTCCAAGCTTTACCTTGATAAGGATTTGTTTGCATTATTTAATTATTATTCAGTTGCTAAGCAACTCTACATGTCCATAGCTTTGTTGTCCTTCCTTCACATTCTTTTATATTTCAGTTTTATTCTATTATAAAACTATGAGTTTTTTATCCTCCCAAGTCGCTCTACCTTTTTCAGAATTCTTTTCCTCTACCCTTGTCTGTTTCTCACCACACGTTTATTTATTTACGCTGATCTATTTTTTTGAGTGCAGGATCCCTCTTTGTGAGTATGTTTATTCTTCTATTACAGTGTAACCTCCCCAAAGCAACACACTTTAGGAGAAGCAAAAATGTGCTGTTGTAGAGAGGCTGTTGCTCTAGAGAGGTTCAAATAATAGTTAAATAATCGTACAGTGGCAAAAATCATGTTTTTGAAGGTTGGTTGTTGCTAAAGAGAGGGCCGCACTGGAGAGGTTGCACTGTAATATAAACTAGAGCTCTGCAGAGTGGCGCCTGTTTTACATGTCGGCAACACGGCCACATTTGAGATTTCGATATAATACGGTATAATTTTGACCATAATTTTAAAGTTGTTGCTCTAGAGGTTAACCTTTTCGCTGCCAAGGATTTAATTGCGTGGTTTACACACATTTGCCAGGGATTTTTCTGGAGGATTGCAGGGGTTGGTCGGGGGCGGCAGAGCCATGCGGGTTTTCCAGGAAGGGTATACCCGTCCAGTTGGCAAATATGCCGAAACTGGGGTGGACGGGTGTACCCGTCCTGGGAGGCCCCGTACGGTGTTGTTCTCGGTCAGTTTCCATGGTTTCCTGGAAGGGTCCCTGGCAGGTGCGTGTAAACTATGACGGGTATACCCGCCCTGCAGGCAAATATGCTGAAATTGGGGCATATAGGTATACCCGTCCTTATGGCAGCGAAAGGGTATTGATACTTAATTCGTACAATGGAAAAAAATCATGTTGTTGTTGATGGAAGGTTGTTGCTCAAGAGAGGGCCGCTGTGTAGAGGTTTGCACGTTTCGTCGTAGTGGTCCTATTTTACATGTTTAGACCAATTTTCTTAATTACTATATGCTACTGAGTTCTGTAAGGGAAAACCTTTTTTAACGATTTTTTATAATTATTCACTCCTTTCAAATTTATCGAGATCTAATGAATAGGAATGTTACTTTTTGACCGGAAAGCTTGAATTCCAACCGTGACTTCCCAACCAAAACTCGAGTCGCATATAACTACATCCATTTTGTTGATATTCGAAATTGGAAATCATTTATGCGACTTTCTCATAACAGTGCTCAACTGTACGATAAATTCTATCATTGAGTATATTGTTAACATTTTATGGTGTACTATTATTATAAGTCATAAGTTTGTAAAATTATGCGTATTATATTTATAGAGCATTTTCAATGTCATTCATATTTATGAACAGTTAATTAAATCATGAATAAATTATTACACTGGGTGAATGAAAACATGTAGTTATATTATCTTATTTGTACACCCACATCAAATGACCCCCATATATGAAAAGCGAGTTATGTACAATTTGTAAACACTCGAATGAAAGATTTCAAAACACCCTTTATCAGGCTAGGTTTTAAAGCCTCGAGAAAGAAAATTATACAGTAAACCTCCTGAAAACCGGACCCTTTCCGGACCGGGCCAAAAATCCGGTTTTCTGAGAATTCCGGTTTTCAGAGAACTTTTGATTATGGAAGGGAAAAAATGGGATTTGAGAAATCGACCGATTTTCAGAGAATTCATAGAGTCCGGGTTTTAAGGGTTATACTGCACAAAATTTAAAAACGACAGACTTACTGAACTTTTAAATACATCTTAACGATACAGACTTGTTAACACAACTCTTACAAGAAAATTAGACCATCCTTAAAAAATTGTTTGTTTACAGGTACTGGCTCATTCACGACCGCCCGACCCCTTATTTTTTCTTTATTCCAGCAAATCGTTTTCAAAGCCAGGTTAACCGAAATTGCCCGACATACCTACCCACTGTTAAAAGTTGTTGTCTCTTGACTGCAAACCAATATTTTTTAAGAGTGACCTTACTGAGTTTTTATATATTTTAATACATAGCAATATCATTTTACGCAGAACAACAAGTTAGTGTAAACAAACACTTTATCAGAAAATATTGCACCAAACATTCAGAAATACTCGGCCAGTTGGTATTCTAGCTAAGACATATTCAAGCGGATATGTGTTTAAACTTTAAAGTTAAGTTTTATCCGTTTTATTATTGTGAGTGTGTAAATATCATGTGTAAATATCGCTGTTTTTATATGGTGGTCGTTTTGGCTAAGTTTTAATGTAACATTAGTTTTCAGGTGGAGCAGTTGCACCAACAGCTGAGGCCATTTGGTTCCTTTCTAGCCTCAATGGTGTAGGAAACCCCAGCACAACTAGGTAGATCTAACCATCATCCGTAAGCTTGCCAGACAGCTTACTCGTACATGAACCTTGCCTGGTCCCGGATCGGATTCAAACTCACAGCGGTGAGGGGTTAGTGATTACTAATCAGAGACCAAAGCAACTCGACCATGGCGCCCCCTAAAGCACAGTAGAACATGATTTTAGTGAGGACCTAAATTATAACTTTAAACAGTAAAGCAGTTAAACTTTGATAATGAAAAATCTATCATAATAATGATGTGGTCTCATGATCAAGTTAAATTATCGGATTTATTGGAAGCCGGTCCGAAAATAAATGTTGTTATAACATGGTGGTCGTCATACTGAGGTGGTCGCTATTTGAGGCTTTACTGTATCTATATTTCTTTATAGCCATAACTATGTATAAAGTTTGGTGAAAATGAAATACTTCACTCTTTCAGATTCTTCACTAAATCCAAATTCATTATGATCATGTTTTACTATATTTATAAGGGAACATTCCTTTTTTAATTTTTGGAAATGTAAATCATCTAGAGGAGCACGCCCGGTTGGCTCTGTCAGTGTATACCTTGATTCGATGAGGTCACGAGTTCGAATTGACTCGGTTTCGCCAGGAGATAAAATAACAAAGCTAGATGAACTTGTACTTGTAGGTAAACAATGTACAAATAATTCGATGTAACAACGAATATATTCGACGTATACGCGAGTTTACTTAGTAATGATATATTGCCACCCCTGGACTTCTAAACCACTTCAAATCCTTCACATCGATCATGAACAAAGTCGTCAATATAACCACCTGCAAGAAAATATGATACATGATTGATATACTCTTTTTACTGGCGAAATATAATCGAAAGCAGTTAAGAACAAGAATATGGTTGCATAATTATTAGCATTATTAAAACGATTCGAATTCATTTAATATATACGGCATATTCTTCGTCGATAACTTTAATGACAGTAATTGTAATTTACTAGTAAAAGTTTAAAACTTCCTACCTTATATGCGTGATCCCATATTTGATCTTCAATGTTTGAAAATGGGGTATTTGCTAAATCCACCTTTGCCTCCGCCAAATCCAGAGCCACCGAAACCGTCTCCCATACCTTTTCCATAACCTTTGCGACCACCGAATCCAGAGCCGTCAAAACCACCTCCCATACCTTTTCCATAGCCTTTGCCTCCTCCAAATCCAGAGCCACCGAAATCGCCACCCATAACTTTTCCATAACCTTTGCCACCACCGAATCCAGAGCCGCCAAAACCGCCTCCCATACCTTTTCCATAACCTTTGCCTCCGCCAAATCCAGAGCCACCGAAACCGCCTCCCATACCATTTCCATAACCTTTGCCTCCGCCAAATCCAGAGCCACCAAAAACGCCTCCCATACCTTTTCCATAACCTTTGCCTCCACCAAATCCAGAGCCATCGAAACCGCCTCCCATACCTTTTCCATAACCTTTGCCACCACCGAATCCAGAGCCACCGTTTCCAATTCCAATAACTTTGCCTCCGCCAAATCCAGAACCACCGTATCCAATTCCAATAACTTTGCCTCTTCCATATCCAGAGTCACCGAAACCGCCTCCTATACCTTTGCCTCCGCCAAATCCAGAGCCACCGAAACCGCCACCGATACCTATTCCAAAACCTTTGCCTCCGCCGATTCCTGAACCACCCCATTTGCCACCCATACTTCCTTTACCATAGCCCATTCCGCCACCAATACCGACGCCGCCAACAATGCCCTTCCCGTAACCTTTACCGCCGCCAAAACCGGAACCGACCCATCCGCCTACATTGCCCCCTCCTAAAAAAGGTTTAACTGTGATGATAACTAAAATTGCAAAAGGAAATAAACAAGAAATAATACTTGTTAGGGCTGAAATCCAATTTCGTTGAGCAATGAAGGTGCCTCCGTGAACAAATTAAATACAGACATATGCATAAATAATGTTCATAATGTGCCATGAAATGGAAGCAAGGGTTGCAGTTACGCACCTATATAGAATTACTGACTAATTAATGCCTTTAAAGATGAGGTACTTACCAAAACTCATTTTCCCACTACCCTTTTTGATAAACGTTGCCTGGGTGACAGCCCCACATACGAATACTAAAGCTGCTATCTTAAGCATAATTCTGAAAATCAAAATGACCCATGAAAAGTGTAATTATTTGTCACATGATCGTGAAATCCAATCAGACTGTAGGCCTACATCAGTGACAAAATCTATTTCAAACGAAACGGTGTATAAAATTTCTATTGCTGTTACCTTGCATAAGATTTCGCGTGGGTGAATATTAATGTGACCTTAACTGTATAATCAGAATAAAAACATTTATTCACGGGCTTCCGTCCATAACATGCCAAAAGTAAATAGACGATAAATAAAGTCGATATTAGACGTACTTCGATATTAGACGTTTCGTATGCGGGCCGTTACTATGGTGAACATCCCAGACACAAGATTAGTGAATAAAATTTTCCTCTAAAACAACTTGTTATTTATATCCTATCTGGATCCGACCATTCAACAACTACAAATGTTCCTCTTAAAATGATGCCCGATTCCTCTTATTTTAGTGAAATGTGGAAAAAAACATCTTTTCAACAACAATAATAGTAACGACAGCAACAATAGCAACAACCCTTTGTCAAACTGGGGTTAGCCAGTGCAGGTAAAATTACTTTAGTTCTATGAATTTGAACTCATATGTATGAATATGTAATTACTTTACAAAATATGTATGAATATGTAAATACTTTACAAAATATATATGAATATGTAATTACTTTGCAAAATATGTTTAACACAATGTTTCGTTTTGTTCAAAGTTCAGTCAGATCTGCGACCTGAGTTTATGAGTCAGATGTCAAATAAATGTAGTTACGTCATATTTGCACTGTAAATAAAATTTCTTGTATAATACATAAATGATAAACAAACTCGTAGGGGCAAAATATTATTAAGATATTTAATCAAGAGCAAGTGTAATTAACACATAAGAATTTTTTTTACATTTAATATCCGTTGGATTTGCGATTAAAGCAAATATGTCGATAATGACAAAAAGTGCATTATAACCGTTAAATAATTTACAATTAAATTTTATCAAACTGAATAAATACTCTTTTTCACACGAAACCTTAATTCTAGTTAATGATTTGGAGAAACTATAATCGAATAATCACCTAAAATTTCAAAGAAATCATGCGACTAAATTGTTACATAAATTTGAAGAAATGTTAAAGTGTTTACAGAAATAGGGAAAATAATCAAGAATATACAAATGTAAAATAGGCAAATAAGTCACCTTGTCCAGCTCGATCCAGCTTTGTAATCTTGTGAAGAGTAAGCACGCTTTAATAGTTATATTGTACGAAGTCTATGATGTTGAAAAAGTCACTAAACAGCGCATGGTCAATAAGGAGGCCCTGACATCGAATAAAATGATTTAATGAGTTGATTAATGAACGTTCAGACGGATGAAAAGTTTTTTAAAGAAGTAGTCAGTGTTTTGTTTTTTAATTTAATTAAAACGAATGATTAATTTTATGCACTATACAAATTATTTAAGTGCATCAAAAGGACTTCACATTGGTGATAATTTGTAGATGTACAATGTTTGCGTTCAGCTAGACATATTATTATTATTATAATGTACTCGTCAATGCAATCAGAATATAATGTGTGTGTGTTGGTGCCATGATTGTTGGCTTACAACAATGTAATTTTTGTGGTAAGGTTGAGATTTGTGTGCGGCATTATCTGGAACTTCGTTTTGTTTCTATTCTGCTATACACTTTTCTCGACTGATTTGTGCCGTGTTGTATAATGCTGAGCTAAGCCGGTCTGTGTGATGCTGAAATGTACTTAAGCTAGAAAAATGTCATGTTTACCATTACTTGAGCAAAAAATAGCGTAGTTCTACTTTTTTTTCTAAATATACCATTCGTACTTCAGAGGTACAATTCGTCCCCCAAATAATCTCTCACTTTAAATTTGCTGTTAGAAACTTGAGTGTCGGTTCCAAAACATGAGATAATTTATTACGTTGGGTAATTGTCTTTTGGCATTGGCTGTGCTAAGCTTTGGGGTAAAGGATCTTTGCTGCGCCCTGGGCAACTTGTGTGCAGTGTGCGCGATATTTTTTCGACAAAGATTAAGTGTCCAGTGCAGGTCCAACTTAACTTAGTAGTGTCTGTCCAAGCTTTCTATGGAGGTTCATCGAAGTTACATCACCTTTGGTTATCCAATTCATGTCAAAGTTAGAAGTCACCTTCAAAATATTTGAAAAAATGTCCTACAGTTATTTGATTATAAAAGCCACGAAAATGAGATCGTAATCCTTATTATGCCACTGTCCCAATCCATTAGCATGTTATCAATTTGTCAAAATAAACATATTAGCATCGCCTCTGATTTTAATACCAATCATGCTTTCGTTACAGAAAAATTTTTGTCAAAAACTGTTTATCGACTTAGGGCCTTAAATTAGCAAATTATAAATTTGTCATGTAAACATTTTAGCATCGCCTCTGATTTTAACCTGAAACATGCGCCCGGTTACAGAAAAAATGTTTTGTCAAAAACTGTTGATCGACTAAGGGCCTTAAATTACTAATAACATCATCGTCGGTACTTTGTTGTTGTCAAAAAGGCAATAACTGTACACGAAAACTTACAACCATGGGCAACTGATGTGATTCGTCATTAAATATAAATGACACTAATCCTTCAAAGTGTCCACAGTAGTATATAAATGACCGTTCATCATACAAGAGCATCTGTCTGTTCGTTCAGCTGGTTATTAAGAGTTATTAATTAATACCAACATTCATATCGGGACACGAAGACAGCATTAAAGTAGATTTAATGACGATAATTACACACGATATCATGTATCAGCTGTGATCAGTGTGATACGATGACTTACTGTTGTTTTTTCTCTGTTTTAATTGTCGTAACAACAATAACCCAAATGTCAGATGAATCAGATTATGATTAGCAGGGTGCATTGTAAAAGGTTTGAGTTGGGCAATGCATATAATCCCTTGTTTAAAGCAGAACAATTTAAATTTTAGACGCTGATAAAATTGTGATGGTTGATAGTATTTTAAAACAGAAATAGAGGTTTTACTCAGTACTACATCGTGTAATGTCAAGCAGGGTCCGTATTTATATAGCTTTTTAATTACTTTTTTAAACACAGTCTAACATATTTGAGCTAAGAAAAAATCTTATCATAATTAATATTCATGAATGATTTTAAGAATTACTCTAGTAAAGATTTTTTTTGAAAAATAAGTGATAAATAGGAGGACGAATCAATTACAGATTCTGGTTCTTACTATAATTTACCTCCAATATAGATGAAGTAACAACTTTTCTCATTAGTATTTCTGTTTCTGTTTTGTTGGCGTTTTAGTAAACAATAAATCCTTTAAGAAATTTCTTATAACATTTTAACATACCACTTTAGCAAACCTAAAGTAAGCCCATATTTCTCTAATTTCAGTATTAATAGATTTTCAGGCTAAAAGTCAAATTTTAGAAAATCTTGAATAAAGAAGCTTTACAAAAATGGGTCCAGACTTTTTTATGTACATAACATTCTTAACCCTGACTAAGTCATATCACCTTTTATATCTTATCAATACAAATGTCATTTTATTGTTTTAATTTGTAATATACTATATTTTAACATTCATGATATTTTAATATCCTTATTTTTCATTGTTGCTATTTGTAACCTATATGGTGTATTACTGTTCAGTGTAATTACAATTACTGCATCACTTTTGTACGGTATTTCCAATTGTCACAAAATAAGGCAAAATTCAAGAGTAGCATGTTGAAGAAAAAAGGTGGATAGGACGAAATTTTGTGTAACAATTGCATTTATGCTTCCACAGCATGTTTATCACAACTTAAACACCCCTACCCTTAGCAGGTTCAGAAAATCAGAATGTTTTGAATTATGATCTATCCTTTATTTCAATATTAAACATCAGATTTTTGCACCATTTTAACAGTATTCCAGTAATTAACAGGGAGAATCTCACACTCAAGGGCTAGCTCTTACAGTAACTCCACACTCACTCTATAAATAATAGCAGGCTTTCTTATGTGATGTGTGAATCAGGAGAATGAAAAGTACAAAAACAGGTTATACATGACTGATCGTTTTTAATAACCAACAAAATATGGCATCAAACAAAAAACAGACACAAGACAGAAAATGTTAGGAAATTTTTTCCATTAAAATCTTTACAAAGTATAGTAAAACCTCACATAGAGACGTTGTGATAGTTAATCAATAATTCATTTTCTATTTTTCAGAGTATGAACTTTAAAAGAACTTATCATAAAAACCTCTTAGTTTACTAGTTTTCCATGTTTCTTCTATATCTGAACTTGATATTTTTTTTACTTGTTTTAACGCCATTTTTCAACAATTTTTCAGTTATATAGAGCAGCCAGTTCACCAAACCAATTTTCCTGGACTGTATTCTAACCAGTACTAACTTATCCCTCCAAAAGGTGCTGGCAACTTCCCCAAATATGGATGAAAATCAACTTTTTTGTCAAATTTTCATAGAAGGGTATGACCTGCTGCGACTGGGAGAACTTGATCATTAGACCACCTTAACATTGAGGCCATTTCCTTGAAAAAGTCCACACGTGGTCCTAATATTGAGGTTTTACTGTATGGAACACTTCATACACTAACCACACGTTGAAAATATACAATTTCTTACTACACTGTTCTGAGTACGTTGAATATATAAAAGGTAACACAAAAAGAGATGCTTTAAAAACACTGAAATTTGAAAGAATATACATATATGCATCATAATAAATTCATTAGTAAAATGGGGATCTTATTACATGAAATTCTAACACAATGTACAACATTGCCAAAAGAGAAATCGAGCAATGCACTATTCTATGAAAAAACATGGCATGAGCAGCTGAATAACTTCACATAATTTGTTCAAAAGTATCATAGACTCAAAATGGGACAGTAATTTATTCATTCAAGTTGCAGCAATGAATTCATCATCTTATTGTAAAATATCAGCCTCTCTATCACTATATAAAGTTATACAGATCTTCAGGTCATTGACCCTCCTTGAGAATAGTCACAAGTTCATCCGACTCCTGCAACTCCTGATATAAAAACAAAATGGGTCTAAATAAGTGTCAGTTCAATACACTAATGATAACCTGTATAACTTGAAATAAGTCATGTTGCAAGTTACTTGACCAAGAAAATTAAAATTAAGTTAGATAGGTCAAAAAATTGTTCTTTTCTAATTGTCCCAAATAACTTCTGTGAAAATACAATTTCCCCCAAACAGTGTCATACTATAGACTTAGCCCTGAGAATCTTTAGGGTGGAGTCAAAATATGGGGCCGTCCTTCTTTTCTGGGCATTCTGCATCTAATATTTGCAGACCTTTCGATTTGCAATCGTTATCAATGCCATTATTTCCAGGATATATGGCTTATGAGGCTAAGGGTTAATATGATTGTAACAATAGAAACCATCAAGTCATTATTAGACTTACTTTAATTATATCCAATCCACCGACAAGTTCACCTTTTACATACAACTGTGGATATGTAGGCCAGTTTGAATAAGTTTTCAATCCTTGGCGTACTTCCTCGTCCGATAGTATATCGAATGTATTATATTCAATACTGCAAAACAGTAAGTACCGGAAAGTCAAATTTATAATCAAACACTTTAACAACAGTTTGTCATTATCCATCCATTACAAATAATCAAACTTGTAAATAGAAGGTCACTTAAAGGAGATATAAGACATGACCTTTATGCGCAGGTGACTTTTATTATGAGGTTTAGTTTTTGGTTAACAGCATCATTACAAATACACTATAAAGTGACAGTTGTTTTACTGTACATGGGTTATACACTTCATACACAATGTGTATCATGTAACACATAAAACCATCAGATAAACTATTCAAGTACAAATGAACCTAACTAGTAACCCTGGCAACCAAACCAGTATAAACCTTGTTTCTTTACAAGCATATGGTGAGATTTTATACCTCATTGCAAGTCAAATTTTACTGCATTAATTTGTATTGGCCAGGAAAAAAGTCTAGATTAGTAAGAAATTAGACACCTTTCAAAAGGAAATAAAAATGTAGACTGACAAAGATGTTCAGATTTAGGTGACTTCTAGAGAGTTTCAATAGTAATATAATCCGTAGCTGCAAGACAATTTTACAATGTGTACAGTTTTTTTACAATATGTGTTTAAACAGGGTTAAATTACATTAAGAAAGACAAAAGCACAAAATAATTTCTGAAAAACTATTGTAACAAAAGCTTCCTCAAATACATTGTATGTTTTCTTTTTTTTCTTTTTGAACTAACTATAATCATCTAGATTTTTATAGATATCATCAGTTATAAAATTAAACAATTGAAGTTATAAAATAAAATGTGTTTGGATACCAGTCACAAATTCAGCCTTCTGATTGGTCAATTTGAAGATTGGACACAGTGGTAACCAATCAGATTTCAATGTTTTGCGGCTGGTCCCCAGCACATTTATATAACCAGAGACATATAACTTAATCAAATTCTAAGATGAATTTTACAATAATGAGACATTTTTGAAAAAATAAAAAATAATCCAATTTTTACCTAGTATCATTCAAAATGGCGACAGTCTGTTTGCTAAATCCACATCTAGGGGCCACTCTGTCCCCTTTCATAAATAACATAACAGGTGCTGAATTAATCAGACCTTTCAACCTGTAATACATAGATATAAGACAATTGAAAGATAAACATGTCCTTCAATCTACAATGCATAAACATGTATATGTATATATATATACACATGAACAAGCATATCTAACAAAAAGCGCTCAGAAGTAAATTTCTATTCTGAATGATTTATTAGTGAAACTCAGTCTAGACTAAAACACCCTTCCTTAATGCCTCCATACCAGCCAATAATCTACCAAACATTCCTAATAAATGCCTTCCCCTTCAATTTTAGGTGCCACACCCTTTTATTTTAGAGTAAAAAAGTACTCGGTTTTCACAGATTATTTAGTAACTATTTTACGCCTGTAATTAATATACAGCAAGTTCAGCTGGTCATATGTCACATTACAGACAATAAATTACAATCACCTGTCATCTAAAGACACCTGTTGTGGCAATTGGGACAACAGTTCACCTGATTCAGCCAATTCTTTCACAATATCAAGTCCGCCAAGAAGTTCACCTTTAGCATATAACTGTGGATATGTTGGCCAGTTTGAGTAAGTCTTTAACCCTGAAAAACAAGTACAACTGTGAAATCAACAGCTGCAAAAAGGCCAGAGTATTTTATCACTAGAGGTGTGCAATATCCGGGCATTCCTTCCACCCTTAAATCAGCATTTTGACTCTTGAAATCAGTAAAATAAAGCTTTGACTCTTGAGAATTCGTACCAAAGTGTCACAATAAAATTAGAAGGAAATTCTGTTGACTCTTCAAATTATCATCAGCCAAGAGTCATTTTGGACCCTTTGGATAACTTTTGATGTCTAGTGAAAACCCTGCAATATACCACTACACACTGGTCATCACAAATTTTTTACAGGCAATATTGCCAGTATATCATGATATGATATGATTTCCATACACCAATTCTTTGTAATATTTAATATTTCAGTTAAAAGTTCCAAAGAAATGTAAACTGGCTTTTTTGTCTTAGTTAGACCACTAACACAATTGGCAGGTAACCTTTAATCAGACGTCAGTTTATTCTAAATAAACAATGATGGTTTTTCAAAGAATGGCCTTAATTCACGGGTGGCCTTTCTTCAAAGATGGCTGCACACACAAGTTAGACTGTATCTTCATCAGTAATTTTAAGTTTGTATTTCGTACATATTATTTTGTAATTTTACTGTAAAATAAATTTTGTGATTGGTTGTTCTGGCTTCTTATTTCCATGTTATGGCTGCTTGACTCAAACAATACTAGAGTATGATCTCAAATTTTGGATCAACCAGTCCACTGTATATGTATACAGCTGTTCGCAGGCACTTTAACTATTTTTTCATCATATTACTGCACTTCCCCACATCTGAAGCAGACGACTTTTAAAAATATTATGTTATATAATGTTAAATATGACTTATCCTTTGTTGTTTTTTTTTTTCAGAATTAACCTTAGTAGTATTTTTCATTATGAAGAATTGGATGCAATCACATGTATAGGAAATGTTCCAAGTTTTTCTCTTGTGGTTTAACTTTGTATCAACAGCCAGGGCCATTTTCCGATGTTTCCAGGATTAAGGGTCAAGTGATTACAAGTCAGAGTACATAACCGCTTGACCACATAGGCCACTAATGATCAAATGGAGATCTTATAAGAAAAGTGTTGAACATATATGAAAATTAATCACCAGTTTGAAAAATTAGTTTTATAAGAAAAGCTTAAAGTAAATATTAAAGTCAACTAGACCTATCACTGAATTGTGATTAAATACCCACGCGAAGTGGGGACAAACCACAGGACCAACTAACCAACCAACCGACTGACCAACAAACCAACCAACACCCAGGGTGATTACAATTATTAATAACACTAATTACAAGACACTGCTGAGCTAAATGCCATTAATATCATGCATGATTATGACCTAATAACAAAGTAATTATCCTCCAATTTTATGGCGGTCACAATGTCTCATCTTTTATTGGCCTTTTATTTTCTGTTCACCTTACATAAACAAGTAAATATATCATTAACCAATCATTAAAGTACATAACATGATGTCTTTAATACCATAATAAAAAGATTACTAATTATTCATAGTTAATCATGAAACCTGATACAAATTATAAAAAATACACTGAAAAAAATTCAGACAAATGACTACAATGTTGAAAGCAATATGTTAAACCCCTAATGACCTTGACCTATAACTACAGATATGGTACATGCCTAATAACTTGTTTCATCAATGTAAATATTTGTGCTAAGTTATTTCAGACCCAGACATGAGATTACCATCCAGACAAAATAATTCAGACAGACAAACACATGCACATACACTAGATATATTTTTCAGCCATTTTCAGATACAGTCAAACCTGGGATACAAGACACAAATATTGATTTATAGTTGGCTCAGAATATAACATTAACCATGTATAGCTATTTACAGACAAGGCAATATAATAATAATACAGTACAATAAAACAGAGACATTTGACATACAATCTAGTCAACAAAACAAAATGTATGCATTATCCCTTTGCCTCATAATATTACATTTCCCTGCATCTGAAGCAGATGACTTTTGAAAACATTGCAGCAAAAGAAGTCATTGTTAGTAATGAGTAATGGCTTCTTTTACACAACATTTTCCACTCTGTCAGAGAGAAATTACCAAATTTTCTTAAATGATGTTTTGTGTATTGGCTTTGAATTTGGAAGTGTCCAAAATATGCTTATGAGGCAAAAGGTTAAAACATGTATTACTAAACATCAAGAATTTCTATAAGTGCTAGTCTTAATAGAAATTTAGTAAAGAACACAGTTTTTCGAAACGTAGGATGCAGGTTTCCTGAGAACAAGCACAGCCTAGCTCAAACCAGAGTTGTCATGATCTAAGAGTATACACGTAGTACGCTTGTGGCATAGATGTGACCACTCTAGCTCTAACTACCAGAACCCAATTGTACAAACATCAGTTAAATTTTATGTCAAGTTAAGAAGTTCATCAAAACTTAACCAGAAACAAGATGGCTGCCCAAGTTTTCCCAAACGACCTTGACAATTAAAGTAGGAAAAAAGACAAACTTGATGATTTCTTTACTGAGCTCTGACACTTCTGTTAAATTTAACTACAAATTAATTCTGATTACAAAGAACTACAGTTTTATACAATCATTTAACCAAACTTTAATCCAAAATTTAACCTGAACTCAACTTTAATCCAATGGTTAAATTTAACTAATGTTTATACAAATGGGTACAGAAATACTATTTCTATTATAAATATTTTCCCGAACCTCTATTTAAAAATGAATTCCAACAAATATAACAAATGTTATATAAACAGGGCTGCCTATATTAGCAATGAGCAGAACAATGAATTCAGACCATACCTTGTCTAACATCTTCATCAGCAAGAATGTTGAAGGAACCATATTTTATTTTAGCATCATTCAGAATAGCAACAATCTGACGACTGAATCCTGAAAATTTAAGTACAGTATTTTCTTCAAGCAGTAATTCTCTTGATAAGGTGATTAATAATATTTTTTTATTTCTTGGCTAAGACATAGGACTATTAATCATAACACAACAGACTCATTATCACATCATTGCAGCTTCATATGACAATGATTTATAATTAACATATTCAGAAAATTGATCTTTCAAAGGGGACAATAAAAAAGCAAGTTGACTCTGAGTAAGAACTAAGGAATTATTATTCAAACCAATCTATTGTTTTCCATACATGAATTATGTTAATACATGCAATAGACAGTAATTTACTCGTGCAAAGGGCAAACATTTTATAAGTTAGTCTACATGAATACCAGCCTAGTCTTTAGCAAAACTAGTGCTCCTCAGAGCAGCACCAACACTCGTCAGTTTTACATGCTGGCAACACATTTGAGATTTAGAGTTTAAACACGATATGGTAAAATTTTGACCCAAATTTTATGTAAAAAGCTTTCAGAATAATGCTGATTGTCTTACAACTGTGCCTTGTCATGATAATCAAGTGTTCCAAGTGTCTTGTTGATACCTTTAGAATTGTTTGAGTAATGAGCTACATTAAAAGGTTTTGCATGACAATAACGACAACCCAGCGGTCATAATAGCTCAATTTTTTCTTTGAAACAGACGAGGTAAAAGATGTCAGACTGGCAATGTCTGAACTCAAATCAGCATTTTCTATACTGATACACTCTTTAACTGATACACTCAAAAATGGTTTCACAAACTGGTTATGGCAGTTTCACACAGACTGGTCTCAGACAGTTTCATGTGGACTGATCTTCAATATTTTTTACACAGAGTGCTAACATGTATTGCACGTAAACTTTTACCACATTTTGGTTCTGATGGCACTCCTTTCATAAACAGCATAACATCCTCTGCATTGATAAGTCGTTTCAGCTTAGTGTTCAAATCCTAAATAAAACATCCCCATGTAGAAAATATGTAAATAAATCTTAAAAAAATCTTAACATTTAAAACTTAAACAAACCATAAAACATCAACTTATCAGAAGCAAAAAAATCTTTTTTCTGACTCAATTATCTCTTAATACCTCATAATACTGCATTTCCCTGCAAAACATTGTGGCAAAAGAAGGCCTTGATTGTAATGAGTAAAGGCTTCAAACCTCAGTCAAAGATATATTGGTAATACACATAGGATTGTAATAAATAAACTAAAAAATTAACAGTAAATTAAAATCTGAGAATAAAGACAACCAGTGAGAAAAGTACAGTAAAATCCCGCTATTACGACTATCTTTCATTCTTAAGCAAAGTGGTCTTAATTGCAAGGTGGTCTTATTAGTGGAACATGGTGTCAGAGCTCAAGTATTTTGTCAGTCATATATGACCTACAGGTATATTATGTTTTTTTTGTATGTTCATGTATTCAATATAATTCAAATTAACATTCCTAGTTTCATTCCATATCAGCAAATTATGAGAATACAATATAAATTTATAACAACCAAACATCGGAAAAAAATAAACAACATTGATGACAATCAAAAGTAATCAACAAAACAGTTTTTGACATGTGCAGCCAACAATTAGACCATTGCCACAAATCGACACTGTACATGTCGTAAGTCAACACCTGGGGTGCACAGCGGGTAATTTAAAAGCAAAACTTTGGTGGTTGTTGTAGCAGATTATAATTTAGTGTGAAATGATAAATTGGTCCGAGACAGGTGATCGTATTAGTGGAATAGTGGGGTGGTCATATTTCTGGACAAACGACCATTGAACTTTAGAACAAAATATTCTATTCTTTTAAAAATCATAATAGCGGGGCAGTCATAATTTTAGGGTGGTTGTAAGTAGGGATTTTACTGTATAATATAACAATAAAACAAATCTGAGTACAGCCGAACAGCACATCAAAGTTCATTTTTAACTCTTCTACAGGTAGAGGGGTTTTGTTAGCAGGTCTAACAATATATCTGATGAATATTTACTTCCTTAGGAGCAGCAGGAACATCTGGCACATTAAGAATATCCTGTGATGCAAGTAGTTTCACTTTCTTAGTCAGCTCAGCTGCATTGGCTCCATCTAATCTGTCCACAGATTTTCCCCTCTGAAATTTTGATAGAAATGAAAGATGGTGGTTATTAATAGAATACATCCTGTTATTTTGACTATTTCAAAGTATGTACAATATGTAATACTAGTGTCTACCATTAAGGCAAGGATGATTAATTCAGTACAAAATGTTTCAGAATTAACCACTGAGAATCAATTTTCATTTATCTTACTTACTAAATTTTAGAATATTTATACAGATCACATATTATGTTACAAGACTGGTGACTAGTTACTATTCACTATACATGTTTCTTTCCACCAGACTAAGTTATCCAGTAAAACATGCTTTTATCATAAATTAATCAGAAGTTTAACATGATGCAGGGCTTTTTCACAGGTAAGGGAAGGTTTTTTTCTTAAATTTGGACAAAACAGTATTTTTGCAAAAAGGGAAGAAAAAACTTGATTTAAACTGAATTTTAGGGGGAAACGCATGATAAAAAACTTGAGAAAGGACCATCTAAGGATGATACAGACCAAGTTTGGTGATCATCCATCAATTGGTTCATGAGAAGAAGACGTTTAAAGGTTTTTCTATTTTCAGCTCTAGCAGCCCCTAATAGGGGCCAACCAATTTTTTTTTACAAATCTGATAGAACACTATCTAAAGATGCTAAATACCATGTTTTGTAATAATCCATCGGTAGAAACATGAGAAAAAGTCATTTTAAGGTATTTCTATTTTTAGCTCTAGAGGCCCCTAAAAGGGGCCGACCAAATGTATTTGAGCAAACTTGAGAAAGGACCATCTAAGGATGCTACAGACCAAGTTTGGTGATGATCCATACATTGGTTCATGAGAAGAAGACGATTAAAGGCTTTTCTATTTTTAGCTCTAGCGACCCCTAAAAGGGACCAACCATTTTCATTTGAGCAAATCTGATAAAAGTCCATATATGGATGCTACAGACCAAGTTTGGTGATCATCCATCAATTGGTTCATGAGAAGAAGATGATTAAAGGATTTTCTATTTTTAGCTCTAGTGACCCCAAAAAGCGGTCAACCGGAACAATATGAGTAAATTGCAGTAAGAACATCCAGAGGCTTCTGCACAACAAATTGAAGTAAATCCGACTGGTAGTTTCTGAGGAGAAGACCATTGTTGACGCCAGACGATGGACGACGGAGCATCCACCTACCCATCCTAACAGCTCACCCTGAACCTTCGGTTCTGGTGAGTTAATAACACTTTAGATTGAAGGACAAAATTCTCACCCGTAGAAATAAAAAGGTAGGAACAGCAGAGATGCTGAACTCTTCTGAAACTTCTGGTAAATCTTCAGCTTCTAACTGTAAAATACATTATAAGGGATAAATAATTGATAAAATATAAGCACCAAGTATAAACAAGAGGGCCATGATGGCCCTGCATCGCTCACCAGAATACATATTAATTAACTTGTTACTAAAAAGGTAACAAAGGTACACTTGTAGGCAAATAATGGGGAAAAATAGTAAACTTGATAAAGGACCATCAAAGGATACTACAAAAGAATATTCGTGATGACTGAAGGATGCTACAGACCAAATTTGGTGATGATCCAACCACTGGTTCATGAAAAGAAGTCATTTTAAGGTATTTCTATGTTTAGCTCTAGCGGCCCCTAATTGGGACCAACCATTTTTATTTCGCAAATCTGATAGAACACTATCTAAAGATGCTAAAAACCAAGTTTTGTAATAATCCATCCATAGAAACATGAGAAAAAGTCATTTTAAGGTATTTCAATTTTTAGCTCTAGCGGCCCCTAACAGGGGCCGACCAAATGTATTTGAGCAAACTTGAGAAAGGACCATCTAAGGATCCTACAGACCAAGTTTGGTGATGATCCATACATTGGTTCATGAGAAGAAGACGATTAAAGGTTTTTCTATTTTTAGCTCTAGCTTTTTTAGGGGCCGACCAAATTTTTTTGAGCAAATCTGATAAAAGTCCATATATGGATGCTACACACCAAGTTTGGTGATCATCCATCAATTGGTTCATGAGAAGATGATTAAAGGTTTTTCTATTTTTAGCTCTAGTGACCCCAAAAAGCAGTCAACCGGAACAATATGAGCAAATTGCATTTAGAACATCCAAAGGCTTCTACACAGCAAATTTGAAGTAAATCCGACTGGTAGTTTCTGAGAAGAAAACCATTGATGACGCCAGACGACGGATCATCCACCTACCCATCCTAACAGCTCACCCTCAACCTTCGGTTCTGGTGAGCTAATATGTTTCTATAGTTTTCAAACTTAAACAGTCAATGACAGAGAGGGTAGACAGCATATTTGTAATAAATCAAATACTGCTTAGTTTGTCTAAAAATATTACTATGCAATAAAGTATACAAAGGATTTTTCCAAATTTTTTATTAGGGTCCATGGAAGACTTTGATAAATCTGCAGTCATTCATGACCCCTTCAGATTCTTTATAAAAACTCAAGTGCAAAGTGCATAAAAGCAAGAAGACCCAAAAAAGGAATTTTATATCATTAATCTATTTTATTCTTTGCTTATTGGTTGGGCCCTTTTTAATGCATACATTCTTGGCATAAGAACCAAGGTCATTTGTCACATATAAATAAGACAAGAAAGGAAATTGCAAGCTGCTTACACTGAAACTGGCAAATAAAACAGGAGCATTGTAAGTTAATACTTACTTTGAAGAAATTCACTTTTGAATTTTGTGAATCCTTTGCTAGTTCCGCAAGTACGTCATTCATTTGATTACATTGAGGTGCCCATGTTGCAGCGAAATGAACAACACTTAAGTTGCTGAAGAACAATGTTGTTATTTTTTATATACAGTCACTAAATTTCAATGTAGTCTTTGTTAATAAAATTTCATATTTCCCAGGAAATGAAATACAACATGAGAAAAAATGATTTCAGACAAGCACTAGTGAGTTACACATTTATTTTCATTATTTTATTCTTCATACACTTTTATTTTCCTTTAATCTAAACATCATCTCAGACATAATACATACACACTCAAGCAAAGACAAAATCCTAAAAACCTATCTCCTATGTGACTCAATTCAATAAGACATGGGAGTTACTAAAGTTCCTGTGTTCTAGAACCTCTGTGTTTACAGCTAAGGACCTACTTAGGAAGCGTTCTCTTTTGAAACACATTTATTATGTGGTTGAGAGATTAAAATGAGAGCCAGTGCCTTTTTTCCAAAAATTTTCCGGAAATTCTTCACCACATTGGGAAAAAAGAGGCTTTTTGCAATTGGGAAGTCACCGAGTATTGGCCACTATTGTAGAAGGAAAAAAGGCCATGTGATCATTAAAAAATAAAAATCATATAAGAGAACTAAACCAAAATGGCCCCCCAAAAAGCAGCTTCATAAACATTTAAAATGTTGATATAAACTAAAAAATCTGAATCATTTGTTTCCATTGTCAAATGGAGCAATCTGACTCTGAACATATTCAATGCATGATTTCATGAAATGGGAGATAAATTTTATTTGACTTGTGGTCTGATTAGTTCTCAGATATTCATCACAATAATCTATATTCACGTTTAATACTTCGTTAAATTGATTTTTGAACTTTGGAGGGATTAATACCTTAATCTAGTACATAGTATTGGTAATGTTCAAATTAAAGTTATTGAAAGAGTTTAACCATTAATGATCATGATGTCACATGAGTAGAGGAAACTGAACTTACAATTTAACACGGATTAGATCTAGAACCGAATGCATACTTACAAGTTATACGAAGTAGAAAAAAATAATTAACCAACATGAATTAGGAATACTCAACAATTTGCTTCCATATAATATTATATTTATTAACTTTTACGCTTTGACCGAAGATCTGGCACATATCCGAATATTGGTACAGTTAAAGGTCGATAGTACAGTGTGAAGAAACAAATACTCAGATGGTAACAAAACGAGTGATATAATAGTGCTTCTGCTTTTAGCAGACTTTAAATAATCACAATACCTCCCAGCTTCGTTGACAGCTGATCTAAAGCCGGCAATATCAGTGATTACTTTCAGTTCAGACATTTTTGCCGTAGGTATAAAATACCGTTATTCCGTTCAAACCGGTTGGTTTTCGTGGTGGTCTCCCTTGCGGTGAGTGCAATCAATAAATGGATTCCGTTGAGTTTGGTTTATTTTGAATATTCATAGTTTGAAGCCTCTCAGGATAAATTATTCAAAACATCAGCAAAAAGTAGTGAACATGAATCTACATTAATTTTGTAGTCAAAATAATTACCGCGGATAAGACTGTATACATGTAGTGAATGAGGTGAAAAAAATGAAAGGAGAATTTCGTTAGAGAAATTATGTTACACAAATTTTCATCGTATCTTAAGCATTTTTACCGAAGTAAGGTGCAAATTAATATCTCTATAAAAGTATTCCTAATCGTTTCGTTCTGATTACTTTTGTATTCATTCTGCATTGACTTTCAGCAAATGGAAGTAATTTACGGCTTTGGCCATACTGAAAAGGGCCATGTTGAAAAGAGCCGAATCAATGAAATTTAACCATTTGAAGAGGATTTCAATGACATAAGTATGTCACGTATGTACGTATTAAAACATTAGTTTGTATTTAAACCTTTCAATCTCACTGAACAGAACAATGCTATCTATCTGTGTATATACTATTATTAATTAACACCCTGAAAGCACAATACAGATAAGTGTAATTATCAATATATGCACTTTAATTTTCTCGATTTATGAGCCTCATCAAATTAATAAAGCAGGGGTGGCACATCACGCCTGACGTATCTATGTTTGGTGCAAGAAAGCTGAATTTAAGCGATGGATCTAAAAGCTCGGTATGGAAGCGGACAACTGACAAACGTTTAAGAAAAGAAGTCTATATGGCACAAATCGAATAATACTCGAAAATTTGTCTATTCCAAGAGCCCACGGCAATAATCTTAGACAAACTAAGATTTCAATTAGAAACAAACCTTCTATAACTCAAAACACCCGCAAGCAATACAGGATAATACCGAAAAGTCGGCACATGTATTATATAAAGAATCAGTAACTGAAGGGACTTTTCCCTTGCGTAAATTTTGAAGAGATTAAAGGACGACTTTTCAAGTTATAAAACATTTCAACGTTCTTTTTTACCACCCCTCTTACATGGAATCCATTACCGATAATATTCATTAAGAATTGTGATTAACGATGTTGATTAAGCTATCAGAGTACAAGATAAATCAATTTGGTTACACAATGTGTATCGACATTAACCCTTTGCCTCGTATACTACATTTCCCCGCATCAGAAGCAGACGACTTTTGAAAGCATTGTTTCAAAAGAAGCCATTTCTTGTAATATGAGCAATGGCTTCTTTTGCTACAATTTTTTCCACTCTGTGAGAAAGAAATTACCTATTCTTTTGAATAAATTGATGTTTGGTGTATTAGGTTTGAATTTGGAAGAGTCAAAAGTATGCTTATGAAGCAAAGGGTTAAGGGATTCGGTTGTTGCTGGTACGCAACCCTGATCTAAGATCTTCACGCATAAATGAAGTCCAGTTGCTAAACGTCTTTAACCGTAAACAATATGTCTGACTGATGAATAATAATGAATAGTAATCAAAAGTCGCGAAGTCATATTTAAGGTCATCCAAAAAGGACACCACTATGCCTGCTTTATCATCATGCGAAGCTGCAGAAAGATAGCGAATCATAATGACACTGTCTAATCAACCTTTATTAAAAATGTCTCTACAA
Source organism: Lutraria rhynchaena (assembly GCA_008271625.1). NCBI lineage: Eukaryota > Metazoa > Mollusca > Bivalvia > Venerida > Mactridae > Lutraria > Lutraria rhynchaena. Next base: position 1,207,543 of record VIBL01000127.1, read on the forward strand.
TTCAGTCGCTCAATATAGAGTAAAACCTCATACAGTTACCCATTCCTTGCTTCCATACCATTCTGTTCTCTACCATTGTACATGTATTTCAACTACACGTACATGGTATTCAAACTCGTGACCGCCATTAGAATTTGTTCTCCTTGGGTAAAATTTGTATAAAAATGTACTCATCCTGTGACACATTGTATTTCTGCCACATTCTTAATTAATTATTGAGGATTGCACTCAGGACCTTCCGCACGTTTAGCAGATGTGATAACCACTACACCAGGGAAAACTTGGTGGTCATTGGTGGTTTCAAACAATTAATAAACAGGTTTACTGCTTACATTGTCAAGGAAACACAACATCCAACTTCCACAATAATTACAGCACAAACTCTCTAAAGCAACACCCTTTGGGAGGCGCCAAATGTTTTGAGAGGCTGTTGCTCTAAAGAGGTAAAATTAATAGTTCAATCGTACAGTGGGAAAATCATGCTGTTGTTGAAGGGAGGTCGTTACTCAAGAAAGTGTCCCTCTAGAGAGGTTGCACTGTATACCATTGCATATTGTGATGTTGCACAGATTCTGTCACAAACCAAATATCGTCCAACGGTCATCAAATATCCCATACCACCAATATTTCATTCACACAACAAAGATACAGTTACAATGATATTTTGATAAGAAGTCCACCGTCGGACCACCAAAAATGGTCGTACCATTGAGGTGGGTCTCACCATTAAGTTGAGGTATAGAGGAAATGTTGAAAACAGGTACGCAATTACACGTATGAGGTCATAATGAGGTGGTCCTAATATTGGAGTGGTCTATATGTGAGATTTTGTTAAAGTAGAACACACTATAACATTATCAACCGATATCTGTCGTAAGTTGTGTGACTTTTGATCGGGTGCCCTTTTGACTTTTGATGGTCAATTCCCTGAATTTTATCTCACAAACGAGGTATTTTTTGCAGAAAATGACAAACAACAATAAGGCAAGCTACTCTTCTTTAAAAAAGTCATATCCATGAATTTACGTCCCCACGAAATGGTCATTTTAGTAAAACCCACGAACATTGAGTCCAACGAAAATAAATGATATTGCAGTACTTAATTCTGTAGTAAAAGTCGTTTCTATCAAATAAAACCCTATGACGAACTATTTTGTGTTCAGTTCTCTTCTTAACCTCATCACTGTGTACAACTGTCTTTTTTATATACGTACTGAGAGCAAATATCGATCACCTTATTAGTGTTATTATGTCTAAAACAGCACATTACTTTCAGAATAGTTTAGCATTTTAGTTCATATCATTTAAGCGTAGTCTGCCTTTTTGGTTCATTTAACAAATGTGTCAGGTCGAATTGGATAATCCACTCCATGTAGTAACGATATCTGATTCATTTTGTATATTCACTCTAAAGTCTTCCCAGTAAGACAGATGGCAACACGTATACGTTAGTATGGTTTCGTTTTTGGAAGGGGATCGATTCAATCAATCTGCTTCCTATGCAATTGGTTTCAGAAAATGCATTGTGCCGTATAACTCATCTATGCTAACATCGCCGAAAAACATAGTCCCAAGAAAAATAACTAATTCAATTAGAATTGAATGTGTATATGTTTCTCCGAATAAACATTTGGAGTCAGTAAAATACAGAAACGTGTAGTATAAGTACTTTTTGAAAACTATTCGATAATTAAAAGGATAAAATACGATATTATAGTGCTAATTTTAGTCTAGTGTTTATATTTTAAATTAACACGTATATTATACGTGGCGGAAATAGCTCAGTGGTAGAGCGCTCGCTTTGTAATCGAGAGGACTCCGTTTCGCTTCCACGCGCTTCCACATACTGTCATTTTTCATAAACATTTAGCTTTATTGTCCCTGTCGCAGGCATGAGGGTTGGGGAACTTTCCATATGTACGTTACAACAGAGTACAAATAAATAACAGTGATTTTTTTTGCATTTGGTACCTGTCGAGAAAAAATGGTACAAAAATGACAAACAACAAAAATGTATAGTAATAAGGAGAATGATCAAGTTACAAAATTGTAAAACATTACAATTTCTCGTATGAATACACAATACGTTCAATCTATGAACTGTGACCTGTGAAAAAGCTCACAATCGACCAATGGTTTCAGTATTATTTTCTATGTGACCTTTATTGATTTCCCATGTAAGCTGTAAACTATTTATGGAAAATTTGTTTTGACCACTTTATGTTGAAAAAAAGATATTTCTTCATTTCAAGACAAGGTATTGAACATTTATTATTATTGTTTTGAAGTAATGATTAACTGAATAAACGAATGTGTGTGTGTGCGTGCGTGCGTGCGTGCGTGTGTGACCTATGCACCTAAAAAAAAATCTGCGCGCTGATATGTAGTCCGTACACGGAATGCGTCTTTTTCATAAAACCTCATCATTCTGAAAGATATGTGTTGCTATATTGTTGTGTAATATTATACGATTTGGTATGGCCTTATTATCTGGTGTTAATGACATTAATCCCTTTTCATCAGTACTTACTTTCAGTACTTTGATTCAGTCTAGTGATTTACTTGTGTACGTGGGTAATCTTCCGGTTTTAACATGTACTATTTTATTCCACCAGCAGGTGACAACTTTCCAAACTATAAATCGGGCTTTGGAGGCAATTAATGTATTGTTCGTATTATTATCTTTAAGAAAACAGCCACAATTAAAAACACGTTGTTGGGGTTCAACCTCGCAGCCACTCAAACATATGTCCAACGTACCACCAGGCTAGATGGAGCCCGTCCGCTTAGTACAGATGGTAGATTGTAACCAGAAGACGCGGCAGGTCTTACCCTTCTATGACAATTTGACGAAATTGTCGATTTTCCTCCATATATGGAGAAGTTGCCGGCCCTTTGTGGAAGGGTAGGTTAGTACTGCTTTATATACAGTCCAGAAAAACTGGTTAGGTGAACCGGTCGCCGTATATCATAGGTAAAGAATTTAGTCATTGGACGTCGATTTCGAAAGTTTGAACCTGCATTCCGCGGCTGATTATTCATACGGAGAAGTTGGCAATTACTTTCGGAGAATATTGTCGATACTGGAACAGAGTCCAGAAAATATCTAGGTTAAATATTGAATACCGGTACATATTTGAAATAATGTCTGGTGGACGTAATGCAAATCTATTGAATCCATGAACAACATTGATTACTAATTACTTTTTCACAAAAAAATATTGACTTCTACTACGTGACCATCTACTTGTACTAATGAAGGTTCGTGATAAACAAAATTACAAAGACGAGGAAAGTATTTTGTTTGTCTGTGAACTGTAATCGGTGAATTACGTGCATAAAACCCGGATGCCAGACATCGATGTCATTACTGTCACGCTGTTGTCTGGTCGACATTGCAATATGGTGATGTTATTGTCCATTAAAGTAAATGAACGCATTTACGAATAATGGTTTAGCTCTGTTGTCATCGTACAATGGTGTGGCCCATTTATTTGAAAAAAAGTTACTGTTTATTAGCATGCAAACATTGATTGTGAAAACATGTCGATCAAGCATCAAGAACTGTTTAACAAAATGAAGAGTGATAAATTCGCTACGTGCTGTATGAGACAAACTCGTGGCCGGAATAGATTAATTCTGGTTAGCTTCTGATAAGAATCAGTGATGTTGTGTACAATACTCGGATTGCCAGGAAAATACTTCAATTGAATATTCTTTCGGGAATAACACGTGGTATAAAATAAACATTTTTAATCGCGTTTTGATTGTTAAGCTTTGCTTTGCTTTGATATGCTGTGATTATGGATATGAATACCCAAGGGTGTTGATTACAAAATAAGGCGCAATGTCATTGACTTATTCATAAACAATACAATTCCTGTGTGAACTTAGAGACGCGCAAGAGAAGAGATGTGATGTTTTGAAACGAGCGATTACAAATTATAGAGTGTATTTAACGTCTTTCAATTTACAACAATTTGTGGCAAACAAACATATTGTCAAGTAGTAACACTTAGGTGAATAACGGGAATTGAATGAATAGCAATTAGGTAATTAAATCAAAGATAGAACACCTTGCTAATTCGCATGGGAGCCGGCATCATATATCATTAAATTAATGACATTTAGCGAAAGAGAAGTAATTCTTAACTGCAAAGGTTTAGAAAATACACAGTGCACTATTAATTGAGGACTTTTAATGGAATTCTGAATTTGCCTTCACGAACAGGAAAAAGTCTTAAAACATTATGCCGATATCTACCGTCTGATTGTCGTCTGCTGACATAAGCTTGTATAATCATGTAAATAATTTGTGTCAGAGACATTAAACTGGCACGAGCAAGAATAGTAAAATCAAATCATGACACTAAATAAATAGAAAAGGATATTTTTCATGATTTAGGTGATATTTACATGATTTAGGTGATATTGCAAAGAATATCGTGGAATAATTCGGAATGGGTTGCACCAGTTCATTAGCATTTTCGAAGATATCAAATGAGCACAAGATTGCAAAGGTTAAAGGATATAATCCAGAAATAAAAGTGACTCATGCGACTGAAAGTACATTAAGTATATCCGGAGATGTGACTAAACTAGTTAAAGACACGTGGAACCGTATTATGTGTGATATTCAGGGAAATGGATTACAAGTGTTTCTTAGAATATTTGAAACGTGTCCTCAAACAAAGAAATTGTTTCAAGTTGACAATGTCCGGCTTTCAGAGTTAGCACGAAATGTTACAATTAAAGGTCACGCGACAAGATTTATGCAAGCAATTGGAGCAGCTATTGATAATTTTGACGGTGTTGACAGTGAGGACAGCCAGCTTTCAAAGTTGTTAATTTTACTAGGTCGTCAACACAAACATTATGAGGGATTTAAACTGGAATATTTTGAAGTGTTTTATGATGCGCTCATGTGGCAATGGGAGAGATATTTAGGTTCAGAATTTACGCACGAAGTGGCTGATACATGGAGTCGACTGTTTGTTTACTTCATGGAGAAACTAAAAGAAGGATACCGACAGCCCGAGTAAAAATAACACGGATACATTATTATACTGTATATGTCATTAATGTCAATGATTACGGTATAAAAATCTAAGATGGCGAATAGTTGCGGTGTTAAATTGAGTTTTAAGTGACTCAAACATGAGTGTTATATTTTCCGAAAACATGTTCAAGTTTACATATTGATTTGATTATAGAGTTATTTTAGTGTAAATATTCGTGACTTCGTTTAATTCGAACAGAAAAGTAATTTGAAAGTGATGGATATCAGAACAAATTGTCATTTTTAGGAAAGAATCCTTTATCGTTTTAACACCCTCGTAGCTTTGGTACGGACTGTTCAAAACCGGTACCCTCCTGGAGACTGTGTTTTGTCCTCCATTTCATCGTATGGTCCTGTGTGTTGGGTAGGTTTCGGGTTGGGATTTGGAGTGGGTAGTATTTTTGGGAAGGTGTGATGTTTTGTTTTCTAAGATTCATTTTCTGATCTATATTGTACATTCATGTTCCTGTAAAGTTTGTTTTAAGTAAATATATACATGTGTATATATGTGTGAACATCAATTAGGCTTGCTACTATATAAGACTTATACTAAATCTCATAAGATGTTCTGGGTATTTCTTCTTCGGATTTTTTTAAATTTGTGATTATAGCAAAAGAATATACTGTGATTTTTTCATAACCAGCACACTTGGGCATAACCTCCAGATTGACGTCATATGCCTTCTACTTTTATCCTCGCACATCACACGTTTATAATTATAAGAAATTACGTTAAAACTTCATTTAGCAATCTCTTTGATATTACGACCTCCTTATCATAAAACTACAGTGAAACCTCGATATTGACACCACCAACAGGACCCAAAAATCGATCGTGATAATGAGATGGTCACAGAATCAAGTTGAATTATAGGGGAGTTATTGAAAGCCGGTCTGAAAATATGAGGTCGTTATTACAAGGTGGTCGTAATATTGTGGCGGTCGCTATTTCAGGTTTTACTGTATTTATATCTAAACCGGTTTTCTATATTTTTCAATAATTCAACTTGATATTAAGCCTACCTCTGTATTAAGACCATTTCCACACTAGTCCAGAAGTTGGTCTGCATATCAAGCACGTTTTGTATTTCTTATAGTGATTTGTGGAATTAAAGATTGCAACAGCTGCACAGAAAGCAAACATTTAATTGTAAACTGCAAGAAATATTTTACAAAATAATTATGATGAACAATCCAGTATAAGCAGTACGTGCAACATAAATGAGAATACAGTGTTACCTCTCTAAAGCAACCACATTTTTTTCTATATACACTGTACAAGCTAAATTATGTTGTTGTTGAGAGGTTGTTGCTCTAGAGATGTTAAATCAACAAATCGTACAGGAGTAAATAATCATGCTGTTGTAGAAGGGAGGTTGTTGCTCAAAAGAGAGTCGTTCTGGAGAGGTTGTGCTGTAAATATTTCCGCGGAACCTCTTGTATCAAGGTGCCGCTGATTTTTACCGCTAATTCCACCAGCAGACCCGCAAAACGTTTCACTCAAAATAAAATCAGTGTGTATCTATCGGGACTTTTTGCAAAGTACCATGAAATAACGAATCGAGCGACAACAACAATACATGGTTTATAATTTGATAATTAGACAAATTGCATTAAATGAAGGACAGCTTAAAAAGAAAGACTAATCTTCTGTTAATGTGTATACTGCTCAGTTGAAGAAAAATGTATTTTTAATTCCAGTAACTGAAATTATTAGACAATATCAGTTCACCAATCGTTACATAGACACAAACAATACAGTGCTCCCTCCCGTAATGTCACTTCAAAAGAACGATTCCCTCCAAGAAACGACAGTAAAAGGTACATATTCACATAATAAAAACACCTGTCACGAATGTATCAAGTCACTCCGAACAATAACTCCCTCTGAAGAACAACACATTTTTGGGACTCCGACAAGTGTTGCTCTTCCGTCGGAGCACTTTATATATGTATGTTCATTGCCAAAACAATATGATTACAAAACACTATACAATACGGTGAATTCCAAGTATACAAAATCACATATAAAGTAATAAATATACTAGCAACACCATTGTAAACATACGGAATTTCAGTTTTAGGAGAAACTGCTTTTATCATTCTAGTAAGACATGTGTTTTAATTAAAACATTTACCTATTTTTTCTTTAAATTTCACGCACAATAGTCAGCATTGTTTATTGTCGAGATTTTTTTGTCAAGATCAATTACTAGAAAAACATAAAAAATAACTTTTACCTCTAATTTTGACATCTTTAAGCTTAATCAAAAGAAAAATGGAACAAGAATCATTAAGAGATTTCCTGCCTTATACAGGACTGTGTGTGATAGTCAACGGATCACTGCTAATAATAATAATGTTTCATATAAATAGTGTAGCAAACATGTTCTACGTTTAGACACAATACATTCCCGACAAAGACTAACAGGACTTTGGAATCAGAATCCTACAAATGTCATAGATCACTTGCAACAAAGCGTTCGTCGGATTCCGTTTCGTAAAAGTTTATTATTATACCCATAAATAATCGGGTTTAAGCACGTGGTACTAAATGACGTCAAAAGTGCTAGCACATGTGCTGCAGATGAGACGGAAAAATACATGCGCATTACTGATGAAATAAGCCAGGGGAGCAATCTCATGAAGTACAGTAACACAATAATTGTGAACATTTTAACGAGTCGGACATGCCTTTTTGTTATCTTCTTTGACTGCGAACGTTGTTGAATCACTCGCAATTTTGCGCTCCTTATAAATTGGTACAGTTTAAAGTACATCACCATCATTGTTGTCGAAGGACCGAACAAAAAGAAAAACAGTATTAACGTATGAAACGAATTTAAAGCAGAATGTGACATATCTGACCATTCATTAGTACATATTACAAATGTTTCATTTTGTAAATATACAGTTTTTTCACCTCGGGAATAGAGACTCGGGACGGATAAAGCGAATGACAAAGCCCAAACGAATAACAACAGAAGTGCGATCTGTTTTCGTTTTATCCAACTTGAATTTATTGTAACACAGTAATATCTGTCTATGCTTATGAGAATCAGGGTAAAGCTACTACACATTGCTTGAACAATACTTGAGTAAAACACTGACTTGCAAAGTACATTTCCAAAGATCCAGTGGCGAGTTATTCGAGTGACGGCGTAGAATGGAAAAGATGTTGACAACAAGATATCTGTTGATGCGAGGTTAGCAATGAACATGAAAGGAACGATCCGTAATGCTACGCTTCGGTAAACGGCAACAAGTATCTGTATACAAAATAAGGATACGAACCATTACAATATGTTCAATATTAAAATGTGAAGCAGAACTACTTTCTTGACACTTCATACAGAATAATTTTAATTTCAGAGAAAGCATTTCACAAATATGGACCAGATATGTTCATATCTACCCCGTCAATGGCCGTTTTTCTCAAGGCAACGTCCGTAAACATGTTTTAGTACATTGTAATTTATAATTTTAATAATTGTACAATGTCACTATTGTGATACAATTGTTGTTATTTTCGCATATAATCTCAGCTGAATAGCAGAATACATTTACCATCCTACTTTTAAAACCTTGTGGACGAAGTTGTCCAATGATTTATACATGTAGTTTATACAATATTCTTACTAACAAATCATTTTATTTTTGCAAAATTCTAGCGAAATATATATCGTTAGCGTAAAAGTTCTTTCAAATGAAGATGAAAACCTTTCTGTTTAAATACCAACTGAAATCATATACATTGTACAGTCAAATCTCTGTATTTTGACAACATTTGGGACTTGAAATACCGGTCTTGCTATTGAGGCGGTCTCATAATCAGATTGAAATATAAAGGAAATTTTGAAAAACGGGTACGAAAATAATAATAGGTCGCTATAATTATGCGGTCGTAATCTTGAGGTGGTCGCTAAGTGAGGTTTTATACTTCGGATGTCACTTTGAGTCACTTAATCCGCAGGGTGATTTAGAAACCGAAAAAGGGACAACAAAAGGTTCGGTAGTTTGAGCTGATTAGGCTGGTGATTGAAAGTAAAGCATTGAGAATTATATCCTTTGATTATTGTTTACTTTATTCATCAGCTCTTATCAAACCTGCTTTAATGATGAATTATATCATTTTGATAGTTGTTTACTTCATTCATCAGCTCTTATCAAACCTGCTTTAATGATGAATTATATCATTTTGATTATTGTTCAATTTATTCATCAGCTCTTATCAAACCTGCTTTAATGATGAATTATATCATTTTGATTATTGTTTAATTTATTCATCAGCTCTTATCAAACCTGCTTTAATGATGAATGCACGCAATGTTGTACTACATGATATTTAATTTATTTAGTTTATACTAATTTATTTTAGTTTAGCAATTTTGCGTATATTAATTACGCTCGAGTCCACTTCCTGGACACTACACCAGCATTGCGTCCGAAAAATGGGATTGTGAAATTCATGAACGAAACCTGTCACGAAACCGAGCTAAGAACATTCGGATCAGAGATTGGGCGTTAAACCTCTAGACCACAATGCATTCAGATTATATGTGTTTATTACATACATACTGACGCTTCCTTCGTTAAAGGAGAATTATTGTATCATTAACATATTGGAAATAACTTAGTAGAAATGTGATGTTGTCTTCAATTACTAGATGACATTTTTTAAACTTAAAAAATCTTTCAATGGCATATCATTCAGTCTTCAGAAAAAAAGGACGGCATGATAAAGACTATATGTTTAAAATTTCTATCTTAACTATGAAACCGATCCCTTTTCAGTAACTGTTTTTAAATGTAATTTTCTTTTCACTGGGTTTAGCGCCATTTTTCTACATTTTTCAGTTGTATACGGCGGCTGGTCCACCTAACCAGCTTTCCTGGACTGTAACCAGTACTAATTTGCCTTTCCACAAGGCGCGGGCAACTTCTCCACATGGAGGAAAATCGACAGTTTTTTGTTATAATCTGCCGCTACTGGGATTTGGAGCCAAATCGCCGGGTTTCGAGTTCAGCGCACTAACCATTGGACCACGGTCGCGGCTATTCAAATAATAAGATATATTCACCATAGAATTTTGTGTAACGGAGAGTACGAAGTAAAGCACAAACACTGTGGCTTCTATGACGCTCCGTCCTATGAAACGAAAAAAAAACATTATTAGTATCCAACAACAACAATTAGAGAAAGTAGGACACAATATTTACCAAGCATCTGGATCCGAGGTAAAAAACATGAAATCGGTCTCCAAGCTCAAATCTCACATCTTGTCTTAAAATGTTTCTTGGTAGATTATGATAAAACAATGGCGATATTAGTCACACATAAATGTGTCAGCAAAATTGATCTGATTATGTATTCATTCATTAAAGTGATGCATTTTCTCCTAAAAATATTTGTGGAAATGGAACTGATATATGAGCTTGGAAACTGTTCTCAAGCTTTATAACCCCAAAGATATTTAACTCGGTATTCCGGATTATAAGAGCGTAAAACATACATTGATAAATTTTTGTTGTTGTCATTATTAGAGCTTGACATCAAACTGATAAATTTTTCAAATGTTGGAAATCTCCAAAATGTTTCTTTTAATATATTATAAGCTGACTTCTTTATAAAATGGGCAAATCAGTGCTTTATGCTTTTACAATCCGGAATACCGAGTTGAATATCTTTGATTATTAATTTATGTACCATTGTTTAAACTTATTATCTTGGTTGTAAAAACATAATCATTTATTGTTATCATTACGAATTAAAGAAATACGTGTAAACAAAATACTAATTCGTAAATACGAAATGTTATGTCGTAAAAGCAAAATAAAAAAGAATGTTACAAGTTAAATTATAAGTGTAGAATGTCACTCTGGGGGCTCCGTACATTGCTGTACAGAATGCTGTCGCTAATAAATACAGCAAATTATTGGTTAATCTTAACTTCATTTTTTCATTATCATAATATCAGGAGCAAAAATGAGCAAACAGAAAAACTAACTTACCGAACCAAGTTGTTTCAAAATCGGACATAAATGGATGGAGGGTGTTATTAGTTTCCGCGTCTAAAAAAATCATTTTCATGAAGTTGTCGTGTAATCTAAAAGATATGAAGAAATTCCAAGCCAAGTCTCTGTGAAAACAGTCACCAATATCGTACGTTTCAAAGCAAAAAATCAAATTTCGTTCAAAACTTAAAACATGATTGTCACTGGTGAGCCGTTTACATATAAAATATCAATTTATTATGCGGCATTATTTATAAAAGGAAACCAGTTTAAAGCAAGGTGAAAGATGTACTGGTCACCTTTGTGTTAATTCTAAATCTTATGAAAACATTCCTTATGAAAAAAAACATCAAAACATCACTAAGCGATCGTGTTAATATTAAAACCAATTCATAGTGTATAGTAAAACCTCAATATAGAGCCCACCGTTGGGACTGAGCAAAACTGGTCTAAATAGTCATATGATCTCATTTATCAAATTGAAGTATAAACTAATTATTGAACTGTGAACTGAAAATAAGTAGTTGTTATATTGGGGTGGTAGCTATAAGTCTGTGATTTATTTTCATATATAATTATGGTTCCTGAATTGTTCCATATTTTAACTAAAAACAATGAAACCACCCCAGTTTTTGTTGGAGCGACATAAAAGCAAAAATATGGAGGTTTCACGGTATTATCTATCTTTGATAGATTGTTGGTATTACATCTTTCATAAATTAGCCATCAAAAGTTCATGAATGTATTTTGTCTAGAACGTACTTTGAACATAATCTTATCATTCACGCTTAATCAGCTTCATCTAGTCTCTATATAGCATAATGACGAACAATACGGATTTCATTATTCAAAGTAAAAACTATAATTAATCCATTAACTAGCCTTTGTTATTCTCCTTTGTTACTTTCCATTGAAAAAATCGCAATTATCGCGAACAATAATGCAATTAATATCTCTTTAAATGCATATATGCGGTGAAAGGTTGCTAAACTGAGAAACAAATGACTGAACGAATTGGCCACTGTGCTTAGTCGAAGGTTATAAACTGAGACACGTACAAACACCATATACGTTTCAGGGGAAGAAGATTAAAAAAGGACTTGAGACGTATTTTAAACAACAAAAAAATACGAATCAACTGGCTACTAATTTTTTTAGTTTTAATCGTGTTGTCATGTTTATTTATTTGTGAATGTTTCATGTTTTGTTTTTGTTTCCCCAAAGATAAGTGTGAGGTTGAGCCCGTCAAACATGTTTAGACCTCTGTATCTTTCCTGCTGACCGTTCTAAGGCGGTATCTCTCGGAAAGATTACGTTTTGTCCCCAATTATTTAAATTTTATTGTTTAAGGATTGTGCAAGTTCAAATTCATAAAGTGGTGTTGTGACTGGATGTCGATGTGATTCAAAACGAAACGTAAGCAATAAAAAGAAGACAAGGCAATATTACAATACAGTGTGACTATGATTGTTAACATTTTATAGGTTAGACCGAGTCTAAAGTCGTTCATTTGACTCACTCTTTAAATTGCATATTCGCGTTTTTATTTTTAGCTCATCGAAGGTACTGGGTGAGCTATTAGGATGGGTAGGTGGATGCTCCGGCGCCCGTCATCTGGCTTCAACCATGGTCTTCTCCTCAGAAATTACCAGTCGGATTTACTTCAAATTTGCTGTGCAGAAGCCTTTTGACGGTCTAAATGCAATTTGCTCATATTATACCAGTTGATCCCTTTTAGGGGTCACTAGAGCTAAAAATAGAAAAGACCTTTAATCATCTTCTTCTCATGAACCAATGGATGGATCATCACCAAACTTGGTCTGTAGCATCCTTACATGGACTTTTATCAGATTTGCTAAAAAAATTTGGTCGGCCCCTATTAGGGGCCGCTAGAGCTAAAAATAGAAAAAACTTTAATCGTCTTCTTCTCATGAACCAATGGATGGATGATCACCAAACTTGGTCTGTAGCATCCTTAGATGGTCTTTTCTCAAGTTTGCTCAAATAAATTTGGTCGGCCCCTTTTATAAGGGGCCGCTAGAGCTAAAAATAGAAATACCTTAAAATGACTTTTTCTCATGTTTCTATGGATGGATTATCACCAAACTTGGTTTTTAGCATCTTTAGATAGTGTTATATCAGATTTGCTCGTCCTTAGATGGTCCTTTCTCAAGTTTGCTAAAATAAATTTGGTCGGCCCCTACTAGGGGCCGCTAGAGCTAAAAATAAAAATACCTTTAAACGTCTTCTCCTCGTGAACCAATGGATGGATGATCACCAAACTTGGTCTGTAGCATCCTTAGATGGTCCTCTCTCAAGTTACTTAAACACATTTGGTCGGCCCCTTTTAGGGGCCGCTAGAGCTAAAAATAAAAATACCTTAAAATGACTTTTTCATGATTCTATCGATGGATTATTACCAAACTTGGTTTTTAGCATCTTTAGATAGTGTTCTATCAGATTTGCTGAAATAAAAATGGTTGGCCCAAATTAGGGGCCGCTAGAGCTAAACATAGAAATACCTTAAATATGACTTCTTTTCATGAACCAGTGGGTGGATTATCACCAAATTTGGTCTGTGGCATCATTCAGTCATCACGAATATTCTTTTGTAGTATCCTTTGATGGGCCTTTATCAAGTTTATTATTGTTCCCCATTATTTGCCCACAAGTGTACCTTTATTGCTTTTTTAGTAACAAGTTAATCAATATTTATTCTGGTGAGCGATGCAGGGTCATCATGGCCCTCTTGTATTTATTTGTGCCAATATCCTGATGTACACCATATTCAGTGATACATTGATTGGATGACTAAACATGGGGCCAATACTTTGATGATATGCATGTATTCAAGTAAAATAATGTTGCTCGCTATTATTTAGTCCATTTATCTAATACTTAATAAAACCTTTGACATGATTTGGGGTGTAGGTTAGTATCAATTCAACATAAATATATTGAGAAAACAAAAGAAAGGGCAATTCTATTCATGTCAAAATTTTATCTTGGAATAGAAGACACAGACAGCTAGAATCTCTTTACCAATATAATATTATTAGATGTAAATATATGTTCGTTTCTGGTTACATGCTCATTAAAAAAGGGTAGTTAGGTAGGGATGTATCATTATTATTGAAAGCCGCTGAGATTATTTTTTGTGATGAAAGGTAAAAAGTTTATGCATCGTTCTTCGAGCTTAAAAAAGTCTAGTGTCGCGTGTAAAATCAGCGTAGGTTTAGTAATCATAAACAAACCATTATTTTTGTCGTAAACATTAAGAAACGTAAACGATATAAGGTCTAAACTTAGACTTTGATCGGAGTTTTACGACACATGGACAGGACATTAGTGACTGGTGAAGTTCTGTATGAACTTATCATGGATATTTACAAAAATAGCCTCTAAAATTACCAAATGATTTTAGGTACGAATACATTCAATTATCAACTAGCTCTACCTGTATAAGATCTTATTGTCATCTTTAAACAGCTATCCAAGCAATCTTTATCCAGAGTTGTCGTTCGTTATCCATCACATACATCTCTGTCAACGTCTGGAAAGTAGTTCAAAACACGTGTCCGGGTCTCCTTTACTTTCTATCTGATACACAGAATCACACTTTTGTTTCTCTAAATGTACATTTGTTGTCATAATTTTACACGATTACCTTCGACTTCTGCGTTTCATTTCCATTTAACCTTGTGGCCTAATTACCAAAAGTAAACAAATACTCTCGGTCGAGAAATAGTGCGCTAGATAAATAAAAAAAATTCCGAGTTTCAGGTAAATTATAACATCTTTTGTCTCGAATGTATTGTGCAAAATGAATTGCGTTGCTCAGTTGTAAATTTTGTACCGTTCGTGGCTTTATTTCTTGTTTTACAAGAATCTTGTAAAACGCTGAGACGTTGACAGAGATGTATGGGAGAGATAACGAACGACTACTCTGGATAGAGATTGCCAGCCAAGTTCTCATAAATTACTTATAGTTCATCCAACCGTGGAGGAATTATTCCCAGTACTTCCAAGTTCTGTTCCTTGAACATTGTAAGCCGTACTCCGCAAACAGTTATCGCCCCTGAAACATCTACGGAATAACATCGTTCGGAATTCCTCGCGCAGGTGGTGATTAAAATACCCGTACAATAATGGATTCTGGCATGTGTTCGCCAGAGCTAATATCAATGTTGCTGTAAAGTGAGTAGATGTGATTTGTTTATAATGGACTCCAAGGAAAGAAAGAATAAAGAACGGCAGCCACATGATCACGAATAGTGCTACAATCGATGCAAACATTTTTACTAGGCGTATTTGTTTCTTTGCAGACAATTCGGACCTTAATGTTGACGTACCGTTTGTCCGAGCGCTGGAATTTGTCACAGAGCGCAAGATCTGTAAGTAAAAGCCACTTATCACCATTAATGGAATAAAAAAGAAGACCCCTATCATAAAACTGAGATACACGTCAGCATGAAAATTATCCAACCATTGCACGCCACAGAATCTGTATGTTTCGTCGTCAAGATTAAACGTCATTACTGTTTGCGACAGGGCGACAGGAATTGGGAACAGGATAGCCAATAACCAAATAGCGGCTAAAACAATTGCTGTATCTTTGAAAGTAAGTTTGTGCTTATTTATTAAGCAGACGCAAATATATCGTTCCACGCTAATCATGACCATAGTAACAATAGAACAAACACCGGAAACGAACTGCACATACGTCACAAGTTTGCAAATGACGTCACCTAATATCCAATTTTGCGTAATTCTTGTGACTGCAATGAACGGAATCCCTGCAGCAAACAATATATCGGTCGAAGCTAGGTTGCAAACAAGAATATTCGTCACTGACTTCAATTTTTTATTTCGTATGACAGCCGCCAGGACCTGAAATATACAATACAAGAGTAGAATAAAAAACACGTAGATAGCATTAACAAAACATGAACCCAAATAAATTGTTTGAGGCAAAACCTCCATTTAAACGTGCTTATAATCAGCTTACATAAATCAAAATGATAACCACCAAAAAACATAATTCGTTAAAATCGTGCTAACTGTAAGCATCATACACTTTACCATTGAATTTCGAGCTAGATTCTACACTCAAATATATATAAAATAAATACCATAGAATTTCCGGATACTGACAGGATGAATATAATGGACAAAAATGTGACTTCGACAACAGTTTGACCTGAAACAGAATAGGAATATAGATAAAAAAGATTTCTAGAAAAAATACACTAAACAAAAAAATGAACTACTTCTGGCAACCCACCGACCAAAACCCGTCCAGCTCACAATAATACAAGAACCCAAGCCACTAAATTATACATTCCTATATAAAATTGTTATATATTATTATATAAAAGATATAATTTCTAACGTTGTGACAATGCAATATAATATAATGTAAGGTAATGTATTATAAAATAATATAATACAAAAATCGTATTTGGGACAAGTGTTCCCGGATCAAACTCTCGAGAGTTACCTAACTTAATGTGATTTTTAACATTGCCGAAATAGTTTTCAACAGGATTTAATCTCTTTTGTCAATTAATTTACTGATTTTGATATTGCCTTTAATCTGTTTGTATTGAGTTGAGACTCTTTGTATTGCATATCATACATACATGTTTATAAGACAAAAGGAAGATGGATTGAATGGGAACATTAATTAATTCAGAGCATTTATTCCCATGGCTGTATTTAAAAATATCTGTAAAAATGTAACTTATGTAGATGGTCAAAAGATGGAAATAGAATCAAAACATGCAACTGATAGCAATTTCATTTAAACATCGATTCAATCCAATTCTTTTATTTGGCATAAACATATATACATGTTTATCGCCTAAGCGATTTACAATGGCCACAATACTACAGTTATCAAGTACAAAATAATACGAACAAAAGACTAAACTAGCATGCAAAATATAAGAATGTAAATGGAGAAAAGTGCATGAAAGTTTAGTGTCATAGCTAAGGGTACAAAATAATTAGTTATCATCTCTTTTTAAATTTGAGAAATGGATATATTTTGCTATTCCTCTTAAAACACTAGCATTGGATGTTTCTAACAAAGCAGTATTTTCTAAACGTTCGCCAAGAACAATAATATTGAGGCAAATATTGTAATCTTAAATCTCTATAAAAAGGACATACATAAATAAGTAAAAAGTGATATTCGTTTCCTTTTGCATTCATATTACATTCTAAATATATTCTCTCTTCAATTGGAATGTTTCTGTTTCTGCCTTCTTTAATCAAAAGTTTATGAGCGGAACATCGAAATCTAAAAAACGCATATATAAATAACACATAATACATTTGTTACACAGGATAAATATTCAACTTTCAACTTTAAAATCATTCTTAAGAAGTTTGTATATTTGTAATTTGGACGAATTGTTCACATCTGCAAACTAGCCCTGTAGAAAATGTTCATATACACGTTCAATAAGCATATTACATTGGCTACTAGATATACTGTGACCATTCCATAAATATGAAAATCCCAATTCATCAACCAATTATTTTACATTTATGCCTCTGTAGTTATTTACATCATTAGGGTCACCTTTCTTTGGTACAGGAACAATAATGCCCCCTGTCCAAGACATTGGATATGAACTATTGCTATACATATAATTAAACAGTTTAGTATGGGAGATAACATATCATTGCTATCTAAAAATATATCAGGAACAAGGTTATCCATCCCTCCACTTTTGATACTCTCGTTAACTTTGCTTACTTCTTGAATAGTAAAATCTGTATCTAAACAATCAACTGAATGTGTACTATATGATTCATTGGTCACAAATGATTCGATTTCATCATCTTTAAAAACTTCATCATTCGAAAACAAATGCTTAAAATGACTGAAGAAATCATCCTCTTTGATATGATTTTCTTTGGTTTTACCATTACGTATTTTCTTAATTTCAGACCAAAACTTTTGAGGCGACTCTTTTGCATACATGTGTAATCTGTTTTTCTGTTCAAATTGATAGCGAGATTTAACTTTTGATTTTGCTTTCTTGTATTGTTTACGTTTTATCAATAACAATTTTCGATTTTCATAGCTTTTCCCTAACCTGTAAGCCCGGTTAGCTGAGCGTAATTCACGTCTAGCGACCTCACATTCATTATCAAACCACGGACTGGTAAACTTACGTTTACTATCCGTATTTGGTCGATTACTGTACGATTTACCAATTATAGAGAAAGCAGTATAATATAAACAGGTGGTAAAATCATCTTTACCACAATCTATATCAGTGTTGGAACAAACAATGTCCTCAACAATACGGTTCAAATAAGAAACACTTTCGGCTATCCTACCTCTATAGACCGGGATATTGTCAGATTTCCATACCAACCGTTTACCGTAAATATTGATTATAATGTGGGATGATGTGGAGGCATTAATGAATTTATCTCCAGGGGAGATAATTGCTGTGAGGATGTGCGATAATCGATGCGCGATAAGGCAGCTTCATTACTGGTTAATATTGAGGATTGAGGTAACTCACCAACATTTAAATATCTGATCGACAGGCGCCACGAGAATTAAACTAATCTTAATAAGATCGTTTCATCAGCAGATATTAACCTACGATCATAAAGTCTTAATTAGTATGGTTTTATCGATATTCTTAATTTAACTGCATTGTGTATGTACTAATGGTATTATAAAGATAAGTATGCCAATAAATGCATGATCACTCGTTACTTGTTTACCCCTGAGTATATGGTCAGTCAAGAATAGTGATAGGTCGATAATCGCTAAATCGCCGACGTCGGATAGAAAAATCTTACCATCACGAGTCACTGACTTTTCATTTGATTGATTTATGAACAAAATAGACAACGGATTCGGTGGTATGTTGGTTATGGGCACCTGACTAGTAATCACTAGCTCGTCATCATTGTGAGTTGAGTCCCACCCAGGACCAGACAATTTTCATATCTGAGGAAGCTGTCTAGCTAGCTTGCCGAAGGTCGTAGTTTTACCCAGGTGTATGCTTGAATCTTCCTCCACCGTTATATCTGAAAAGTGTCTAGTTAATAGGACCATAGACAAGTTGCTGCCTTGTTGGAAATGATATATACATTCCTGTCACAAATTCTGAACATTCTCACCGTAGACAGAGTTGCTCTTAATCCACGTGTACAGCTATAGTTGTATATCAATGCTTTGGAACGGTGAATAACAACATGATTGTTAGATACTTATAAGTTATTATAGAATTGTATTGTGATACAGTGTGACCTCTCCAAAGAGAGGAGCAAAATTATGTTGTTGTTGAGATGTTGTTGCTCTATAGAGGTTAAATTACTAGTTAAATCGTACTGTGGGAAAAATCATGCTGTTGCTGAAGGGAGGTTGTTGCTAAAGAGAGGTTGCACTGTTCATGTAGTATAATAACACGAAAAATAAAGTCCCCCTGAAGCTGAACATCCAATCCAATAAACATGAAACATAGACTACCACAAAGAAGACTGGGGAACGTGGGATGTTTGTAAGTTTTTTCTTTGAATCCTTTCCTTAATTTTTACCATAGATCAACATATTCAGTTTACAATTTGCGACCTAGATGTAACACAAAATAACAGATTGGATTTATTTCATTAAAAGTCGCTTTTGTGTGAAAAGTTGGATCAGATAAAAATCACTTACCTTCCCATGGCTTGTTGAAATCTGAGAGAAACGTGAAAATCGATTCGTTCGTGACAGGATCGTGCAAATTCACCTGCATGGTGACACAATTGAAATGTTCCCGACGAATTGGCTCAATACAATCTCAAATATCACGGTGCACTTTGAAATATTATATCCACCATTCTACAAACTGCAGTAGATTCAATGATTCATACATCAACAAAATAAAAAAATACAAATGCTGGTTAAACATGATCGTTTGGGTTACGTATTTCATCAAGGTGATGTTTGTTTACGTTTGACCACATGATCGGAGATTTTATTATTATAACATTCTTAACTGATACTTGTTCTTCTGTCAGAGCCACAAGGTCAGATCGCTCGCGTACTAATTACCTGTTCTGTTAGAATTTCCCCAATGGCGAACATCCCGTATCAGCTGGTTTATGCTTGGCAATATTTATGAAGCAAGTTGGTACAATAACCAACATTTAGAAGATATGCATGCTATTTGCAGATGATAAGTAGTGACCTGTGCATGCTGCTCAAGGCCCATATTTCGGGTCTTCGGTCAATCACAGCCATAATCATTTTGCGACAGCAATACTGTCCAGTGGTTAACAAAAACATCCCTATTAAAACGTACGCTTGTACAGTGCCAATAAAGTTGTGTTCAATGCAATTAACAACAGTTATAACCATCCGTATTTCGTTTATGTAAACAACCCTTAGTTTAGTTCATCTCAGAATTTATGACCTCAAGTATAACAGATGCTCTTAATCTGTGAGTGTAAACATTGTAAAATTATCATAGCTTGTGATGATTTTATCATGTTTCTCTATATTTGGATGTAATATTAAGCGTCCAATGTTCAAGACATTTCATTATTTTCGATCTTATATTTTTAATGTTGAATTTACAATATGGTTGAACAATATGTTTACAGTGCTACACATGTTTTGTCATTGATTATTTAATACCATCCAGTAAAAAAGGTTTTGCGAAATATGGCAATTCAATATTGTATTACCTTAACATTTTTAAATTTCTTCAGAGTAATACTTCTACCCCGTATAAAGAATTTTTTTCTTAATATTAACTGAAATGGGAGAATTATATGTTCGAGAATTTATCTTTATACGTACGTTAGTTGTAGATTGTGTGCGATCCAAGCTAGAAGCATATATCTCTGCACAATTTGTTGCCTGGGTGGTAGAGTGCTCTCTCTCTCACGCACACACGCTGTTGACATCATTGTGCTAATCTCTACAACTCCTTCAATTCATTGTAAATATCCAATAACAGTATTCTGCTTCATCCCTATGACCATGATATACACTTCTGAAGTTTCAAATGTTTTTTTTCTCTAAAAGTCGAAACATTGTAGATAGAGCAAATCACCTCTCAGGAGCTGAGTCCTAAACTTCAAGAATTGCAATTATCAGGTTCGAAACTAAGCTATGATTAAGTTTGAATTGAAGATATGTTCAATACGTGATAATTTCGGGAAATGTCATTGAAAGAGTATAATCTGAAAGTTTAGTTGTGATATCATTTATCAAAACAAGGTACTGTATCTGCAAGACAAATTCAAAAGTAGAAAGACACCATTTTTATATATCCGTGTAATATTAAAGGTACTAGACTCCAGATCTGTTTTTCATTCATCAAAATATGGAGACTTTTTATTGATAGTAATTATAATGAAAAGTAAAATTAATGAGTGTCAAAAATCACTGGCTTATTCTTCAGATGTATAAGACAATGCCTATATTGTATTAGTCATGCTGTAAGTAAGTCTGCATCTAGTTGTACTATATTTTTGTATAGAAAAATATCAACAAAATTAATATTTCTGAATACCATTAAAAAATTATGGTGACTTCCAATAAGTTTTGTAGCAGTACTTTGTACAGTATTCATGTAAATAAATTGTTTGTGATAGTACTAACCATGGGGGCAAGCGCGTTGAAGGGATTGTATATAATGGTGTATTAGGCCTGAAATGGCCCAAAACACATATTTTTAGGCCTAAAACAACATTTAACACCATCCCTTCAACACGCTAGCCCCTATGGCACTAACCCTATTAGTCCAGTAGAGCATCTGACTTACAAGCAGGAGGTCACGAATTCTAGCCCCGCATCGGGTACTTTGCTTTTCATCTTCCTATTACAGTTTCAGTAATTAGGTTTTTAGAGTTATGTCTCTTTAAACAAGTCTTTACCACTTTACTAGAGAGTAACATGAGACTTTAACACAATATCTTCACTTATTAGCAAGTTTTCAAATAAGCTGAATTTATGGAATGTTTGTATTGATGATTGATGCATAAATAAATAAAAACTGTAAACACTACCAACCTTTAATAACAAATGTAAATAAATATATCGCTAGAAAAATGAAGTTAATTATTGACAGAGAATGGCTAAGCACTACATGTACAATAATAATGGTAGAACATACGTAATAATATACTAGTGTGATGTTTCTAGACTGACCAGCTTACAGGTATATAAATCAGAAAAAAATCCAGTCAGCCTAAAATTTGGCATATTATCTCCCCTAAGTTTCTTCATAAGTTAGATTAATCTTGTTTAGTGTTCTAAAAAGGGAACATAGATTTTTTCCTGACTTAACTGAAGAAACTAGAGTTGACAGATGACTAAAGTCAAACAAAGGCCACCTTGGAAAAGACAAAATATGATCTTTACTTACAGATGGCCTTTATTTAGAGGTCAGTTTGTTCTAAATAATCAGTGAGTTTTTCAAAGAAAGGCCTTTATTCACAGGGTGGCCTTTATTTGAAGGCAGTAGTAAACATAGGTTTGACTGTATAAAAAATGTTTATTCTATATATGCATGGCCTAACCAGAACTTTTTATCAGTATATCGATATAATGAAAATACGAGGGCTGTTCGAAAAGAATTACTTATTGTGCTGTAGCTCGATATTCACAAGGAAATGCCGACAAATCTCGATAGGACTGGGTAGCTCTATTCAATACCTTTACAATGATATACATGTGTACCAATAAAATTTTTCAATGTATAGTGAATTTGTCATTTGAAGACACACATTCATTGACTACTGTATATGGAAATGGTTCGCAAAAGCGTAGATAAGAAGGAAGAAATACGGCTTACATAAAATCTCGCGCATTACTTGGTTGTTCGTTGAAAGATGAAATTAAGGTTGTTTATGGTAACACTTCACTGCTGTATGACACTGTTCGTAGGTGGAAAAAGATATTTGATTCCGGCCTACAGTCTGTTGAAAATGCACCAAAATCAGGCAGACCAAAGCGTGCGACCACAAACGAAAATGATGCCAAAGTAAAAGAAATCACCATGAAAGACGCTAAGTATATGGTGCGTGATATAGCACAGATGGTAGGTATATTACTATCAAGTGTACAATTTATTCTGAAAAAACACTGAATGTTAGAAAGATTAGTGCTGGGTGGGTACCACATTTGTTAACAGATGATCAAAAGAAGCAACGGGTTAAAATTGCCAAAAACCTCTAAAAATGTTTCCAAAATATGACCAATCTAAGTGAGCTAATGTAGTAACTGGACATGAAACCTGGATTCACGATTTTGAGCCAATATGAAAACAATGTAATAAAATATGGGCAACTAGAAACAGCAAAAGACCCATTAAATGCAAAACACACATTAAGCACCAAGAAGGTTTTGTTCGCAATTTTCTTTTCAATCGAAGGCATTGCAATTCAAGTCCCATTTAAAAGGGGTAAAAGCATAACAGGGAAGTACTACAGAGACGACGTGCTGAAGAAACTGAAAAAGTATGTTTGTCTTCTTCATGACAACGCCCCGGCCCATACCTCTGCAATAGTTTCCAACTTAGTCAATATTCTCCCTGATCCCCAATATTCTCCAGATCTTGCTCCTTGCGACTTTTATCTCTTTCCAAAACTGAAAAATTACCTTGCTGGCCGAAAATATCGGTCAAGAGAGACAATGGGTTCTGCTGTTTTCCAGTACCTTAGCACTACACCCAAATCAGCAGATCATGATGTCTTTTGAAAATGGATTTATCGACTGAAAATATGTATTTCTAGTCACGGGGAATACTTTGAAGTTAAAAAGTAAAGAAATTGACATTCATTTAAGTTTTTAGTGAGTATACGAAAATAAGCAATTTTTTCGAACAGTCCTTGTACGTTTGTAATGAACAGACAATATGACATGATTTGTTTTAATGTCTTGTTATTGCAGAAAATGCAGAATAATTATATTAAGGAAAAAGCAAGTCTAATATAGAAGAATCAGGTAAAACATACATTGAGCAGTCTAGTGAGGGTGATCAATGTTGTATCTATTTCACAATCAAGTATTAATTAGTCAACTAAACATGTATTATAAATAGGTTAATAATCACCTGAAGTAAACAGCCATCTGCTTGTAATATAACTCTTTAAGTGACACAAAACAAGCAAAAAGATCAAACGAAAGTCTTGATAAAACATAACTGTGCAAATAGGCCATATTTCTTTTAGGTTTAAATAATTGTATTATACATAAGGCCATTATTAAAAATTGTTAGCTTGCAGTTGCATGGCTGACTCATTAAAAAAAAATTTGAGGGATTTAGACAATTTTTCCCATTTTTTTTATTCCAGCTTTTTGTACATAGAGCAAGCCTAAATCATAATGTCAACAAAAAATGCCCACCTACCAAACCAGTGTTTAAAGTTTTGGTTTAATTAAAACCACAAACCAACGTTTCTTTAAGGATGGCAAGACCTAATACATTATCAAATAAGTGTGTATTGCAGACATTAAAGTAAAAACATTATCAAAAATATGAACAACAACATTGAGACCATTCTAGACAGACTATGACATTGCAATAAAACTCATATTATTTGCAAAACAAACTTGGTATAAAAATTATAACAAGGGATGTTTAAAAAGTTCAAAAAAAATGCCTTAAGTAAAAATGGATATCCTTAAACAAAAGATCATCCATAAATACAACAAAACAGTTTTTATCTACTGAAAAAAACAAAAGCCTGACATATCCATCACCTCAATATTATGACCACCTTGTTATAATGATCACTTATTTTCGGAATGGCTGTCAATAACTCCCCTATAATTCAACTTGATAACGAGACCACCTCATTATTATGACCAATTTTTCCAGTCCAAAAGGTGCTCTCATTATTGAGGTTTTACTGTACATTTATTCATATTTTAAGCCAAATTTTAATTCAAATCTGATCAGATCAGTGTTGGCATTTTTTATTGAAGATTTTAAACACCTCTAAAGCGATATGTTTATATGTAAATTGTATATCAAATGTATTGAAAAAATAATGACAAAATCATTCAAAATATCACAGTATTCTTATTTGAGTATTAACAAAGATGATTAAAAATTGATATGTTCAGTGTTGTGATTGAGGAATTTGAAGATTTTGTGAGATTTTGTTCATTTTTAAGTTGCAGAACCAAGTTCTCATCTTCTTCATGACATGTATGCACATTAAAATGATCTACAATAAATATTCCAACAAACCATCTTTACCAACAAAACAAGTTTGTAATTTGCAAAATTCATTGCATTTTTAGAGAAATATACATCTTACTTTCAATGAAGAAGAATGAAAAATTCCAAGTGTCCAGTTCAGTAAAAAGTGAAAACTCATTTTAGACTAATCTAATGGATGTAAATTTAAAAACTGAAATTCAATTCTAATAGTTAGGGATCATAATAAAGTAATGATTGAAAGGCAAAACAAGTCTCACAGCTTTAAAATAAAAGTCCACACCCCAAACGTAGTCTAGTGGTAAGTGTGCTGGACTTGTAACCCAGCGATCTAGGTTTAAATCCTGGTCACGGCAGATCATACCCTTCTATGAAAAATTGACAAAAATGTTGATTTTCTTCCATATGAGGAGAACTTGCAGGCTCCTTGTGTAAGGGTAAGTTAGTACTGCTTAGTATACAGTTCAAGAAAACTGGTTAGGTGAACCAGCCACCGTATATAACTGAAAAATTGTGGAAAGACAGCATCAAACCCAATGAAAAAAGTCCAGTCCAAAGTTTATCAACTGGAATTAACACAAGAAATGCATGTGATCCATCATGTAATTAAATGATTATTTTGTCCAGCAGCACAGAGCATGTTCAGGTTTGAATTACACAAAAATGGTATCATTTACATTAATTAAACCTAAAGATTATTTAAATCAAAAACTATTTGCTTTATGCAGTATTTTGCATAACAATATCAAACAAACTAATCAGTTTAACAAATTACTATAATTGACCTCATCAAGTCCCTGAGAAAACAGTGATTAACCCCATTCAACCTCAAATAAAGACGAAGTCTGCATTCTCGTCCTGCCCCAGATAAATCCATATTTAGTACACATTTTTGAGTCACACAAACTCTGGGGCACATTTTGATTAAACTTAAATTCAAACAATCAAGTACAATTTCTTAAAATATCAAAACATAATAAATCAATTAAATATAAAATACACAAAAATGAATTAGAATCAAACAAATATAAACTTGTACCCTAATGTACTTGTACATCATAATACGAGAGCCTGCCAATAAAATAATAACAAAATTACGTTTGTAAACATGTACACAAGGCACATTTTACACAATAACAATAAAATAATTCCTCAAAAGAAGAGGAAAAACACACAAAAAGTCTAAATCAATATAACAAATATACCAGTTTAATAATTGAAATCATAAATCAATATCAAATAAATAAGTGTAAAAGAAAATATGTATCAAAATGTTGTTTATGAATTAGTGCAATATCAAGAAATCAGAATTGATATGATACGGAAACAGGTGTAACATGTAAAAAATCTAAAATAATGCAATGAAATGCATAAAAAACAGTAATATATAAAAATTATCATGTCATTCACAAATATGTTATTCACTAACAAGATGATTTTTTTATTTTTTATTTATCTTCTTAATCATCTACGCTACATAGTCTAACATTTTAATTATGCCAAAATATTCTTGAGCCTTTTTTTTTCAAATTTCAACAGAAAGTACCAACTACACCTAACATTGGTATACAATCCAATCTTTACCACACTTATAGGTATGTCATAAAATCGAAACTTTACCACACTTATAGGTATGTCATACAATCTAAACTTTACCACACTTATAGATACAATCTGAAAGGTATAACAATAATAGTAACAATTCTGATATACAAAACATCAAACTGATGACATTGTCTATATAAAGTATAGAGACTAGACTTCATTTATGATTAATTTGCGAAACTGGAAACTTCTTTTCCATGAGAGTATTTATGACATAAGATTCAGTTTTATCAAGGATTTCAATACAGTGTTTACCAACTACAACATTTGCTGAACACTTCAACATAATTTTGTACAAAATGCCTATAGTCTCATAGAATAATTAAATTTGAAGAGTGTAAAACCTTGATATTAAGACCTTCTTTGGGACAAAATGAATTGATCTTAATACTGAGGTCACATTATCAAGTTGAAATGTAAAGAAAATATTGAAAACCTGTCAAAAACCAAGACGTCATGATAATATGGTGGTCTTAATACTGAGATGGTCACTATAAGAGAAACAGAATATCAACAAAACTTAAATTTTTCTCTTACAATGAAATCTCCTTCATTATCGCGACAATCTGATATCAATCTAGAATTGAGTCACTTGTTTCTGGTTACATGCTCATTAAAAATAGTATAGGTAGGTAGGAATTTATTTGGCTTTTTTTATTGGTCTTGAAAGCTGCTGTTGAGATAATTTTTGTGCAGAAGGGTAAGAGGTGATGTACCATTCCTCAGGCCAAATAAAAACTAGGGTTGTGGGGAAAAAAATAGGATAGGACAGGTAACCAGAAACAAACAATTTTTTATGCCTTAAAGACATAAGAAAAACGAATTCAATAAACACTGTCGGAGGTTGGTTGAGTTTATCAGAAACCACAAAACAAATACAAATCACATTCATATATCATCTTTCCTGCGGTCTCCCTCTTTTTATCCACAGAAGTCTCAGTTCACTGTTTGAAGACATGTTCTTTAATCACTTTCAACATGTTTACTTTTCTTTGATTTCTTCTTTTTCGCTTTTTGTAATCTTTTCCGAAGTTTATTACTGCGTGAGTCTTCATCTTCACTCGAGTAATCATTGTTGTTTGAGTATCTGCGTCTCTGTAAATATAAGACATTAAATTGAAACAAGATGACAGGATATGTCAAAAACCAGGTTTTCCTTTTCCGTTCCTACCTTCAGTCATAGAGTGGAAACATTTTGCCTATGTCATGTCATGCAAGTTTGATTTTAATAGCTCATACAGGCAAAATAAACAATTCTGCCAAAAATGATCAAATCACAAAACTC
The DNA here is from genome assembly GCA_008271625.1 of Lutraria rhynchaena. Lineage (NCBI taxonomy): Eukaryota > Metazoa > Mollusca > Bivalvia > Venerida > Mactridae > Lutraria > Lutraria rhynchaena. The sequence continues at coordinate 1,235,705 of VIBL01000127.1, forward strand.
AGTATATATTTTCTGGGGTACTTGCTGTTATTTCGTTGAAATCCCTTGAGAAATGTAGGAGAAGTTGCACACAGAATGTTACAGGTGCAAAAATTAAAATTTTGTGTAACAGTGACCTTGACCTTTGATACAGAACCACCAAATACAATCCCAAAGCAGGTCTTCATGTAAGCATGCTAAGTATAAGATTTGGTGAGAATCTGTCAATTAAAAATTATTGAGCGGAAACCAATTGTTGACACCCGCCGGCTGACACACGTCATTCTAATGACCAAATTTTCTTTCGGAAAGCCTGGTTAAAAAGTAGATATCATATCTACAGTCAAATCAGTGTTAACAGCCACCTGTGAACAACAGCCAGTTTTAAATTCTTATTTACAGATAAAGCATATCAAATAAACCTCTGTATAAAGGGCATTTTCTTTCTTTCTCATAGATTGCCTCTGTTCACAGCTTTAATTGTATTTTAATCAGGACAATTTCAACTAAGAAATAGTAAAAACTAAATTGAATGTCATTCATAGCCTTAAAGTAAAGCTGGCCCCTTACTGCTCACTCAGCTTACAACAGAATTTTAATATTGATAAAATGCAGCAGTAGCAAAAGAAACCATTCCCTTTGTCAGTTTAGAGGCTGGTTTCCATCAGCACTAAGATTAATTTACCTCTTTCTTCTCTTGATAGAATTCCCTCTCGTCATCACTGTCAGCAAATGGTGCAAGTGTGTTTCTGTATCGGGGAGATTGTATTGGCAAGTTTACAGTTTCTTCATCATTATAATCAGCAATATTCCAATGGTCATCAGTTCCAGATTTCTTCAATGCACTAGTAGCCTTAGATGTTTCTTTTCCCCACTTACCACTTTCACCTAATTCACCAGGCTTAACTTTAGTGTTGTCGCCAAGTTGGAATGAAACACTGGGCACTGACTTATCAGCTATCTCCTCATCCCCATGGGGATCATTAATATTGTTTATGCCTGTCTGTCTATAACCCACTGGAACCACCATTTTCTTTAATTCACTATCAGTTTTCTCTAGCTTTTCTCTTTCCTTTCTAGCCTTTTTCTCTTCTTTTCTTTTCCTTTTTTCTTCTTTCCTCTTTGCTTTCTCAATTTTTCTCAATTCTTTCTCACTCAGCAGCAATTCTGTTTTATCAGTTTCAACCTTAACTTCATCATTAACTAACTCCTTATCAACATCAATATCATTCTTCACGTCACGAGAAGTTTTAATTTCAATGTTATGCTTTGGTTCTTCAACATCTGGTATGGCTTCAGGAGGTTTTGTTGCTTGCGGAACTACATTCTCTTGCTGTCTTATAGCAATATTTGTAGGTGGCGCATTAAACTCTCTCGAAGGCAAAACAAATAACCCAGAATCTGACCGCAGCTGAAAATTAAATCATGAACTCTGAGCATTTAATAAGAGCATACCAATTTATCATGGATAGTAAATCACATAAAAAATCCATCCATTTGCTGCAATCAGAGTTTAATTAATACATTCATAAAAAATATAAAATTATATACGATGGAAATATTCATATTAGGTCAAATTATAAATTTAAAATGATTAACATAAAATGGATTGTTACTGTATGAAACTGGTGCAACACAGATTACAGAAAGGAGCAGCTATGACACAATATTATAATATAAGGTCCTTAAAATACTGAAAAAAAATGATTTAAATCACTAGATTTTATAACTAGATCTAGTAGAGCAAAGAAACCAGTTATAGGCTAAACAATAGAAAAAAACTAAGTCTCTAAATATAAATGAAAGCTACATATAATTATATCCAAGTGGAATGGGAGATTGAATGTTATATAAACATGGACATTTATTTGGTAGGAAGTATTCACTGCCACAAAGTAGCATTGTACTTCAAAAACTTCTCCTTCAAAGAATCAACCATGTTTAGTCACAGAGTGTCGAGTCATCCATTTATACAAAATTAATTATTTTTAATTAACAGTAATGTACCCTTACTAACACATTATATTCATAACAAAATAAGCATTTTAACCCTTTGCCTCATAATACCACATTTCCCCACATCTGCTGCAGACAACTTATGAAAACATAGTGGGCAAAATATGCCATTGCTTGTTATGTGCAATGGCTTCTTTTACCAAAATGGTTTCCCCTCTGTCAGAGAGAAATAACCCAGTTTTCTGAAATAAATGGATTATGCATATGTTTTCTTCGAATATGGAAGAGTCCAAAATATGCTTATAAGGTAAAAAGGTTAAGGGTCAAAGCATACGGCTTCATACAAATTTGATGGGAAAAAACTTAGTACTGATACACACAAGAATAAATTGTAACAAAATGCTTGAAATGAACTTGCATATTACCAAAAAATGACATTCTTGAAACTATATAATTGATTAAGTAATGTGATGTCCAAAAATGAAAAACATGAAAAATTTTTATTAAAAAATCAATCATAATTTGGCAAGACAGCGTATTGTTAAACTGACTACTTTCGAATATAATATAATACTGTACTTATTTTATGTATCTGCTCAACGCTACTCAAAAAATGGTAATATATAGTATAATAAATATAATATTTATAATGTATAATATAAATAGTATAGCCCAATTATCATTATTTCTTTGATAGTTTAATTAGTAATATCAATGAAATCAATTGTTTTAAAGAATGAGGGATTCTTAAACAAACAAAGAGATGAAGATTGAGCATGGCTATATTTATGGCTGAGTTTATAGCTCCTCCCTTTTTTAGTATTTACTACATCAATAATTGGCTACATTTTTAAACATGACTGTAGTTTGTCTTGATCTAAGGGCTAACTGGTCTTCAACGAGTGAAACACTAGCTTTAAAAAGGATGGATCATTTGTACAGTAAAACCTCAACATAAAGACCACCATAGACCTAATGAGACTGTTCTTAATACTGAGTTATATCCTCAAGTTGAAATATGGAGGAAATATTAACAACTAGTCCCTTCATGAGTGTTTGTGATAATGAGGTGGTCAAAATATTCCGGAGGCCACAAAGTGAGGTTTTATGGTACATGTGTCACATGAAAGGCTTTGTTAAACAAAGGATTCTTAGATGAAGCCAATGTGCACTTCAGTCTCTCATCAGGAATGAATACAATTTTTTTTGAAAAAAAAAAACAAAACAATTTAAATCAACACAAGCAGATTTTTTGCACAGTCATATTTCTTATTTAACCCAATAAGTTACATTTTGTAAACTTTTCACTATTATAATTTTCTAGCAACAATCTAGAGTTAAGTCCCTTTATCTCATTCTATTGGCTTCAAATAAGGAAAGGTTGGTGATTGCTAAAACTTAACAACATTTATACCACAACTCAGCATGCTAATAGAAAATAAAGGACAGGGAACAATAAACAGCTAAAACTATTTATTGAACTATTTATCAAATGTTAGGAATAACAATATTATCACCTCATGTTTTTATAAAATATATAATATCATAACTAAGGTATTCTAACAGTGAAAAATAAATCAGCAGTAGAATATATTTTCTTCTCTCACAAGTGGATTTATTACAGCCTTGAACTATCAAAGTTGTGTTTCATTGCTAAAAACGACAAGTGATTTGTATGAGAACAAAATATTGTCAAACTGAAGGTAGCAGCAACATCTATTTTAGACAATAAACATGTAGACATTTTATCTGTATCACAGAAGTTGAAAATCTCAGAGTATGTTTTCAACGAAAAATTGTATTTCTCTCAGAAAGAAGTTTTGCAGTTTAGGAACAAAGTTATTTTTCCAGAATTTTGGCACAAAAGCAATACCTATAATGACTTGTCCTCCTAAAGAAGGATTAGTAAACGTTATATTTTTTAACAACATTAGGTGATAACAACAACAACAAGGGCATCATATGGACATACTGTGGACTTCCTACTACTTGAAGATGTCCTTCCAGAATCCTACAATACAAGGTCACACAAAAGGGTTGATAAATCAATACAATCACAAACTTATATAAATCTAACTATCATCACTTATGCATCCAATACAAACGAAGTCCAATAAGGATAAGCATATATTTCATCATTATATATTTATAACAATTGTACATTAATCCCTTGAGTTTTTTATTCTGTACTCTATTTTTGTCTGAATACCACATAATTTTTTATCTTTCAAAAATGACAATGCAATGCTCCACATCTACCTTCTTATTTTCTTTGTCTCTTTTTCCAAATTTTTCTTGTTATATTTATCACAATGCAGCCATTATTATAATACTGATCTACCCTGAAATTTCAGATTTCTGAAAATCCACAAATTCCACCTATCTATCATTTTATCATAAAAATTTATTTCTTTTGTAAATCAAATACACAATCTTTGTCAGTGACTTACCATGGGTTTGCCAATTAATTCAGCTGGAACTTCACACTCTTTTGGTTCATCTTTTACGCGTAGAACGTCTGCAACAGGCGGCCATCTTGGCACGAACATGGTATCTACCGCGGAATCTGATTTTTTCAACAACATTGTCTGGCCATCACTGAAATAAGAAACAAAACAAAAAAATTCAGTAAACAAACCACATCTGAACAAAGGTCACCTTGTAAATATTGAATATTTTAAGCAAACATTTTATGGATGAAATAACCTGTTAATAAAGGTTATATTCAAGAGCAGTTTATGGCGGCTTTAGCCAAAAAGGTCTGATATTAAATTTAGCATATTTAATTAACAGAAATTATTTCTTTTGTCAGGGTGTGAATATACAACTTTGTTCATGGTCATTATCGAAGATTATGGAATCAACCAAATCCCACAAACATAGCATGGAGATGAGTGCCAAATCAAAAGTAACCGGATATTGTCAATTGACTGAACATCTTAGCACTCCTTGAGTCTCAGACTGTAAGGCTTGGATATGCATTCTTTGGGGGGGGGGTCGATTTTCTTATGTTACTGTATGGCTGTTGGTGTGAGATAAGCTTACAGCATAACAAACATTGTTGTTGTGTGAGTGCTACAGAATTATTTGGGTAAACTGTTTTTAAAGGTTAGTGTTCTGTGGAGTATTTGCAAGGTCTGTGTTTTCACATTGCTTTATGAGTGACAATAGCCATGATAATTTATTAATGACTATGCAGTCTGTGTGGTAAGGTGGATTGTTACACTAGTGGCAGTTCCTAGTACTTCCTATTCACATGAAGAAATTAGTGACACTTGTATTATTTGAAGTTTTTTTACCTGGTCATCATAAAGTTGGTGAGAAATTCTGCCTGTTGATCACCTATGACTTCGTCTTCTACAAGTTTAGCAAGTTCATCAACTCTTTTCTCCAATATCTTCACAGTTTGATCCAGGCTACTCAGCTGTTTAGCTTTAGATGTGCGTAAAAAGTTAGTCATCATTTCTTTCTCAAATAACTGAAGATATTCCAGATGTCGTCGACCTAATGTCTGGGCTGTTGAAAAAGTTTGTAAAAGGATGAAAAATTATATTTATGTATTTCAATTAATAAACGACCACATGATTCAAGAAAAAAAACATGTTGCTTTCTTTAAGATAATTTTCATGGAATACTACACTTAACAATTATACACATGGTCTGTATACTCAGTTCAGGGTATAAATAAAATTCCATAAAATGGAAATGGAGATCTATAAGATAGAAAATACCCTGATGGATATTGATTATTTGACACCTTGTAACTATTTCTAAGTGGTATTTTCACAAAATAACATTGGATAGAACAGGACAGTCCAAGTGTCATTTGATATTATTTGCAAATATACTTACAGTCAACTGGTTTTCGACAACAAATTTTTCGGCATATCCATCGCAAGGCATAGAACAACTGTGGAAAAATACTCAGTGGAGGACACAGTATAGTTTTGTTGTCAAACTCCATCGCCAGAAAATAGAGCTGGAACTTCCAGATCTCATGGGAATTCTTTTTTACTTGATAAAACACATTACTGCAATCATATTGAAAATATAGTAAAACCTCACATTGCCACCACCTCGATATTACAACCACCTTGTCATAACAGCCACTTATTTTCAGACTGGCTTTCAATAACTCCTCTATAATTCCCCTTGATAATGAGAACACCTCGTCATTACCACCAATTTTTTGGTTCTCAAAGTTGGTCTCATTATGAGGGTTTTACAGTATCTTGAATTTGAACAGGTTCCTACACAACAGGAAATAAGGTATTTGATAAAATGCATAACATTGAAAGTATTATAAATTGGCCCACAAATAAAATTGATTGAAAACCAAAAGCCTCTGAAGGGAATGTAGCCACTTGGCAAGATTTTTATGTCTTTTATTGTGTTCAAATCTGATGAACTGTCAAGTATCTTTAATCAGTCTACATTTATACCAATGTCCATTCAAAACAGACAAAAACTGTTGAAGATGTATTTTGAAACTGACATAATTTTCAGACATACAAACAACACTGGACTGTTAGTAGAGCTAAAGATAATGATAAAAAAGCATTTATTTGGTAGACAAACAGATAAAGCAAACCTATTAATGGAATAAATTTATTTTTAATAATGTTCAACTAACAGCACAAACCTGAATATAGCAATAAGGAGATTCAGCAAGAGAATGTTGCCAATCATGAGATAAGCTGCTAGTATAAGGGGAACCATCCAATGGAAGGTTCGACAGTCTTCGCTCCCACTACGGCAGGTATCATCACCTAGACAACAATAAAGCATAAGAATAGTTGTCGAAGTGGCTAGATTATTTGTAATTTGATAAATACTTTTTTCACTGAGTTCAATGCTGTTTTTCAACAATTTTTCAGTTATATATGGTTGCTCGTTCACCTAACCAATTTTCCTGGACTGTATTCTAACCAGTACTAACTTACCCTTCCACAATTTCACCACATAGAAAGGTACAGCCTGCTTTGACAGGGATTTGAACCTAGATCACCTGGTTACAAGTCCAGCACACTAACCAGTGGACCGTGGTCATGGCCTTATAATAAATACAGTTGGAATTATATGCATAATGTATTTTGATACATACTTCTAAAAGAAATACAGAACTTTGAAGCAGTTTAATCAGCACACACTAATTCAGCGATAATTAATAAGCATATATTAATAAAATACTAGGTTAAAGAGTTAAGCATTAATCAAGTCCACTCTGAAATGGACAAAAAAATAACAGACATTGCTTCAGAAATTTCTCAAAAGAAAGACTCAAACATCACTTATGCACACTTAAAACATCAAACATGAAACAATATCATATCTATATAAGAGAATAATTATCTTTAGAATTAAAATCTTAATTAGAAGGAATCAAGATTGCATTTTAAGTTGTAACCAAGCCATTTGTTTGGCCCACTTACTGTCTATCTCCTCTAGGTAGATTTCACCATACAGTTGCCAGTATGGATAGTAAAACACATCTTTCAGAATATTCCATGTGCTCGATCTCTCATGATACATTAAACTTTGGTGAGCGACGCCGTACGCTAACAGAAATACTGCCAACACTAAGATGAAAAGACGCAGTTCTCCAAACTGTAATATAAATCAGTAATCATTATGTACTATAAATTTAGCAAACATTCTAAGCATTTACAGTCACACCTGTGAACAAAGGCCACCCCTGGAAAAGACAAATGCCGCCTTTACTGAAGGATGGCCTTTATTTGAAGTCAATTGGTTCTAAATAATCAGTCATGTTTTTTTAAAGGAAGACATTTATTTGCAGAATGGCCTACGTTTGGAGTTGGCTGCAAATACAGGTTTGAATGTCATTACAAAAAAAAATTAAATACAATACAGTATAACCATCTTTTTGGTCTTTATGTAGAGGTGATCAATAAAGAAGAAATATTGAAAACCAGTCTGAACGTTCATTCGGTTAACTGTCAGTTGTGTATAGAAAATTAATCAGGGTTGCAGAATCAAGCCAGTGGTGACAAAATTTATTTTCATCCTGGGTTAAAAAGACCTGAGATTGATCTTCTAGTTCAAAACTTACATTTGTATTTTCATTATTCTTAAGCCAGTTTTGATGCAATTGTATAATAGCTGAAACAGTATTTAGTACACGAGTGAATTAATCAACATGTCCACTAAAACATTCATCCAACTTGCCCCTTAGCCTGAGTTAAGTACAGAATTAATATGGGACCTATCTCAAGTTTTATTAACTCAGATCCTTGTATATCAGTAAACACGCAGACTTGTTTGGAGACTTTCTGTTGAATATTCCATTTCAATGACAGCAGGGGTAAAACAAAAGCTCCGCAGAGTGGCACAAATGCTCATATATTTCACATCACTCTATTTAATAAGCAATTTTGACCAAAATTCTTAGTTAAAAAGGGGCAAAAAATACAGCTTTTGGAATAATGCCCCTTGTCTTGCAACTGTGCTTTGTCATGATAAGCAAGCATTCAAATATTTAATCAAGTGTTGTGTTGATATTTTCAAAATACGATGACAACAATGATGCCACAATGATCATAATAGCTTGATGTTTTCTTCAAAACAGACAAGCTAATAATTATAGCAGTAACAGTGCTTCCTTACATCTGTCAGAAAAAAGAAAAATAAATTAAACTTTATAATTTTTTCCAAACACTTACCATTCTCTGAATCATCACAAGCTTGGGTCCCAATTCCGTAAATGCAGTAAAAGACTTTGTGATTGCAATGATAAATATCACAGAATTTAGACAGTACAACACTTTTGTTGCACCAGAATAACCTAAGATATGAATGATCCATCCAATCACTGCCATCAGATAATTAACATACTCTAAATAGTTCAAGACACCATACCAATCTCGTAACTTCGATATCGTGGTCGGTGCTGGAAACACCAGGAACTGTCAAACAGAATAATGATCAATAATGAAGAATCATTGATACATGTCTGTAAACCAAAATATACAAATCATCTTTTTGTGAACATCCAAAACAAAATTGAAATTTTGCAATTAATAAAAAAAAACAGAATTTTATTGACTTTACAAAATACTTGTACAGTTACTAGGGTAATTATTGAAATTTTGCATTAAAACAATACATATATTTCCATCTAATTATAATTTCTATAAAGTGGTAATAAAATCATTAAGGCACAATTATTATAACTTAAAAGGCCACCAGGGAGAAAAAATTAAGGAAATCCTGGATTACAAACTAAATCAAATCAGGTCTTAACAATTAGCTTTGAATAAAGGTTACCATGTGAATGCAGTCACATTTTAACACACAATTATCATTAAAACAGACAAACCTCAAAATGAAGGCCAGCTGCACATTATTTTCTAATCTGTGCGTCTTTTATTTGTCTTTTATGTGAGCTTTGTAAACAGTTTTGACTGTACTATGAAGTCTTTTTATAAATGTATTCCTCCCTAAAGTCTTTGTATATCCCATTAGCCCAAAGCCTGGGGCTAGTAAATTTCTTTTCAGGCTAGTGAATTTTCTCCACATGGTGTATTTGGGCCAGTGGTAAATTGTATATTTTTAATAGCACACTTTTAGTTTAGGTTAGAGGTTTAAAATTTGTTTGAACACTGTCCCTGATCAATGCCCTACTATCAGTGAGAAAAAAATAAAATCACCATTTGTCATTTAAAGGATTAAAGGGGCATTTATCAGAGTATATATTTGGTAATGTAAAAGCATACCGTATGAATTTTGTCCAATAGGAATGTCAGAATCCAGCACAAGCAGATTATTTCTATCACTGTCACTTTGTCTGGTTGAAAATCTACCAGGACCATGTAGGAATGCAGCAGTAAAAACATAACATAAGCAATCTACAAGAATAACATAAAACAGTAGGCAATGTTGCTTTTTTTTCACTGGTGTCCAATGTTGCACCAACAGCCAGGGTCATTGGGTGACTTTCAAGATATAATGGCAGTGGAAGACCACAGGAGTACACCTGAGTAAAATCATTGACCTTCCGTGAGCTAGCAGGACAGATTCCTCACATGTGAAATTTGTCAGGTCCCACATGAGATTCAAATTCACAGCGGTGAGGGGTTGGTCATTACTTGTCAGAGACCATGACCACTTGTTCATGGAAACCCTCAGTTGTTTTTCTATGATGAACAATAAAAGTGAGAAGCTAGTGTAGATGACGTGAAGGTCACATTCATCAAAGACATATAATTTCCTAACAGATTTATTTTACATTCCCATCACATGTCTACTGACTGAAAAATATTTGTTATACAAGAAACAAAACCACTAACTTGAGAAAAAATTATGTCTATAAAACGTATGTTTACATCATTCCTGAGATAAGTTTGAGAACACCCCTCAAGTGTATGTGTATATCTCAAATAACTTTGAGAAACCCCCTAATGAGTAAGTGTGCATCCCTAGTAACTGTGTGAAAACTCCTCATAGGATTGTCAACATCCCTCATAAATAAGTGAACATCTCTAGTAACTTTGAGAACACCCATGATATTACAAACATACTTACAGTAGAGTTCACAAGTTTTATAATTGGTGATGAATAAAATGCTGACAGTTTCTGGAACCAAGTAAGTTTTTCTGTTCCAATGTTCACAAACTCAACAATACAAAGGATTAACGGGGGAAATAATGACGCTATTATCAACTGTAAGTAAAGAACAAGCATTATAATTAGATAAGTACTTTATTAAAACCTTTCAGATCTTATTTTATAGTACATGTATATAAAAAAATACCTATAAAGGTTATATGAACATATTCACTAATCTTGCACTTGTCACCACAGGATTTCACAAGAAAAGCACACAACATCATCATTTTCTTCATTTGTGATTTTTAGCTTTCATTAAAAAAGTATACCCCCCCCCAAAAACAGACAGTCCAAACTGGATTCTGGGAATGCCAGTTAGCAGTGAACTTCTCATAATGTATACACTTATTCAGATTAAATGTCAGCTTGAATGTTTGACATTTAGGGAATATTTCACAATGAACAAACAGAGAAAAAAGCAATTTGAAATATCTTCCTATTTTTGACTAAATCCAGATTTAAAGGATTTCTGCCATACATATTGTAAGACTGGAAGAAATGGACTTCTTCCATTAATACTAACCCTCCACCATCTAGACATAATTCCTTGTTTCCAAGTGGTAGACACCGAGTTCTGACAGGTTTGAGATGATAGAAATACCTACAATAACAACATATGTTGAATTACTCACTCGTATCTAAAGTCAAACAGGCCACAGTTAAAACTGAAGGCCGTCATGTGTACAATGACCACTCTAAAGCACATCTATTGACACAATAGCAGTGATTTTATCATTGGCAATTTTGTGAAAGGGTCCAGGTCCGGTCCAATCAGGAAAAAATGCATGGTGAGATGCCAAAATTGGGAATTTTTAGGGCTGGAATTGAGAAAAAATGACTATTTTTGAATGGGAAGGGTCTGTTTACCGGGGACAAACAAAGCAGGAAAATAATTGCTGAATAGACCACTGAATGAGGACACTAGTGTATATGGGTCACATTGGTTTACACTTTCAGTGGTTTAAGTTCACATATTTGACTATAGGACAAAACAACCTCCATTCGTGTATTCATCTAATTATATGTTATCAGACAACATAAACATCTACATTAATAAGCCACAAACTCATTTTAACAACTTATTTTTGGACTTGTTTTCAATATTTCCTCTATTTTTCAGCTTGACAGACCACCTCAGTGTCAAGACTGATTTGTTTGCATCAAAAATTGGTCGTTATATCGATATTTACTGCAGTATTGTTAAATTGAGACACACCTGATCATTGGATGCCGCAGCTATCTGTAGACATGTCATTTCATTCCATGCTGGTGATTTTCGTTCTACAATCATCATAGCTTTACCCGGATCCTTATGGCTACATTCATCTAAAACATCAGTTGCAAGTTTCTCAAATTCCCTGAAATTTAAAAAAATGAAATGAAGAAAGACATCCTTGATAGAACAGCAGGTAATGCCAATTATCTTAAAACAGTCAAATAAGGGCATTAAGGTCACTAAAGGGACAGTCAAAAATACAGTCAAACCCGTGAACAAAGGCTAACCTTGGGACAGACATAATGTGGCCTTTATTGACAGGTGACCTTTATTAACCCTAACCCTAACCCTGAAGGTCAGTTTGTTTTAAATAATCCACCATAGTTTTTCAAAGAATGGCCTTTATTCACTGGGTAGCCTATATTAGCAGGTGGTTGCAAAAACAGATTTGACTGTAATGTCGAAGGTTTAATGCTTTTTTGAACCTAAATATGTAAACATACAACTTACATTTTATATCCAATGATTGTGTCTCGTAGATTAGATTCATCTCGTGTCATATGTCTTGCTATGGCCCCGTATAATCTTGTTACAGCAATAGCACTTGTCACAGGCTCTTCACCCATTTGCCAACAGAACTTGGCCAAATTTTGTCTGGAATAAAAAAGAATGAAATCATAGTCATGACCTATTTATTCAAGTTTAAGGTCAAGTCCATTATGGCTTTAGCTTATGACTAGGCAAGGTGAAGGGGACAGACAGATGGATGATGCAAGACTGAAATGTTTCATTTCTGGTAGATGAAATTATCTGAAAACAACAACAAAGATCCACAGGCTTTGAGATAATTATTTAAAGCTTAATCTAAATCAGACATTTCAAACAATCATCTTGCAATAAGACCTCAGAAAATCAGAAAAATAAACGTTTTATACACCTAACTACTGTAAGATTTTTAAGTTAAAGAATTGCTGTCTCATTCGAGGTATGACAATGAAAATACATCCACATCCTTTGGGATAAATCATACCTAACCTTTTGCCTAATAATACTGCATTATCCCCACATCTGAAGCAGACAACATTTGAAAACACTGAGGCAAAAGAAGTCATTGCTTGTAATGAATAATGACTTCTTTTGCCACAACATTTCCACTCTGTCAGAGAACAATAATTCAATTTTCTTAAATAAATTGATTTTTTCATATATTTCGCAGCCAAATATTGGCTGTTTCCCCTAGTCTCAAAAAGTCATCCCCTAAAAATGCCAGATACATATTTTTTCAAGTTTACCCTTTTTTCTATTTCATGGTGTAATATATTCTATTTCAGAAAGCCAGAGGTAGTTTTGAAAATTCAAAAAAAATCACAGTTTGCTTATAAACTTCGCATTTGGAATAGTCCAAAATATGCTTATGAAGCAAAGGGTAACAATTTTGAAGTTTACATGACTACAAACCTATGTAGCAACACAGCATAGATAAGCAGGTGCTTGTAGGGCCTAGTCATTTGTTTGTCATCAGAACCATGGTACAAATTATAGACATCAGCATCTATAGTGTTACCTTCTACAACCTGGTTAAATCTGAAACACACATTTAAATGAGTCATATAATACAGTATCATCTACAGTTGGTTGAATAATTGAGATGTAATATAATAAAAAAATTTAAAACCAGTTGGAACATAAGTAGTTATAATAAAAAGATGGTCTGAATATTGAGATGATCATTAATTGAGGTTTTGCTGTTCCTCATAACAAGGTACCATTTTTTTGATTGTTTGTCCATTTATCTTTCAGCTTATTATTTGGGCTAGCCAGCAGTACAAACCAACTCTCCCATTATTTCCTACACAGCTGTCAACTTCCACTCATGATGTATATCACATGTGGTGGACAAATACCACTGCATTTAACATTATCAAAAGGAAGAGTACTTTCAAAATCACAGAACCTTACATATAAAATTTTTCAATACATAAATCATTCATGTTTAGAATGAATAAAAACAACGACCTAACAATAGTACAGTGCAACCTTTCCAAAACAACACCCTTTGGGAGAAGCAAAATTATATTTTTGTTGCTGGGTTGTTGTTCCAGAGAGGTTAAAATAATAGTTAAATTGTATAGTAGGGAAAAATCATGCAGTTGTTGAAGGGAGGTCATTGCTTAAGAGAGGGCAGCTCTGGGGAGATTGCATTGTATGTTTTTAAAAAAAAACATTATGTACCACAAATGTGGACTCAAATAGATGTCCATCAACAAATGTATGGTATGTATACTTTCGCATAGAAAAATCTAAAATGTAGAAGCGCTACCTGTCTAGGAGACGACTAAGCAACGGAACAATGTTGCCTCTCTTCAATTCTGTTTTGCCAGTCAACTTGAACAGAAGTTTATAAACAGGGTGGAGTCTCGGTACCTAGAGAAATATACAACAGACATAAAAACCCAGACAATATTCACATTGACACCTGAGTCCACAGTCACCAGTCAAAACATGTTTGTTATATTAGGTCAAATAAACCCTGGAATAAAGGCTAAATATTCATACTTTAAATGGCTTTTGTTCATATTTTTTTCTTTGTAGTTTAATGTAGTAAATGAAATAAAAAATAATTTATTAATACTTAGTCATTCACAGTAAATGTTTCTTTGGGTACAAACTAGTTTCTATGTCTGTTTCAGGCATTGTAAAAATTGTGTAGAATCATGCAATTTTTCAGTTATTTGTCACACACCAATAAACCCTTAACAGATGCCCAGTATTCAATCATTTGTAATGTAGCTGAACAATAATTACACAGTTAAATCAAATGTACAATTACTGATAAAATAGACTTAATTAACTTCTAAATAAAGGCCAACTGTGCAAAAACTTTTCCCTTAGGTTGCCCTTGTCCACAGGTTTGACTGAGTAGTAAATCACAGACACTTACCTTGGAGTAGAGGTCATCCAGCCTTTCTAAGGTAAGAAATTCTTTCATGATTACACCTTGTTCTAATATAAGTTCAATAAACTTCACTTTGTCTGTGACTATAGCTTCGGTAAGAATATCATCTAAGCTTCCTGGATAAATAAAAAAAACATAAATATAACATGGAGATTTCCTCTCTACAAATAGTAATAATAATCAGTCCTTTAGTGAGTGAAGTCTCCAACTTCATTACAATATATCTGATGCTTGATGGAATGAAATCTTCAAATGCGGTACAATTCTCTTTAAAAGGGCCATAACCAAGCTACATATACTAAGTCATAGATTCAGACAATCACTAAGATAAGTCACTAGGTTTGTAGCCCATACAGTCAAATAGTATTCCAGACAATATCAATGCTGAAGTTCAAATCTTTTCATATTGCCCAAAGCTGATAAAAGTTAGCATGAATTGATGAAGAATAAGTAATTAATTGACAAAAAATAACAATAAATTGATGAAGAATAAGCAATTAATTGACAAAAAATAACAATAAATTGATGAAGAATAAGTAATTAATTGGCAAAAAAAATAACAATAAATTGAAAAAGAATAAGCAATTAATTGACAAAAAATAACAATAAATTGATGAAGAATAAGCAATTAATTGACAAAAAAAATAACAATAAATTGATGAAGAATAAGCAATTGATTGACAAAAAATAACAATAAATTGATGAAGAATAAGCAATTAATTGACGAAAATCTTACAATAAATTCATGAAGAATAAGCAATCAATTGACAAAAAAAAATAACAATAAATTGATGAAGAATAAGTAATCAATTGACAAAAAAATAACAATAAATTGATGAAGAATAAGTAATCAATTGATCAAGAATTAGCAATAATTGGCAAAGATTTAACAATTAATTCATGAAGAATAAGTAATTAATTGACGAAGAATTAGTAATTTATCATGCTTAAAATCAATGGTTGCAAGCTCTTAAGTTATTCAACATTTCCAAATAAATTCCCCTTCAGTGTCACATTTTGCACTGTTTTCAATATGTCAAATTATTATTTGAGCAACTTTTGGATTAAAACTGAATTAAATTGAAAAATAAAAGCTTTTACTGCAGGTCACAATTTTTATTGCACTAAAAATGCAAGGTCAGTTTGTAAGAATAGGGGCAATTATTAGGTAATACCTGATACCATGTATCACTACCCACCCTGTCTCCAAAGGACATCCTCTCTAAATATCTCCTCCTGCGCAATATCCACTCTGTCCCATGTCAAAGCAAGTTTTAACTGTGTAATTCTTTGCGCTTCATCATTACCAGTGTGAGCTTTCAGCAGTACAGACAAGATTGCTAGGTCTAAATCTTCATGTTTGTTCATGTTGAACAATATCATCTGCAGATACAAAATTTATGCAATAAAGCACTACCTTATGACTACTCTACTGTTGTGTTTGAGTTGACAAAGCTTTCAGTCTGGAATATACAATCTGAGATTGATCTAACAGCTCAAATCTCAATATTGTCTGTTTAATGTGCTGAAGATAATTATGCTTAGCTAACATTACTTTCAAAACAGTTTTCAGTATACAAGCAAAATATTTCCCAACACATACTGCAAACATACACTCTAAAAGACACTGAGAATGAAATGGAACTTTAGCTTGGAGACCATGTTTTATAATGAAAATACCCTGAAAATTTTATTACGTATTCAATGGTCAGAATCCTCAGTATTGAGACCACTCCTACATACCATAATGGTACCACTAATTACAGAAATAATGGTATGTCAAAACATCATAATCTCAATTTGACATCAATACCATTTCATTAATAAGATCAGTGTAAGCCCGGAACGAGGTTTATCACAGAATGATGTAATTAGTTAAGTTCAAGGTTACTTACCAGATCAGCGTACTGACAACAAATCTGCACGGATTCTTTAATCGCTTCAGTCTTCTGGTCTATCTCTTCCTCCTTCCATGATTTACCATAAGCATCAAATATTTTATCTCTTAGTTTGTTTTGATGCTTTTCAGTCATTTCACGACTTCCTCTATAAAGGACATCATATAAAAATGAAGTTAAAGGTTGAATTAATGGCCACATCTAAACAATGTTCACTCTTTTGGCCACTCTTAAAAAAATGTTGATTTGCTGTTATGTGACTACCTCAGCAAAATCAAGTAATTTTGACATATTTTTTGTTTGTTTACTATTGCAGCTTTTTGTTTTGAGTGCAAGCATATAATGTTAACGAGAAAAATGCCTACCTATATACCAACTGTCAAGTTAGGTCACATGATGGCAAACCAACATTTTTTAAGGATGACCTTAGTGACTTTTAACAATTATAATATAACTGACCAAATTATCTTCTGGAATGTATTTATCCAAGGTGAGGACAGATATTTAATGAAATGATCAAAAACCATAGAATATACCACAGCAAGTTGGGAAATTATTTTATAGAATTTTACAACCAGGGCAAACTTTATACAACAAAATACTTCAGATCAGTCAAAGAGAGACTCAAACATTGTAACCATTATTATGAGTAATAGAACCACTAAACAATCCAAAAATTCAATTAATAAGACTTGAAACATTTGAATGTAGAAAAGTCTCAATTTGAGAAGTTTAAGGAAATCCCAGGACAGTGTCATAGATTGGTAAAAGCCTCATTGTGTGTATCTACTTGCCAAAAATTTGGACTAACAGAAAAACAGTCCCACCATAAAAGACTCAAATATTTCATACCTTGCAAAAGGAAACTTAGCAACCAGCAGACTCACCATAAAAAATGGGGTCATTTTGTCTAAATCTAGTGCAGTTCACATCATTATCACTGTGAAATGAATATCTTAAAATGTATGCACTCGAAAATATGAATTTGAGTACTTCAAATGAAATACCATGTGGGGTTAGACTTGATCATGTAAACATAAAAGAACTCTAATTAAATGTTGTTACATGCAAAATGATGAGCTTGATACACAAGTAAGAGTTACCTACCCTTGAGTAGTTTTTGTATGAGAGAAAGCATAGGCTAAAATATCAGCAGCTCTACCAGTACCGGAACACACTACAACTGGGATCCGGTGTTCCAGTGAAGACTTGGCATCAGCAATTGCATCAGTGCCTCCTTCAACAACTACAAGGACCACAGGAATCCCCAAACCTCCATCTGTGTTATGTATTCAAACAGCATCAAATTATCATGTATCTGTGACACATATACAAACAGTACCAGGTTACCATGAATCTATGTTATATAAACAAACAGTACCTGAATACCATGACCTATGTTATACAGTGTAACCTCTGAGTACCGGACTCTCTAAATACCGGAACTCTCTGAAAATTGGACAATTTTCAAAGGCCCGATTTTTTCTCTACATAATCCTATGTAAAACACTCTCTGAATACCGTACTCTCTAAATTCCGGAAAATGGATGATCTTTCCAGTCCATAGACTTTATACTGTGCTTTTTTTTCTGAATATTGGATGTTATATCATATCTATGTTATATATACAAACAGTATCAGATTACCATGTATAATTTTACAAGTGAAGTATTTTGTTTTATTCCACTTTTATGATGATTTATACAATTAACTGCTACTTGCGAATAAAAGTCCCCATAAAAACTACAGCCCATCCATACATTTCATGTTATAAAAGCTAAATGCACATTAACAGACATATTGCCTGATCCTCTGGTGGACTTTGTTCTCATGTTTGACTGTAATTCCTTGCTAATCAACACTCTATACCCCCCAAAAACTATATCATTTTTTTTAAATTGAAAACTAATGAAAATATTCAAAATATTACAGATACTTGTAAGTTATCTGCAACATCAGATATTGTTGAAAAACTTTTATTTCAAACATAAACAGACCTGCTTTAGGCCGTTGGATTTTCTGTTCTATCTTTGACCTCATTGCCGCAACCCCACCATACCTAATTCTGTAACCATCATCAACAAAAACAAAATGGGTGTGGTCAGGATTCAAAGGCACGGGTTCGCCGTGCAGAATTACATTGCTTGTTCGATACTCGGCAAAGAATTTTCCCTGAAAATAGTGGAAAAATATATAAACATTACCATGTGAAAATGTAATAAATAACACTTCATACATAAAGAGTTTCCTTTGAATGGAGATTTTTATACCTCTTTAATTAATTGCTTTCCTCTAATTGCCTGTGCAAATTGAGATTTATTTGAGGATAAGTCATACAGAAAAGTTCTTAATTATGTGCTCTTCAGTATTATACACAAAAACATATTAAAACATACAAGATGCAGACAGTATTCAAGGGTGTTGATTAAACCAGGCTTGACCGTATTATGTACAAAAAAGGTAGGATCAATAACTCTTGTTGGAAATTAAAGTAAAATGCAGCCAGAACCAACTGTACTTACCTCCCCTTCCTGGTCTTCCACCATTGTTTGTCTATTTTTGACATATCCCCATGGTGCTATACCAATGCAGCGTAAAACATGGGCCATACGATTATTATCCCAGCAGAAAGATTGGCCTTGTTGTACAGCCTGACCGACAGACTTCATCACACCCATGTTGAAACCAGAAGAAATTAACCAAGCATTTGTAGTTTTCGCTGCCTGAGTAACAAATTAAAATCAGTTACAAACAATGCAAAATGATATGAGGTTTGCAAGCCTACAAGGATGATAAAATTTCACTGAAATGCTTCTCATTACATAAAAAATCAAGAAATAAATCTTTTCTCCTGAGAACATGCTGCAAAATTATTTTCAAACTAAGGACTATAAAGAGAGTCTTTTTTTTAGCAAAGAGTAGCCTTTATCTGAGCTGGTCTTCAATTGGAGATTAAATTGAAACATTACAGTTTATGAATATCAGTATGAAAACCACTAGTCTTTCCAAACAGCTGGTCATAGTTCATGAATTATCTATGACATGTTTTACAATGAAAGTTAATTAAAATGGAAACAAACAAAAGCATTCATTACCTTTACAAGGCCTGTTGAAAAAGTGGATCTCTTCCGTCCATCCAATTTGAAATTCTTGGCCCCTCCAACAACAGAAATGACAAGATTAGGGGCTTGGGGTTCCATAATTCTCCAGTAGTTGACCATAAGTTCAAAAAGATCATCCACAGAGTCGTCATTTGTCATTCTTATATACTGTAAAAGTTAACAAAAATATTGTCTACCACAGGCCCAGTAAACAAAAAATTCTCAAAGACAGTGGAACCTCTCTAGATTTCTCTTAGTCTAGACCCTTCTAACAAAGGCATTTGTAATGCTTATAAATTGTATCATGTTGTAACTGATAAATGCTGAAATTTGTTTCCCTACCTTTGCTGGTTTATTTCCACCCGCATGTTCAACATTTATGAATTTAATCTTTCCATATGTGTTTGTCACAGTTTTTCTTAACATATCTGGATTCCATTTCAATGCAGGAAGTCTCGATGGAACAGGGTCATCCAGACGTTTACTGTTAATGATAGACTGCAGTTCTGAAAAAAATGGAAAAGTTTTTCATTTTATCCAACAAAATGTTCCATATTTTCCTAAAATCCATCATTTCATTTTAAGTCAGGTATAAATACTAATATATAATTATAAGGATAGAGTTATGAAGAGATATAAGCATCAATGTAAATACATGCATATCAGGTATAAATAGAACTGGCAGTCAGTCAGTAAGTTGATACTATGCGCAGTCATTTTGTAAATTGCTCCAACAATAAAAAAGATCATCAATTTAGTATACAAGTCTACAATTGCTGCCTAGCCATTGGTCAATTTAATTGGTGTGCTTAGAAACAACTAATCAATGGCTTCTTTTTTAGACTGGTCTTCATGCAGAAATTTATTATTTGGGACCTCAGGTTACAGATAATAGGAAACAAATATACAAACAATCTTACGTTTATGAACGATGTATTTCTCAACAACTGAATTGAAGCCTTTATTTTTTGTAACAATGCCTGCATGATCAGTAAACACAGATCCACAATGACATCTGTAAATGATAGAATAATAAATATATACCATAGACACTGTGACATCAGAAAAGATCATCATTTATACATGAAAACACAACAAATAATTTTTCAAATTCAGCAGTAACTGTCATATTTTTATAGCAAAGAGGAACAGTCAGTCAAGAAGAAATGCAGGAAAATGCCCATACACACATATCAGTAATTGTATCAATTGTTTTGTAAATTTCCCATGGCTCATTTGCTGGAGGAATGAAAGTAGGATGAAAGTAAGACTGAACATCAGCAAAGAACAGTGTATGATTAACTTCAAGCATGTAGCCTTCCCATTTAGCTCAGACAGGTGAGTGGGACATTGATCTAAATCCACTGGTACTAGACACAAAACCAATGTTTAGCTCCATAACCTACTTATACCTAATAACAAGGGAAAGTAAACAACGTTAATCGTTTTGCATACCTGTTGAATAAACATTGTATACCTTCCCTTGTTATTAGGTATTAGAAGCATATGGAGCTAAACATTGGTTTTGTGTCAAGTACCTGTGTCTAAATCAAAACTGACCACCTGTTTATACAAGTCTGTGTATCTGAAGACAGTTCTTCCTAAAATGGACAGATCATGAATACTTACTTCAATTGTCGTATTTTGCTCACTTTCTGGCCTGGTGCAGGTATAAAACTTGAACACTCTTTCATGTGAAAATGTTGCCTCACAAATTGCTGTAAATCTTTAAGATACTAGAAAAAAACAAACATAAAAATCAGGCAATTTATTTAGGTACATTAATATAACAGTTTCACTTTAAATTATACTGTCCCATTCATTTAAGTAGATATAAATTTCCCTTAAATTCATTAAAGTACCAGTACACAATATCTCACTCAGCTCTAGTTATCTAACATTTTGTAAGTATTTATGCACTGAATATACCCCAATAAGAGTCCCTCTCCTAATAAACAAACTTGACTTACAATAACTGTCGAGCTGAAATGCAAGGTTTTCATTAAGAAATGAAATAACTGATTTTTTCTTTTTGCCAAAGCAACAGATAAATACGGCTAAAATATTTTGGCAACAATTTTAAAAATCTTGGAAAAACAACCAATTCAAACACGTTTTAAACCAATGGTTTCAATAGGCAATCAGTTCTTAATAAAAACCATGTGATATGTTGCCAAATGTAATGAGTTTTGTGAAAGAAAAGTTAGGAAATAAATTTGGTTATGATCCTAGTAATAGACACTTAATGAGGCTGCGTATTGGGACAGACCCTAACTCCAATGTTGGTTTTATTGAAGTCCAATGGATCAAGTGAGTTAAATGATAAAAATACCTAAACAATAATAAATTGTCACGTGGATAAAACATATGTTTTTAATTGTTTTAATATGAAACTTTAGGCCATCTTTAAAAACATGCTGGGTTGTGAGTAGGTAGCATTTCTCTTATTTGTCAACATTACCAGTATATGATATGAGGAATGTTTGAAAAGAATTGCTTATTTCCATCTGGAGACTTGAAATGTCAAGTTAGTGCTCATTTCATGCCCTCGAAGTACTCTCCGTTGCTAGAAATGCAAAGTTTCAGCCGGCAATTATTGGGCGTGTGCTCTGTTTAGTGGCCCAGATGACGGGCTCAAAATAATGAAGCCAAGTTTCATCACCTGTTACGACATTGGCAAATTGTTTTTTGTGATATTTTGGAAACATTTGAAGCAACTTTTTGGCCGATTTAACCCATTTCCTCTCCTGATCATCAGTCAACAAATGTGGCACCCATCTAGCAGAAATCTGTCTGACTCAAATGCTTCTTCAAAATAAAGTGAACCGTTGATAGTGATATGCCTACCTTTCGTCTGGCATCTCCTTTAATGATTTCCTTTAATTTGGCAATGATTTCTTTACGAGATGCAGATTTTGGAATACCTGATTTCGGTGCATTTTTTATGGACTCTACACCTGACTCAAATTTCTTTTTCCACTGCCTTACTGTGTCATAAGACACAGAAGAAGGTCCATAAGCAGTAGAAAGTTCAATGATCAGCTGCTTCAAAGAACAACCAAGTTTTGAGCGAGCTTTGATGTAAATTTCATCTAGTATTTTATTCTAGTATCTAAATTCCATAAAGTATTTCATCTTTCTTGTCTATGCTTCTAGCAACCATTTTAACTACAGTGGTCAATGACTGCATGTATTCAAATGGCAAATTTTAATGTCTTACACTTTAATGTCCTACCGTTGTGTAGATATTGAATGACTGTACACAGGTATGTATTGGTTTATATTGTGCCTGCTGTGGATATTGAGATAGAGGACAATAAGCAATTCATTTCAAACATCCCTCTTATACTAGTACTGAAAATGAATAGCTGAAATATAGAGCAAAACATGTTTTTTTGGAAAATAGCTAAAAACATTTTTGTGTCAGAGAATTTGAATAAATCAGGCATGTAACTGCAAACTAGTAATTTTTAAGGATGGCTTTCTCAATAATATTAAAAACAACAACATACAGGGTAACAAATGAAGTGCTGAGATATAGCTACTAACACAATATTAGTAAGGTTTATCTACACTGTTAACACCTTGTATGAGAATGTAGGTATATGAACATAATTGATCAATGTTTCCCATTGCTCTAATTTTGTTTTGATGATCTTGAGGTCCATTTTTGGTACATTAATAATACAAAATTATCAATATATGTTGTTAAATGAATTTTTTCACTGGGGTTTAATGTCACGCCAACAGCCAGGGTCATTTGGTGACATTCAACTTTATTACAATTAACTTCAACTAATAC
Source organism: Lutraria rhynchaena (assembly GCA_008271625.1). Classification (NCBI taxonomy): domain Eukaryota; kingdom Metazoa; phylum Mollusca; class Bivalvia; order Venerida; family Mactridae; genus Lutraria; species Lutraria rhynchaena. The sequence goes on from VIBL01000127.1 coordinate 1,259,241, forward strand.
AAATGTATGGATATGAAGGAATACTCTTGTTTACTGACACAGAATTCCAAGTAATGTCCTTGTGCTTTAAGATTATTACCACTAAACATAAGACAGTCATTCATATGAATCCTACATAAAACACGTGAAACAAACGCAAGTAAAAGGGTGGCCAAACTTATATTACCACTTGAAAATAAAAGAACAACACAATAATATTGTGTGAAAACAAGACAGGAGTGAGGATGTTTTGCATGGTGCAAGAGTTAATGTCTAACTGCTTAGAGATTTTATGCATTTAGACTTTTAAACTTGAACCTGACAAATGGAAAGATTTGAAATACTTGTTAACTTACCCAGAACCGACACTAAGAGAGTGCAAGATTTTGGTGAGAAGAATCAATGAAAATATTTCAGGCATGAATGCATATACAAAATCTATAATGAATGTATACAAGATACGGTTGAAGCATTCAGAAAAGGGAAAATTTGCAGGCATTATCTTATTTACAAATGTAATTACATGTGATAACTAGTAAGAAGTGGTTATTTTTGTAAGGACTTAATTTCTCCTACATCCTAGGTTTTCTCTTGCTGTGCAGAAGTAAATTTTGCAGAGAACAATTTCTATGCTATAAAGTGGTAAATGGAAGAAAGTGGCACAAAGCAGAAATACACCATTTTCAGGCAAAAACACAGGAATTTAAGTGTGCAGAAATAACCACTGTTGTGGTAAGTCATCCAAGTTTACAGGCAAACCCAACTGCAGTGGATGAAGTTATTTAATAAAGAATTTCTACATGCCCAGGAATTCATTATACATGTAGTTGTGTTGAACAGTATCGTAATTCATGACCTGATTAAAGAATGATATCTTGAATCTCAAGTTAAAAATTCTTCAATGAAATGTATATCACAACATGAATTATAGAATTTATTTTTCTACTGCAATAAAAGCTTATATACATATTGTATGTTGTTGAGTTGAAATCTTTAACTATGAATAAAATGCAAACTAGCAAAGTTCTCAACTGTCTGGTCGGATGATTCGGAGACAAAAATAACAAATGGTATAATGATAATCTAAGACTGGTTCCAAGGTGTGCATAAATTGTGACTGTATTCTAATACTGGTTTCCAGTTGCCTATAGTTTTGACTGAATGCTAAGACTGGTACCCTACTCTCCATGAAGTTGAGCCACTATTCTAAGAATGGTTCTTGACACATGGCTGAGGCTGTACTGTAATACTACTAATACAAACATGATAAGTTGTATAAAAGTTTCAAGTGCGAAAGAAAATTCAGGTGAAAATTTATAAGACTATGTTGAGAATTTACCTTATTTTCATCTTGGTCTTTATTTGACATTGAGGTTATTTTCTTCCTTAACTGATGTGGTGCACTAGCAACATTGTGTCTGGACTGAGACGAACTTGTAGCCTAAGTAAAAGTTATTGAAAATAAGCTGTGAGGAAATTAAACATGCATTTCAATGGTGATGGTGCATATGAAATGAATGGATACAATCTTGCAACATGAAATTTTGCATTAAAAAATCATTTATAAGTTTGACTAGAAGACATGAAAGCAAGAAAAAAATAAGATGGGATGATTTCATTTATCAATGATGCATGTGATCAAATAACTACTGGTATTGCTCTGAAATTCCACTAATCTACTTCACTCCGACTTAATGCTCAGGAGAGGAGAAGCACACTGTTAAATTTCTATAAGAGTATGGAATGAAATTACAGATGTTAGGTTGAAAATTTTATAACTAAACTTTCATGAAAAATCAGGTATTTGTGTCATGAAAACATTGAAGTTTATAAGAAATTTCTTTTGTTCATATAATATGATGCCCCTGATAATAAACATGCGTCTCATTGAAATATTTTTTTTTCCATTATGTGAATGTATAAAATAAAGAAACATCTTACAACAATAGTATCTTCACTGTGCACACTTCTACCAGCACTGAGGCCAGAACTTCTATGGGCTAGTGGATACTCAATTTCTCTAGCTGGTACAGTAGCTACTGTTCCCCTGCTGTCCATGGTTGAAGGTAAAATGGTCATCTCCACCGGCCTGACCCGAGATGAAATCCCAGATATTTTTCTCTGCATCTATGTAAGGTTGAAACAAGTGATCGGAAGGGCTCTTGAAGTGGGATTTTCTTGAGTAAAGTTTAAAGAAACAGCTCACAATATATGTATGTTAAAATATGTATGAATTACAATTAACCAGATGTGAAATCCAAAAGTGCTCCCCCTTGCATTACATGATCAATCTATGATCTGTTTTGGACATTTCTCTGACAAGCATCAATAATAATGGTGGCTAATTTTGCAACACTAACTGATATTCCTGGTGATTTGAGTGAGAAGTATTTACCATACGACACAACCTTAAGGCAGAGGCAGAAGGCGAAGAAATTTTGTATTGAATCCTAAGAAGCATCGGGTACTCAGTTGAACAAAATAGATAAACCCGTAGTAATCAATACTCATTCTGAGAGGAAATATGAGATAAATTTGCCTTATTGATGATAATAGCTTATTTTGGAAAAATTGAAAATGTTTGAGAAACCATGCAATCAGCATAATATTGATGATGAAAGTGAAACTTGATGTGTGTGAAACATTGAAAGTGTTATTTTAGTAGATGATAACACATGTATGATAAATTTTGTTTTATTTCTAAGATAATGACTAAGAAATATAATGTATGTAATTTCGTATAATTTCACTAAGCATGCAGGCCATGACAGTGGTTTGGTGGTTAGTGTGCTAGACTTCTAACCTGGATATTGTGGTTGAAATCCCAGTAGCAGCTGATGATACCCTTAAATAAAAATTGAACAAAAAATGTTGATTTTCCTCCATATGTGGAGAAGTTGCTGGCTGCTAGAGTAGGGGCAAGTTAGTACTGGTTAGTATAGAATCCAGGAAAACTGGTAAGGTTCCTTAAACTACACATTTTATTTGAAAGCAGCATAGACTCGCTTAACTTTCGAGCTAGATGCCACTTTTGGCAATGTTTATATAGTCTCTATTTAAACTGATGTTACACACGTACTTAAGGGCGTATCGCTGGCTACACCTTTGCCTACAACATCCAAGACACGTATCCGAATGTAGTATCGTAAATATCCGAAATCGCGTGTACATAAAATGTTCTGAAATAATTATTCCGACAATTTTGAAGAATCAATGCAGAATAATTGGTAAAAGCTTATGTCATTTTTACCTGCTACATCATGTCAACACCCAATGTGATG